>CM056052.1:37274798-37941121 GCA_029574335.1 Rana kukunoris
TGATGTATCCCTAATGTACTCTCCAGTTAGAGGAGGGGGAGGGAAGAGAGAACAGAGGAGCCTTAAATGGTGAAGTAGGTATACACAGGGGGAATTTTATTAAAAGAATAGCCTGCGCTTACATCAAAATAAACAAATAATGCGGTAACATAAAACAGCCAACGGCATCCTCGGCGCCTGCTTACGTCACTCCAGGTGTACGTCCGTCCAATCCCTATGCGTTACGACACCGTCACGTGTCTTTATCTGGGCAACCTGATTGGAAGTGTGGCTTATGTTTATATATCTAAAAACCGGATGTTGAATCGTGGCCATTTTGTTGTAGCCCGCCGCATATAGTACACTGCGGTATTGTATGGGTTATAGAACCTGTCATGGACCATGAAATACTGAAGTGTTTCTAAGTGAAATCATAATTCATGTATTACAGAAGATGGGACATTACAGATAGTTCATATTCTAGGATGTCTTGAGATTACAGGAGATTTTATTCTGAACCCCAACCAGGTCAATAGACTCATAAGAGATACTCATTGTCCATTGTGTGATAACCCTATTTAAAAGCCTTTTGATTATCAGGTAAATGTCTTCTGCCCTGTCTCAACTCTCCAGACAGTTCCATTGTTCTGTGGCTGGCTATTGTGTACATTGATTGCCCCCCTGGGGCTTGTGTCTGAATACACATAAGTCTTTCTATTCAAACCGTTCTGACCAATCTCTGCTGTGTCATTTTCAAGTCCTCATTTGCATGGAAGGTGGACCTGATGGGGAACTGATGGCCTAATCAGCATATCTAAAATAAAAAACAGCAAGAAATAAAAAACAAGGATGATGTCTCATGGGAATAAACGATGGTCAGGCACCCGGTTTGTCGTATGTACTTGCATATATGACTCATAGTGACCTCTGCCAAATAAACAGACATTGATAACCACAAAACCTGAGGATAAAACAGGATAATCACAATATGTGGTGATACAGATATATCCTATATAATATAGATAAATCCTATATAAGTATATCGGTGTGTGCCTATCTAAGGAACCATACATCAGAAGTTACGTAAAAAGCAATTGAGGTTGAATTCAACATTCATTCCTCCTGGTACTAGTGTACCCATTTTGTGTATCCATTTTGACTCTTTCTGACTTATGGCTACTCCTCCAAGATGGGTTGTATTTTTCGATACCCCAAAATTGGAGTTGGGTAGAAACTCGGTTGTGTACCCGATCAAAGTGCCTGGAGACGCTGTGTTGCGGGAATCCCTTTATTATATTATGGACGTGCTCTTTAATTCTGACCTTTAATTCCCTCTTTGTCCTTCCCACATATTGAAGATTACAGCTACATTGAAGCACATATACCACACCTTCAGTGTGGCACCCAATGAAATCTCTAATCAGGTGTGTTTCTCCTGTGTTTGTAGCCACAAACTCAGTTATTTTCCTTTAGAATCTATGTGACTTCCGACACCCAAAGCATCTCTTGCAGGGAAAGGAAACCCTTTCCCGAAAAAAATGTAAAACTAGGTTTTGATGGTGGTTCAACTACTGATTTAACCATTAGATCTCTGAGGGTTGGTGCCCGCTTATATATAAACTTTGGTATATCTGGGAGTACTTCCTGCAGGTCTTTGTCATTTCTCAAGATGTGCCAATGTCTCTTTATCACCTTGGCAACATCTTTATATTGGGAATTGTAGTCCAAGATTATATCCGGTAAAACTTGCTGTCCATTCTACCGACATGCTCTATTTGATTTTTCACCCAAGATTCTTCATAGCCTTTCTCCTTAAATCTTGAACCGATTGTCTCTGCTTGAAGTATATAATCACTTTCTTTCGTGCAGTTCCTTCTCATTCTTACTAGCTGTCCCCTCGGGATATTGAAAAGCTAGGGTTTAAAGTTACAGCTGTCCATCGAGAGGTAACTGTTGGTATCCACGTTTTTAAAATGTGTTTTGGTGAATATTTTAACCCTTTCCAAGCTGATGTTCAAATCAAGGAAGTCCACAGCTTTTTCATCTATTTTCCACACTAAGGCTATATTCTTGTCATTCCTAAGTGTTTCCAAAAGATTCTCTAAAGTATCTCTGCTGCCATTGCAATTGATGATTAAATCATCGATATATCTTTTGTAGAGGGCCAACTCCGCAGGAGTATCCTCATAAACGTCAGTTTCTTTCCACAGTGCCATTAAGGCATTTGCCACACTGGGCGCAAATTTGGCCCCCATGGCTATACCAATGACCTGTTGGAAAGAAGTCTGGTCATACCATAAATAGTTATATTTTAAACAAAAATCCAAACATTTGATTAAATACTTCCTCTGTTTGCAGATGAGATTGTTGTGTTTTCTTAATAGCCACTTTGTTGCAAAGCATGCATCATGGTGTTGCACAATGGTGTAAAGTGACGCAACGTCTGCAGCTGCCAGTGAGGTTCTTCCTTCAAGCACTGGCACTGTATCCAATAGTTGCAGGATATGTTTGGTATCCTTCAAGTAGGCCTGTGTTTTTTGGACCGCAGGTTGTATAAAGAAATCGATATACTGTCCCATCCTAGACGTCAGGGAGTCCATCCCATTGACTATGGGCCTCCCTGGTGGGTTTACTTTTGATTTATGGATCTTGGGAATGGTGTATATCACTGGTATTCTGCATGTCTCCGGTACGAGATATTTGGATTCCTTCTTGTTGAGGATCTCTTTCTTAATTCCCAAACTGATTAACAATACCAACTCTTTTTTGTATTTCATGGTGGGATTGCCTAACAATTTAATATAGGTACTGTTATCTTGCAGTTGCCTACTAAGTTCCCCCTGATACTGCTCTTTAGATTGTATCAAGACGGCTCCTCCTTTGTCCGCCGGCCGGATCACAATATCCTTTCTTTGTGTGAGTGATTTAATACCTTTCTTTATATGTATTGGATCTTCTCTTTTCTTTAGTTTCAGAGACTCCAGGTCTTGTAAAACTAGCTTTTTAAATACGTCAATATGTTGATTGTTTGAAAGCTGAGGGTTGTATACCGAATTGTTTCTTTGCGTACTATGTACGGGTACATCTTTCTCACCTATTGGGGTATTGCGAGGTATGAAAGAATTGTTCAAGATTGACTTTTTGATTGTGAGTTTTCTTATGTACTTCTGTATGCCAATATAGGTTTCAAACATATTGAGATTTTTTGCAGGAATGTGTTTCAAGCCTTTGTCCAAAACTGCCAGTTCTTCTGCAGTTATAGGTCTCCCACTCAGGTTCACCACATTTTCTCCAACTATTCTCTTTTTCGTTTGGAGTCTCTTTCCCGCTCTATTGCCTCTCTTTGTTCTGAACTTAGTCTGTCCTCCTGTGTTCTTCTTGGTGAGCGGTATGGTTCTTGTCGTCGAGGAGAGTATTCTGTCCTCTCCCTGTCAAAAAAAGCCCTTTGTGCATTATAATCGTATTGATTCTGATAGGGCCGTTGATCATAATTAGATTCTTGGTAGTTCCTTATAGGCTCAAATCTGTTATATGTCGATATAGGGGTTATATCGTAGCCTCCATGATGGTCATATTGTTGGTGTGGTCCCCTATTGTCCCTCTAATTGTTTTGATTGTTCTGCCTGTTGTTGTAGGGTTTTTTATATGGTTTCCTAAAAGGTTTCTTTCCAGTTTTTGCGCTGTCCATAATTGCCATCATAGGGTTGATCATAATATGGTCTACCGTAATTTGGGGGTTCATAGTAAGGTCGATTAGCCTTAGTACGGGTATCCCTTTCCTCCAATCTAGATTCACCCCGGTTGGGTGAAAGTGTTGGATCCTGTATCCTGACCTCTTTCTCCGGTGTTGAATATGCCGAATTGGGTTGTATCTGTTCGACTTTTTGTTGCCATTTGAAAACTTGGTCTGACTTATAGTCCGCAACATCCCGTTGGTACTTTTTCATCTTCCATTGTTGCATCTCTAGATCTTTGGCTATAAGATCTTTGTTAAGTTGTGTAGCCATTTTCTTAAACACTTCTGACTCCTTTTGTGGCTCTATTTTGGATTTCATCTCTTCTATCTGCTTCTCTAAAATCCATACTTTGCGTTGCTTCCATTTCAATTAAAACTTCAAACCCTCCACTCTTCTATTGTTAAAGAATTCGTACCACTCATCCATTGACTCTTTGTCCGTCAAGCCATCATTTGGGGGTAGTTCCCACCAGAGTCTAGTGTTTACAATGCACAAGTGAAATAATGTTAAAATGGAGTAATGCGCAAAGACTCACGCTGACCAAGAAAAAAATATAAATAATAATAATAAAGGAGGGGTATTGTGCAAAGCTCCACTCTAACCTGAATGAGTGATATAATGTGCAAAGCAACAAGTGACAAAATAATAATAATATACATTTCTGTATAAACTCAAACAGTGTGTAAAATATATTAAGTGTCCAATACAAAAAATGAATTGCCAAGTGAGAATTTGTATTTGTATTTGAATTTGTAATTTGCATACAGTATATCTGAATCTCCGAATAATAAAAAATGCATCTGAACATGTCTACTATGAGGGCACCATCAAGAGGGAGATTAATCATCCAAAGTCCAAGAAACCCTAGCTGAGAATGATTGACCTAGATGAGCCGCTGACTGACCGCAGTTGCCGCTGTGTTTTTTAGTCCCTTTCTCAAACAGTGCAGAAGCTGCTAGTTACACAAGCAACAATCCATTCACTCTGGCTCCAATGAACAGTCTAGGGTTTTTTTTTTTTTTGTGACTTTTTGCTAGCAGAACTTGTAACAAGATGGGAATTGGGGCTTGGGATACTTCAAAACGCTCAGTACTGTACTGTGAAGAGAGGACGTCAATTTTTAAAGCGGTAAAAAAGCATTTTTGTTTTCCATGAACCCATAGAGGGAGGGGAGGAGGCCCTCCAACACAATACAATTTCCCTCTTAGCATAGAAGAAAATATGTGAGTAACAGTTTAGTGCAGCAAGGCCTCTGATTGTCATCCTGGATACCCAGAAGAGCCAATTCCGGGAAAACAGGGAGAGTCAGCTGGAGGAGACCATTAATAGATTCCACTACCTGCTCCCAGTATCTGGCAATCATTGGGCACCTCCAAAACATGTGGATATATGTTCCTACTCGGTTCCGGCACCTAGGACAGTGCTGCGACCTTTGTGGGTATACCCTGTGCAGCCTCTGATGGGGTGTAATAAACCCTGTGTGGAAATTTGAACTGTATTAACTTTTTTCTGGAGGAAATTAACAAGCAGGGCTGGACTGGGACAAAAATTTGGCCCTGGACTTCATCCAGACTGGCCCACTTTGACAGGTCTCTCCCATGGTGTCCGGACAACTCGCGCCCCCCCCCCCCCCCCCGGCCACCCAAGCCCCCTCTCCCCCTTCACTTGTCACTAGCCATTCTACTTTATTAGAGTAGAACGGCTGGTAATGGTACTCTTATAGACAGTACCAGTGGGGAAGCTAGACATTTAACCCGGGGCAAAGAATCAGTTTGGTGCCCCCCCCCCCCCTTATGGGACAAGATTAGGCAGAAGTGAGAAACTCCCAGGCCATAGCTGTTGAGTCAGCTGTCTGTCCCTCCCCCATGCTCCTCTGTCGTCGTCCCCACTCCTCTGGTCCTCCCCCTGCTTCTCTGTTCCCCCCAGGTGAGCGCTGCGGGAAGGGAGAGACAGAGGAGCAGAGGGGGGCGGCGGTCTGCTGTCACTGAAGCCGGCCCACTGAGCCATCGGCCCACCGGGAAACTCCCTGTAGTCCCAATGGCCAGTCCATCCCTGTTAACAAGCTAGTACTATATGCTAAGCAGTCTTCCCAGTCCTCTTTGTCCAGGTCTGGAAGGTCGTCCTTCCACTGATCCCAAAGCCTATCTATTTTGGGGGAGTCAGCTCTCAGGAAATCCAAGTATAGAGCAGACAGTGTGGCGTATCTGTAGGTATTCAAAAATGGGGAGTATAGCCTCAGTTAATTGAATGAAAAAATAATTATAGAAGGCGCATGCGTGAAGCCTAGCGGGACAGACATGCCGGGCTAGAGCTCCGCTCCGTGAAGGAGAATTCCCGCCGATATAGTACCGAAAATCAAGGCGAAAACGAACAGGGATTCGGTACAACTTCCACAGAGGTGAGAGACACTTTTTATTCGAAAAATGGTGCTGGGAAGAGCAAGAAACAGGGACAAAACGAATCCTGTCAGCGGTGCTCAGCTGGCTAAGAGCGCTGCAAAGAAAGCACCTGTCCCCTCAGAGGCACACCAAAGCACAGCCAAAGCTGCTAAAACTGCTGCACTTATGGCATCCCTCAGAGACTTGGACTCAGACAGTGAGGAGGAAGACAGAAATGTGGGAAAACTATCTACATCACAGGACGCCACAATCCCCTAAGGTATTTTAAAACAATTTGAAAGAATGCTCCATAAAGCCCTGCAAGTCACCTCAGACCAGATTACAGCCAACCTTACCAAGGAAATCAGGGAGCTGGGTAGCCGCACGGAAGCCCTGGAAACTAGAGTAGAAGAAATAGAAATATACACCCAGGAATGCCTGTCAGAAATAGACACTCTCAAAGAAGAAAATTTAATACTGCAAAGCAGATTGGAGGACTTCGAGAACAGGGCCAGGAGGTCTAACCTAAGGTTTAGAGGTATCCCTGAGTCAGTCACAGACCTGCAAGCCACTACTCTGGCATTGTGCCAAGAGCTTCTCCCTGGGATACCGGTGGAAAGTCTAGAAATGGACAGAGTACATAGGGCACTCACCTCTAAAAAAGCTGACGGTCCCCCTAGGGACATAATTTCACTTCTACAAGACAAAAGAACAAATACTGGAAGCCGCCAGAGGAAAAGACTGTCTATCATTTCAGGGCCACAAATACCAGATCTTTTCAGATATATCGCAACTGACTATAACTAAAAGGAGGGCTATGAAGGGCTAACAAAACCGCAATATAAAATATCAGTGGGGTTTCCCCTTCTCACTGCGATTCACCTATCAGGGGACAAAAATTGTATGCAGAACACCAGACCAGCTTCACCAAGCTCTTTTAGACTTCAAGTTAATCGACAGGCCAACTTCAACAAGTACAACACGCAGGAGAACAGCATCCTCCTCTCCACGCAATGATTCACCATACCAGGAACAAAATAACGGCGTGCAACAATCAAGTAAACGTGGCAGATTCATGGACCAGCCCCAGGAACAAGAAACAGATACTATGGACTGAACTTTCCATACAAGAGCATTCTAACAATGCACTTCTCCCTTTACCCAATAATCCGATTAATCTGGCACCCCAATCTGACTCTACCTCTGCACAGGAGGCCGCAACACCCCACCAAATTTGACCTCACTTTTCCATCTAACCTATAGCAGCTCCCCCCCTCCTTTTTTTTTTCACGTTCTAGAACTCCCAACTCCAATTACTAAGCATCTACCCACTTTATATGGAATGGGGCAGAAACCCGCTGTCTTGACACATCCCCTTGCAGCACTTTCACATAGATGCTCTCCCTAGTACCACTTATTCCTGCCCATAGATTGGAAGCAAAGCAACCCCGCCTGCACACCTCAGGCCCCCATCTAAGCTATGCTCCATTTATTTAGAAATGCTCTCCCTAGGGCACTGCTAATCAAACACCCTACCCTCATCAAGCTGACACTCTTAAGCAACGCAACTTTAGGCACCCTGAGGGGAGCCTGAAAGTTTTATCTTTTGCCTTTTTGTTTCTTTTTTTTCAGTATGCGGGTCTCCGATGCACGGAAACAACATGCGCCACCTTAGACCCTCCTCTGGACCCGACAATATTATGCCGGACCTAGGCGTGGGCATTTTTTCCCCTGAAGGGAACTTGTTCTCCCCTTCACGGGCCAGACTTGGACACTCAGTTAATATAAAGTTGTTTAAGAATTCTATGTCTTGTAATGTTTTCTATCTTTTTTTCAAGGATAATATTTTTGACACCCCCCCCCCCTTTCTTCTCCCTTCCTGTCTGCATGGGCTGGACCGGGACATCGCACCGCGAACGGCCAAGGTAAGATTTTCATGATGGTTTGGCTGCCATGGCTCCGTTAAACTTGTTATCGCTCAACGTACAGGGCCTCAATGTTCCTCAGAAACGTTCCAAGGCATTTAGACACTTTCAGGCTAAGAAAGCACATATAGTTTTTTTGCAAGAAACCCACTTTACCCCTCAATCCACTCCTAAATACTATAATGCATCCTACCCACAAGTATACACAGCATCTGCCTCTACCAAAAAGAGAGGCACCCTTATTGCATTCCACAGATCAACACCCTTTACCTTGAAGTCAGAAATAAAAGACCCAGAGGGACGCTACCTAATCCTAACAGGGCACATAATGGACACGGTAGCGACGGTAGTGTCATACTATGCGCCTAATCAGAACCCATTACCGTTCATGTCACATCTCCTCCAAATCGTTAACACGCACAAGATGGGAGCTCTCTTCATGTGCGGTGATTCTAACCAGGTTATCCTCCCTTTCTTGGATAGAACCCCTTACGCCCCCCCAAAACAGAATACTAAGGGGTCCCTCCCCAACCTATTATCTAAACATAAATTGGTGGACACTTGGAGAGAATCCAACCCAACGAAACGTATATATATACATACTACTCGAACCCTCATAGATCTTCTAGCCGTATTGACCATATTTTTACTACCATTGGAATGTTGCCAGAAGTACTTGATTCTAGCATCATTCCCATTCCCTGGTCAGATCACAATGCAGTCTTCACAACTTTCTCATCCACAATTCCTAAGAATCATGACCCTACCTGGTATCTCCCAGAAGTTCTTCTTAAACATCCCGTCCACTGTTCCGCAATTGAGCAAAATTTAAAAGAATATTTAGAATTCAACACTGACCCAGAAACATCTCCCCTCACACTCTGGGAAGCCCACAAGCCTGTGCTTAGAGGTTTTCTTCAAAGACAACTGGGAATTCATAAAAGAGAACGCTTGCAGTTAGGGAGAAAATTGGAAACAGATTACAACTTAGCATTCCTAGCCTTTCAGCAGAATCACTCCCCCAGCACCAAAGCACGCTTAGATGAGACCCGCCTGGAATATGACCTTTTCCTTACGAACTCTGCTATAAAAACTCTAACCAGGTCCAAACACTCCTACTATAAGAACTCCAACAAACCGGGAACACTCTTGGCAAGAGCTTTAAACTCGATAAACAAGTCCCATAACCCAGTAAAACTGAAAATTGCGAAACAAAACCTCACCAGCAACCCCATCAAAATAGTGCAGAAATTTAGCGCCCACCTCAAAAAATTACTTTCGGAATCAAATACCTTTAATAAATCGGAAACTGACTCCTTTTTTTCACAATTACAACTCCCGCAAGTGACAGGAGCACAAAGAACAGAATTAGAGAAATCAATAACACACGATGACGTCATGGGAGCTATAAAAGAACTTAAGTTAAATAAAAGACCAGGTCCCGACGGGTTTTCAGCCAGATACTACAAAACCTTCACTAGCATAATCTCCCCCACTTTAGCAGATCCATACAACGACCTCTTAAAATCAAACTCCTTCAGGCAGGAATCACTAACAGCCACGATCTGCATGATCCCAAAACCACACTCTGACTCCACCCTTAGCGAAAATTTCCGCCCTATATCCATGTTGAACACGGATATTAAACTCTTAGGTAAAATTCTAGCCAGCCGCCTAAACAAGATTATAGGATCATTGATTCACCGGGACCAGGTGGGTTTCATGCCCACTAGACAGGCAGGGGATAATATTCGGAGGGCATGCTTGCTTGCTCATTCAGCCAAGGAGAGGAAAATCCCAGCCTGCTTCATATCTCTGGACATCAAACAGGCCTTTGATTCCGTCTCGTGGTCCTACATGGAATATACCTTACAGAATTGGGGCTTCGGTCCAAATTTTAGAAATTGGGTTATGGCACTGTACAACAATCCAAAAGCTTACGTCAAATACGCAGGTTACAAATCTGATACGTTTGCAGTCCAGAGAGGAACAAGACAAGGTATTTGTTGGGACTATATGGGTCTAATGCGTAGAGCCGATCTGCGACCTCGACCGGTTTTGAGGTATTGCACCGCTACTTCAGGAGGATCTATATAAATATGCATAATTTGTAGAAAAAACAAGCATGATTTAAACAATTGTGAAAAAGACATTTAGAGAACAGTAAGCATGGTTCTATCTTGGAGGCAAAGACACACTCACCTAAGGTGGCGGATAGCCTGGAATGAACCACTATCGACCACACCCCCCCACACAATGGCTCACGCGGGGGAAGCTGACATAAGCTCTGGTGGGTAGAAGCATTAAGAACAAGAAAAGGACAATTTAAAATTTACCAATATATGAAACTAGTGGAGGACACCAAGGGATAGGATGGATGTGAAAAGATGTCTGGGGCACGTGAAAAGGGGGGGGGGAATGGCGGGCTGGGGAAAGAAAATGACAAGAGGGACATGGGAGAAAAAGACAAAAAGAAGGGAGGAAAAAAGGACTAGAAAAAGGATGGGGAAGGAAGGGGTAGGAAGACAGGAGGAAGGAAGGGGGAGGGGGAAGGGAAAGGAAGGGGAAAAAGGAAAGAAAGGAGAAGGGGGGAGGAATGAGGAGGTGGAGGGATGAGGGGGGGGGGAAGGTAGGTATGAGGGTGAACCAGAACAAGAGGGACATGGGAGAAAGACAAAAAGAAGGGAGGAAAAAAGAAATAGAAAAAGGATGGAAGGGGGAGGGGGAAGGGAAAGGAAGGGAAAAAGGGAAAGAAAGGAAAAAGGAAGGGAGGGATAAGGAGGTGGAGGGATAAGGGGGAGGGTGAGCCAGGACCTAGAAAGAAGAGAAGAGAAGAAAAAGGGAAAAGAAAGACAGAAAGAAAGAAAGAAAGAAAGAAAGAAAGAGAAAAGGAAAAAGAAGAAAGAAAAGAGAGGAAAAAAAGAGAGGGGGCAGTTTAACAAAAAACAAAGAAACAAGGAGGAGGGGTAATAAAAAAGGAGAAGGAGCTGGTAAAAATGAGGGGGGGGGGAATCGGGGGACAGGAGAAGGGAGGGAGGTAGAAAGGGAGAAAGAAAAATAGAAAAGGGGAGGGGGGAAAGGGGGGAGAAAGGTCAAACCAGGGGAAGGGGGAATAGGGGGAGGGAAGCGGGGAATAAAGGAAAAGAGATGGTGTGTGAATGGCAGAACATGGAAGAGGCAGTGATGTGAGTGTCCAAAGGAGGAATGAGAAGTGAAGGTATAGAGACCCAGGATTCACCAATCATAGGGGAAAAAAGATTTCCTGCTAGTTCTTACCACAGTAGTGAAAAGTCTATTGTATATACTGGGGGCGAACAGGACGGCAGCATCACAGGGTAATAGGCACAGGTAGAGGCCTATTTTGGTATGAGAACAGCAGGTAACACTGGTAAGCAATCGGCTGTAAAACAGGGCATGGGAAGACTTAAACTAAAATCGTTACACAAACAAGGCGAGGTAACGCACTGGAAGTGTCTTACCCTATCGTGATGGCCGGTGTACGTCCCCAGGGAGAGCTTTGCATGTGTCTCACCATAAGCAGCTGAAAGCGTTGCTTATGTGATGTGGTGTGGTGTGGTCGATAGTGGTTCATTCCAGGCTATCCGCCACCTTAGGTGAGTGTGTCTTTACCCTATCGTGATGGCCGGTGTACGTCCCCAGGGAGATATTTGCATGTGTCTCACCATAAGCAGCCAAAAGCGTTGCTTATGTGAGGCTTCCCCGATCACGTGGGGCGTCAGGTGACGGCGGCGCCCGTGTGACGTCACTGTCGCGATGTAAAGTGATCATCCATCCCAAACATCCAATGCTCGAATGGCGTGGGTGTGCGATCCGAGGACCCAATGGCAAGGCCGGGTCGTAGGTCGCGGGGAGGGAGCTCCGAGTGGAGCTCCCGCCCATGGGATGGAATTGAGTGAGCAACCAATCAGAGAGGGGGGAGAAAAGGGAAAAAGCCCAAAGAGTAGGCAGGCGCCAGGGAGCTATGATAGTCTCGACCGACAAGCTGCACCAGGTTTACTGTTAATTACAATACACATAGAGAAAATGTAGCAAAATTTCAATTACATATGTAAACAGCAATTAAGAAGACAGTAGCATTAAAGCATAAGAGGATACTATGTAGGGGAGGGAGGAGTCTATGATGGTGTATTCCTCACACCAGAGCGGTAAGGACGGAGCTCCAGGAGAGGCCCCGCAACACTGTGAAGATGGCTGGATATCAGCTGCCATCTAGTTACTTAGCCACCTAGCCACCCGTCCCCGAGCTCCCTGTACCCCTACGGAGCGGTATGACTGCACCCGCCTCTCGTCTGAGAGTCATTGTTACTTACCGCCTGTCTGGTCTCCTGTGAAGCGATGCCCGGGTCATCATCCTCTCCCCTGCCCTCGCCTGCCCTCGTTCCTTCCGGAGCGCTGTGGGCTGTGGGCTCCCGCCGCGCGGTGCCGACTTGATCCGTGCGCGTGTCCTGGCCGCGTCTCAGTGCGGCTTGGCTTGGCTCACGCTCCCGAGGCGCTGTCGGCGGGGGGGGTTTGCCGGGGGTTGAGGAGGAGGCGGTTGGCTTCGGTTGCCCGGTTCTTAGGTCCTCACTGCTGGGGGCTGTTGCAGGCTGGAGGCAGGGAGAGCGGAGCAGGGAGGGAAAAAAAGAGGAAGCTGGATGGAAGGAAATAAACCCCAGGAGTTGGTGTCCCAGCCAGAACTGCAGAACCCAGAGAGCTACACAGACGTATACAGTAAAGTATGAAGTGGTTCTTTTACCAAGTCTGTAAGTCTGTAAGTATACAAATATGATATTGACCTGGAACACGCGAGTAAGGACCCATGGACTGTGAGTAAAAATCCATTCCACTTTTTCTACCTTTTTTTCCTGCTGTTTTTTGGCTCGGCTAAGACTGTAATTTATTCAATTTAATCTGCATGAAATTGTGCTGTGCTGTGCAAAAAAAAAAAAAATCCCGGCTACTTTACAGCGGCGAACAAATCCTACTACAATTCACTATGAATCCATATTAGTTAAATTACATGGCAGATTTTATGTTCTCAGCTAATATATTTTAAATCATCATTATATCATTATATTGGGACAATTGGTATTACAAGGTGACAAATGGATTGGATCGCTAGAACTGTGGTTGTAGGACACATGCCCTGCGAGCAAGATACTACCTGTCAAAAATGTCATATGTGCGAGATCCATTGATGAGAGTGCCACCTGGTGCCACATCCATTGACGAGAGTGCCACATGAGGATTGGCACTCGCCGATATAACTGGCGGTAAATACAGTCCAAGAGGAAAGAGAGAACTACAACTATAACATACTGTGATACACAGGGTACTAAGATTTCCATGGTCTTTCAAGTAGAGGGGAATTGATAGTCTTCTATGAATAAAGGGAGTTAAAAAAAAAAAAAAAAAAATTGAACTTACCCCCACATATCCTAATATTCTAATACATTTTAACGATCTTCCCTAATTATATAACAACCCTTTCAGCCGGAAGGCAGTTAGTATCAAACTAATTTTGTCTCCAATTTTGCCTCCAGTTGAGATAACTTATAGATATGAGTACTAGGGCGAGGGGTGCTAGGGGGGGCTCCTCCTCAACCCCCCATCTGAGCCAAAGCCCAGGGCCAATGAGCAAATATGTTACGCAGGGAATGAACGGGAGGGACAGGGAAAAAAAAAAGATAAGACAAAACCTGCCTTAATCAATATAAACAGCTCAGCAAACCCAGAATCTCAACTAGAGTCAGCGGCAGACTGTGATTATGAAACAGCTACAATACAGGACGTAGAAGACCAAATAACAGTCTTGGCATTACCAACAAAAACTGAAATGCAGGAAATGTTTGCCGCATTAGAAAAAGTGCTGTCAACACAAATGGAGAGAATGGAGAGAAATATGGGATTTATGCTAGAAAGACTGGAGGAAGTTGAAAAGAAAACAGACCACAATTTTAATACCATCAGAAAATTGGAAGCGGAACTAACAGAAATAAAAAAAGAGCAAAGGGAACATGCATACAAAGCAGAAGACCAGGAAAACAGAGACAGACGAAAAAATATTAGGGTACGTGGAGTCCCCGATTCCTCGCTGTCAGAAAATCTACCAGAAATTATTCGGAAAATATGTAACCCAATACTTGACAGAGAAATAACACTCCCGTTAAAAATAGAACGCGCTCATAGGATAAGGAGGCCCCGGGAAATTCCTCAAGATAAACCTCGAGATATTATAATAAGATTTGAAAGTTGGGAGGAAAAAAAACAACTATGGAAAAACCTGCGAGGGAAGTCCCCAATTAAATTTGAGGATCACAGTATTCAAATATATCAAGATTTGTCACAAGAGACACTCAGAAGACGTAGGAATCTGAAGCCATTATTACGGGTGTTACAAGATCTAGAAATACAGTATAATTGGGTATTCCCGGCTTGCTTGATAGCCAGAAAAGAGGGGGTTACGGCGAAGTTACGATTCTTAGATGAAATACCTGAGTTTTGTCAAAGGTTGGGAATTCCAATTCCAAGTAATTAATAAAGAAGAGAAGAGCTGTAACTGTAGGGGGAGGGAGAGGAAGGGAGGGGAGGGTAATAAATTACAGATATTTAAATACGAAATATGTCTTAGGGCCGCTAGGTACAGCGTTGTGGGGACTCCGGGGCCCAGGAGCACTTGACCGCCTTAGGAAATCCCCCTGAGTCCAGGGGAATAGAGGAGTCGCTGAATTGTACTCCACCTCAATATTAGAGGGAGCACTCCTGCACAAAGAAGTGCTAGAGAAGATGCTCCAAATTATGACCTTAGGGTCAAGATTCCATCAAGGGAAAGGGGGGAGGAGAGGATTGGGAGTGGGTAGGGGTAGAGGGGTGGGTGGGGGGAGGAGGGGGAGTGTTCAGGGGAGGATGAGGGGGGAGGAGGGGCGAAGGGAAACGGGGGATAGGGGGGGAGGATGGGGGGGGCAGGGGGCGGTAGGGAAATGAGAGGAAGGATTATTGGTTCGGGCGATAACCAGAACATAATGAGAAGACAAAATAGTGAGGGAAAGATTGTAAGCGAACAGAAATACCCATATGTCTAAGGTAACCCTAGTTACCTATAATGTAAGGGGCCTTAGTTCTCCGCGTAAAAGAAACATGATCCTAAAAGAAATCGAGAGATTTTCCGCTGACGTAGTTTTCCTCCAGGAGACACACATAACCCTTGACTCAAGAGTGAGGCTTAATTCTCGGGCAGTCCCAACATGGTATTATGGAGACTCTCCGCAGAGAGGATCAAGAGGAGTCGCTATTGGGATAGGGAAAAAATTAAGTTTTTTAGTAGAAGACAGGATAGTGGACCCTGAAGGCCGATATATGTTCTTAAGAGGTCTTTTACATGGTAAACGATATACACTGGCCAATGTTTACTGCCCAAATAAACCCTCAGAGGTACTTAACAACGATTCTGAACAAACTTATGGAATTTAAAAAAAGAAAACGTGGTCCTAGCCGGGGATTTTAATTTCACCCTAGACCTACAACTGGATAGAATATCATCAGTTAACATAGGAAACACGAAGCAACAACAAACAGTGAAAAAAAACTTTTTTCGTGCCAACTAATAGATCCCTGGAGGGTTTATAACCCAACTAAAAAGGATTACACATTTTACTCTACAGTACACAATATGTATTCAAGGCTAGATTACATAATGGTCGATCACGAAACCTTAGAGTATGTGGATAATGCTGCAATAGGGGTAGTGACAATTTCAGACCACGCCCCGGTCACGGTGAACATATATTTTCCAGAAATTGAAGAGAGAAGGGGATCCTGGAGATTAAATGAGGAGTCAATAGAAGATATGGAAGTCTTAGACATAATAAGAATAGATATAGATGAATATTTTAAGCTAAATCACACCCCTAATGTAAATATAGCCACCATTTGGGAAGCCCATAAGGCTAGTATCCGAGGGAAATTAATTTCCTTAGGAGCAAAAAAAAAAAAGGAAAGAGACGCAAACAGAAACAAGATAATTAAAGAGCTACAAGACCTAGAAACTAAACATAAAAATCAAAAAAATAACAAAAAAGTTTACCAGGAAATGTTAATAAAGAGGATTCAATTAAGAGACCAAATGGAGATTGAATCTAAAAATACATTTAAAAATGTTATGAAAGAAATGTATCGTTGGGGGAATAAATCAGGGAAGTACCTGGCCAGGATTTCAAAAGAAAAAAGAAACTTAAACTATATAGAAAAAATAAAAGATCAGACAGGACATATGCGGTTTAGGACGACAGAGATCACGGCAGCTTTTCGGACGTTCTAGGCCTCACTATATTCAATTAGAAAAGGCGAGACGCATGAGGAAAAGGCAAATAGAGAAGAAAAAATACGAGACTATCTACGGGATGCCAATTTACCTAAACTAACGCACGAAATAGTAGAAACTCTAGAAGAGCCAATTACTCAAGTAGAAATTTGTCAAGCGGTCCAAGGAACTCCAGGGGGGAAAAGCCCAGGCCCAGATGGTCTGCCAATAAAATACTATAAAAAATGTAATGAGTTATTAATTCCAGAAATGTGTACTTATTTTAATACACTAGGGGGTATAGAAGATGTAAGGAAAGAATCCCTTCTGGCTAATATCGCTATCATTGCCAAACCAGGAAAAGATAAGACGATCTGCTCTAATTATCGTCCAATCGCATTGTTAAATGCTGATATAAAAATCTTTGCAAAGATATTGGCAACAAGGATAAAACCGTATATGCCTGACCTGATAAGTCCAGACCAGACGGGATTTGTAAGAGGCAGAGAAGGGAGGGACAATAGCCTAAGAACACTCCTATTGCTACAAGATGTTAAAAGAGATGGACCCCCAGCCGTACTCATGTCATTAGATGCTGAAAAAGCGTTTGACAGAGTCGACTGGGGGTTCATGATGGAGACTTTAAGAAATATAGGATTGGGGCCCAGATTAATGAAATGGGTAGGAAATCTATATAAGTCCCCTTCGGCAAAAGTAAAGGTAAATGGGAGGGAATCTCAGGTGATTGACATGATGAACGGAACAAGGCAGGGATGCCCGCTCTCCCCCATCCTATATGTATTAGCTTTGGAACCACTGCTGTGCATGATTAGGAATAATCCAGAGATAGGGGGGGTGAGAGTTGGAGAAGAGGAACAGAAGCTGGCAGCATATGCTGAAGATGTCCTCCTGTACGTGACCAAGCCCAAAACATCAATCCCTAATATATTAGTGGAAATAGGAAGATATGGTAGACTCTCTAATTTTAAAATAAATCCAGTAAAAACTGTAATTATGAATATAGGGATTGAACAAAAGGAAGAGGCGGCCCTACGTAGAGCATTTCCCTTTACGTGGGAACAAAAATCACTTACTTACCTGGGAATAAAAATAACCCCCAAAGTGGCGGGCCTCTTTGAGGCAAACTACATCCCTTTACTTAACGAAATAAGACGAGATGTAAAAAAACTTCTCCCATAAACAGATCTCCTGGATGGGGAGGATTAATTTATTTAAAATGACAGTCCTACCAAAGATTATTTATAAATTTCAAATGCTTCCAATAAACGTCCCACAAAGTTTTTTCAAGGTAATAAAAAAAATAATTTCAAACTTTATATGGCAAGATAAAAAACCTAGAATAAGCTATGCAACCCTAACTCGAGCGAAAAAAAGAGGGGGACTGGCTCTCCCAGATATAAAAACATACTACCAAGCTGTAATTCTAATGAGACTAGTTGAATGGACAAATAAGAATTCACTAAAAAAATGGGCTCACATGGAAAATGAGATAAGTAAACAGCACCTAAACACAAATATTTGGATTCCACCCAAAGTTATAATAATTAACCCAAATACGCATAGTATAACAAAACAGGTTTATAAGATATGGGACCTGGTACATAAGTGGGAAAAATGGGAATATAATTCCCCATTAATCCCATTAGCAAACACAAATTTATTTGCACCGGGAAATAGGACTAAATTAGGAAAAAAAATTAGGTAGTAAAAGACTTGGGGATATAGTAGCACAAGGAAAAATAAAAAATAAAGATGAGATTCACGTAGTAGAAGGGACACAACAGATAACGGATTGGGAATATTTACAACTAAAGCACTTTGTAATCACACTCCCAGCACCAATAAGAGATAATATAGTACAAAACCCAATAGAAAAACTTTGCACAAAATCCTTACAGAAATAGGGACAAAAGATACACTACAAAGCATAGAGGTATGGGAGAAAGAAATCTGAGAAAAAATAGAAGAAACGCAAATGACTAGAGCGACATTTACCTACGCAAAAGACATAACAACAGTAGAAGCTAATTATAAATGCATGATGCAATGGCATTTGACACCTGTTAGACTTAATAAAATATCATGAGCTATCTCCCCCCTTTGCTGGAGGAACTGCAATCAAGCAGGGACTGCTCTGCATATATGGTGGGATTGTCCGAGAATTCGGGAATTCTGGATTGAGATCCTCAAAATGATTGAGGAAATCTCTGGAGAAAAGATCCCATTAGATTTTTTGACCTGCCTTTTCCACAGACAAGGTCTAGTAAAAGGGAAAAAAAAATATGCCTCAACATTGGTCCCAGTGCTGTTAAACGCAGCAAAGGGACTGATCCCGAAATTCTGGCTCCACCCACATAAACCTCCTCTAAAAGAATTCATACACAGGGTTGACCATATCGCAGAGATGGAGTATTTAAGAAGGGTTGACCTGGGGGAGGAGGCGGGAGGAAGAGATGGAAAGATTTGGGATCAGTGGAGAACCTATAAAACATCGGAAAAAGCCACTGCAATACTACTAGAAATAAATGAGTAAATGTTTCGACCCGATCCAATAGGGAAGAAGTGGGGGGGGGCCTAACAACAGGGGGGGAAATAAATAAATACACAGAGACCTAGGGAGGCATGTGTAGTCATCTGTAATTATACTTTTGTTTATATAATATATAATATATTGAAAGAAAAAAATAATAATAATAAAACAAAAAAAAACAAAAGGAAAAAAAAAAGAGAGAAGGAAAAAAAAAAGAGATACAATAACTAAAATATATAGAATCACCCACAAATGATGCAAATCCGAGGTGGAAATATGAAGGGCAGAGTAAAGATGAACCCCTCCAACACCTCAAAACCCTGGGTTAAGTCTGATGTTGGAAAAAAAATAAAATAAAGCATAAGAGGATATTTCTTATACCGTTTATCACGAGCAGGAAAATTTGCAAGTCTACAACAATCAAAAGGAGAGAAGAATGGGGGAACATGTACAGAGACGGTCCGTACACATTACTGAATGGATAAATTACATGATCACAGATAAGTAAAAAAGAAACACAAACAGATAGTGTTTGTCTAGTATAACTAGTAGACCATAGTGGGAACCAAAGGGGGAAGGGAGGGAAAAACATGTAAATGGTAAAGGGGGAGGGGGAGGGGGAGGGGGAAAATGGAAAGAAATAAGACAGCCAAAAACTTTTAAAGAAAACATTTATAGGAGTTAACCTCATTTAGGCCGGGAGGGATTGTAGCATTAAGGTGCTCTATCCAGAGACACTCATTTTGTAGGATTCTATTCCAGTCGCCTCCCCGTGGGTTTGGCGGGATCACCTGCAGTACCAAAAAACGTAAAACGGAGAGATCATAGCGGTGATATAATCCGACATGACGTCCAATAGTTGTTAATTTGCCATTGTTTGAGTCATACAAATGGTCACCCATTCTTTGATGAAATTCTCTGATGGTCTTGTCGATGTAGAAGACGCCACATTGGCAGACCATCAGGTAAATCACCCCTTTGGTCCCACAGTTGGCAGAAAAAGATGGACAGAAATGCTCACCATTGGGTAAGTGGTAAGACTGTCCTTCCCAGACCCAAGGGCAACGTGGGCAGTGGCCACATTTAGAGGTCCCCTTCGGGTCAGAAGTTGGCGTGTGTTGTGCCACATAGTGGCTCTGAGTAAGTCGGTCCCTGAGGGACTATGCCCGACGAAACACAAGCTCAGGATTGGTTTTAACATGTTTAAAAAGGGTCGTATCTTCGGTAAGGATATGCCAATGTTGCGAAGTGTGTTATGGTGCGCTGAAAATGTAGTGATGAATCTAACAGTTTCATTTTTTTACTAATTTGGGTTTAGGGGATCATACAATAAGGATTGTCTGGATCGAAGTACAGCTCTATTATAGGCTTTTTTAACACCTTTTACCACCCGGACCATATTGCTGCCCAATGACCAGAGCACTTTTTTGTGATTTGGCACTGCGTTGCTTTAACTGACAATTGCGCGGTCGTGCGATGTGGCTCCCAAACAAAATTGGTGTCCTTTTTTCCCACAAATAGAGCTTTCTTTTGCTGGTATTTGATCATCTCTGCGGTTTTTATTTTTTGCGCTATAAACAAACATAGAGCGACAATTTTGAAAAAAAATGCAATATTTTTTACTTTTTGCTATAATAAATATCCCCCAAAAATATATAAAAAAAACATTTTTTTTCCTCAGTTTAGGCCAATACGTATTCTTCTACATATTTTTCGTAAAAAAAAATCATAATAAGCCTTTATTGATTGGTTTGCGCACAAGTTATAGCGTTTACAAAATAGGGGGTAGTTTTATTGCATTTTTATTAATATTTTTTTTTTACTAGTAATGGCGGCGATCAGCATTTTTTTCCAGTACTGCGACATTATGGCGGGCACTTTGAACACTTTTGACAAATGTTTGGGACCATTGGCATGCTATTGCTATAAAAATGCATTGGATTACTATAAAAATGCCATTGGCAGTGAAGGGGTTAACACTAGGGGGCGGGGAAGGGGTTAAGTGTGTTCCTGGGTGTGTTCTAACTTTATGGGGGGTGGACTCACTGAGGAAAATCACTGATCTTCTGTTCATACATTGTATGAACAGGAGATCTGTGTTTCCCCCGCTGACAGGACCGTGAGCTTTGTGTTTACACACATAGCTCCCGGTCCCCGCTCTGTAACGAGCGATCGCGTGTACCCGCCCAGGAGTGCCACTGACCCATAGTAATATGACGGCGGGCGGTCGGCAACTGGTTAAGATTACTTTTGGTGTATCCCCTGGCTAGAAGGCGATCTCGAAGGGCATTTGCCTGAATTTTAAAGTCACTGGCCAGTGTGAAATTTCTCTGTATGCGCAGGTATTGGGCAAAGGGAATACTTCTAATGAGTGGTTTTGGGTGAGCACTTGTGGCATAGAGGAGGGTGTTATCCGCTGTTGGTTTTCCGATATAGATCGGTGCTAAGCGTACCATCTGGCTGTTTGACAATGGCCAGGTCCAGAAAGGGGACCTGGCCATTGTCAAACTGGACCGTAAATTTAAGGTTGAATTTGTTAATGTTGAGTAAGGAGACAAACTCAATTAGGGATTCAGAGGTCCCTGTCCAAATGATAAATAGGTCGTCTATGTACCTCGACCAGTGGTGGCAAACCTTGATACCCCAGATGTTTTGGAACTACATTTCCCATGATGCTAATGCACTCTGCAGTGTAGTTGAGCATCATGGGAAATGTAGTTCCAAAACATCTGGGGTGCCAAGGTTCGCCATCACTGACCTATACCATAGGAGGATTTTGTCTAGATATTGGGAGAAATGGTCATTTCGGCTGCTTATGGTGAGACACTCGCAAAGTTCTCCCTGGGGACGTACACCGGCCATCACGATAGGGTAAGCCACTTCCAGCGCGTTACCTCGCCTTAATTGTGTAATGATTGCTTACCAGCGTTACCTGCTGTTCTCATATCAAAATAGGCCTCTACCTGTGCCTATTACCCTGTAATGCTGCCGTCCTGTTTGCCCCCAGTATATACAATAGACTTTTCACTACTGTGGTAAGAACTAGCAGGCAATCTTACCCTTTTCCTCCCCCCTCATCCCTCCACCTCCTTATCCATCCCCTCCTTTTTCCTTTCTTTCCTTTTTCCCCTTCCTTTCCCTTCCCCCTTCCCCTTCCACCCTTTTTCTATTCCTTTTTTCCTCCCTTCTTTTTGTCTTTCTCCCATGTCCCTCTTGTCCTGGTTCACCCTCATCCCTACATTCCCCCCCCCCCTCATCCCTCCACCTCGTTATTTCTCCCCCTTCTTCTTTCTTTCCTTTTTTCCCTTCCTTTCCCTTCCCCCTCCCCCTTCCTTTCTCCTGTCTTCCTACCCCTTCCTTCCGCATTCCTTTTTCTAGTCCTTTTTTCCTCCCTTCTTTTTGTCTTTTTCTCCCATGTCCCTCTTGTTCTTTTCTTTCCCCAGCCCCACCATTCCTTCCCCCCTTTTCACGTGCCCCAGCCATCTTTTCACATTCGTCCTACCCCTTGGTGTCCTCCACTAGTTTTTTATATATTGGTAAATTTAAATTGTCCTTTTCTTGTTTTGAATGCTTCTACCCACCAGAGCTTATGTCAGCTTCCCCCACGTGAGCCATTGTGTGGAGGGGGTGTGATCGATAGTGGTTCATTCCAGGCTATCCGCCACCTTAGGTGAGTGTGTCTTTGCCTCCAAGATAGAACCATGCTTACTGTTCTCTGAATGTCTTTTTTACAATTGTTTAAATCATGCTTGTTTTCTCTACAAATTATGCATATTTATATAGATCCTCCTTAAGAAGCAGTGCAATACCACGAAACCGGTCGAGGTCGCAGATCGGCTCTACGCATTAGACCCATACGGTTTTGTCCCAACAAATACCTGATATTGTGTCCGAATTGTGGGGCCTGTCCCATTGTTTTTATACTTGTATTGTTGTATATGTAATGAAAACTTTTTTATCTTATACATGCCTCTTTATCAGTGTCTTGAAAATACCAATCAATCAATTTTTGACCAATGTATTTCAGACACATAGTGTCAAGCAGCTTGTATCTGTAGGTATCTAAAATACATCCACCCGGGTAATTGGTATTTGGCTTTAAGGGTAGTGAAGGGGAGCAAACCAACCACTGAGAAAATGTCCTCAAGTACTTTAACTCCATATCTGGCCCAAATCTGTGAATCAGGAAGAGTTCTGAAATGTGGGAGGCTAGGATTCCCCCAGAGAGGGCAGAAGGGTGATCATCTATTAGGACTTACGAACCTCCGTCTGTCTACTGTCCAAATCTTAAGGGTAATTCTGGTAGGGTGTGGGAGGCTACCATATTCCTGATGACCACTATAAACTAAATTGCCCAATTCCTAAAGTGAACCCAGGACAGCTGCCTCGAGACACATGGCGGCATTGGATCTGGAGAGCACATACAACCATCTGACTGTCAATAGGACAGCGGCCCAGTAGTAGGTTCTGTAATCCTGCAGAAAGAGTCAGGCCGATGTAGCCAATCTAGGGGTAGCTCCCTCCCAGATTAGTGTACCAACACACTTATCCACATCTGCAAAAAAAAATCGGGTATCCAGATCGGGCAGTTGCGGAAGACATACAGAAATTTAGGAGGCACACTTAACCCAGAGCTGGGACAGGTCTGGAAGCAGGTTTAGTTCAATGAAGCTCACATGATCCCTCCAAACCTAACTACCCAAGTACCTAAATTGATCCACCCAGAGTAACGGGACATCTGCACAGGGGCCCCTAACCTGGGGGTTCAAAGGGAAAATAGTTGATTTGGACCAACTTATACGGATTCCCGAGAACCTACCAAATTCGTCAAAGAGCTCCAGCGCTGCCTTCAAAGACCCATCTGCATCTTGTACATATATTAGAGTGTCATCTGCGTACAGATAGATTTTCTCTTCCAGGGAGCCCACCCTCAGACCTTGTACCCTTCCAGAGTTCCTAATTAAAATTGCCAGGGGCTCAAGCGCCAGGGCAAAAAGGGTCAGGGGTAAGGGATAACCTTAACGGGTGCCCCTCTGCAGTGGAAAGGAGGCAGATAGCCATTCAATAGTTCAGATACGAGCTATGGGTGCCCGGTATAGCATATGTATCCACTGAAGGAACTTAGGCCCAAAACTGTAATGGTGCAACGACTTCCACAGGAAAGTAAACTCCACGAGTCAAACGCCTTTTCAGCGTCTAGGGAGGCGATGACCCGACCACCACTATTTGCATGGGGTATCGAAATGTTAAGAAAGACGCATCGGAGGTTGATATCAGTGCCCTTCCCAGGCAAAAAACTGTTGTATCAGCATGGACTACTTCCTTTAGGACCGCAGACATCCTGTTTGCCAGAATCTTTTTGGCGTCCACATTTATGAGGTAAATCAGTCTGTAGGAGGAGCAGCCCTTTGGGTCCTTGCTTGGTTTGGGAACCAACACCACCACCGCCTCCAGTGAGAAAAAACTGAGAAAAGAGGGACACAAGTCGTGGGGCCAGCAGGTCTTGATAGTGGGAGTAAAACTCTGTGGAGAGGCCATCTACCCCAGTGGTCTTCCCAGCTTGGAGTTACGAAAGGGCAATCTGCACCTCCTTCAGGGTGATATCAGACTCCAAGTCCATACACAACTTTTCTCCAAGAATTGGAAATATAACCCCATCAGGGTACGAGGACAGCTCTTGAGGAGTATGATCCTCCCTGGAGGAATACAGGTGTTGGTAGTATTGCAAGAATCTTCAGATTATGTCACTAGGTGATCTCTGCACTACTCCCTCAGAATCCTTTACACCATTAATGTAAGTAACAGCAAATTGCCCTTTGGCCAGCCATGCCAACAGGCGGACACTCCTATTGTAGATGTAAATCTTAATTTAATGTCATTAGATTATGGTTTACATTTACTCTAAAACTCATTATTGTGGATTTAAACATTTGATGACTATTTTCCTAATTGCTTCTTTCACCTCATTGTTTCTCAGGCTGTAAATAAGAGGGTTTAAGATGGGGGTCATGGCTCCATACATAAGTGAAACATACTTCTGACTGGATGAGAATGTATTTGCTGGTGCCATGTATGTGATAATTATGGGTCCATAAAACAGGAACACAACAGTCAGATGGGATGCCCAGGTAGAGAACGTCCTTGATCTTCCATTAGTAGATTGGATCTTTAATATAGATAAAATAATAAAGGTGTAAGACACAACAATGAAAATCAAAGGTGCCAACAGTGTGAACAAACTCACAACAAACATAGTAGTTTTATAAAAACTAATATCTCCACAAGCCAACTCCAGGATGGCCAATATCTCGCAAACAAAATGGTCAACTTTGTTACTTCCACAGAACACAAGAGGCCTCAAAATGGTGGGAATGGCAGAGAGCAGAAAATTTCCCAACCACATCATTATTGTCACATTTCTACATATTTTCAGGTTCATAATGACGTTGTAATACAAGGGAATGCAAATGGCTATATAGCGGTCGTAAGCCATCACGGCCAACAATATGCACTCGGCTTCTCCTAGAAACAGACCCGTGTTCATTTGGGCCATGCATCCAATGACTGAGATTCGCCTTTTCGTAGAAAATATATCAAGTAGCATTTTTGGAAGCGAGCTTGATGAGTAGCACAAGTCAAGGAAAGACAAGTTGCAGAGGAAGAAGTACATAGGTGTGTGTAACTGGGGGGTCAGATGATAGCTGAGGATCAGAAAACTGTTTCCCAAAATGGAAAATATGTAGATGGTCAGGAATGCAACAAAAAGTAAAATCCTAATCTCCAAGCCTTGGGAGAAGCCAGTTAGAATAAATTCGGTCACATAGGTTAGATTTCCTACTTCCATAATAGAAGGGGGGCAAAAATATGTAAAGCTGAACTCCAGGCACAAAACAGTGTATCAATTAATACATCAGCAAATGTGTTTTTGTAATGCAAGCAAGGTAAGCACTTTAACTTTTATTATAATTGTATCTTACCCTGCATGCTTGATCGACCCTTTTTAAAAAAAATGATGTCTAATTCTTATGATTTTCCTGGTTAAAAAAATTGATTTGTATGTCAAATTCAAATGATTTTCCTGGTTAAAAAAATATTTTTCACATTTATAGTACAAAGAAGTTGGTTTTAGGAAAGTTAAAATTACAAATGTATTTTCTTTTGCATTTAAGAGTAAAACAAAATCAAATATTGGATATTTCTAGATACACATTTATAGTACATCAAAATTGGTTTTATGAAAGTTCAATTGCAAATATTTTTTTTTATATTTGAAAAATAAAACTTAAAATATTTCTAGACACCGATTGAAAGGTTAAAAAAAATGGTTAAAAACTAGATTTTCACATTTATAGTTCATCAAAATTGGTTTTATGAAAGTTCATATGAAAATTTCTTTTTTTTATGTTTGATAAAAAAAGTTTAATATTTTTAGATACTGATTGAAGGGTAAACAAAAAAAAAATAGATTTTCACATTTATAATACATCCGAGTTGGTTTCTTAAGAAAGTTGAATTGCAAATGTGTTTTCTCTTGCATTTAATAAAAACAATACAAATATTGAATTGTTGGATTTTGATCAGATACTGATTATACTAATGATAGACCAGGACAACATGACCAAAGTTACACCACTTATACCTTTATTTTATGGGTTTAAAATGTAAATTAAAATGACAAATAATGACAGTCTCTGGGATATGCAATACAAATAAATATTAAAACTTTCATTTTAAAAATACAATTTTCTTGTGGTTCATTGGTTCCACAAGAGTATTAATACACATAAGTAATTTCATTTAATCTTAAGAAAGTCATGGTAATACAGGACTAGTTTTATCAATTTCTACTTAAGTTTATTAACTGGAAATTTGTAAAATAAAAAGAAAATTAATTTTAACCTACAAAAACAAATGTCCCTAAAGTACTAGTTATTAGTTATCTTAGTGGGATATTGCTTAAAATGGGTTAGTATGTAATTCCTTTAGCCACTAAAAATATAGGCCTAGATTCACAAAGCGATTACGCCTGTGTAAATGTTGTTAGACAGGAGTAATTTCGATTTACGAGCGTTTTTACGCTAGTCGAAATCCTCAAACCATGAAAAGACACCTGCGTGCTAAATTTCGACTTTATTACGTGTTAGTACGCCTTCAGATCTACGCTGCCTGAAAATTGCGGCCACTGGGCGGACTTCCTGTTGTTTTTCACCTTCATGGTATGCTAATGAGCTTTTGCCTGGAATCCACAAAATTTCGCTCTTCAAACGCAATCTCTTACGGCACCTTTAGTCATCTTTTTTTTCCGTTTCACTATACCAGCTTTTTGCTGGTCTAATATTAGACAGCCCATGTTAAGTATGGCCGTCGTTCCCGCGTCGAATTTCAACGTTTTTCGATTTCTTTTATTATTTTTAACGTAAGTCGTCCGGGAATAGGAATGTTCGTAAACGCCGCTACTCAAACAACGAATGACGTCACGACGTGATTTCGCGCAATGCACGGCGGGAAATTCCTGAACAGAGCATGCGCAGTTCGATCGTCGCGGGGACGCGCTTAATTTAAATGCTTCACGCCCCCTACTCACGTATTTCGATTGCGCGGCGGAAAAAAAATACGATACAATAGCGTACGCGCAAAAAAACTACCTGAATTCGGCGTAGAGTCTGGTGATAGACGGCAGCGTAGCGTATTTCGATTACGCAGCGGAAGATTACATCTATGTGAATCTGCCCCATAGTCATCCAAAAGTTGGCTGGGTAAATTCTTTCAGCTTTAATTTTACTAAATGGTACAAAAATAACTGGTTCATTAGGTTTCACTATTAGTCAAGTTTGCCTTTGTTTAGTTCAGTAAAATGATTAAAAGTAATTTTAACACAAGTGATTTATATAACGTAATTTTGCTACAAGGGAAAAAGCAACAAAAATTGTAAAAGGTGAGGCTATAGTTATAATACATATAATTATAATATTTTTTACTAATACCCCTTTCTAAAGCAATGGCATCAGCAATAAATAAACCCCAAACAAAAAAATGAAGCTGCATTTTCATTTGCTCGTATATTTCAGTCCAGGTCATACAACAGAATAATCCTGACCCCATTACATTTAGCCAATATCTACCTTGCAATATAGAAGTTATTTTTATAAAGATGAGCTCAATCTTCTGAGATCAATTACTGCAGAGTTTGCACAAAATTAATTACGGCAAATTTTGCATAATGATTATGCCCAAAGGAGTATGAATGTTAAGCAGTGATTGCCAATGAGAGATGAAATTCTGTCTCAGAAGACTGTTATAGGAATTAACGTTTGCAATATAAATTAATTAATCAAACCCTTTATACAGTGCGGAAAATAAGTATTTGAACATCCTGCTATTTTGCAAGTTCTCCCACTTGGAAATCATGGAGGGGTCTGAAATTGTCATCGTAGGTGCATGTCCACTGTGAGAGACATAATCAAAAAAAAAATTCCAGAAATCACAATTTATGAATTTTTAACTATTTATTTGTATGATACAGCTGCAAAGAAGTATTTGAACACCTGTCTATCAGCTAGAATTCTGACCCTCAAAGACCTGTTAGTCTGCCTTTAAAATGTCCACCTCCACTCCATTTATTATCCTAAATTAGATGCACCTGTTTGAGGTCATTAGCTGCATAACGACACCTGTCCACCCCATACAATCAGTAAGAATCCAACTACTAACATGGCCAAGACCAAAGAGCTGTCCAAAGACACTAGAGACAAAATTGTACACCTCCACAAGGCTGGAAAGTGCTACGGGGAAATTGCCAAGCAGCTTGGTGAAAAAAGGTCCACTGTTGGAGCAATCATTAGAAAATGGAAGAAGCTAAACATTACTGTCAAATCTCCCTCGAACTGGGGCTCCATGCAAAATCTCACTTCGTGGGGTCTCAATGATCCTAAGAAAGGTGAGAAATCAGCCCAGGACTACACGGGAGGAGCTGGTCAATGACCTGAAAAGAGCTGGGACCACCGTTTCCTAGGTTAGTGTTGGTAATACACTAAGACGTCATGGTTTGAAATCATGCATGGTACGGAAGGTGCCCCTGCTTAAATCAGCACATGTCAAGGCCCGTCTTAAGTTTGCCAATGACCATTTGGATGATCCAGAGGAGTCATGGGAGAAAGTCATGTGGTCAGATGAAACCAAAATAGAACTTTTTGGTCATAATTCCACTAACCGTGTTTGGAGGAAGAAGAATGATGAGTACCATCCCAAGAACACCATCCCTACTGTGAAGCATGGGGGTGGTAGCATCATGCTTTGGGGGTGTTTTTCTGCACATGGGACAGGGCGACTGCACTGTATTAAGGAGAGGATGACCGGGGCCATGTATTGCGAGATTTTGGGTAACAACCTCCTTCCCTCAGAGCTTTGAAGATGGGTCGAGGCTGGGTCTTCCAACATGACAATGACCCGAAGCATTCAGCCAGGATAACCAAGGAGTGGCTTTGTAAGAAGCATATCAAGGTTCTGGCGTGGCCTAGCCAGTCTCCAGACCTAAACCCAATAGAGAATCTTTGGAGGGAGCTCAAACTCCGTGTTTCTCAGCGACAGCCCAGAAACCTGACTGATCTAGAGAAGATCTGTGTGGAGGAGTGGGCCAAAATCCCTCCTCCAGTGTGTGCAAACCTGGTGAAAAACTACAAGAACCGTTTGACCTCTGTAATTGCAAACAAAGGCTACTGTACCAAATATTAACATTGATTTTCTCAGGTCTTCAAATACTTATTTGCAGCTGTATCATACAAATAAATAGTTAAAAAAAATCATACATTGTGATTTCTGGAATTTTTTTTTTGATTATGTCTCTCACGGTGGACATGCACCTACGATGACAATTTCAGACCCCTCCATGATTTCCAAGTGGGAGAACTTGCAAAATAGCAGGGTGTTCAAATACTTATTTTCCGCACTGTACATCAATACAATATAAATTGTATTTAATGTCGGGCCTGTATTTTAATTTAAATTAAAGGGGTTGTAAAGGTACAAAATCGTTTTCCTTTACCTCAGTGCAGTCCTCCTTCACTTACCTCATCCGTCGATTTTGCTTTTAAATGTCCTTATTTCTTCTGAGAAATACTCACTTCCTGTTATTCTGTCTGTAACTCCACACAGTAATGCAAGTCTTTCTCCCTGGTGTGGAGTTTCATGCTCGCCACCTCCCTTGAGGGGGGAGGGGGCAAGCAGTAGAGTCGGGACACACATCCTGACTCTCCTGCTCACCCCCTCAAGGGAGGGGGCGAGCACAAAACTTCACACCAGGGAGAAAGCCTTGCATTACTGTGTGGAGTTACAGACAGAAGAACAGGAAGTGATGATTTCTCAAAAGAAATAAGGACATTTAAAAGCAAACTCGAAGGATGAGGTAAGTGAAGGAGGACTGCACTAAGGTAAAGGAAGATATTTAAGAAAACGATTGTTTACCTTTACAACCCCTTTAAATGCAGATGTTTCAGAATTAAAGTTTTGTTTTTTATTTATTTATTATACAAATAATGTTATAACATAAAAACTGAACGCCAGGCAGATATACAAAGTGCAGAATATATTTCTGTAGCAGCCCAGCCATCGTGGGCATATGGGTGCCACGCCCCCATCCATGCATCCAGCCCCCTGCATCTGGCCCCCTGATCTTCATTGGACCATGGATTCTAATGGGGGGGTTATTTTTTAAAGCACGTCATTACAGCCAGAGGCTCTAATAAGCTTAAAAAAAGGGTAGGCTCGGTGTGCAGAGCACTGCGCTCCGAGCACACCAAGTTGAATGAGAATAGCGAATGAAGATTTGCTATTCTCACACTAATCCCCCTCCTGGCCAATCAGAAAGTGGGTCTTGAGACCCATCACCCAATTGACTGAAATGATAGGTGATTGTAACGGAACCCCAAATGGGACAGGGGTTAACGCCGTTTAAGATATTTCATTCCAGAACCCATGACAGCTATTGACACTCCACAGTCAGGCAAACGAACACGACCCATACGAATTCCCACCGTAACGAGACACAGCTCTGTTCTCTGGTTCAAAACAGATAGACTCTTTAATGAGAAAATCATGCTCTTATATACAGTCAGCAACCAAATATGAACAATGACTAAACTCCACCCACAGCATGACACAAGGAGCCCAATACACATCTTTTGGGTAGACTTTCTGGCACCAGGTCTGACAGACTTTACATGAGTTCAATAACTAATAATTTACCCAGACAAGGTGACTCCTAGATATAGACATCCCGGCTCCTCTCACCTGCTATACAATACACATTCCTTTAGTATACATAATTTACATGAGCTAATTAACTACAGCTGATAAGTCAGACATCTGACCTTTAGACTGTCTGTTAACTCACAATACACATTTATCAATAAAAGAACTTGACACAATACAATTACAGGTTCTTAGGAGCCATACTAAGATCCATTTACATCACAACAAACGACATTAACACCTAACTGTCTGTGTTCCCACATTGAATGAGTCACTCTTTCAATTAACCTGTTGAGTTCAGAATCAACAAACCATAATATTTCAAGATATCCTGGAATACATTGTGAATTATCATTACTGCCCCATCTCATGTAGTCCAAGATATAATTTCTCAGTCATCCTATGCCCCTAGTGGACATAGGATGATTTTAGACACAAGAGTCATCGGTGAAGCTGAAACAGGAGTATCTCATACTTTGTAAGAGCTTTACAGCGATCCTATTGGATGCCTAGCGCCTAGGACAAGGAGAAAAAGATTCATTTATAAAGTTAAGAGGTAGAGGAGGGGTGGGTGGAGGGAGGGGGTGGGCTGAGGGGTGGAGGGAGGGATAGGTGGGGGACCTCTGGTTGGATAACCCAGAAGTAAATAGGATACAAGGATTGTAAGAGGGTGTATTTACCTATGTAAATTTAGATTTTGTATCCGTGTAAGTTTGATAAAAAAAAAGGACAAGTAGAGAGGAGATGCACGACGGAAGCCACCATGATGGAGAAGAGGACACAGGAGTCTCAGCCCGCCGCCCACCACCTGCTACTGCTATATAGGATAAGTGCCGGACCTGCAGACAGCGAGCGGGCGAGCCAAGCAGGCAGGTGGGAGTGCCCCACCAAAAACTCATTGACCTTTTATACACACACACTAATTACAAGAAAACAGATCACAGGTGAGGATAGTTACCTTTAATAGCCATTCATACCCCTTTGTGTCAACTTGTGTGCATGTTTTCAGGCCAAAATTACCAGGGTATGTAAACTTTTGATCAGGGTCATTTGGGTAGTTTCTGTTGTCATTATGATTTAAAAAGAGTAAACATAGTTGAATGATAATAAATGGCTTCAGCCAAACACTAACCATGAGTGAAAAAAATGTTTGTGTTATCATTCATATTCTCTGAAAAATGGCCAAGAAATCATAAATTCTGCCAGGGTATGTAAAAAAGGCTGTAGCAGGAGTAAGCTTGGTTAGATTTCCCGTAAGGTCTTCTATGAAGGAGGCTACTGATTTCCAAAAGCTTGATATGTGCAAAAGGTTATTAACAATTTAAGGAAAGGCACAGCCAGGACCCTTCAGTTCTCCAATTTTGTGGCATTGACTGCACTTTTCCTGCTTGGAAGGGAATTCTCGAAGAGAGAAACAAAGTGGATATTTCTCCTCGGGAGCCTCCACCCTAGAGGATTATATATTGAACTCGACCTACACTGCTTTATTAGCAAATCTTAATTTTTATTTTATATATTATCATTTGGCATGTATGATGCCATCCTGCCGGTTTGGGGTATGGGAGTCCATTCTGACAGGAGGTGTGAATGCAATAGGGAATTTACCTTCTTGACCTGATACACATACATTTTTAGAACAAGGATAGTATAACGACATTCTGTGGTACACATAGGCACAGAAGACATGTGAATATGAAAATGTTGCTATTTTTCCAACCCATATAGGTACATGTTTATGCCTTTTTAATAATATATTTGTATAATTATATTATTGTAATATTTTTAATTTAAAAAATTTAGAATTTAAATGATTTATTGTGATTAACTGTGCAATTATATTTGGTATATATATCAGTCGTAATGACTCAAAGTATGTACAATTATAGTGTAATTTGAATTATCATTTCTCTACGACTGCTTAATGTGTGTTAGGACTTGATGTATTGTGGTCGTGGGGACACGAAGTACGCGCTGACGTAATGTGATACGCGTCCGTTTAGCATATGAAGTTTGTCGCGGGAACGCAGAGTACATGCAAACGTTGTGTGACATACGTCCGGGTCAATTAGCGGACAGTGTATAAAAGGGAGGCTATGAGATTGTGTAACCAACCCTATTTGAAGAAGTCCTGAGTGACAAAACTGGTCTAGGAGTGATTACACGGCATACCAGGAAAATGTTTGGAATACCGACCACCGCATGTGTAGTTTATATAAAGAAAGGCTGATGCGCTACTGTGAGTAAACGAAGGTGAACTAAAGTCACATCAACTGGTCTGAGGCGGCTCAATCTAGAGTGTCCACAAAACACAGATAATGAAAATGAATAAAAATAGTGATATACTTACCTGGCAGGGGAGACACCATGATCATGAAGGTGGTACTCCCAGGGCGAGGCTCGGCCATTGCACTCCGGCTGAGCTGATCGTGGTGTCACCCCTGCCACTGCTCGGCCTTTTGGCTAAGATCAGGTGTGGTATCCGTTCTCGTCAGTTGCTAGAGGAGCGCTGAAGCACCTCCTATTTGTGGAGGGTGGATGCAATCCAATAGCGTCATTGCACCTGGAAGGGTGGTTTCAGCAGGGACTATGCCGTGCTGCCCAACAGATACTGGGGGCCGGCCAATGGTTGCGTCTGAGCCACCTGGAAGGGTGCTTCTGGTGAGGATGGGTGGCTGTGCCTGGTCTGGTCTTTTTGCCGGGTTCTAGTCTGGCCTTCTGGCTGGCTGGTGCAAGTGCTGTCCCTGTCGGAGATCTGGTAGGAGGAGCTGGAACTGCCCTGATGGAAAGACGGAGTAGGACCATGCAAATCCTGCTGGGTTGACAGGGAGTCTGGAAGGGTTAGTATTGGTGGAGGCTGCTAGGTGAGGGCAGCTTCTTCCCAAGAAAACCTGGAAGGGCTCTCTTTCTGGCAGGGGTGGAGGGCTGCACTGGCCGGTCGGGGGGTTAGATTTGGAACAGAAAAGCCTATGGTGCATGTGCCCCTGGAGTGGCAGTCCAGGGGTGTCTGAGAATCACTGTGAGTGAGGGTCACTTTGATTTAACGACACCATGGTCACTGCACCAGCTACACGCTTTTTTAGCACCTGCCTCCTGGGCCGGGCCTTTTGGCCAGGACCGGAGGAATTTTTTATTCCTGGCCGGAGGGCCTGGTCATTGTTGATCACAATGACCACTTCTTCACTCTCCTCCTCACTATCCCTTTCCCCCCACTTTATTTAATTTATTAGCCTATGTTTGTCACCTTTTTGTCTTTTTTTGTTGTGCACGTTTTGTACACAATGTGATTAGTAGGGTGCCGGTCCTTGGGCCAGCCCTGAACGTCTTGGGAGTGGGTGGACATGGCCTTTTGGCTTAGTTCACCTGCTCTCATGGGGTCTCCCTTCGGGGGAGTCCCACCTAGTACTTGGAGGGTTCTGTTTCGGCAGTCCCTCCAGGGAAGTTGGGTCCGAGTCGGCTTCGGTTGCTCGGGCCACAGTAACTCAGTCCCCGTCTGGAGCCTAACGCCCCGGGGGATCAGGGTTTGGGTCCCTTCTGCACAGAAGGACCACTTGACGTTGCACCCGTCTGCACGTTTTTGTGAACACTCTTTATGTGTGTGCACATTTTTTCTGCACCGGGTGGAGTTTTTGAGTGTGTTTCACACGCCATAGGCTTTTCAAAAAAAAAAAAATAGTGATAAGCGCTTAAAAACAGTGATGTGTGAGCACTAAGCAAATTATCAAATATATGACAAAACCATAATCAACTTCTACAAGTCTTGAGGTGTATAAAGGAAAACAATGATGATAATGCAAAAATATCAAACTAAAACCACCGCATGTGTAGTGCTTTGAAGTGAAGAGTGGAAAGGACAGAGCAGGGGGTGAGACTGACGGTTTACCTTAGGTCCACCGAGACCATAATACAACAAGTCTTGTGCGAAATTACCTGTGGTTTGGAGCCCACTGCCGAGTTCACTGTTGAGGTGTCTCTATCTATTTTGCTAAATGTGAGTACAATGTGTGAACCTTTTTTTAACTGTTTTAATAAATTAGTTTTGATATACTTCACTATTGGAGCCACTTTTACTTTTTCATTTGAAGCAACATCTGATTTATGGGAACACTGGTGGAATAGATTTTTTCGTTTGGAGATTTATTCAACTCTTTTGCCAAGCATATTCTATTGGTATGCGCAATTCCTTTGGATGTGGAGTCACTGAGCACTATGGTGTGGTGAAAGGTTTTAAACAAGATTGTTTAAGAAGATTTTCTTTGGACACTTTAAACCTAATCACTTGGAGTTTAATCACTTATGAACTTTTCTTGTTAATGTAGCACCCCCTTATTTTCAGTACGGGCACTACGCTAAAGTTAGTGGGTGAATGGGAGAGTTCCTTTGCTCCCATTCATAATTTGTTAAATTGCAGGCTGCTGCTATTTCAGAACTGTCCTATAGGTCAGTCTGCTATTCAGGGGTGCAATCCCACCCCTGGGCGACAGTTGGCGCTAGAGGGGTTCTGACAGAGCTGCTTTTCCCCAGCAGCCAATTAGAGGAGTTTCCCCTCGCTGGGCATGCTGGGGAGGGGTATATCTGTGGCAGTTGCCACGTGTTCTGGGTCTTCTCCTTCTTCTCCGGGGGGTCCACGTTCCAGGTGCGGCACCCACCTTCAGGGTGCGCGCATCCACGGACCCCGTCCACATGGCCCTCCTGGCCAGAACTGCCTGCTCCATGGAGATCCATCCAGATGAGAAGATCCCAGGCTGTATGCGATTTGGTGGGGGATCGGCTTAAGGAGAACCCGGAGGGAGGTTATCCAAAAGGGCTTGAACGAACCATTGGGGATCTGGTCACCGGTATTGACAGGTACATGACGGCTGTCAACCAGTGACCCTTTCATTGCATTTACTGGGAGGATTTGCTCAATCCAAACTTGTTCTCTGAGTACTGAAGTACTAGACCTGTGGCAGAGGCAGGGCCGATCCTACCCGGGGTGCAGTGGGTGCCCCGCACCCAGCGCTGTCATGCGCGAGGCGCCGAGCGAGCCGCCGAGGAGGTTCTTTTTTTTTTTTTTTTAAATGAGCCGCCGAGCCGCCGAGGAGGTTGTTTTTTTTTTTTTTTTTTTTCGAGCCGCCGAGCCGCCGAGCCGCCGAGCCGCCGAGCCGCCGAAGCAATCCGAGACCCGAGCGGGATGCGACGACGTGACGTCACACGGCCGCTCGGCTCCACCCACCGTGACCTCTGCCACAGCCAACTTCAGACAGCGTGCGGGAGCGAGCGCCGAGCTGCCGCCTGATTCAGCTGAGATTGAGCGCCTCAGCCTGCCATTTCCTGGGTGGGTCTGTACTAATGGGGGGTTATCCTAGGGGAGTCTGTACTAATGGGGGGTTGTCCTGGGTGGGTCTGTACTAATGGGGGGTTGTCCTGGGGGAGTCTGTACTAATGGGGGGTTGTCCTGGGGGAGTCTGTACTAATGGGGGGTTGTCCTAGGGGAGTATGTACTAATGGGGGGGTTTGTCCTGGGGGGGGGTCTGTACTAATAGGGGGTTGTCCTGGGTGGGTCTGTACTAATGGGGGGTTATCCTAGGGGAGTATGTACTAATGGGGGGTTTGTCCTGGGTGGGTCTGTACTAATGGGGGGTTATCCTAGGGGAGTATGTACTAATGGGGGGGTTTGTCCTGGGGGGGGGGTCTGTACTAATAGGGGGTTGTCCTGGGTGGGTCTGTACTAATGGGGGGTTGTCCTAGGGGAGTATGTACTAATGATTGGTTTGTCCTGGGGGGGGTCTGTACTAATGGGGGGTTTGTCCTGGGTGGGTCTGTACTAATGGGGGGTTATCCTAGGGGAGTATGTACTAATGGGGGGTTTGTCCTGGGTGGGTCTGTACTAATGGGGGGTTGTCCTAGGGGAGTATGTACTAATGATTGGTTTGTCCTGGGGGGGGGTATGTACTAATGGGGGGTTGTCCTGGGTGGGTCTGTACTAATGGGGGGTTATCCTAGGGGAGTATGTACTAATGGGGGGTTTGTCCTGGGTGGGTCTGTACTAATGGGGGGTTGTCCTAGGGGAGTATGTACTAATGATTGGTTTGTCCTGGGGGGGTCTGTACTAATGGGGGGTTGTCCTGGGGGAGTCTGTACTAATGGGGGGTTGTCCTGGGTGGGTCTGTACTAATGGGGGGTTATCCTAGGGGAGTCTGTACTAATGGGGGGTTGTCCTGGGTGGGTCTGTACTAATGGGGGGTTGTCCTGGGGGAGTCTGTACTAATGGGGGGTTGTCCTGGGGGAGTCTGTACTAATGGGGGGTTGTCCTGGGGGAGTCTGTACTAATGGGGGGTTGTCCTAGGGGAGTATGTACTAATGGGGGGGGTTTGTCCTGGGGGGGGTCTGTACTAATAGGGGGTTGTCCTGGGTGGGTCTGTACTAATGGGGGGTTATCCTAGGGGAGTATGTACTAATGGGGGGTTTGTCCTGGGTGGGTCTGTACTAATGGGGGGTTATCCTAGGGGAGTATGTACTAATGATTGGTTTGTCCTGGGGGGGGTCTGTACTAATAGGGGGTTGTCCTGGGTGGGTCTGTACTAATGGGGGGTTGTCCTAGGGGAGTATGTACTAATGATTGGTTTGTCCTGGGGGGGTCTGTACTAATGGGGGGTTTGTCCTGGGTGGGTCTGTACTAATGGGGGGTTATCCTAGGGGAGTATGTACTAATGGGGGGTTTGTCCTGGGTGGGTCTGTACTAATGGGGGGGTTGTCCTAGGGGAGTATGTACTAATGATTGGTTTGTCCTGGGGGGGTCTGTACTAATGGGGGGTTGTCCTGGGTGGGTCTGTACTAATGGGGGGTTGTTCTGGGGGAGTATGTACTAATGGGGGGTTTGTCCTGGGGGGGGTCTGTACTAATGGGGGGTTGTCCTGGGTGGGTCTGTACTAATGGGGGGTTGTCCTGGGTGGGTCTGTACTAATGGGGGGGTTGTCCTGGGGGAGTCTGTACTAATGGGGGGTTGTCCTAGGGGAGTATGTACTAATGGGGGGTTTGTCCTGGGGGGGTCTGTACTAATGGGGGGTTGTCCTGGGTGGGTCTGTACTAATGGGGGGTTGTTCTGGGGGAGTATGTACTAATGGGGGGTTTGTCCTGGGGGGGTCTGTACTAATGGGGGGTTGTCCTGGGTGGGTCTGTACTAATGGGGGGTTGTCCTGGGTGGGTCTGTACTAATGGGGGGTTGTCCTGGGGGAGTCTGTACTAATGGGGGGTTGTCCTAGGGGAGTATGTACTAATGGGGGGGTTGTCCTGGGGGGGTCTGTACTAATGGGGGGTTGTCCTGGGGGGGTCTGTACTAATGGGGGGTTGTTCTGGGGGAGTATGTACTAATGGGGGGTTTGTCCTGGGGGGGGGTCTGTACTAATGGGGGGTTGTCCTGGGTGGGTCTGTACTAATGGGGGGTTGTCCTGGGTGGGTCTGTACTAATGGGGGGTTGTCCTGGGGGAGTCTGTACTAATGGGGGGTTGTCCTAGGGGAGTATGTACTAATGGGGGGTTTGTCCTGGGGGGGTCTGTACTAATGGGGGGTTGTCCTGGGGGGGTCTGTACTAATGGGGGGTTGTCCTGGGGGAGTATGTACTAATGGGGGGTTATCCTGGGTAAGTCTGTACTTATGGGGGGTTGTCCTGTGGGAGTCTGTACTAATGGGGGGTTTGTCCTGGGGGTGTCTGTACTCATGGGGGGTGGTTTGTCCTGGGGGGTCTGTTCTGAGGGAGGGGGTTTATACTTAGTTAGGAGTCTGCACTGACGGAGGGGGTCTATACTTAGTGGAGGGGGTCTGTAGGGGCGACTATAGGTGGAGGAAGGGGGGCAACACCATGTTTTACCTCAACTGGTGACAACAACCCTAGTGACGCCACTGCAGCTGCGGGCTCTTCATTCCTCCTCCCACTCTCTCTCCTCCTTCTCTTCACGCGCAATGCTGTACTAGCGATGCTTGCAGGGAAGAAATAGAATAGAAAAAGGAGCAGAGAAGAGGATTGTGGGACTTGTAGTTCGAGGACTGGCAGCCCCACTGTAAAAAAGAGACTGCAGCCCACACGGCATGTTCAGCTGAATGGGGGAGAGAGAGAGAGCCAGGACCCCAGGAAAGCTTTCAGGGAAGTGCACCCAGGACTCCAGAGGGAGAGGACAGTGCTGAGAGAACACCATCAGAGAAAGAACCCCGCTGCCGTGCGCCACCAGAGGGAAAGCCACACAGCCTAGTGCCATCCCTGGCGGAGAAAGGATTGGAGTCATTGCCAGAATACAGATCTGGGCTCTACCCAGTGGAGTATCCATGAGCAATTCAGATTGAGCTGACTTCTGATCAGAGGAACTGTTGTTGGTCAGGTGAGAGCCGATCGGCCATTATCTACTTATGTCAATAGGAACTGCAGTCTCTGACCATCTCCTGTATTATAGCTGCAGTCTCTGACTGTCTCCTGTATTATTCTTCCAGTCCCTGACCGTCTCCTGTATTATTTCTCCAGTCCCTGACCATCTCCTGTTGTATGTCTGCAGTCTCTGACCATCTCCTGTAGTATGTCTGCAGTCCCTGACCGTCTCCTGTAGTATGTCTGCAGTCCCTGACCATCTCCTGTATTATATCTCCAGTCACCGACTGTCTCCTGTAATAGGTCTACACTCTCTGACCAGCTCCTGTACTATGATTGCAGTCTCTGACCATCTCTTGTATCATGTCTGCATTCTCTGACCATCTCCTGTACTATGATTGCAGTCTATGACCATCTCTTGTATTATATCTCCAGTCACTGACTGTCTCCATTAATATGTCTACACTCTCTGACCATCTCCTGTACTATGATTGCAGTCTATGACTATCTCTTGTATCATGTCTGCATTCTCTGACCATCTCCTGTACTATGATTGCAGTCTATGACCATCTCTTGTATTATATCTCCAGTCACTGACTGTCTCCTTTAATATGTCTACACTCTCTGACCATCTCCTGTACTATGATTGCAGTCTCTGACCATCTCTTGTATCATGTCTACAGTCTCTGACCATCTCCTGTACTATGTTTTGGGGCACTTTCTAACAGTATCAGAGAGGTTCCCCTCCAGATCTCATTAGTGTACGCTCTTCCAGTATTTTCTTTATTGTTAAAAGATCATGGGAGGATCCCTAGGCAACAAAGACTTCTTAGAGGAGCATCTTTGTGTTTGAGTCATTTGTAAAGGGGAGGAGTTGGTAAGATGACCACGCCCCTTTGTGGGGGCGCCAGAAATATTTCTGCACCCAGGCGCCTGTGACCCTAGGATCGGCCCTGGGCAGAGGCCCGAGCCAGGCCTGTAACAGAGGCCTGTTCCCCCCAGCAATTTAAAAGTGACACTTCGGCTGCCAGGCTTACAACAAGGGTCTGTCCGGAGGCACTTCACCCACTCTGGCTAGAGTGGCGACGAACTGTATCTACTACTACTGAGAGCAGGACTGCTCTACTTCTTATCCAGGCCTGATACCGCAAAGTTCTCTATTGCTTCATCAACCTTTCCTATCTCCTGTTGATGTTGGCCATGTTGGGCCTTGGAATAAAGCATTTGGAAACCCATTTGATGACTGGACATTCACTCACTGATACAACTCACTGCTACTACCCATAGACACACTACAAGGTAACTTAATACGCCGATCCCAAAAAACAACCAGCGGCTCCTTTGGGGGTGAGCGCTACATTAAAATTATTCTTTCCATTATTGGATGGACGTTTTCTTAGAACACTTTTTCCACACTATTTGCCCCAATTTTTTTCCTTTACAACTCATTTAAGTCCAAAAGAAAACATTTAATATATTGCAGCTTACCCTTTCTTAGATGTGGTGGCTGCATTCGTTTTCTTAAATATGGTTCCCCCTTGACTGCGCAGGCGCAAACCGAGCTGATGTAATTCACCTATGTGGACTTAACTCGGATGGCTCACTTTGCTCGCTCAGCCTCCTGGCTGTTTTTTTAACATGCTCCATGTCCACGGGGATGGTAAGAAATGAACCTGGATGCCGCCCCGAGCCACGCATGCGCTGTGTACACCTGAAGAACAGCTGCTCAGTTTCGGAGATTTGCGTGGGCTTCATCTGTGCCTGCGCAGTCGAGGCCAGACCCTATCCGATAGGGGAACTAGCTCGACAAGACACCAACCCATTAGGAAGCAGGTCCTGAGACTCGTCATCCGATTGGCCGAGAGGAGAAGCAATCCTATTGGTCTTTGAAGAGGAAGGAGATGCAGGGTAAGCCGCCGTGAAGCACTAGGAGGAGGAGATGCAGGATGAAGCTGCTGCCCGAAGGAAGCGCTGCCCACAACCTAGATAGGTGTAAGTGCAGGGCTGGTGACCAACCAACTGCCACTGAGCTACAGTATTAGCTCACTGACTTTAACATTTTTGGTGGGAGGGGGGCTGGAGCTCTGCTTTAACAAGTTGAAGACCAGGTCTTTTCTGGAACTTTTCATGGAATGGCGAAAAACTACGGTGCTTAAAATAGGTGACACTTTACATTTTTTACAGGTTACATGTTTAGAGTTACAGAGGACATCATGTGCTAGAAATTTTGCTCTCGCTCAGATGTTCATGGTGATACCTCAAATGTGTGGTGCGAACACTGTTTGCATATGTGGGCGTGACCTACGTATGCGTTCACTACTGCATGCGAGCATGGATGGATGGGGCGCTTTAAAAAAAAATCGTATTTATTTTACTTTTTATTTTTACACTGTCCCTTTAAAACATCCCTTGTAATAGAAATAAGCATGATAGGTCATCTTTTTTGAGAGATATGGGGTCAAAAAGACCCCAGATCTCGTGTCTACCTTTAAAAGCAAAAGAAAAAAAACGTTGACTTAAAAAAAAAAAAAAAAAAAAACATTTGTGTAAGCCTGAGAACCGGAAGTGAAGTCAGAGGTCACTCCAGTCCTCCAAGGGCATACCGGAAGGGAAGTCGAGGGGGGCCATTTTGCCCTCCCTCCACTTCCTGTCCAGCAAATGGCCGTATTGAATTGCTTCCAGGCATTACCGACAGCTCCGGTAAGCCCAGAAATTACCAGGAAGTGACAGGGGGCACCTCTCCAATCACCTCTAATAGTGATCTCGCCATGAATGTGCCCTTGGAACTTCTTTTATCTGATGCAGAATCGCCCATAGTAAAAAATGATACTGGGGTTATGGCAGCAAGCTGCTGCCATAACCCTGGAATTAACTACTTAAAGACCAGAAGAATCTGCCCCCTTAATGACCAGGCCATTTTTCAATCTTCTTTTATTTGATTTTTAAGCAAAAAAAGTAACACAAACCTGGGAGGCACTCCCTCTGGTTTAAAATCAACACATCATACAACAAGGAAATCAACAAGGAAATCAACAAATATTCCAATTCACAATGTCGTTTCCAGGGGGAAAAAAACAAATAAAAACAGTTTGTATATTCCTTATCTCATCATAACTTTCCCTCCCTCAACAGCCCAGAGTCTGCTCAATTAATTATGAGTCTAGAGACCAGACCATTTTTAACTAACCAGTGCGACGTGGTATCCAAACAATTGATGTCCTTTTTTTCCCACAAATAGAGCATTCTTTTGGTGGTATTTGATCACAAACAAATAAAGAGCGATGGCAATTCGCACAGGAGAGCCGACCTGCTGCCGTATAACAACATCGGCTGGTCAGCAAGTGGTTACACATCAAAATAATGGCATATTTTTTACTATTGGTCAGTAGTGATTGTAAACCTTTTTTTTATATTTATTTTTTTATAATAAACATTTACTCACCTACTCTGTGTAATGGTTTTGCACAGAGCAGCCCTGACCCTCCTATTCTAGGCTTCACCACTGGCGCTCCTAGCTTCTCCTCTTCTCGGTTTGCAGCCATAGGAAGCCACTGCCTATTGTGGCATACCTGCTGCTGCATCCATTGACACAGACAGTGCGGACGTTACCTAGCTTTCACGATGCATTGGGTGACTCTGCTGGCAGCTGGAAAGGATGCAGGACAAGGTGCAGTAGTGTTGGAGGTTGTTCCACCACCACGCCTCTGAAATGCTACTACTGGTTGTGACACACCTCTCTCCTCCACCCCCTCCTCTTCTTCTTCCTCTGTGGCCTCTTCCTGTGCTGATGTGTCCTCGGAAACCAGCGGTACTCCATAGGTGTTCAAAGGGCTACGCAGGTATGCAGGCAAAAAGATGCCATGTGGTGCTTGGGGGACAGGAGCCACACTGGGCAGAGGTTCTGTCAGCTCTGCAGGGGCAGGCTCAGAGGTGGTTGATGCCACGCCAGATTAAGTCAGGAATGGTGGTTTGCGACAATGGGACCAACCTCCTCTCTGCCCTCCGACAGGGAAAACTGACCCATGTGCCCTGTTTTGCTCATGTCCTTAACTTGGTGGTGCAGTGGTTCTTGGGCACGTACCCGGGCATACAGGATGTTCTAAAGCAGGCCAGGAAACTCTGTGTGCATTCCTAATGGCCATATAATGCCAGTGCTCGGCTGGCAGACCTCCAAAATGAATACAACCTGCCCAAGAACCGCCTAATCTGTGACATGCCCACCAAGTGAAACTCTATGTTGGCCATGCTGCAGCGGCTGCACATGCAGCAGAGGGCCATCAATGAGTATCTGTGCCAACATGGCAGCAGGGCATGGTCAGGGGAGCTTGTTTTTTTCCCCATGCCAGTGGGCCAAGATTAGGGATGCATGCACTGTCCTGTCACCATTTGAGGAAGCCACGAGGATGGTGAGCAGTGACAGTGCATGCATCAGTGACTGTCAGGGAAATGTCCGTAGAAGTACTGGCAATCTTGCCAGTAGAAGAAATGGCCATAGAAGAAGTACTGGCAATCTTGCCAGTAGAAGAAATGGCCATAGAAGAAGTACTGGCAATCTTGCCAGTAGAAGAAATGGCCATAGAAGAAGTACTGGCAATCTTGCCAGTAGAAGAAATGGAAGCCATAGGCTCATCATGTGACAGGAAGATCCTCCTGCTGGTCTATAAATGGCTGCCACTGTCTGATCCAAATTGCTGGATTGTCGTCAGCCTTCCTGAGTTCCTGAGTCTCTGTATTATTACTGTTTGGATTTCCTGTTGTGACCCGGCTTGTTCCTGACCTGTCTGATCCGATATCCTGGTTTGACCCCCTGGCTTGCTTTACTGACTTGTTACCTTCTCCAGCACCTGATCACGGCTTGTTTCACGGACTTCGCTTCAGTTATCTGTTCCTGCCTGTTTTCCAACACCAGATCTCAGCTTGTCTCCATTCCTGCAAACCTGCATCTCCTGCCTGGATCCACAGTGTTTGATCCCCAGCCGGCTTCCACTGTTGCTCCTTGTGCACACCTTGCCAAGTATTACCAAGGACTTCTAGAGACTGCAGCCCTGCAGTGTTTACTGTATTCTCCAGCATTCTTCAGACACTCACCAGCTCTCTCTTCTGGATCCTTTTGGCAACCTGTGCTTCTCTGGGCACTACACCCTCTGTACCCAACCTCAGGGGTGTACTGCACTTAGCCGCAAGGGGAGCCCTCTCGGCATTTCGGCCTCCAACCAGGTACGTGACAGTGACACTGTACCTCTTATCTACCTGTTGGAGCACACGTTGCATAGAATAATGGACAGGGTCCTTGAGGCAGAACAGAGGGAGGAAGAGGAGGACTTCCTTACCTCTCAATGCCCCCTTTATCCAGACAGTGTTCCTGCTTGCCTGCCCATCACACAGGAAGAGGAGGAGGATTGTGTCAGCATGGAGGTGGAGCCTAGCACTCAGCATCAGCAGCAGTCTTTAAGGGATCAATTACAGTCCCAAGAAACCCATGGACTTGTCTGTGGCTGGGACGAGGTGGCTGCAGATCATATCGTCCTCAGTGACCCAGAGGACTCTGCACCAAATTCCTCAGAAAACCTACGCTGTATGGCCTCCCTGATCCACTAAAGCCTGCGGAAGGATCCTCGTATTCGTGCTATCAAGGAGAGGGATCATTACTGGCTGGCAGCCCTCCTTGATCCACGTTACAAGGTGTAATGGAACGTCTCACACTCCGCTTGAGTGCTTCCATCATATTCCACTTCCTATCAGTCTGGATATAGATATCAGATATTCCAGCTGCTCACAAGCACACAACGAGACGAGACTTGTTTGTCTGCTGAACATGGAGTGTTTATTAGAACCAAGAATACAACCTTATTTACAGTTAGAGGAGTTAACAGAACATAAATTAACATGAGCTAATTAACTAATCATTTACCCAGACGAGGTGACTCATAGATTTGACCTTTCAGGGTAAACGTCACGTCTCCTCTCTCACCTCCTATACAATGCACATTATCATAAGTGTAAACACAGGACATCTTCACGCAGTAGCATGGTCAATTAGCACAGAGAACAGACAGATGGCTGGAGTTGGTGACATTAGCATTAGTGTTGAGCGGAATACGCCATATTCGATTTCGTGATATTGCGCGAATATATAGAAGAATATTCGCGAATATTCGCTAATATCGAATATTCGTGATATTTTATCCAAAAAAAAATTTGCAAAATTTCGCTAATGCGAAAATGATTGCGAAATTCTCATAAACGGAGATCATTTCCTGTATTACTAAACTAATATGCACTAAACACTAACTTTACACTAACTCTACTTAACCACTTAAGACCCGGACCAATACGCTGGCAAATGACCCAAGGGTTTTTTGCGATTCGGCACTGCGTCGCTTTAACAGAAAATTGCGCGGTCGTGCGACGTGGCTCCCAAACAAAATTTGCGTCCTTTTTTTTCCCACAAACAGAGCTTTCTTTTGGTGGTATTTGATCACCTCTGCGGTTTTTATTTTTTGCGCTATAAACAAAAATAAAGCGACAATTTAAAAAAAAATGCAATATTTTTTACTTTTTGCTATAATAAATATCCCCCAAAAATATATAAAAAAACATTTTTTTTCCTTAGTTTAGGCCGATACGTATTCTTCTACATATTTTTGGTAAAAAAAATCGCAATAAGCGTTTATCGGTTGGTTTTCGCAAAATTTATAGCGTTTACAAAATAAGGGATAGTTTTATTGCATTTTTATTAATTATTTTTTTTTTACTACTAATAGCGGCGATCAGCGATTTTTTTCGTGACTGCAACAATATGGCGGACACTTCGGACAATTTTGACACATTTTTGGGACAATTGTCATTTTCACAGCAAAAAATGCATTTAAATTGCATTGTTTACTGTGGAAATGACAGTTGCAGTTTGGGAGTTAACCACAGGTGGCGCTGTAGGGGATGTGTGACCTAGTGTGTTGTTTACAACTGTAGGGGGGTGTGGCTGTAGGTGTGACGTCATCGATCGCGTCTCCCTATTACAGGGATGACGCGATCGATGCTCCGGCCACAGAGAAGCACGGGGAAGCCGTGTGTACACACGGCTCTCCCCGTTCTTCCGCTCCAGGGACGGATCGCCGCACTGCAGCGGCGATCGGGTCCGCGAATCCCGCGGTCCCGGTCCTGGAGCTTCGGACCGGGGCGCGCGCCCGCGACCCACGGCTGGGTACTAAAACCAACGTATATATACGTTGATGTGCCCAGCCGTGCCATTCTGCCGACGTAAATGTGCAGTAGGCGGTCCTTAAGTGGTTAAAAGAAAGGAGAATAAGGGGGCAAAAGAAGGGCGGAGAAGATAATCGCGCAATATTCCTATTGCGCGATTATCTTCTCCGCCCTTCTTTTGCATCAGAGCCAATCAGAATAACTCGAATATTCGGCAAAAGGAATATCGCGCAATATTCCTTTTGCCGAATATTCGAGTTATTCTGATTGGCTCTGATGCAAAAGAAGGGCGGAGAAGATAATCGTGCAATATTCCTTTTGCCGAATATTCGAGTTATTCTGATTGGCTCTGATGCAAAAGAAGGGCGCATCAGAGCCAATCAGAATAACTCGAATATTCGGCAAAAGGTATATCGCGCAATATTCCTTTTGCCGAATATTCGAGTTATTCTGATTGGCTCTGATGCAAAAGAAGGGCGGAGAAGATAATCGCGCAATATTCCTTTTGCCGAATATTCGAGTTATTCTGATTGGCTCTGATGCAAAAGAAGGGCCGAGTAGCTGATGCGATTCGTTTTGCAACGCGAATTTTCGGCAACATAAAAGAATCGCATCAGCTACTCGGCCCAGGGTCTCTCTCTAATCATACCAGCAATGCTTTTAGACGTCGATGGAGATCACTAGGATGTGATCTGTTTTACAAATAAATTTGAAAAAATACGAATATTCGCCGCAATATTCGAGTTATTCGCGAATACTCGAATATGCAATATTCGTAGCGAATATTCGCAATGTGAATATTCGTGAGCAACACTAATTAGCATCTAACAGTATGTGTCCCAACATTATGAATGTGTCACTCTTACAAATAACACGTTGAGTTCAGAATTAACAAACAGTAAATAGTTATTTACAGATATCCTGGAATATATTGTCAGGAAGTTCACTTACCAAGGCCGAGATGCTGAGGGCGGCTCACCTTTGTGACCTGATGCGATCTGCCCCCTGGGATTGGAACAGGGGGACGGACACACCAGGAGGCACCGGTTCCAGCGGGAAGATATGGGTCAGGTGCGTGGAGCGGGTACAGGCAGATCACCGACTGGAAGGCTGCAGCAGATGAAGCAGAAGATAGTCATGCACAAGGTATATCACAGGAATCAGGTACTTCGCAGGTCAAGGCAGGGCTGGAAACAGGTCTGGGAAAAAAAGCCATGGTCAGGGGTTATAGAGACTTGAGTTGAGTTGAGTTGAGTTGAGGTGCACTTTCTATAGCGTGGTCAATTACCCCGGAGGATCCCGACACGCTGGCGACGTCCCTGGGTGAACCCAGGGACAAGTGGACAACAAGATGGTACGACTTGGACTGATGTTCCCGCTCGGATGTTACACTCAGGCCAACTGACGCCTTAAGCCGGGTAGGCTTGATGGAATAGCCAGGTTTTTAAACTCCGGCGAAAGGCCGCCAGTGATGCCGCCTCCTGGATGTCCTCCGGGAGGGAGTTCCACAGCATGGCACCCTGGTGGGAGAAGGATCTGCCACCCCGACGAGTCTTCTTAGGCACCGGTATGCTTAGGAGGCATTTCCTGCTAGATCGCAGAGTTCTTCCCGGGGCTCTCTTGAGGAACCTTCTCCGCAGGTAGCCAGGGGCTGTGCCTTTCAAGATCTTATACATAAGGCAGCCGGCTTTGAACAGAGAACGTTGAACAACGGGCAGCCAATGCAAGGCTTTCCGGGCAGGGGTGATATGTTCCCTCAAGGGGACACCCGTGAGTAACCTTGCCGCTGCGTTCTGAACAAGCTGCAACCTGCGGGTGGATTTCCTTGGAAATCCTAGATAAAGAGAATTACAGCAGTCTAAGCGACTACCGATCGTGGCGCAGACCGCAAATAGTCCAAGTTCAGGCCGGAGGTCAAGGGCAGGAGAAGATCATGTATCCAAATTCCAAGCCGGGGTCAAGGGTTCCAGAAAGTAGTAGTCCAAAAACAAAGCCAAGGGTCAAGTATTTCAGGTATCCAAACAGGTAGGTTTAGCAGGAGACAACACGGAAGCTGTTTACAAACCAGCAACCAGAGAGGAGGAAGGGGCTGGTTCAAATAAGCCGCTCAGGCCACTGATTGGCCGAGAGCGGAACCAGCCTGTGCGTGCACGCGCTCGTGCCCGCGCATGCGGCGTGCAGACGCACCACGCGCGCGCGCCGCCCAGGGGATCGCGACAGCTCTGGGTTGTCAAGCAGCTGAGGAATCAGAAGGTGAGCGGAGCTGATACCCTGACAATATTGTGGATAATAATTACATAATAATCCCATCTCAGGTAGTCCAAGATATAATTTCCCAGTAATCCTATGCCCCTAGTGGACATAGGATTATTTTAGACATAAGAGGGTCTGGGGATGTCCCGGGGGAGTCTGTCACATTTCTCCCCCATCAAAAGTTGACTAACAAGGTCACAGACCTCCACCTGGTCTGGACATGCGTTAGTTGGACAAAGTGAACTCACATAGTCTGTCTGCATGACCTCAAATCTTGGCTGAAAGGAGTAGTTGACACCAGTAGGTGTGGGGCAGAGGTCATTGACTCTCTGTCCAGTGGCCGGCGCTTCAGCTGGGTGTTTTTTAACATTCCGGGGCTCGGTCTGCTGCTGGGCAGAGGGGTGGACCGCCCCAGCTTTCTGAAGCTGTAGAGACACTGTAGGTGCTAGGCAGAGGCCATCAGCGCTGTTGCCAGTGATTCAATTGGCAGTAGCAACTTCACTACATCCAGATTGTCATTGGAGAGAGGGACCAACTGCCCCGGCTGTCTGGAACTCCACAGCATCCGCTCCAGCTAACCGTTGGGGAAGGAGGCTTGATTCCTCCACTCCCAAACTGTGTAGCTGCCTTTGGAGAGGTGAGCTGGCTGCTTCATTTTCCATTTCCTCATCTGGCTGCTGGGACAAAATGTCTGTGGTACTGCATTCTCCACCCTGACCAACAGTTGAGGAGGGACGATGAACACTTCCTCTCCCTTCTTCCCCTGTATATGCTGCTGGGAAGGGATCGCCACCTTCTCACCCTGAGCCTCTGGAACTGCCACAGGTGTTTGGCAGAGGTCTTGAACCCTCTGTCCGGTGACCAGCGCTTCAGCGTGGGGAAGTTCCTTGCAATGCCACAGATACTGGCCTTGGTGCTGGGCAGAGCACAGTGAAGTTTGGCCCTGATACCAGCTCTTCTGCTGGAGGCTCATCAGATTGTTCTTCCTCAGCAGGAAAGTCTATTAAATCCCCTGTCTCTGCAACTGGTGTCTGGGGATAGAGGTTCACCATCTCCTGTCCATGGAACCCAGAAGATGCTATAGGTACTGGGCAGAGGTTAGCAGAGCTCTGCCCTGCGGTCAGCACTTCTGCTTTGGGAATTGCAATCTCCAGATTTTCCACTGCCGATTATCTGGTATGCTGCTGGACAGGCACATTCCTCCATTCAAGATCATCCCATGCAGAAACAGGATCATCAAGGTCAGTCAGCACTTGCTGCATCTGCCATAAGACCTCTGCGTCCATAGCTGCGGGGGCAGGTTGGCAAAGCACACTGTTACTCTGCCACATTGCCGACCCTTCAGCCAGGACTTCAGAGTGGTAAACTGGTATTTCCAGATAGTCCCAGATGGTGCTGAGCAGACGCGAGCAGCCATCTGTAGGCGATCTCCAGCTCCCATTCCTGTACAGCCAAAAACTCTATATCTTCCAGTTCCCAGTGCACTTCCAAGACGTTCAGTAGCCCTTCTCTGAAATACATGATTTTGTCCAACCGCCACTCCAAATCACTCCCAAAGTTAGAGTCGCCTGTCAGCTTCACATACAACAGTCCCAGGCCGCTGTAACTTAAGCCTTCCGTTGGGCTGTCATCCGCTATTCAGGGACATGCTTGGGATACATGCCACCGAAGCGCTCTGTAGCTCTCATCCAGCTGCATCTCTGCCCAGACCAGCCTGCTTAATTCAGTTGTTGTTTCTTGTGCGGTTTTTCTCCCAACAACAGCACCCGCAATCCATACTGCGACCAGTACCTTTCCCAGTTGGAGGGGAGAACTTTTCGCTGGTGTCACTGCTCACGGGCTAGTGCTTCCTTTCAGAGTTCGCAGCGTACAGAATCAGACCATCCCAGCAGGACCTGCTCTGATACTGGTCCTCTGTGCTGTATCTGCTTCTCTCGCAACCTCCTTCCGAATTCCTCTTCCATGGCGGCTGGTATCTGTATCTCTCCTCTCCTGCTATCAGGACCTTGGATCCAGGTGGAGGTTGGATGTCCCAGACTGCAGGAAGCGTCCCACTGCTGATCACCAATGTAACGAAACGTCCCACACTCCGCTTGAGTGCTTCCGTCATATACCGCTTCCTATCAGTCTGGATATAGATATCAGATATTCCAGCTGTTTACAAGCACACAAGACGAGACTTGTTTGTCTGCTGAACATGGAGAGTTTAATAGAACCAATAATACAATAATCCCTATATTCAGTTTAAAGAGGTAACCAGAACATAAATTAACATGAGCTAATTAACTAATCATTTACCCAGATTAGGCAACTCATAGATATGACCTTTGAGGATAAATTGACAAGCGAGACAACCACGCTTTTTACACTGGAAAATGCCAGTTCTGTTATCAAAATATGACCTGATATCCATGATTTTCTCTTTTCTTGTGTTTTTCAACTTACTCTGGGCTATAATGTTTTTCAAGGTACGGCTTCTTTTGAATGTAACTTGTGAAGCTGGAGGTAGAACTGTGCCCAAGCTCGGATCCATATGTAAAATGTGCCAGTGTTTTTTGACGATGCTTTGTATAGCTCTATACTTGCTGTTATATTCAGTTACAAATCTAATGGTGTTCGGCTCTGATTTTTATCATGTGATGCTTGTACCAGCTCAGTCGGATACCCTTTTTGTAAAAAAAAAATTAGTGAGAGATGCACTTTGTAGCTCATATTCACTATCCCTAGTGCAGTTCCTTCTGAGCCTTTGGAATTGACCACTAGGGATGTATTTAGTCCAAGAAGGGTGGTGGCAACTTGTATAATGTAGATATGAATTTCCACTCGTGGGTTTACAAAAAACATTTTTTGCAGATGGTATCACCCTCATGATAAAGAGTCAGGTCTAAAAAAAATAGTTCCATAGGATCCAACATGTATGTAAAACTTAGGTCAAGCATGTTTGTATTGCAATGTAAAACAAAGGCCTCAAAAAGTTCTACACTCCCGCTCCAGATGAGCAGTATGTCATCTATATACCGTCCAAAAAACACTTTGGGCCGGATCCACAAAGCATTACGGCGGCATTTCTCCAGATACGCCACCATAATTTCAAATTTGCGCCGGCGTATCTTTGTTTTGTAATAACAAAACAAGATATGCCGGAATTACGCTAAAATACGACTGGCGTAAGTCTATTACGTCGTCGTATCTTAGTTGCATATTTACGCTGGACACTAGGGGCGCTTCGGTAGATGTTCAGTGTAAAATATGCAAATGAGATAGATACACCGATCCACAAATGTACGTACGCCCGGCGCATTCTTTTTATGTCGTTTGCGTAAGCGTATGTCCGGCGTTAAGTTACCCCTGCTCTATAGAGGCGTACGCAATGTTAGGTATGGATGTCGGGACAGCGTCTAATTTTCAGGCGTTTACGTCGTTTGCGTAAAACTTTCGCGAATAGGTCTTTGCGTAAGTTACGTTCACGTCGAAAGCATTGACTATTTGCGATGTGATTTTGTGTATGCGCAGTGGGATAATAATTTGAATAAAACACGCCCACCTCTTCCCCATTTGAATTAGATGCGCGTACGCCGGCCCATTTACGCTACGCCGCCGTAACTTAGGACGCAAGTGCTTTGTGAATACGGCACTTGCCATTCTAACTTACGGCGGCGTAGCGTAAATGATATACGCTATGCCCGGCAGAGAGTTACGCCGGGCTTTGTGGATCTGGCCCTATGTATCTAGCAAAAGGATTGTTGGCCCATATAAAACTGTCCTCCCAATAGCCCATAACAATGTTGGCATAGGAGGGTGCAAAGTTTGCACCCATCGATGTGCCGTTTTTTTGTATATAAAACGTATCACGAAATACGAAATAATTGTGTTTTAAGCAAAATTCCGTAGAGTCTATGAGGAATTTTGCTTGTGTGGAGTTCATGTCCAGATCCTTCGAAAATGAGTGTTGAAGAGCTTCTAAGCCTACTCTGTGTGGGATGGAGTTATATAAAGATACCACATCCAAAGAAGCCCACAAGTATTCAGACTCCCATTTATATTTCCGTGGGGTCTCAATTACATATCCTAAGTGCCTTATGTGTGAGGGAAGTGCTGAAACTATCGGCTGGAGAAAAAAATCGATATAGTGTGACAACCCTGGAAGTGAAACTATTGGTACAGGCCACAATGGGCCTCCCTGCAGGACATGTAATAGATTTATGAATTTCAGGCAAATGATAAAAAATAAGGGGTGCTGCAAGTGTGAGGCAACAAAAACTGTTTTTCGCTTTTACCTAATATTTCATCTTTAAAAGCCTTCTCTACCAGGGACTTTAATTCTGTTTGGAATTCCAATAGGGGATCTTTCTTTAAGATGTCGTATGTTTTTGTATCCGACAGTAAGCGATAAGCTTCCTTTTCATAATCAAGAATATCTTGGATAACAAGGCTGCCGCCCTTATCTGCTTGTTTAATGACCAATGAATGGTCGTTCTTTAATGCATTCAGGGCCTTATGTTCAGCGCTGGACAAATTGCGACGGCTGGATGGTTTATCATGGCATAAGTCCAAAAGATCTCTGTACATTATACAAGTTGCCACCACCCTTCTTGTACTATAAACATCCCTAGTGGTCAATTCCAAAGGCTCAGAAGGAACTGCACTAGGGATAGTGAATATGAGCTACAAAGTGCATCTCTCACCAAAAATGTTTTACAAAAAGGGTATCCGACTGATTTGGTACAAGCAGCATATAGTAAATTTACAGTCACAAGGCCATTGGTAAAATCTCCTAAAAAATCTGAGCCAAACACCATTAAATTTGTATCTGAATGTGACATAAAGTATAGAGCTATACAAAGCATTGTCAGTCTTATTTTTCAGATGGGTCTGACCAGGTATATGACATTAGGCAATTTATATCCTGTTCCACAGAATATGTCATCTATGTCTTAATATGTCCCTGCAATTTGCTTTATGTGGGCCGTACGATGCGCACTCTACGCAAGCGAGTAGGTGATCATTGTCGTCTCATACAAAAAGGGTTACATGAACATAGTGTCCCCAGACATTTTAAGAGCCGTCATGCAAAAAAACATCCGTTGCTTAAAGGTTGTCGCTATTAAACATATCCCAGGGGGGTCCCTCACAGATAATGAAAGGTTCTCCTTGTTGTGCAGACGAGAATCTTTTTGGATATACAAACTGTCCACGCTATCCCACAATGGGTTAAATGAGGGCCTCGAAATAAGTAGTATAATTTAGTAATTATCGTTAGGGATGCACCGATATATCGGTGGCCGATACATATCGGCCGAAAACAGCTGTTTTGGCGACATGCCGAAACAGCTTAAAAATTCCCGATAATGACTAGTGGTGCAGAGCGGTAAAACACACTGAAACTGTTTCCGCTCTGCTCGCACACAGCCCTGCCTGCTCCTAACTACGCTGTGATAAACAGAATGCCGGTCTAATGCTGAGATGTGTTCTGTGTATCACAGCGTGGGGTTAGGAGGAGGCGGGGCTGTGTGCTCAGCATACGGGTGGCAGTGAGTTGCTTTCTTTTCTGTGCACTGTGCAGCCATCCATCCTCGCCGTCCAGGGCTGCTGATAGAACAGGGTACAAGCAGTGCTCCTGTATCAGGCCTGAACCCCATTTGGTCAGCAGAAGTGCCAAGTTTAGCAAGGACCGTAGGCGGGTCCCAGTGCAGGACCATGTTAGCAAAGTACAAGAAGACCGTGCAGTATCAGTCTAAATTTCTTCTCTGGTTACTTCTCCCCTCTAAGCATACCTCGACCCCCACCTCATAACTGATTGGCAGAGGAGAGAGAAAGGGACAGAGGTATTTGTTGTAAAGTGTCACATCACTGGTGCATTATGGGGCAAGTTTTTTCTGGGGACTGCAGAAGGTGGCACACTCTTCAGTATTGGCAGGATGCTGGAAAGGTAAGTCACCTTTTTTTTAATCTTGGGGTGGGGGAACGATGGTCTGAGTGCATGAAGGCAGCTGGAGTAGTTCTCAGCCTCTCTGCTTGCAGCAGCCCACTGCAGTGTATAGGGAGATTCCAGGCATAGGGAAGGGGTGAGGGCAGGTAACATTTGTGGGAAGACACTGGAGGGGTTCCTGTCATGTAGGCTGTACCGGGGGTCCCATCATTTTTTAAATTGGAGCCAGGGCCACTGACATTGATTTCTTTAACCAGCACCAGTTCACCTGATTCCACAGTGGGTGTCTCGTCTGTGTACAGAGGATCCCCCTGATTATATCTTGATGTACACAACAATGTATCTGCCCCAGGGCCACTGATAGAAATCATGAGGCACCGTACAGCCTCCCTGAAGGGGCCCCCTTCAGCTTCACACCTGGCTTTATTTAAAAAAAAAAAAAAAAGTAATTTTCGGTTTCGGTTTCGGCCTGACTTTTTTTTTTATTTCGGTTTTGTTTCGGTTCTGAAATTTCCATTTCGGTGCACCTCTAATTATCATTTATTATTAGCATTTATTAACTTATGAACAACATCACTTTTCATAAAAAAATTTCCTCCCTCTTCTTCTCCTTTTTTCGTTAGTATTATTGTTATTATCGTTTTCTTATGACTTATTTATTTATTGTTATATGATTTATGATTAGAAACACATATTTTTTCGATTGGGAGTTTACGTCATACCCATTTTGTTTTTTGTTTTTTAAATATGGGTCTGCTGCTTTGGATGAAAGTCTTTGGGTTCACTTTAAAAATATTGTTACCCTCTTGCACCGTTCCCTATAAATATCCTGTCGGCTGACACAGTCACATGACCTGATGAAGGGCCACACCCCGACAGGCGTAGTCATGACTGCAGCCTGAATTACCTTTCTCTACCTCCCTCCAGTCATTTCCAGCCTAGCCGTCCCGTGCAGCTGCCAGTCCAGGCTCTTATTAGTGCGCTCACATTGGCCAGCGCTAGCCTATCGCCATCCTTGGCTCCAAGCCTCGTTCCAGCTTCACTTCCTTGTTTTGTTCTGATGTCACGATTAGGAAGTCTCAGCCTACACGAGAGCACAGTGGCACCGTGCAGCGGTGATCCATCCACGGCAAGGTTGAGCTAACGTTTGGTCCACTCACCACTTCCGGCTGAATGAAGGTCTCCTCCCCCTCTCTGTCTCGGTGAGGTCAGGGCCGGATTAACAGAGGGGCTGATGGAGCTGCAGCTCCAGGCCCCTTTCTCAAGATAGGCCCATTTGCCCCCCAAAAAAAAAAAAAAAAATTTTTTTTTTTTTTTTTTAGATCGACTTCGGGGGTTGTAGCTCCATGACCAGAGGTCACAGAAACCCCACATTTAGGGGGTAGTCAGTTGAAGACCTACCCCACAACCGGTCAAAATATGGGATGGCTATCATTTAGGGTTCTGGAGATACGGGCCTGCTTGCACAGCCTGTCAGAAGCTACATACAGAGCGGCCAGTATAAATACAAGCTGACACACTGCAGCAGACTGAGAAAAAAAAAACATCATTTTTTTTTGCTAGAAAATTACTCTATGGTGGTCTTTGCAACTTTTTATGTTGCACGGTATAGAGCTGCACGATTCTGGCAAAAACGACAACTGCAATTTTTTTGCTTAGAAGATAGATCACGATTCTCTCACGATTCATGCGGCATAACATCATCTTTCACATTAAAATGAAAAAAAAAAAATGGGCTAACTTTACTGTTTTGTTTTTATCATTCAATGAAGTGGGCAAATGCAGTGTGACATAAAATATTGCAGCAATTGCCATTTTTGTCTCTGCTAATATATATATAATGTTTGGCGGTTCCAAGTCATTTTCTAGCAAAAAATATTGGTTTCTAACTTAAACAAGTGTTGGACTTTAAGTGGTTACATTTCTTGCATTTACACACAGAAGTTTGATCTAAAAAGGAAGTTGGTTACAATGTTTCATGTTGTTTACAAACTTGGCAGACAGTCGGATATTTTCTTTACACACAGAAGTGTATCCCTTTGATATAAGAAGAAAGTGTTAGTTACAATGGGCCAGATTCAGGTAGATGAGAGCATCTTTGCTCCAGAGTAACGCTTCTCATTTACGTTACTCTGACGACCCTTTCAGCGCAAGTACTGTTATTCACATAGCAGTTGCGCGTAAACTTGCGCCAGAGTAACGATAATGCGCTGGTGTAACCCGACGCAAGGGGAAGTGGGTGTGATCATATGTAAATGATGGGCGGAGCCCAGCGCAGAGGCTTACGTTCAGCGCATCAACCACGGAGCATGCGCAGTGAGTGAGGCTCCACTCGCCCCCTTTGTGCGCATGCTCACAACTTCCGTCGGCACCACTTCACGGGAAACGTCAGCGCAATGCCTTCCGTTGGGCGTTTAAATGCGCCCGTAGAAGCGCCATTCCGGCACTAAAGTATATCCTGCTCCCACTCCCCGCAGTGATGTTACTTTTGTTCTGAGATGGCTGCTCCCGTTCCCCGCAAACACACAGGAGAAAGCTGAACTTTAATGGCCAGGAGCTGTCAGCCGTCATCTCGGCTATGGAGACCTATGATGTCTTCCTCCATGGCTGTAAAATTTGACAGACAAGCATGGACAGAGGTGTTGTCCTGCAAGTGGGGGTGCTCAGCTAGCTCTTATCGTCGGTAACGCTGCTGTAGCTGCTCTCCTGCTGACCTGTGGCCGTCTGGAGTAAAGATAAAGCAGCCTTTTGTAGAAATAACTTTGCGCCGGACGGACGAGATACGCGCGGCGCATGTAGCCAGCGTATGGTGCTAATCCGTTCGTGAATTGGGAAAAATTCCTCATTTGCATATTTGCAGGGGAAATCAATAGGCGCGACTGATGCGCCAAACGAAATTAAGCGCTGACGATACTCTGGCGTCGGTCGCAAATGGCCCGTTATTGGGCGCATCTAGTTTGGTGGGTACGGGCACATAGAAACGACGGCGCATCTTCACAGTTACGCGGCGCATATCGAAATACTCCAGCGCAAGTGTTGCTGAATCTGGCCCAATGTTTCCTGCTAAGAACTTGGCAGACTGCCCAGATATTTTCTTTTGACAGCTGAAAGTCTCTCCACTAGAATCAGCAAACTCTGCATTGGAGATGTCAGGGGGGTTGAATCAAGATCATAATTTTAACGATTAATTGTGCAGCTCTAGCACGGTATTGTATTTGCGCAGCAATTTTTCAACCATGTTTTTTTTGGAAATAAACTGTTTTTTATACATTAAAAAAAACACTAAAGTTAGCACAATTTTTTTTTTTTGGTATCCTAAGCAATGCTTTAAAAAAAATTTAGCTTACATGTTCAGAGTTACAGAGGCAGTCTAGTGCTAGAATTATTGCTCTCGCTCTAACGGTCGCAACGTATGTAACCTGTGTGTATCTGGCTCTGATACTAGCCAGTGCCTACCCAGCCACTGACTGGTATCTCTCCCTAGCCTGTCCCCACACACCCTCTCACCTGCTGACCTGTAGATGGGGGAATCACTCCTGTAGTGTTATTGTGTTCTGCCAGTGAGTACAATGGTCAATGTTGCTATCTATAGCTGGCAGCACTGATTGTTTTTGGAAAAACAGGCTGGTTGTACTCAAGTCGATTAAAAGAATGACTTGTGTAAAACCAGCTAGCCCATACATAGATCGACTATGGCTGGTCTCTGCATAATTGGTGTAATTTCATTTCATGTATGACCCGCTTAACCACTACGCAGTCCCTAAACATCCTTCCACTCCTATACATTGTGCCCACTGTCATACCCTCCACACTCCTTTCCTGTACATAGTGCCCACTGTCATACTCTCCACACTCCTCTCCTGTACATAGTGACCACTGTCATACTCTCCACACTCCTCTCCAGTACATACTGCCCACTGTCATACCCTCCACACTCCTCTCCTGTACAAAGTGCCTGCTGTCATAGACTCCTCTTCTGTACATACTTCCCACTGTCGCACCCTCCACACTCCTCTCCTATACATAGTGCCCACTATCATACCATCCCCATTCCTCTCTTGTACATACTGCCCACTATCATACCATCCCCATTCCTCTCTTGTACATACTGCCCACTGTAATACCCTTCACACTTCTCTCCTGTACATACTGCCCCATCATACTCTCCACACTTCTCTCTGGTACATACTACCCTCTGTCATACCCCCACACTCCTCTCCTGTACATACTGCCCACTGTCATACCCTTCACACTCCTCTCCTGTACATGGTGCCTGCTGTCATACACTTCTCTCCTGTACATACTGCCCACTGTTGTACCCTCCATGATTCTCTCCTGTACATGATGCCCACTGTCATACCCTCCACACTTCTCTCCTGTACATTGTGCCTTTTGCCGTACCCTTTGCACTCTTCTCCTGTACATAGTGCCCAACGTTAGACCCTCCACATTCCTCTCACTCACCTGCACATACTTTCCACTTATATACTGTCCGTACTCCTCCCCTATGTCGCTTACCCACACAAACAGTTATTTAAAATGGTACTGAATACCCTCAATGTTACCAGCTCTAGAATGGACACACTTTTGTTAGTTCAACTAAAGGAAATCTCAGTTCTCATATTTGTTCTGTTATTAGAACTTATTTAATTTTGTGATTACTACTGTGATGTACAGAGGAACATAGGGGATCTCAGCTACTCTAAATATAGCACTTGTGAAAAAGTGTCCCTGAAAATATTTTTTAAATGTTGGCAACTATGCACTTATGCACTGCCCAAGGGCCACTGGGTCAGTAGTGGGCCCCATGAGAGGTTTCTGGGATCCTGTGATATTAAATTGGTAGTAAACTTTCCTGACATTACTACTTTTTAGAGGCCCTGGGGTAGGTTATGCCACAATGTACAAGTATGCACAGCATATTAGCACATTAGGGTACACTTACATTTTCAGACTGGACCCCCCATTGCTGCGCTGTGATTCTCACGCATTTATTTATTATTTATAAAAGGCCCCACCAAAATCCTCAGCACCAGGCCCATGATGTTCTTAATCTGGCCCTGGGTGAGGTACATACAGCACCAACGTGAGTTTCATCCGTGGCAGCATGCCTCCCTGTCATCTGGCGCTCTGCATGCCGCCTGGAAGCATTATCCGTTGCCTGTTGTTTTGACTGATATTGTTTCATCTCTACACAGTCATGCTGGTTGTTTGCAGATTTTCCATCCTGGTCACGGAGGAGTGTTGTAAATTTTAAAAGTTTTTCATGGCAATAAAATTGACTTTTTTTACCAAAAAATGCCTTGATATTGATGTCCTTATTCCTTTCAGCGCTTCACATATGGTCTTCCTGTTTGCACATAATTTCTATCACATCACTCCTGATGTGTTAACCATATAGCTTCTGATTGGGGTCGGGCAGGACTGTCTACATTTTGTAGTCCACTTTTACATGTATAAAATATCCTGTCATTGGCGCCAGACTTTTTTTGTTGTTTGCTTTTTATCCAGTGCAGCACGTCTCATCTGGATCTGGGGTTACTCTTATGTTCTGGGTGCCAGGCGAGCTGCCATTAAGACGGATGGTAGCTAGGCATTTTTCAAGGGGGAGGTGGGTGTCCACTGTTTAGGGGTACCGGGGATGAGGTGGAGCAAGGAAGTGCCTGAGGTGCATTACTTTGCACACCTTCACAGGCCACCGGACATTCTGGTAGTACATGTTGGTGAGAATAATCTGGGGGGTTTGCTCCAGTAGGGAGCTCATTCGGGAGGTTGAATTTGATTTTCCGGTGGCTCTGTACAGCCTTCATGGATATGTTGGTCTTGTAGTCCGACACGGTGGCTCGGACGACTTGGCGTATTGCACGGTCATTTCTGAGATTTTACAAAAATTAAAAGGTTAAAGGGGTTGTAAAGGTTTGTTTTTTATTTTCTAAACAGGTTCCTTTAAGCTAGTTCATTGTTGGTTCACTTACCTTTTCCTTCGATTTCCCTTCTAAATTTTTTTTTCCTTTGTTTTCTTTGTCTGAATTTCTCACTTCCTGTTCCTCCTCAGTAAGCTGTTCTGGCTGACTAACCCCCAGTCAGATGATGGGGACAAGCTTACTGGTGAGAAATTCAGACAAAGAAAAAAAACGTTAGAAGGGAAATCGAAGGAAAAGGTAAGTGAACCAACAATGCACTAGCTTAAAGGAACCTATTTAGAAAATAAAAAATAAAACTTTACAACACCTTTAAGTGGTGGGTGAAATTTTATTCATAATGGGGCATGGTCATTTGCCATTTAGTATTTGAATCGGATACCAGGCAGTATTACAAGGGGGGATAGGGGTCCATTTATCTGAGGTGTGTATTGATTTGTGGTCCCTGGGGGTTGCAGAATGGCATTCAATGTATGTTGCGGGTGTGAAGGGGCCCCCAAGGGCAAGGTGTCACCCTAGTGGCGGTGACGATGATTGGTCTTTTGACGGTGGAAGAAAATACGGTTGAGATGGAAGTTTGGGGGGCTCATCGGTGGTATGTGCCCCTCTGGTGTATTCCAGTTACTAGGGTTAGCTGGAATACGATAATGGTTGCACGGCAGGTGTGGGTTTTCTCCAAGCTGCTGCGTCACGGCTGGAGGCCTGGTATCGTAAAAGGTCCTGCAGTGTTACAAGTGGAAAAAGTTGAAATTCTGGGTGCCGTCATAAGACCAACAGGCTGATAAGTTGTTTTTGTTAATAAAAAGGCTGCTATGGCCATTTGTACTGTGCGGTCTCATTAATTTAATTATTAGCATGGGGGATGGTGAGTACTCATTGTTGGGCAGACACAAAACAAGGGGGGACATCTTATCTACACTGGTCATGCATTACGGTAAAAAAAAAAAAACTTTTGACTTTAACACTTGCCCTTCCTGTAACTACACTACAAACTCTCCCTGTAGTCCTCACAATAATTCTCACACTAATCCTTCCTGTAGTCTCTCCATAACCTCTACACTTACCCTCTCTTATGTAAGTACAATCCTTTGTTGCAGACTGTCTTCTCTTGCATCGGTATCCCCTGCAACATAAATCAACCCCTATCTACACCAAAATATATCAGCACCACGCTGCCGGTACTGAAAGCTACTGGTTGTTGTTGTTTCCCTAATAATCAACTGTATCCATAGTCTTATATGGCAGCTGTATGGATGATCAGTAGGGCTACGTTTCCACTAGTGCAACTAAAAAGTCACACTATTTAGAGTGTGACTTTGGAGTACGACCTAGATGCGACTTTGAGTGCGACTTTGATCCGGCTTTACACTCTCTGAATCAAAGTTGCATAAAAAGCCGTCTCAAAGTAGTACAGGCATCCTTTCAAAGTCGATGCGACTTTAAGTCGCATAGGTTGGAACAGGGGGCTGTGACTTGTCATGCAAATGTATGTGTCCAAAGTTGCATGACAAGTCACACCAGTGGAAACAGAGAATAAAGATGGCCATAGATGGGTTGAAAATGATGCGGTTCAGCTCGGATGGGAATGTTGCATTATTTTTTTTTATTGGTGCTGCAGCCAATTTTCTGCAGTTCTGATCAGTGTATTCTGAGAGTATAAACAGTGGAAAATACTGCGCAGGTCTAATGTGAACCAAAAGATTGATTGGTAACGAAACACAATAATCTTGTGTGATGTGAAAGTGGGTGCTGCTGCAGCAAAAAATATCAGATAAACAAATACAAAAGGAATAAATATGATATGCTGCGCTGCATGAATTGATACATCAATATTGAATGTGATACAAATGATGAATGTGAATAAACATTGAATACAAATAATTATTACTTAATATATAAGAAAAAGTAAAGAACCAACACCAAGTGCTCCAGTGTATAACAAATGACATCAAAGGAAGTAAATGACAATATTGAAAAAGTTCATAAGGTGTTAATATTCAACTCCAGGGTAAGTCTCAATTTCAGTGAGTTCAGAAGAATCTCCCAGAAAAAAATTGTGGTTCTACAGGACAGAAGAGAGCCTCCACCTCCACCTCTTATAAAGAATCTGCTTACCAGATGGATAAAATATATGAGCATCAACAACACGTCTGGCTGGGTTACTTTAATAGATATCCAAGTGGGTTCCTGTATAGATCTCCAATTTCAATCCCAAACGGCTGGGTCTCAAAAACATTCACTTCCAATAAGTAGCCCAAGGAGAAAAAAAAGGGGATGCCGACATAGAGTGGTAACGTTTGAATAGATTTAATCAAAAAAAATTGTTGCACTTACAAATATCGAATCTTAAAGGAGCATAAAATAGTTAGCCGGCCGGCTCTCACAATTCGCCCGTCCTTCTGGATGGTCGCGAGGATAAAAACAATGGTGACGTCAGCACGCCATTCCTCCCTACGCCGTTTCGTCCAATAGCAGACTTCTTCCAGGTGTACGAGCGGCGTGCTGACTCGCCACCTTTTAATTCGCTGGCAACATCCTAAGACCGTCCTTCTCTGATGTCTGGGGATCATGGATAGCGGTCCGCCATCTTTAAAGAGGGATCGCTTGCCAATAGTATGTATTTACACATCAGATGCCTTAAAATCTAAGACCGCCCATTGTAGTAAGGCCGCCCTAAACCAACGTCCGGGGATCGCAGGCAGTAATCAACCATTTTGAAAAAGGGATCATTTGCCAGTAGTGTGTTAACAGAGATTAATAACTGCTAGAAATAGGAATCAACCTTAAAATAAAATAAAAAATTAAAATTAAAAAGATGTATAAAACCAATATGGAATGAGAGTTGCATGGCAGATAGAGTTGGTATGACGAACTACTCATCTACCAAACATTAACCCACTGATGGAGGAAAAAATATATAAAAAGCAACAAATAGGGACAATCATTCATTATATGTTGAAAAGAAAAAAACGAAAGAAAAGGAATCTTTTATATATGGATAGTGTATGTCAGTGAAGACATAATGCTGCTTGACAATCCATATATTAGATAAAGTTATTCAAAATAATATAGCCAATAAGGAAACGCATCTGTGCTGGAAACTACTGCGGGGACAGAGATCCGGCTCCCAGCGTATAAACCCGCATTGGACAAAATATGGAAAAACAAAGATAAAAAAATTAAAGATAAAAAATTTACGGAGTGACTAGAAAGGTTAAAGGTGTGGGCCATCTAAGTCTGGAGAGTCCTCTAACTAAAGAGCTGCCTCTCCAGTGGGGATTGAATTTGTCGATCCCCAAAAATATCGTGCCTTCAGGGTTTCGACTATGGTGTTGATTGTAGTGAACTGACACTGAATGTTGAACAGGTCCATGTACATTACTGAAACTAAGAAAATTGTAGACGATTAGGAGACCTATATACCATTATTGGGAGATCCAGTCATCCAATACAAACACTCTCTCGAGACTTTGATCAAAAAGGGTGGTGATCAGGGAATTCTCAATGAAAAAGAACAGATGTTTTTAGTCCCGCGAGCACCAAGACTTCCAGTGTTGTACTGTCTCCCAAAAATTCATAAGAGCCTTACTTGCCCCCCTGGACGTCCCATCATTAGTGGGATTGATTCCATTACGTCCAGGGTGGGCAAGTATATAGACCATTTTCTACAACCCCTTGTGCAGCAAATGCCGTCTTATTTAACCACTTAAAGACCCCCGCACGCACATATACGGCCACAACATGGCTCGTACAGGCACAAGGGCGTAAATTTACATCCCCGCCTGAGTGCGGTTCGGGGGTCCCATCGGTCTCCCTACCTCTGGGAGCGATCCGGGATCTGCGGGCGGATGTCCGTGTTTTCCGCCCCCCCGCGATCGCTCCCAGCCAATGGGAGCGCGCTCCCAGCCTGTCACTTCCTCCTCCTGTGTTTACACAGGAAGGAGGAAATGATGTATTCTCTCATCGCAGCGCTGTTTCCCAGCGCTGCTGATGAGAGAAGACATGACAAGTAAGTGTGCACCAACACAACACTGACACACACTCACATAGGCATATTAACCCCTTGTGATCGCCCCCCCACCCCCCTGTCACAGTGTTACTGAATGCAGTGATTTAATCACTGCATTTAGTGTCAGTGTGACAGGCACTGTAAAAAACAGTTAGTGTTAGGTTCAAGATAGCCCCCCCACCCCCCCTAATAAAGTTTTAACCCCCTGATCACCGCCCTAGTTAACCCTTTCACTCCCTATTGCCAGCGTCACTAAGCGATCATTTTTCTGATCGCTGTATTAGTGTCGCTGTTCCCGCTAGGTAGCTATTTTTTTTTATTGCGATTTTTTTTTTTTTACTAAAGACATGTGGCTAAATACATTTTGGCCTAAATGTTTGACTAAAATTTAGTTTATTTGATTTTTTTTTAACAAAAAGTAAAAAATAGTGTTTTTTTTTCAAAAATGTCGCTCTATTTTTGTATATAGCGCAAAAAATAAAAATCGCAGAGGTGATCAAATACCACCAAAAGAAAGCTCTATTTGTGGGAAGAAAAGGACGCAAATTTAGTTTGGGAGCCATGTCGCACGACCGCGCAATTGTCTGTTAAAGCGACGCAGTGCCGAATCGCAAAAACACCTTGGGTCATTTACCAGCGTATTGGTCCGGGTCTTAAGTGGTTAAAAGACACAAAACATGTCATCAATTTATTGTCACATATCCAGCCAGATGAAAATATGTGGATAGTGACAGCAGATGTAAGTTCACTTTATACTATCATCCCACATCATCTAGGGATATCTGCTGTGAAACACTATCTAGACGCACTCTCCGATTTGTCCAAGATACAAAAGGATTATTTGATTGAGCTCCTTGAATATGCGGCCAGTCACAACTACTTCTGGTTTGATCACAATTACTACCGACAAATAAGAGGGGTCGCTATGGGTGCTAAATATGCACCTAGTTTGGCCAATTTGTTTATGGCTAAGTGGGAGGAGGATGTCGTCTTTAATGACCTGAGCCCATATATCAAATTATGGGCCAGGTATATTGACGACATCCTCCGCCTGTGGACTGGCACTAGACCCCAATTAGATGAATTAATTTCCTTTTTGAATACCAATAACCGAGGCATTGTTCTTATACACGAAGCCAGCCAGAACTCAATCAACTTTCTTGACCTCACCATCGTAAAGAAAGAGGGAACATTCAAAACAACAACTTATTTTAAAAAGACAGATAGGAACTCCTACATACCAATAGGAAGTTGCCATCATAGCAACTGGCTTAAATCTGTTCCTAGAAGTCAATTTATCAGGATGAGGAGAAACTGTACAACTTTAGACGATTATAAGACACAAGCTGGTGTTCTTGTTGATAGGTTGTTGGAAAAAGGATATGATCAGACAATGCTTGAAACCACCTTAGCAGAAGTGGGTGAAATAGACCGCTCTCAGCTTTTGGATTGCAGTGCTAAGATCAACCATGCGGGACCTATAGTCCCGTTTATCACTACATATTCCACCCAACACTATATGATTAAAAAAATCATAAAAAAGCATTGGCACATACTTGAGAATGATAGAATCTTAAAAACATTCTTACCTTCAAACCCACAAGTAATTTTTAGGGGTGTACCCTCCTTGAGGGACAAAATAGCCCCTAATGTGGTGGACCCTCCGGTGAAAAAAGTCTCTTTTTTCCAAAGAAGCATTGTAGGCTATCATCAATGCCGGAGGTGCCAGGTTCTTTACGCTAAATAAAATAAAAACTAAAAAAACACTATCTTTTTTTTCAACCAGTACCTCTAGGGAGCATAAGATTGAACCTTTCATAATCTGTAGCTCTACTGGCATTGTTTATCTGCTGCAATGTCCTTGCGGGAAACAATATATTGGCAGGACCATACGCTCAATGCAAGTCCGCTTGGGGGAACATATTACTAATATCAGATCAGGATTCTCTCAACATTCAGTGTCAGTTCACTACGATCAACACCATAGTCGAAACCCTGAAGGCATGATATTTTTGGGGATCGACAAATTCGATCCCCACTGGAGAGGCAGCTCTTTAGTTAGAGGACTCTCCAGACTTGAAATGTCCTGGATCTACCGAGTCCGGACATATCTACCATATGGGTTAAATGTGGACACGGGCGTTAATGCTTTCATAGATAATAGTTAATTTATTTATATTATTTATTGTTATTATAATGTAAACCAGCTCTGATGTCTGGGTAGATCTGATAATCATTGAGTCCAATCAGTTCAGTCTATTTGCTTTGCAGCAATTTCACATTATTGCATTGTTGAGCTTAGATGGCCCACACCTTTAACCTTTCTAGTCACTCCGTAAATTTTTTTATCTTTAATTTTTTTATCTTTGTTTTTCCATATTTTGTCCAATGCGGGTTTATACGCTGGGAGCCGGATCTCTGTCCCCGCAGTAGTTTCCAGCACAGATGCGTTTCCTTATTGGCTATATTCATTCATCAGCAAGTGTATATTTTGAATAACTTTATCTAATATATGGATTGTCAAGCAGCATTATGTCTTCACTGACATACACTATCCATATATAAAAGATTCCTTTTCTTTCGTTTTTTTCTTTTCAACATATAATGAATGATTGTCCCTATTTGTTGCTTTTTATATATATATGTTTTCCTCCATCAGTGGGTTAATGTTTGGTAGATGAGTAGTTCGTCATACCAACTCTATCTGCCATGCAACTCTCATTCCATATTGGTTTTATATATCTTTTTAATTTTAATTTTTTATTTTATTTTAAGGTTGATTCCTATTTCTAGCAGTTATTAATCTCTGTTAACACACTACTGGCAAATGATCCCTTTTTCAAAATGGTTGATTACTGCCTGCGATCCCCGGACGTTGGTTTAGGGCGACCTTACTACAATGGGCGGTCTTAGATTTTAAGGCATCTGATGTGTAAATGCATACTATTGGCAAGCGATCCCTCTTTAAATATGGCGGACCGCTATCCATGATCCCCAGACGTCAGAGAAGGGCGGTCTTAGGATGTTGCCAGCGAATTAAAAGGTGGCGAGTCAGCACGCCACTCGTACCCCTGGAAGAAGTCTGCTATTGGACGAAACGGCGTAGTGAGGAACGGCGTGCTGATGGCACCATTGTTTTTATCCTCGTGACCATCCGGAAGGACGGGCGAATTGTGAGAGCCGGCCGGATAACTATTTTATGCTCCTTTAAGATTCGATATTTGTAAGTGCAACGAATTTCTTTTATTAAATGTATTCAAACGTTACTACTCTATGTCGGCATCCCCTTTCTTTTCTCCTTGGGCTACTTATTGGAAGTGAATGTTTTTGAGACCCAGCCGTTTGGGATTGAAATTGGAGATCTATACAGGAACCCACTTGGATATCTATTAAAGTAACCCAGCCAGACGTGTTGTTGATGCTCATATATTTTATCCATCTGGTAAGCAGATTCTTTATAAGAGGTGGAGGTGGAGGCTCTCTTCTGTCCTGTAGAACCACAATTTTTTTCTGGGACATTCTTCTGAACTCACTAAAATTGAGACTTACCCTGGAGTTGAATATTAACACCTTATGAACTTTTTCAATATTGTCATTTACTTTAGTTTTGCTTCCTTTGATGTCATGTGTTATACACTGGAGCACTTGGTGTTGGTTCTTTACTTTTTCTTATATATTAAGTAATAATTATTTGTATTCAATGTTTATTCACATTCATCATTTGTATCACATTCAATATTGATGTATCAATTCATGCAGCGCTGCATATCATATTTATTCTGAGAGTATAGTAGTCCCCACTGTCAAAATACCATTGCACAGAGGGGAGGATTCCTACATCCTCATCACTTGTGGATGTGGGAATCCTCTGGCTGATCAAAAAAAAAAGAAAAAAGAATGAGCCATCTTTGGCCAGCCTTAAGCCTGGTACACATGATCAGATTGTTGGCCAACAGAGCGTCAGACTTTTGTCAAAAGGGCGTGTGCCTGGATTTTGTCTTGCATACTAACGGTGCACAATTGTCAGCAAACAAATATGAATGTAGTGATGTACTACATGGAATTTCAGCCAAAACTTGGACAACAATTGTCTAAAGGAGCGTACTAACGGTCTGATTTTAGGCCAACCATCTGTCATCACACAATTCCCTGTCAAAAATCCAATCATGTGTACGAAGCTTTACGCAGTGGGTGAGACAATGCTATGCGTTCTTATTAGTATCACCATACAGAGTGTAATAGAATCACCATTTTTTACATTTGCAAAAGAAAGATTTTATTGAAGCAATTTAAACATTGATTTTACTACATTTATAGATTATACATTTGCAAACATTAAAATAATATAATTGACCAAAAAAACGTTAGTTTCCCTGAAGCCTGCAAGCATTTGTTATTCAATTAAACAAAAAGCAAGATAATTTACACTGATTGAAATAACCATGTTTTCTAAACTGCAGAATTTGTATGTCAATCCATTGTCAATCCATAAGGCCCCTTTCAGACTGGGGCAGAAGCCGCGGTGGCGGTATAGCGCCTCTAAAAATAGCGGCCTTATACTGTCGGATTTACCGTGGGAATCGGCCGCCAGCAGTGCGGTATTAACCCCCGCTAGCGGCCGATAAAGGGTTAATATTGCGGGCGGTATTACCACGGTTTTTCATTGTTTTAAATGGGAAGGAGCGGTATACACACCGCTACTCTCACCGCTCCAAAGATGCTGCTGACAGGAGATTTTCTTCTCTCCCGCCAGCGCATCGCCTCAGTGTGAAAGCCCTTGGGCTTTTACATTGAGTAGGCAGTGAAGGAGTTTTCAGGCGGTATAGCCGTGTTATATTAAGCACTGTACCGCCTGAAAAACTCCTCAGTGTGAAAGGGGTCTAAAAGAAGTGGTCTATAACAGTGGTTCTCAACCCTGTCTATAACAGTGGTACCCCCAACAGGTCATGTTTGCAGGTTTTCCTTTATCTTGCTCAGGTGCTTTAAATCTCAGTCAATGACTTGTTATTTTGGACAGCTATTTTATCTAAGATAAATTCCCAAAACATGATCTGTTGGGGGTACTTGAGGGCTGAGGTTGAGAACCACTGCTCTATAATACTCGTCACACGGCCGAGATTCTCGGCAGAAACCAGCCAGAAGCTCGCTGGGATCCTCATTCTGCCGAGAACCTCGGCCGTGTGTACGGTTTCGGCGAGCATCCCGTCGGGAAAGCCATCGAGCCAAAATAGAGAGCAGGTTCTCTATTTGCTCGATGGCCCATCGAGAACCATGGCTCGACGCCTTTCCCGACAGCTTAGTCGACGATTTCGACGGCCGGGCGAGAACCTCGACGGGCAGAGCGATGGGTTTGGCACGTCGAGGTTCTCGGCCGTGTGTACGCCGCCTGACATGACCCAAGTTTACCACCAACTATCATTCTCCCCCTCTAAGATCATGTTCCAGCATTTATAAAGCCTTGTAAAATTCTTGCAGGGTCGATTGCTGGCAGCTCAATTCCTATTGACAATTGCACTCATCCAGAACTACATCTCCCAAAATACCTCCCTAAATACAGTGTGTGGGCAGGCTCTTGGCGATTCAAGGCAGCGACATTGAAAGAAATCAATGTATGTTGGTGGAGTGGACAGAGAAGGAAGGGGATAGTTGGAATTCTGTAGTTAAGCAGGCAGGACTGACAATGCTAGTTGACATCTCAGTACAGCAGAGCCACTGTTTTGTCATCCCCAAAGAGGAAATTAAGAGCTCACTAGATTTTTGGCAAATCAATGAGTATTTTTTCATTCTTACAACCTTTTAAAAATGAATAAAACATGAAGAAATGTGCTTGTGTTTTAGAGATGTACTGAATATGTATTTTTTCCTTTTGCCCTGACATGCCCTTTAATTATGGATGAAGGCATTTCTGAACAACAAGGCTTTCTTTACCACTGATAGGTCTTATGAAGCATCGATTGCAGTTACCTTATTTGCAATTGAATAGAGTCATCCTTTGATTGAGTGAACGCCAACCGGCCACAATTTCATTTTCGGTTCTCTTTTTATCATCAGAGTATATGTTTCTAAAAACAAAAGCTCTTTGGGCTTCATTTACATTATTAAATACAGAAAGCTCCTTTATAATATTGAAATAATTCTCAACATTAACACACTGGCTTAAACATGGGGAGTATAAAGTAAAAAACACAACGCATCCGGCCGCCGGTGCTTTGTTCATCAAATTCTGAATGGGAGAAACTTCACCCTCACCATGCAACAGACGATATTCGGCATGCAATACAGGTTGTGAACTGCTGTAGGAGGCTGCCACCATTCTGGGCCCTTCATAGACCCCAAAATTGTAGACTGTTACACGGAGAGATTCAATATCTTCTTGGCTCAGAGCTTGCTTAATGACTTCAGGACTTAGATGTCTGCATTCACTCGAGGTGAACTTCACTGCATAGGCATGTTGAAAGTTGAGGTATAAATACAGTATGTTGTATGCAGACCTGAACTCAGAAGCTACTACTTAAAAACAAAGTACAATGCCCCGCCTTGCCTATTTTTTTAACAAGCAATAACATGATTCTACATGAAGGATGAGCGCAGGTTTGGTCAAAACTTGGGTTTGGAATGAACCCAGAAGGAGGTTGTCACTCCTGCCCACTGCCACCCAGTCAACTGTGGCAAGGGCATTACCCACCCTGTAGCTACATGTACATAAAGGGATGGGGATGCTTGTGCTATGATTGACCTGATATATGAAGAGATAACATTTGGCAAGAGGGGTCATTCTGGGGATGTCTATCATTGCCTTGCATTTCTATTTGATATGTTTTGTACTAAAATGTAAGGGAGACATTTTTATTCAAAATATTGAGTCCCAAATGGCTGAAATCTGTCAAGTCACATCTTGGATGAGGGAACAGAGAGGGAGGACTGAACTTCTGAGACAGTGATAGAAAGGGGGGGGGGCAAGAGGAACAGAGCTGATGATTAATTGCTGGAAGTGGAGAGCAGAGGGAGCTGTTCCACTAAGTCACTGCTGGAAGTGGGAGCAGGGGGAGACGAGCATCTAAGTCACTGCTGGGAGGGGAGAGAATGGGAGCTGTGCTGCTGAGTTGCTGCTATAAGCAGGCCTAGACTGGGACAAAAAATAGGCCCAGGCATTTTCACAGTTGGTGACAAATATTCACAGAGTTGGTCCTCCCTACTATAATGTAAGGGGCACTGTGATATAAAAGGAACTTCACTATAATGATTATAATACAGTGCCCCTAGCAATCACAGCCCCCACCACAGTGCCCCTTGTAGTCATGCCCCCCACTTTTCTCTCTAATCACAGTGTCACCTTTTTCTCTGCCTCCTCTGTACAGTCCTACTTTCGGCAGGGCAGAGGATTCAGCCTGTGTGTCCTCTCCAAGGTCCCCAGGGCCATGTTATTGTCATCCTATCATCAGAGCTGGGGGAGGGAGGCGCTGCAGATCTGGATCATATTAACAGGTGGATGATTACCCACTTGTTAATATGAAAAGACTCCTGCTCTCTGTGCAGATCTCCAGCTCCTCCCTCCCCCTGATCTGCTGATAAGATAACATCGTCAGCGGGGAGGGAGAGCCAGGAAAGAAAACATGGCCGCATTGTGACAGGTGAGCACCGACTACAGTCGCCACCTTTTTTATATTAATTCTTCTTTATTCATATTTTTCATTACAAAACACAGACAATAATAATAATAATAATTATAAAAAAAACATTTATATGTATTACACAAAAAGAAAAGAGAAAAAAACAAACAAAAAATAAATAACATTTTACAAACACATTTTTAAAATAAACTGTAGCTGGCCAGCTAGAACCTGTCCTGGGTCGCTAATATAACCTACATGTATATACAGATAAACCTTCAAAGAACCTAAATGTAGTGCACATGTGTATATGTGAGAGACAAAAGCAGAGTTTTTCACTGTGATTTTATGCTTGGATGTCATATAACAGTTATATGTTGTGTTCACAGAAGCAAAAGAAAAAATATGCCTTTAAGAATCATTTATATGACAGAAGAGGTAAGCAATTGCACAGTAGAATTCATACCAGAAAGTATAGAGTTAAGCCTTTGTGACTCATCAGAAGCCTTGGCCAATCACAGCAAATCTCACATTGAGCAAGAGTCTTGACCTATCACAGCCAGCTTTGCATCCTTTCTGTCTGGAAAGTTCCCAGCACATGGGCTGCAAAATCTTTTCCAGCACAGACAGAGAGCAGAGCAGACACAGAACCAGAGTCCAGTTTTATGGAAGCAAAGGGGCCAAATAGGTATGTCATACAGTTATATATATATATATGTTTCTATTGTAAATAATGTGATTAGAACTGTATACTGAACTAGTTATGTGTTCTCTTGTAGTTCCACCAAACTAATTTACAAACCTAATTCAAGAGCTAACTCAGATGAATCCATCTAATTCACCAAATAAATCAACCTCACCAAACCCTGCAAACCAAGTTGTTATACCTTTCAGAGAAATCAGAGAATGCTTTAATTACTTACAGAGAGAGTATAAATACTGAAGAAAGAAATATATCCACCATTTTATGTTAAATGACAAGATTGAATATTTGAACCACCATTTTGTTATACTTATTCAACACGTGTTTTTGTACATGGACTGTCTGCTGCAAAGCAGCAGTGTTATATATAAAGAAAAGTGAAGTTAATAAAGTAGTTATTTTAAGCATTTGGTGTGCTCTTTAAACCTACTGCCTCCATAGAACGGCGCTAGAGGAATTTGAGAGTAATAGACAGTCTTGTTGGACTGAAAAGTCAGAGATATCACAATTCTTCTAATTCCACAGCGCATGAGGCACTTCATAGTGCTGCGCCTGCCACATAAACCCCTCTGTATATCTTCAAATATAAATCTCTTTTTTACTTTGAGGAGAAAAACAAATGGGAAAGAGAAAAGGGAGAGGGGAAGAAGGATGAGGAATAAGGAGAGGGTGGTGAAGAAGTAGGAAGAAAATAAATATATAAATAAATATCTATATTTAAGAGGGGGAGGGGTTTCCCCCCTTATCCACCCCAGAGTCTAAATTCAGTGCTCCTTTGTGATTAAATGTTCGATATTTATGTGTATGTTCCCAATAATGCCCTGTAGTCTTTAATTACTGTGCTAGGCCTAACGTGTGTGTACTGTACATTCTTATATTCCTTTTAATAAAATATTCCTCCCCTCCTCTCCACACTATCGCCCGCGTCCCGCCTCTCCTCAGTCCCTTGAAAAAAAAGACGTGAAGAAAAAGGGGGGGCTTATCCCCCATAAGACATACAATCAAAATACATAAGGTACAGTCAAGTACAGTGTTTTATTTATCTACCTATCGTTGGGTACACTTGAGAGAAGTGAGTAAATGCGGCAATATACAATTTCCCTTTTCTTCTTGTTTCCCTTCCATTTTTCTCCTTCTCCTTCCCCTTCCCTCTCCTCCTCCCAATGGGGGGGGGGGGGTAGGTCCACATCCACTACTTAATATATTTTACTCTCTGCCCATCTCTAGGACATAGTGCTTCCAACCTCCCCATGTTTTTTTATTTCTCCTGTTGGTTTCTGGTCTCATGCACCCATCTCTCAGCTTCCATTATTAGTTCTACTTCTCTCCACCAATCCACAAAGGTGGGGCATGTTACCTGTTTCCAATACCTAGGTATTACAATTTTTGCTGGGTTCAATAAATGTGGTATTACACTTTTTTTATAGGACTTAATATAGCCAGTGGTCCCATGAAACAGAAAGTCTAAAGGTGTTATCTCTTTAGGTGTGATAGACATCTTCCTGATCAGAAGAACAAAGGGCTAGTCATGGATTTTTAAGCACGGTAGTAAAGTAGGGATATAGTCAAAGAAGTTTGTCTTATAAAAAAATGATTACAAAAAATACATATAAAAACCAGTTCCATAAGAACTGTACATAATAACAAACTTTACAGCATTGTCAAGCCCTCAAGAAAAACAAGAAGATAATGGATAACAAATAAATGAAAAAATCCTTTAAAAGGTAACCGGAGCATCCAGATAGTTGTATATTAGGTAGATGAATGAATGAAGAACTTGTATAGCGCAGCACATGCAAAGTAAATCGCCTCTGGGCGCTTGTTGTTCCTGTCTCCTTTGAAATCAAAAGAGATGAGTCTTAATCTTTCTCCTGAAGACTAAGTAGTTCTCCTCCAGTCGAATGCTGGCTGGTAAGGCGTTCCATAGTCTGGGACCTTGGACAGCGAATCTCCTGTCTCCTTTGGACTTGTATCTGGCTTTCGGTATCTGAAGCCGATTTTGATTGGTGGATTGTAGAATACGATTGGGATTGTAAATTTAAAATTTTTCGCATAGATAATGGGGAGCATTCCCATGGATACATCTATGCGTTAGACAGAGTGCTTTAAAGGTGATTCTGTCTTTGACTGGTAGCCAGTGAAGGGATCTCAACGAAGGTGAGATTGATTCCCAGGGTTTTTTCCCAGTCACAAGTCTGGCGGCCGTATTTTGAACGACTTGAAGACGAGCGATTTGGTACTTGGGGAGTCCGAGGTAAAGGGCATTTGCATAGTCCAATCTGGAGTTTACAATCGCTCCCACCACGACCGCTATGTCTTTCTTGGGAATAAAAGGCGTGAGTCTGCGTAGTAGGTGCAGCAGATAGTGAGATCCGCTGACTACTGCCCCTATTTGTGCGTTCATTGTCATGTCTGAGTCAAAGATGACCCCAAGACTTTTGACTTTGTCGCTAGGGGTGATGACTTTGCCCAAAATGGGCGGGGGGATCCAGGTTGTTGTCGATTGATTCCTACGCTTGGCGTGAAACAGAAGAAGTTCTGTTTTCGCTCCGTTGAGTTTGAGATAACTCTTTGTCATCCAGTCCTCTATCAAAGAGAGACATGTCTCTAGGTTGAGGTGGTGATCCTTTTTATTGCAAATGCGGAAGTACAGTTGCGTGTCGTCTGCGTAAGAGTGATATAGCAGTTTTTGATGATTTAAAAAAGAGGACGCAGATAGATGTTGAATAACATCGGCGACAGGGGAGATCCCTGAGGGACCCCGCACGATAATGTGCGTTGTTCCGAAGTGAATGGTCCTAGCTTCACTATTTGCGATCGGTTTTCCAAAAAAGAGGAGAACCAAGATAGATCGCTTTCTGCGACTTTGGCTATTTTAGCCAGCTGAGTCAATAACAGCTTGTGATCAACTGTATCAAAGGCTGCGCTTAGGTCCAGCAGAACCAGAAGAGAAGATTCTCCTTCGTCTGCGGCCTCGAGAACGTCGTCCCATATCTTAAGCAATGCTGTTTCCGTCCCGTGTCCGGGACGGAATCCTGATTGCAATGGGTCGAGTAAGTTGTGGGTATCTAGATGCTGTTGCAGCTGCTGTACCACTGCTTTCTCCATTACCTTGGAGAGAACATTTAGGCCTGTTATGGGGCGCCAGTTGAGTGGATCCTTAGGATCCAGGGTGTCTTTCTTCAAAATGGGTTGAATGAAGCCCTCCTTCAGCTGGGAGGGCATTTTGCCCTCCCTGAAGGATTGGTTAATAAGCTGCGTGACCGGAGGTGCCAGGATGTCGGCGCATTCCTTCAGCAGTTTGGTGGGGATAATATCATTTGGCGCAGTGCTGTTGCGCAGAGTGCCAATGATATTTTTAGTGGTCTGAATGGAGATGGGTTCCAGCGTGAACTCACCAAACTGTGGTGAATTGCTGCCAGTGTAAATGACTACGGGGGGGGCTGGGAGAGCAATTGTTTTGCTGAATGCTTTGCCGGATTGCCATAATTTTGTTAATGAAGCAATCCGATAACTAATCGCAAAATTCTTGTGTGTCCAAGTTGGGGGCTTCAAGACATTCTGGATTTATGGTCTGAGTGACCAGCTTGAAGAGTTCGCAGGGGCGATTTAGGGCATCGTTGATAGCCTCAGAAAAATAGTTTTTCTTGGCTTCGAAGATTTGATTGTAGTATTTTCTGGTTATTGCCTTGTAGATCGAGAGGTTCTCATCTGAAGAGTTTCTTTTCCAGGCTGCTTCTGCCCTTCTGCGCTCTTGCTTCAGTAACGCCAGCTGGTTGTTGAACCAGTCGGAGTTATTTTTCCTGATCTGGGTCTTTCGTTTCGGCGCTATCAAGTCAGCTGACTGCAATAGTGCTGTGTTTATGGCCTCCAGTGTTTCTGCCGCTGTTTGGTGCGGCTGAATTGTGTTTAATTTTTTCCCTAACGTGGCTTTGAAGAGTTCCGAATGGAGCTTCTTCCGACATCTGGTCCAGTGTGTTGTCACTGGATTTGATGTTTTTGTTAAGGGGGGGAATTCGGAAATAATGAATTTAATTGCATGGTGATCTGACCATGGCAATGGTTCATTTTCCAAGATTTTTATTTCCAGATCTTGTCTGAAAATAAGATCGAGCGTGTGACCTGAAGCATGTGTGGGCCCACATACTAGTTGCTGAAGCCCTAATCCTTCCAGGTGGTCGATGCAGGCGTCGGCAATGGGGTCTTGCGGGGAGTTGGCCCAGAGGTTGAAGTCCCCGAGCAGCAAAAGGTGTTTGCTATTCAGGGTATAGGTGGAGACAAAGTCCGTCAAAGATGGGAGCAGCTGAGACTTAGAGCCAGGTGGCCTATAGCAGAGTAGAATCCGGACGGTCTCCTGGCCGTTTACTTGCAGTTGAAGAGTAAGGGTTTCCATGAACGGAAGAGGGTTTTGGAGGCTTGGCAAGACGCGTCTTATGGATCACCGCCAGTCCTCCTCCTCTTTGCCCTATTCTGTTTTCCGTAATAATACGGTAGTTTTCTGGCACCAATTCTCCTAGAATGGTGTTACAGTCGGCTGTGAGCCAGCTCTCTGTAATGAAGAGGCAGTCTAGGTCGTGTTGTAGAATGAAATCATGGATTTCAAGTCAGTGTTTTACTGCCGATCTTGTGTTGATCAGAGCACATGAAATGCGCTTAGGTTGGGGTAAATGGCTAAAATTTTTGACAGTCGATCGATCCACAAAAGGTGCTCAATTCTAAGGGTCTTTTTGGTGATGGCTGGCAGTATTGCGGCGAAACGCCTCAAATTCCCAATGGTTTCTGCGGAGTACCGCAGATTAGCCATGGTCGCCATTCACCGGGGGAAAAGTCGTTCCTTTTGGTGGCGATGAAGAGAGGATTCAGTGAATCCTCCCGGCTTGGTCCAGAGGAAGGCAAAAAAAACCTAACCATGCTATGCCAATTTGCATTTGGTAGGGGAAAAAATTCCTTCCTGAACCCTGAAAGGCGATCGGGCGAACCCCTGGATCAAGTACTATTAAGTTGTGAAAAGGGGGGTGGGGGGGAAGCTGACACTGCTGCTGGGTGTACCAAGATGGCCGCCGACCAGGAGCAGGGCATGGGACCCAGGCTGGTGTGTAGCCAGCTGGGTGGATTGGTGAGCCAGGGGGGGGGCTGGTTGTTGAGGCCAGGGATGGATAAGTACCTACAGGGGCTGGGGGTGAGCTCCTGGGGGCTACTACAGGTGATTTGGCCGAGAATGCGGCGCGCCGCTAGGCCGTGGATGAAGCCGCGGCCTTTCCTAAGATGCGGCGGCCGCGAATCAGTAACGGCTGGCGCGGTTCAGGGGAGAAGACGGGGAATCGCGGGGAGGCGCCGGGGGGAAGATTGCTTTGGCAGGTGGGTGGTAATGTGGAGTAAGGAGAGGGAAGGAGACCCCAGCGTTCAGCCGATTCGGCGGCTTATCCTGATAAGGACGGCCGCCAATCGGTTCCAGGGGAGGTGATGAAAAGTAGGGCCTACCTGGTAGGATGTCTGGAGAAGAAGGAGAGAGCTGTGAAAAGATCCTGCCTGCCTAGCTGATACTGTCCCTGGGGAGAGCCGACTCGTTTGAGAGCGTCCTGCTCTCACTGTCCCTAAGGTGAGCAGACTAAGGTGAGAGCGTCTGCTGCACGTCTGCTGCACACCTCACTGACACACCTACTGGAGGATTGTAAAACCATTAAACTTGATGTTTATAGGTTGGCATGAACAATGCAGTGGCTTGACATGTTTCACGTCATTAAAGTTTGTACCTAAAAGGTACGAGGTGTGTGTACTGATTGTGTCCTGTGCAGGCCATTACAATGTCTGGAAGGGCACGTTGCATCCTCTTCAGCACATGCCCCTCCGACACGCTTGTCCTTCTTTTCGGGAGCTGGCCGTGTTGAGCCTCAACATGCAGAGAAATTAGTAGAGTGGATGACCAAGCCGTCCTCATCCTCCTCATCCTCTCTCACCCAGGCTGAGCTTAGTTTGTCTGGCAAAGCAGCTGCCAATGCATCCTCTTCCTCTGCACAATGGCATTACACAATCCTTCCCTAGTCCCACCATGTCCTCCTTAGGAGTCCCCCGAACTGTTTCAACACAGTGTTGGGTACATGCTGCATGAAGATGTGCAGCATTTTGAAGGCTCTGATGATGGAACACAAATAGAGGAAGGCATTGATGTGAGCCCAGAGAGAGGGGGTGCCCGAGAGGGACAGCAATCTGGCAGTGATGTTCCCCAGCTGGAGCATACTGCCAGGTTTTCGACAGTGATGAGGAGGGAGGGGATGATGAGGTCACTGACTCTACGTGGGTGCCTGATAGGAGAGAGGAGGAGGAAGAGGAGGAGGAGGAGGACGAGGCACAGGCACATCTCCAAAGAGGCAGGATGCCCTCCAGGGGCCAGCTTAAGGGCAGCACACCAACTGCATTACATCGCAGAGCTACGCCTGTGCAGGGCGCTGCTGTGTCTCAACATTACTGCAAAAGTTCTTTGGTGTGGGCCTTTTTTGAGACATGTGCATCAGATCGCATCATTGCTATTTGCAACATTTGTCTCAAGCGCATCTCGCGTGACCAAAACATCACCCACTTGGGCACCACATGCTTGACCAAACATATGTCGACCTGCCATGCAGTTCATTGGCAAGCATACCAGAAAGACCCACACCAAAGAACAAAGCGGACCTCCCCTTGCCCCTCATCAGCTGGGACCTCCAACCCCACTAGACCCTCAGTCCACTCTGAAGCCTGCACTGATAGGACTGAAGGTGTAGAATTAGGTGTGTCACAACCTAGTAGTACATGCGGGCGATCTACTGATAGTACCAGACAAATTTCCCTGCCCCGCTGCTGCAGCGCCGAAAGAAGTACTTTCCCAGCCATCCACATGCCCAGCGGTTGAATGCTACAGTACCTGCTGCCGAGAATGTGTTTTTAGCACGACAGCATCGCGCTGATTCTCGGCGACAATGTGCCGACATCTCGCACTCGCTGGAATAGTAAAATCACATTCCAGCGGGCGCGTCATAGAAGCGACTGGGATCCGACGTGGATTCCCGCCAATTCTACACGTGTAGTATGAATCCGGCATGGGTTCCCCCCTCAGGAGCATACCGGGCCCTTAGGTCTGTTATGGGTTGTAAGGAGATCCCCCTACGCCGAAAAAACGGTGTGGGGGTCCCCCCACAATCCATGCTAGACCCGTATACAAAGCACGCTGGCCGGCTGGTCAGGAAGGGAGTGGGGGCGAGCGAGCGCCCCCCCCTCCTGAGCCGTACCAGGCAGCGTGCCCTCAACATGGGGGGGTCAGGTGCTCTGGGGCAGGGGTGCGCACTGCGGCCCCTCCACTCCAGAGCACCCTGTCCCCATGTTGATGAAGACAGGGCCCCTTCCCGACAACCCTGGCCGTTGGTTGTCGGGGTATGCGGGCGGGAGGCTTATCGGAATCTGGGAGCCCGCTTTAATAAGGGGGCCCCAAGATACCAGCCCCCCACCATAAGTGAATGAGTATGAGTCGCTTTTATAAGACCGCTGTTCTTCGCCGCCGTCTGGTTTTCTTCTGCCGTCGTGGGGGTCGCTTTTATAAAAGCGCCCACCCCCCGGCGGGCTTCTTTCAACATCTTCGGTGGGGGGGTGGATCTTCCCCGCTCTCTGGGGGTCTTCTCCGCTCTCTGGGGGGTCTTCTCCCACTCTCCCGTGCATCTTCTCCGCTCTCCGGGGTCTTCTCTGCTCTCTGGGGTCTTCTCCCGCTCTCTCGCTCTTGATTCGGTGCTCTCCGGTGCCTTCTTCTTCTTCAGGACTGGCCGCTGCTTCTGTCACGTCTTCTTCTTCTCTTCTCCAGATGTTGACTCGAGGCTTCCTCCCGCTGGTATGCTGGGCGCACGGCTCCCAGCGACTTATATAGGCCTATCTTGTGACGTCGCAGTCCCATCATGCTCCGGTAGGTACCACGTGGGTAGGTACCACGTGTAGAATTGGCGGGAATCCAAGTCGGATCCCCGTCGCTTCTATGACGGCTTTGTCTCCATCGCAGCAAGCCAGCTCGGTGCTAGATTCTGCCCCCTTCCGTGAGTTTGTGGAATGTGCGGTACCTCAGTGGCAAGTACCCAAATGCCACTTTTTGTCACGGAAGGCGATTCCGGCTCTCTCCCAGCATGTGGAAGGCAATGTCCATGCCTCGCTGGACAGAGCGGTCAGTGGTAAGGTGCATCTTACCGCTGACTCATGGTCCAGCAGGCATGGACAGGGACGTTACCTTTCTTTCACGGCGCATTGGGTGACTCTGCTGGCAGCTGGGAAGGACGCAGGACAAGGTACAGTAGTGTTGTAGGTTGTTCCGCCACCACGCCTCCAAAACACTACTACTGGTTGTGACACACCTCTCTCCTCCACCCCCTTCTTCTTCCTCTGTGGCCTCTTCCTGTGCTGATGTCTCCTCATAACCAGCCGTGCTCCGTAGGCGTACGAGGGGCTACGCAGTAATGCAGGCAAAGAGATGCCATGGGGTGCTAGAGCTGGTGTGCTTGGGAGACAGGAGCCACACTGGGGCCTCGGTTCTGTCTGCTCTGCAGGGGCAGGCTCAGAGGTGGTTGACACCACGCCATTTTAAGCCTGGAATGGTGGTTAGCGACAATGGCACCAACCTCCTCTCTGCCGTGCGACAGGGAAAACTCACCCATGTGCCCTGTTTTGCGCATGTCCTGAATGTGGTGGTGCAGCGGTTCTTGGGCAGGTACCCGGGCTTACAGGATGTCCTGAAGGAGGCCAGGAAAGTCTATGTGCATTTACGGAGGTCATATAATGCCACTGCTTGGCTGACAGACCTCCAAAGGGAATACAACTTGCCCAAGAACCGTCTAATCTGTGACATGCCCACCAGATGGAACTCTACATTGGCCATGCTGCAGCGGCTGCACAAGAAGCAGAGGGCCATCAATGAGTACATGTGGCAATATGGCAGAAGAACTGGGTCAGGGGAGCTTGTTTTTTTTCCCACGCCAGTGGGCCTTGATCAGGGATGCATGCACTGTCCTGTCACCATTTGAGGAGGCCACAATGATGGTGAGCAGTGACAGTGCATGCATCAGTGAGACTGTCCCTCTTATTCACATGTTGGAGCACACGCTACATGGAATAATGGACAGGGCCCTCGAGGCAGAACAGAATTAATGAATGAATGAATGAAGAACTTATATAGCGCAGCACATGCAAACTAAATGCCTCTGGGCGCTTGTGGTTCCTGTCTCCTTTGGCATCAAAAGAGATGAGTTTTGATCTTTCTTCTAAAGGCCAAGTGGTTCTCCTCCAACCGAATGCTGGTTAGTAAAGCGTTTCATAGTCTGGGACCCTGGAGCGCAAATCTTCTTTCTCCTTTGGACTTGTATCTGGCTTTGGGTATCTGGAGTAGATTTTGGTTGGTGGATCGCAGAACGCAATTAGATTTGTGAGCTTTTATTTTTTTGGCATAGATATTGGGGGGCCTTCACATGGATGCACTTATGCGTCAGACAGAGTGCTTGGAAAGTAATTCTGCCTTTTATTGGCAACCAATGAAGGGTTCTCAGCGAAGGTGAGAATGCTTCCCACGTTTTTTTTCCCAGTCACCAGTCTGACGGCCGTATTTTGAACGACTTGCAGACGAGAGATTTGGTACTTTGGGAGTCCGAGATAGAGGGCATTTGCATAGTCGAGTCTGGAGTTCACGATTGTTCCCACCACGACTGCTATGTCTTCTTTAGGAATAAAAGGAATAAGTCTGCGTTGTAGGTGCAGCAGATGGTGAGACCCGCTGACTACTGACCCTATTTGTGCATCCATTGTCATGTAGGTGTCGAAGATGACCCCGAGACTTTTGACTTTGGCGCTAGGGGTCATGATTTGGCCCAGAATGGGCAGGGGGTGTCCAAGTTGTTGCAAGTTGATTCTTACGACTGACGTGGAACAGGAGAAGTTCTGTTTTGGAGCTGTTGAGTTTAAAATAACTCTTTGTCATCCAGTTTTCTATCAAAGAGAGGCATGTCTCTAGACTGAGATGATGATCCTTTTTGTTGCAGATGCGAAAATACAGTTGTGTGTCATCTGCATAAGAGTGGTAAAGTCGTTTTTGGCTGCTGATGATTTCAAAGAGAGGGCAAAGATAGATGTTGAACAGCACCGGCGACAGAGGGGATCCTTGAGGGACCCCGCATGACACCGTGCGTTTTTCAGAAGTGAAAAGTCCCAATTTTACTATTTGTGATCGGTTTTCCAGAAAAGAGGACAACCAAGATAGATTACTTTCTGCGACTCTGGCTACTTCAGCTAGCTGAGTCAGTAATAGTTTGTGGTCTACCGTGTCGAAAGCTGCGCTTAGGTCCAACAGAACTAGAAGACAAGATTCTCCTTCGTCTGCAGCCTCGAGAGCGTCATCCCATATTTTGAGTAGTGCTGTTTCCGTCCCGAGCCCGGGACGGAAACCCGATTGAAATGGATAGAGTAGATTATGGGTATCTAGATGCTGTTGCAGCTGTTGTACCACTACTTTCTCCATTACCTTGGAGAGGATGTTTAGGCCTCTTTTGGAACGACGGTGAGTTGGGTCTTTGGGGTCGCGGGTGGGTTTCTTTAAGATGGGACAGAACAGAGAGAGGAAGAGGCAAACTTCCTTACCTCTCAAGGCCCCCTTTATCCAGACAGTGGTCATGCTTGCCCACCTAGCACTCATGAAGAGGGCGAGGAGAAGGAGGAGAAGGAGTAGGATGATTGTATCATCAGCATGGAGGTGGAGCCTAGCACTCAGCATCAGCACCAGCAGTCTTTAAGGGATCATTTACAGTCCCAAGTAACTCATGGACTTTTACGTGGCTGGGATGAGGTGGCTGAGGATCCTGTCGTCCTTAGGGACCCAGAGGACTGTGCCCCGAATGCCTCAGCAAACCTATGCTGCATGGCCTCCCTGATCCTGCAAAGCCTGCGTAAGGATCCTCGTGTTTGTAGTATCAAGTAGTGTTGAGCGGAATACGCCATATTCGATTTCGCAATATTTCACAAATATATAGAAGAATATTTGTGAAATATTCGTTAATATCGAATATTCGTGATATTTTATAAAAAAAAAATGTTGCGAAATTTCGCTAATGCGAATGCGAAATTGATTGCGAAATTCTCGTCCGCGCATGCGCGCGAACAACACGCGAAAACGGAGATCATTTCCTGGATTACTAAACTAATTTTCACTAAACACAAACTTATATGACTAAACTAAAGCTAAAAAAAATGTTGTTTTTTTTTTTGTTTTTTTTACACTGACTGACAAGGACAAAGACGAGGACTAAAAATAATAAACTAATATGCACTAAACACTAACTCTACTTACACAAACTTATATGACTAAACTAAAGCTATTTTTTTTTTTTTTTTATACACAAAACACAGAGACTAAACACACACTAAACTAAGCTACCTTAAAGAAATGTACACTTACACTAACTACACAGAAATCTATCTAACACTAAGCTACACTAACCTGGACAAAACAACACAAATCTGAGCTTTTAAAAAAGCTGTTGGGTCTTTTGCTTTGAAAAAAGTATTTGGTTTTAGAAGCAGGAAACTCAGAACTGAAAGCACTATAGGAAACACAATGCTAAGCTCTAAGATCGCAATACACAGGAAAGAGGCACAGAAACACTCCACTCTCTCTAGCCACCTTGTGAATCTGCACTGAAATACTGCTGGGAGTGATCTTATATAATGGTCGTGCAGGCAGGTTCCTATTGGTTGCTATGGAGGTTGCTAACCTCTGACAACTGTGGTAGGAGAACTCTGATTGGCTCTGATGCAAAAGAAGGGCAGAGAAAGTATTCGCGAATATTCGTAATACGAATTTTCGCATTGCGAATATTCGGCAACATAAAAGGATCGCCTCAGCTACTCGGCCCAGGGTCTCTAATCATACTAGCAATGCTTTTAGACGTCGATGGAGATCACTAGGATGTGATCTGTTTTAAAAATAAATTTGAAAAAATATGAATATTCGCAATAGCGAATATTCACCGCGATATTCGAGTTATTCGCGAATACTCGAATATGCAATATTCGTAACGAATATTCGCGATGCGAATATTCTTGAGCAACACTAGTATCAAGGAGAGGGATCATTACTGGCTGGCAACTCTCCTTGATCAACATTACAAGAGTAAGGTTGCGGAGCTTATCTTGCCGTCGCAGAGGGAGTAGAAGAAACCCTTGCAGAAGGGTCTGTGCAACGTGTTCCCAGAACCTGGGGGATTACCAAATCCTGGTCCTGGACAACGTGTTGCTGAGGCTTCGGTGAGTCACAGAAGGAGCGGTGGAGAAGGTGGCCATTTGACCGATGCGTTCAGACAATTTTTTTAGTCCGCAGCCCCAAGGTATGACCGGTTCTAGCAACCATCGCCAGCGTCTGGTTTACATGGTGCGGGATTTTCAGGGGCAAGATCAGACTTGGACACTTTCCCCGACGAAAATCCTCTGGCTTACTGGGTCTTGAGGATGGATCACTGGCCAGAGCTTGCACAGTACGCAATTGAGCTACTGGCTTGCCCTGCATCCAGCGTTCTTTCAGAACGCACATTCAGTGCTGCTAGAGGCTTTGTGACCGATCACAGGGTGCACCTCTCCACCGACTCCGTCGATCGACTGACCTTCATAAAAATGAATCAGGCTTGGATCAACACCAGCTACCAAGCACCTGATGCTGATGTAACTGAATAATTTTTTTGAAATGTCAGATCCCTTGGAGACTGCCTATGCTGATGCTGAGTGACTGTCGTGTTATGCTGCTGACTGAATATCCTTTTCCTCCTCGCTGATCTTGCTGATAGCTAGTAAGAACATTTTTGTTTCTGGGCCCCGCCACCAGTGCCTAAGGTCCAATTTTTCTGCCCCTGTTTAACAGGGGCATCTAATAACAATTTTTGATGCAATACTTTGCATGTGGCTCTTTGTTGCGCTCCAATTACAGTATCTGTGAGGGGTTGCAGTGTTGTGTTGTGCCTAAGGCCCAATTTTTTGGCCCCTGATTAACAGGGGCGTCTAATAACAATGTGCAGGTGTGCATGTGCACATAGGCTAACATAGAGTTCAGTTTATGGGCTTTTAAAAAAAAAAAGCCAAAACGCCAAAAAACTTTATTTGCTTCAGTGTGCATGGAGCCTTACCCTTCAGCAGGTTTACTATTGCTTTGCTTATTTCTTCTGTGGAAATTGGTCCTTCTAATTTCTCTATAAACCCAGGTGAGAGGACTGGTAGAGTAGACTCTCCAATGTATTCTCTCATCTCCTCCACCCGCCCCCCATCTTCTGCCCTCAAAGAGGTTGATTGAATATCATATAGGCCCTTGTAGAAATGTTGGAATTCTGCACCTATAGATTTAGTATCTATTACCTGTTTATTGTTCAATCGTATACTATGGACATAGGAAAGCTCTTGTTGCTTTTTTAATTGTCTGGCTAATAATCGGCCACACTTATTCCCATGTTCATAAAATCGATGTGCAAAAAAAACGATATTTATCCTTGGGCCTTCTGTCCAAGCATCTGGAGAGTAGGGATGCGCCGAACATACCCGCGTTCGTTTCACACCAGAACCGTCGAACAGACCGCGGGTTCGCGCGAACATTTAGAACCCTATTGAAGTCTATGGGACTCGAATGTTCGAATTCAAAAACGCTAATTTTAAAGACCAATATTCAAGTTATTGTTGGAAAACGTCTTTGAGAACCCGGGTCTTGCCCCAGGAAACTTATATCAATGGAATTTTTTTTTTTTTTAAACGGTATTTTTTTCTTGAGCAGCGATTTTAATGATGCTTAAAGTGAAAAAAAAATCCCTTTAAATATTGTACCTGCTGTGTGTCTATAGTAGTGGCACGTGTTTAGAAATGTCCCTGCAAAACATGAGATTACTCTCAGAAAAAAGTAATTTAATACTGCTTGCGGCTTCAAAGTAATGTTTGATCCCTGCAATATGGATACAAATCATGGAAAAAAATAGCATGAGTTTCCCGCCACCACTCCCCCCAGGTCTTTACAAGACCCAGTGCCGATCCTGACCTCCCTGGGGCCCTAAACAAAATCTGCCGACAGTGACATGTCACGTTAAAGAAAGTTGAGAAGCGGGGGGAGGGGGTGTTCTGCTGTCGGAAATTACTCAGCCAGCGATTTTCAAAGCCGGGTGAGGGTGCCAAAATGACTTCTCACCAGGCGTGGCCTCTAGTAATTTTGGGGGCCCTTTGCAGCTTTGCGTGGCCCTAAGCGGCTTGCATAGTGCACCTATAGGGAGGATCGGCCCTGACAAGACCCTATGGCCCTATATACTTTAAACAGCAGTATACAGGTGGTGCAAACAAGACAAGGACTGTAGGTTTGTTACGTAGAATCTGAACCATGTCATACTTTGCTGCTGCATATTGCACAATTTCCTAAAGAGACCCTCAACAAACTACATGACACTTGTGCCTTGTGATGAGGCCATTGATGTTCCAGTGGTGGCCCGTGAGACTGTGGCCATACAGGCTTGGCCCCCCCAAAGCGTGCTGTGTGGCAACAATATGTAGAATATTTTAGGGGTGGTGGCGGCCATTACAATGCCAGATCTTGGCTCAATCAATAATTTTTTTGTGAAAGAAAAATTGTAGAAAAAAGGGGGTTGCCATCCGGGGCCCCCTTTGAACAAATTCTGTGAAGAACTCCTGTTCTCTGAAGGCCTCCATTATTTCTGCAAGTCAAAATTTAGCAAAAAAAAACTAATGTCAGTCAAGCCTTAGCTTTCTCCCCATATCTAACCCACAAACTCATCCACTGATCATAAAGTCTAAAAAACAAGTTTTGTATCGTCGTATTGCACAATCGTTTTTCCGACTTTTTCTACCTTTTTCTACTATGAACGATGTTCTCATTCACACAATATCCCGTTATACACTGCGCATGTGGGAAGCTCCGCACGTTTCCATGCCCATGACGTTCATTCTAGTGATTGCCACGACCCCTTTTTAGTCGGTCAATGTGGAGAGGAGTATGAAGACATGATGGAGGAGAGACAGCAAGCTGCAACCAGGCAGGAGACAGGCCAGCCACACACCAGGAGGAGCAGGAGGTACAAAGCCACCAACATGAGCTTTGATGAGATGGTTGAGATGGTGGCTATTTTAAAATAGGAGGACTATGACGGCAAAAAGGGCCTTACAAAAACCCCAATAAACTCAAGGCCCAGATCATGGATAAGGTACGGAGGAGTATCCATGCAAAATTCGGGGTGCAGAGGTCCATGGAGCAGTTGCGCAAGAGATGGAGTGATTTGAAAATCTGAGAGCCAGAGCAGATGGAGAGAATTCGAAGAGTCCTCAGAAGATGTAAGTAATTTTCATGTCTGCTCTGAATTTTTTATTTTTTTTATTTTGTAGTATGTGCTTTTTATTGCAGGTTGTGTATATATATACAGTTCAAGAACAGATGTTTGAAGGTTCATGTTTGTGTGGGCATAATAATTGGTTGGTCATTCTATTTAAGACCTTTTTACGTGAGACCAATTTTTTAATTAATGTAGATGTGTTATTAAGTTGATTTAAATAATCCAATTTAAGTCAATATACATTAAAAGGAGAGTATGCTCAGCAAAGCAGTTGATTACACATATGCACTCAGTAGCACAATGGTTGGCATGGCCGATCCGCCCTATAGGCTCACTATGCAAGCCGCTTAGGGCCCCGCAAAGCTGTGAAGGGCCCCCCAAATAACTAGAGGCCCCGCCTGGTAAGAATTCATTTTCGCCCCCTAACCCCCACTTCTCAACTCGCTGGCTGCATGGGAGAAGAGGTAAGAAGTCAGCACCCCTTGCTTCTCAATTTAATGTAAGATGTCATTTCAGACAGCAGAAAACCCCCTCCCCCCACTTCTCAAATTTCTTTAATGTGACATGTCACTGTCGTTAGCGCCCCCCGCTTCTCATTTTTAATGTGCCATGTCATTTTGCTTCTGGCCCCAGGGAGGTCAGGATCGGCACTGAGTGTTGGTCACAAGAACAACCTAGTTAGTTAGCATGTCACACAGAGGTGATCCAGTGTCAACTTGTTGTTTTGTAGGAAACTTGGCCAAAGATAGAGAAATGCAGCAGCTTTGGTAATGGATAAAATCCTGTGTTAAGCTTAGGATTGTAAAAACACACGATTGTACGACACTTTTTAAAAAGAATGATTGATATTCCTCTTTCAGGCCGCAAATATTTTTGATACATCTATCCCTTTTTTTACAATCTCATAAACCGCAATCAAGCTGCAGCAGTGCAGCCGACCAACCCCACACAGTGCCAAGCCCCACCCTCGCCGGATGTGCAGGAAGTGCAAAATGCCACCACATCAGGTAAGTGTCATACAGCACAGCTTCAGGTAATGCATGTAGGCCTGCATAATGTTAATACATGTATTTTTTCCAAATTTCAGGTGTACGAGCTGTTGGGGGCGGCTTAGACACAAACAGTGCCCAGGTGCTAATTGGGGGGATAATTTGCTGCATGGATGAAATAGAGGACACAAACCTCGCCCTCTTGAAGACCATAAAGAACAACAAGAAGGTGGTCCAAAACCTGAAAAATCTTATTGATATTCTGGGGAGAATTAAAAAAATAATAATAATAATAAAAAAAAATAATAGATGTAGAAAATTATTTAAATGCAAAAATATAGGTCTTAAAAATTGCCACACACCTGGTGGTGGAGCCTGATGCGCAGGGAATGGCTGCTCGTGCTCCTCCCACTCCGGAGGCCCTGATAGAGGATACAGGGAGTCCGAAAGTGCAGAGTCGCACAAGCGCCTGGCAGGACCGCTGGTGCCGGTAGAGTAGGGATCCACTGCACTTCTGGTCAGGATCAACAGAGCTGAGGACGCCCGGTAGCTGAGGCCGGATACCGCTGGTCAGAGTTCAGCACAGAGGGAGGTGTTCTGTAGTACCACAGTCTATGGCAAGATCAGGCCAGCACATAGGGAGGTGTCCTGTAGTACAGCAGTCTATAGCAGGATCAGGCCAGCTGGGTCAATGTGAGCGAGCGGATCTTGGTGCAGTAACCGAGCATGGGCGGATCGTGGACAAGCCGGGGGTCGGTAACTGGCAGGCAGCAGACAGACGGGCGGAACAAGCAGAAGCATAGTCAGACAGGCCGTGGGTCAGGGCAGGCGGAGATCAGGGTTAGTCGGAGGCAAGCCGGTTTCAGGAACAGGTAGTCAACAGGTAACAGGTATCAGGTCGGTTTTCAGGGACGCGCTGTAGATCCAGCAGAAAGAGGCAAAAGGGGCAGCACGCTTAAATAGCCCCTTTTTGGCGCCAAGATTGCGTCCACACGTGCCCGCACCGACACCGCGAATGCGCGCGCCCGCGCGCCGTTGCCACGTGTGTACGCGCGCTGTTGCCGTGAATGCGCGCGCCCGATCGCGCCAACGCACCGCTATCGCCATCTAGTGGCCGAGTTTGTCCATGACATTGCCCCCCTCCAATGGGCAGCCTCCGGATGCCCAACTTAGCCAACTTCAGGGGGTGAGAGTCCTTAAAGGATTGGATCAGTCTTTCCGCATGAATGTTGCTTTCAGGCTCCCATGAGTTTTCCTCGGGCCGTACCCCTTCCACTTCACCAGAAACTGGACCTGGTTCCGCCTCTTCCTGCAATCCAGGATGGACTCCACTTCAAATTCCTGATCACCATCAACCAGGATTGGTTCAGGAGGGTCGGTGCTTCGACCAGGAAAGGGATTAGGAACATTAGGTTTCAGGAGGGCAACATGAAAAACTGGGTGAATGCGGAACGAATCAGGTAGCTCAAGTTCGTAGGCTACATTTTTGACTTTCCTTTTTATTGGGAAGGGCCCCACGAATCTAGGGCCCAGTTTCTTTGAGGGGCAGGCAAGTTTTAGGTTAAGAGTAGACAGCCACACTTGGTCTCCGGGTTCCAAGTTGAGTTCTCCCCTCCTGTTCTTATCAAACACTTCCTTGTTGCGTACCTGTGTTTGGGCCATAGTCTCCTGTAACAGTTTATTATTGGTGTTGATGAAATCCAGGGTCTCCTGGGCAGCGGGCACTGTACACTCTGGAATGCAATTGGACAGAAACAACGGGTGATAGCCATAGTTTGCATAAAACGGGGATTGCTTAGTAGCGGAATGGATTGAGTTGTTGTATGCAAATTCAGCTAGTGGTAACAGAGATACCCAATCCTCCTATGAAAAAGATGAGAAGTAGCGTAGATATTGTTCAAGGGTTTGGTTAGTTCGTTCAGCCTGACCAGTTGATTGTGGATGGTAGGCGGATGAGAATGACCGGTCGATCTTAAGGGCCCCCGCAGAGTGCTCTCCAGAACTTGGATGTAAATTGTACCCCCCGATCCGATACAATGTTCGCAGGTATGCCGTGGAGCCTCACAACGTCTTTAACCACTTCCTTACTGGGCACTTATACCCCTTCCTGACCAGGTGAAATTTCAGCTTCTGGCACTGCATCGCTTTAACTGACAATTGCACGGTCATGCGACGTAGCTCCCAAACTAAATTGGCGTCCTTTTTTCCCCACAAATAGAGCTTTCTTTTGGTGGTATTTGATCATCTCTGCGGTTTTTATTTTTTGCGCTATAAACAAAAAAAGAGCGACAATTTTGAAAAAAAGTCAATATTTTTTACGTGTTACTATAATAAATAGCCAATTTTTAAAAAAATATATTTTTTTTTTTCTCAGTTTAGGCCGATGCGTATTATTCTACATATTTTTGGTAAAAAAAAAAAATCGCAAAAGGCGACTGATTTGCGCAAAAGTTATAGCGCTTACAAAATAGGGGACAGAATTGTTATTCATTTTTATTATTAATTGTTTTTACTAGTAATGGCGGCGATCTGCGATTTTTATTGGGACTGTGGCGTTATGGTGGACACATCGGACACTTTTGACACATTTTTGGCGCCATTCACATTTATACTGCGATCAGTGCTATAAATATGCACTAATTACTGTATAAATGTGACTGGCATTGAAGGGGTTAACACTAGGGGGTGAGGAAGGGGTTAATGTGTACCCTAAATTGTGTTCTAAGTGTGGGGGGAGGGGGGGTGACTGGGGGAGGTGACCGATGCTGTGTCCCTATGTACAAGAGACACAGATCGCTCTCCTCTCTCCCCTGACAGGACGTGGAGCTCTGTGTTTACACACAGAGCTCCACGTCTTGTCCCTGTAGCCGCCGATTGCGAGTGCGTGGCGGACATCGCGGCCGCCAGGCACGCGCATCGGTATCTCAGGAATGCAGCGGGCACGCGCGCGCCCTCTAGTGGCCAGGAAAAGCACAGGGCGCATATATGCGCCCTGTCAGAGATTCAGAACCACCCGACGGCCGCATATATTCGTACGGCCGTCGGGAAGTGGTTAATAAACACTTTGGCCGTCTCGGGGACAGATGGGGTACCCTTCATTGGCACAAAATGCGCCATTTTGGACAATCTGTCCACGAAGATAGTTGAGAAGCCTTCGGAGGGAGGGAGTTCCACAATGAAATCCACAGAGATCATCCTCCATGGTTTTTCTGGTACAGTCAGGGGCTTTAAGAGACCCCAAGCTCTCGACTTGCTCCCCTTATTCCGGATGCATGTGGTGCATGATTCCACATAGCACCTACAGTCCTTCAAGAGTTGGGGCCACCAGAATGTCCGCTGCAACAATTTGGAGGTCTTGAGTACCCCGAAATGGCCAGCCAATTCATGGTCATGACAGGCATTTAGTACACTGACCCGTAAAAGACCCCTGTCTTTGGGAGAGTACCGCTCCAACCGCTGTTTCTGATACGTCAACTTCCAGGATGTACGGTAGCCTTGCGTCAGGGTGTCTGAGGACTGATGCAGATGTGAATAGTCTCTTGAGGGCGTCAAAGGCTTCCTGTGCTTTGGGTGACCAGTGGAAGTGAGTGGTTTGCTTAGTCAGGTTGGTTATAGGGGCAATAATGTTGGAAAATCCCTTAATAAATTTCCTGTAAAAATCAGCAAATCCGACGAAGCGCTGAACACCCTTTTTATCTGCGGGCGCCGGCCAGTCGAGAATCGCTGCAACTTTCTGGGGGACCATCTCGATGCCCCTTATGGAAATTATCAGTCCAAAAAATGTTATGCTTTCCTGCTCAAACTCACATTTTTCGGGTTTAGCGTACAGTCCGTGTGTACGGAGTCGGCTGAGTACAGTCTTAACATATGAGAAGACAAGAATGTCGTCAAGATAAACAATGACAAAAAGATCGAGGTAGTCCTTAAAGATATAATTTCCAAAGTGCTGAAACGTAGCAGGGGCATTGCACAGGCCAAAGGGCATTACAAGATACTCAAAGTGGCCAAAGCGAGTCCGGAAAGCCGTTTTCCACTCGTCGCCGTCCCGGATGCGTACCAAGTTGTAAGCCCCACGGAGGTCCAACTTAGTGTAGATGACCGTAGTGCCCAATCTTTGAAACAGCTCGGGTACAAGGGGGAGGGGGTACCAATTCTTGATTGTCACCTTATTGAGTGCCCGATAGTCCACGCATGGGCGGAGGGAACGATCTTTTTTTTCAACAAAGAAAATTCCTGCCCCTGCTGGCGACGTGGAGGGGCGGATAAACCACTTCTCAAGATTTTTATCAATATAGGTCTTCAAGGTTGCAAGTTACAGTTCAGTCAGAGGAAAGATCCTACCAAAGGGGATCTCGGCTCCGGGAAGGAGCTTGATCGGACAGTGATAAGGTCGGTGCGGAGGAAGAACCTCAGCCCCTTTTTTACTGAAGACGTCCAGGAAGTCGTGGTATACCTCCGAGACGATTTGGCGGGTTTCAGCATCAGCGTCCATACAGAGCAGGGAGGAAGGATGCTGGGTTTTCTGCAGGCAATGTTGCTGGCAGTAGGAGGAACAGAAGCAGACCTCACCAGTGGACCAGTCAATTTGGGGGTTATGGGCCCAGAACCAGGGCATGCCCAGGATTATAGGAAACAGGGGAGGTTGGATGACGTCCAGACAGAGAAACTCCCGGTGGTTACCAGAGATGGTTGTGGCTAAGGGTACAGTCTCCTTTACAACTGGTCCGGATCTTAATGCTGACCCGTCGGCATGGTAAACGGATAACCCCCTGGCCCAGAGGCACAGAGGAATGCGGTGTTGTGCGGCAAAAGAGGAGTCCATAAAGCAGCTGCAGGCACCGGAGTAAATTATGGCGTTGGCCCGGATATTCCCTCCTGGGAGCTGAAATAGAATGGGAATAGCCAGTTGAGAAGAGTTATGAGGAACAACAGCTGTATGAACGGCAGATAGAGGGCAGCACTTACTGAGCTTTGCTGGACAAGTCCTCACGTAGTGTCCGGGTTCTCCACAGTAGAGGCAAAGGTTGTGGATGCGTCAACGTTGTCGCTCCTCCGGTGTCAGTGAGGGGGGAGCAGACCCAATTGCATCGGTTCTGGAGTGTCCACCGGTGGAGTGGTCGGGATCGGGGGTGTCGGGTTAGAGAAGGTGGGTACCCGAGGCATCATCCAGGTCGGACGGTCATGCTGGCGGCTCATTCAGACTTGCGTTCTCTTAGTCGCCTGTCAACTTGTATGGTCAGATTGATAAGGGCCTCCAAGGTTGCTGGGACCCCTACGCGTGCAAGCTCATCCTTAAGCGGCTCTGAAAGTCCTAAGCGGAATTGGTAACATAAAGCCGCGTCGTTCCACTTAGTGTCGGCACTCCATCTCCGGAACTCGGACACATAGTCCTCTGCGGGTCTGTTGGAGAGCATGCAGGGCGGCTTAAGCGGTGGCGGCCTGGTGCGGGTCCTCGTAAAGTTGAGACATGGCCCGGAAAAAGGTGTCCAGGTGGTTTATGGACAAGTCCTTCTGTTCCAGCAGACGGTGGGCCCAGGCTTGCGGTTCGCCGGACAGAAGGGAGATAACGAAGCCCACCTTGGTAGTCTCTAATGAGAAGGTCCTTGGCTGCAGAGCGAAGTAGAGCTCACAAGCGTTCCTAATGCTCTGAATTTGCTCTGGTCTCCAGAAAACCTCTCGGGCGTTGGGACCTTGGGCTCTGGTGGCAGCATAATTACCGGCGGAGGAGGTGGAAGGAGCGGACAGAGCCTGAACCCGGTTCTCCAATCTGGTATAACCTTCCTGCAAAGTCCTGACAGCTTGGGTTAGGCCATCCAGATGTCGGCAGAGTTCTGCCATAGGATCCGTTCAGGCTCAGACATGGCTGCTGGATACTGTCACACACCTGGTGGTGGAGCCTGATGCGCAGGGAACGGCTGCTTGTGCTCCTCCCACTCCGGAGGCCCTGATAGAGGATACAGGGAGCCTGAAAGTGCAGAGTCGCACAAGCGCCTGGCAGGACCGCTGGTGCCGGTAGAGTAGGGACCCGCTGCACTTCTGGTGAGGATCAACAGAACTGAGGACGCCCGGTAGCTGAGGCCGGATACCGCTGGTCAGAGTTCAGCACAGAGGGAGGTGTTCTGTAGTACCACAGTCTATGGCAAGATCAGGCTAGCACAGAGGGCGGTGTCTTGTAGTACCACAGTCTATAGCAAGATCAGGCCAGCACAGAGGGAGGTGTCCTGTAGTACAGCAGTCTATAGCAGGATCAGGCCAGCCGGGTCAATGTGAGCGAGCGGATCTTGGTGCAGGAACCGAGCAGGGGCAGATCGTGGACAAGCCGAGGGTCAATAACTGGCGAGCAAACAAGAAAAAAAGGTATATACCGTAGTATATATATCACTGCGCTGTTCAAACGTCACAAATGTAAGCAGCCAACACTACAAAATAGATCAATTTTGGAAACATACAAACAAAGAATAAGTGTAGCGCTAAAAATAAGAAAGGCTAATATTTGATATAGTCCTTTTAACAAATGAAATGTCCATAATGTGAAAAAAAGTTAAACAGGGGCAGAAAAATTGGGCCTTAGGCACAACACAACACTGCAACCCCTCAAAGATACTGCAATTGGAGCGCAACAAAAAGCCACGTGCAAAGTATTGCATCAAAAATTGTTATTAGGCGCCCCTGTTAAACAGGGGCAGAAAAATTGGGGCTTAGGCACAACACAACACTGCAACCCCTCCCAATAACTGTAATTGGAGCGCAATAAAGAGCCACCTGCAAAGTATTGCATCAAAAATTGTTATTAGACGCCGCTGTTAAACAGGGGCACAACAATTTGGCCTTAGGCACTGGTGGCGGAGCCCAGAAACACAACATTTCTTACTAGCTATCAGCAAGAAAAGTGAGGAGGAGAAGGATATTCCATCAGCAGCATAACAGGACAGTCACTCAGCATCAGCATCAGCAGTCTCAAAGGGATCTGACATTTCCACAAAAAATTATTATTCAGTAACATCAGCATTAGGTGCTTGGTAGCTGGTGTTGATCCAAGCCTGATTCATTTTGATGAAGGTCAGTCGATCAATAGAGTCGGTGGAGAGGCGCACCCTGTGATCAGTCACAAAGCCTCCAGCAGCACTGAATGTGCGTTCTGAAAGAACACTGGATGCAGGGCAAGCCTGTAGCCCAATTGCGTACTGTGCAAGCTATGGCCAGTGATCCATCCTCAAGACCCAGTAAGCCAGAGGATTTTCGGTGGGGAAGGTGTCCAAGTCCGATCTTGCCCCTAGGTATTCCCGGACCATGTAAACCAGACGCTGGCGATGGTTGCTGATACAGGTCAGACCTTGGGGCTGCGGACTAAAAAATTGTCTGAACGCATTGGTCAGACGGCCACCTTCTCCACCGCTCCTTCTGTGACTCACCGAAGCCTCTGCAAGATGTTGTAAAGAGACAGGTTTTGGTAATCCCCCCGGTTCTGAGAACACATTGCACAGACCCTTCTGCAAGGCCTCCCGCAGAAGTTTTATCTTCTGCTCCCTCTGCGATGGCAACATAAGGTCCGCAACCTTACTCTTGTAACGTGGATCAAGGAGAGTTGCCAGCCAGTAATGATCCCTCTCCTTGATAGCACGTACACGAGGATCCTTACGCAAGCTTTGCAGGATCAGGGAGGCCATGCAGCGTAGGTTTGCAGAGGCATTCGGGGCACAGTCCTCTAGGTCACTGAGGACGACAGGATCTGCAGCCACCTCATCCCAGCCACATAAAAGTCCACATGTTCCTTGGGACTGTAAATGATCCCTTGAAGACTGCTGCTGCTGATGCTGAGTGCTAGGCTCCACCTCCATCCTGCTGATACAATCATCCTCCTCCTCCTGCTAGGTGAGCAAGCAGGACCACTGTCTGGATAAAGGGGACCTTGAGAGGTAAGGAAGTCCTCCTCTTCCTCCCTCTGTTCTGCCTCAAGGGCCCTGTCCATTATTCCACGTAGTGTGTGCTCCAACATATGAATAAGAGGGACAGTCTCACTGATGCATGCACTGTCACTGCTCACCATCCTCGTGGCCTCCTCAAATGGTGACAGGACAGTGCATGCATCCCTGATCAAGGCCCACTGGCGTGCTGAAAAAAAACCAAGCTCCCCTGACCCAGTTCTGCTGCCATATTGGCACAGGTACTCATTAATGGCCCTCTGCTGCGTGTGCAGACGCTGCAGCATGGCCAACGTAGAGTTCCATCTGGTGGGCATGTCACAGATTAGGCAGTTCTTGGGCAGGTTGTATTCCCTTTGGAGGTCTGTCAGCCGAGCAGTGGCATTATATGGCCTCCGGAAATGCACACAGACTTTCCTGGCCTGCTTCAGGACATCCTGTAAGCCCGGGTAACTGCCCAAGAACCGCTGCACCACCAAATTCAGGACATGCGCAAAACAGGGCACATGGGTGAGTTTTCCCTGTCGCAGGGCAGAGAGGAGGTTGGTGCCATTATCGCTGACCACCATTCCAGGCTTCAGCTAGTGTGGCGTCAACCACCTCTGAGCCTGCCCCTGCAGAGCTGACAGGAACCTCTTCCCCAGTGTGGCTCCTGTCTCCCAAGCACACCAGCTTTAGCACCGAATGGCATCTCTTGGCCTGCATTCCTGCATAGCCCCTCGTACGCCTACGGAGCATGGCTGGTTCAGAGGAAACATCACCACAGGAAAAGTCCACAGAGGAAGAAGAAGAGGAGGGGGTGGAGGAGAGAGGTGTGTCACAACCAGTAGTAGTGTTTTGGAGGCGTGGTGGCGGAACAACCTTTCAAAACTACTGTACCTTGCCCTGTGTCCTTCCCAGCTGCCAGCAGAGTCACCCAACGCGTCGTAAAAACAGGTAACATCCCTGTCCATGCCTGCTGGACCATGAGTCAGCGGTAAGATGCACCTTACCACTGACCGCCCTGTCCAGCGAGGCATGGACATTGCCTTCCACATGCCGGTAGAGAGCCGGAATCGCCTTCCGTGAGAAAATATGGCGTTTGGGTACTTGCCACTGAGGTACTGTACATTCCACAAACTCACGAAAGGGGGCAGAATCTACCAACTGAAAAGGTAGCAGTTGAAGTGCTAGCAATTTCGCTAAGCTAGCATTCAACCGCTGGGCATGTGGATGGCTGGGAGAGTACTTCTTTCGGCGCTGCAGCAGCTGGGGCAGGGAAATTTGTCTGGTACTATCAGTAGATTGCCCACATGTACTACTACTACTAGGTTGTGACACACCTATTTCTACACCTTCACTGCAGGCTTCAGAGAGGACTGGGGGTCTAGTGGGGTTAGAGGTCCCAGAAGGGCAAGGGGAGGTCCGCTTTGGTCTTTGGTGTGGGTCTTTGTGGTATGCTTGCCAACGAGCTGCATGGCAGGCCCACATATGTCTGGCCAAGCATGTGGTGCCCAAGCGGGTGATGTTTTGGCCACACGAGATACGCTTGCGACATATGTTTCAAATAGCAAAGGTACAATCTGATGGACATGTTTCAAAAAAGGCCCACACCAAAAAACATTTGCTGTACCGTTCAGACACAGCAGCGCCATGCACAAAGAAGGAAAAGGAGGGAAGAAAGAAGGCAAAGAAAGAGGAAGGAGAATGTGAGGGAGGAGAAGGGACAGGTGGAACAGAATACACAAGGAAAGCGCTCACATTTGCCACATCCGTATATAATACATATGGGAAAAACACCTAATCACAGGAGTAAAAGAATGGCGGACTTTGAGGCAGTGCGGAAGTATGTTAAAAAATATACTTTAATATAGAACTAAAACATACAATTTTACAATATAGAAAAAATATTAACATAGGTAGAATATAACCATATGGATTATAGATTCATAGACACTGGAACAAATCCTTTGAAGTCGCCTACACGTTTCGCCGTTGGGCTTCTTCAGGACGAGACAAACAGGATTTTTTTGGGGGGGACTATAGATAGTTGTATAATCTGGAACAACATATGTAACCATTAGTACAATCTTGAAACTTTTAATTTTGGTAAATATAAAACATAAAAGGAAACACAAATGCAAAATTGAAATTAAAAATCGTGAAGAAAGGAAGTTATATGTATATATATATATATATATATATATGTATGCGCATAAAGTGGCTACGTCACCTAGTGCAACACGGTAAGTGTATTCATCCACAGGGCTCCGGACATCAACAGAGTGCCGGAGTGTTCAAATATAGGTAGAGTCGCTTATTATAACATCTTGGAAGAATCTAATAAAGGTAAAATATAATTTTCAGTATATACTGTTACCAACAAGTTTATAGAGATTCCTCAAAAAATCGAACGAAACAAGAAAAGAAGGAGCGAGCTATATAGTATAAGAATTGCACACAAGAAGGGCAAGTAGAGGGGCATGTATGATATAGCGGATACTTTCAGATAAACATACCAGTAATCCATATAGTAGCATCAGTAATGATAATCCCCAAATACCCGGGACTATATGGTACAGAAAGCCATCCAAATGGGTTCCAGGAGCTGTGCCACGATGACAGTCATTGGAAAACAGCCCCTTTTCTGTTAAGGGATATAAATAAGTATTTGTATGCCTCTCCTGTTAGTAGTCATGAGAGGTGTGTCTTGCTAATCAGTCTGGTCCCTAATCTTATTGGAATCCAACTCAGATGGTAGAAAAGAAACTATCGCAGCTATAGTGGACTCTTGACACAATATACAGGGTTGATGAGTCAAGGGGGGCTATGAATCATGGCCTAGATGGATCAGGCATTCAGAAAGGGTTTGAAGCTAACGGCGAAGGCGATAGATCCATTTCGTTTCACATTGTAGCACCCTTTGATCGAAATTGCCTCCCCTTGAGTCTTCTGGAACAGATTCCAGGGCAGAAAACTTGAAGAGGGAGGGTTCATATTTATGTTTAAATGCAACATGGTGGCCCATTGTGGTGTTAAGGAGGCCACTAGTGGCATAGTACACATGATCTTTTATTCTCTTCCAGAAGGGGCATATAGTCTTCCCCACATAGAAGCTGCCACATTGGCACAGAATAATGTAAATGACCCCTTTGGTTTGGCAGGTGATATGTTGCCGTATTTTGTGGATTTGACCATTCGGTAGCTGAATGGTGGTTCCTTCTAGCACCATGTCACATACTCTACCTATGTTAATATTTTTTCTATATTGTAAAATTGTATGTTTTAGTTCTATATTAAAGTATATTTTTTAACGTACTTCCGCACTGCCTCAAAGTCCGCCATTCTTTCACTCCTGTGATTAGGTGTTTTTCCCATATGTATTCAGCATGTACCCAATACTGTGTTGAAACAGTTCGGGGGACTCCTCAGGAGGACACGGTGGTACTAGGGAAGGATTGTGTGATGCCATTGTGCAGAGGGAAGAGGTAAAGGTAAACACGATTTTCTAACACCCTAGAGAATAAAATGGCAGTCATTGCAATACTTTTTGTTACACCGTATTTGTGCAGCGGTCTTACAAGCGCACTTTTTTTAGAAAAAATTCACTTTTTTTTAATTAAAAAATATGACAACAATAAATTTGCCCCAATTTTTTTACATATTGTGAAAGATAATGTTACGCCGAGTAAAATGATACCCAACATGTCACGCTTAAAAATTGCGCCCGCTCGTGGCATGGCGTCAAACTTTTACCCTTAAAAATCTCAATAGGCGACGTTTAAAATATTCTATAGGTTGCATTTTCTGAGATACAGAGGAGGTCTAGGGCTAAAATTATTGCTCTCGCTCTAACGATCGTGGCGATACCTCACTTGTGTGGTTTGAACGCCGTTTTCATATGCAGGCGCTTCTCGCATATGCGTTCGCTTCTGCATGCAAGTTCGTGGGGGGCGCTTTCGTGGGGGGCGCTTTCAGAAAAAAACTTTTTTGGTTTCGGATTTATTTTTATTTATTTTATCATTTTTAACACTGAAAAAAAAAATGATCACTTGTATTCCTATTACAAGGAATGTAAACATCCCTTGTAATAGAAAAAAGCATGACAGGTCCTCTTAAATATGAGATCTGGGGTCAAAAAGACCTCAGATCTCATATGTAGGCTTAAATGAAAAAGAAAACAAAAAGAAAGAAAAAGAAAAAAAGTAAACAAAGAAATTGTCTCTTTAAGACGCTGGGCGGGACTGATGTTTTGACGTCACTTCTGCCCAGCAGAGCTATGGGGACAGATGAGGGAAATTTTTCCCTCAGTCGCATTCCCGGACAGCTACCGAACAGACCCGATCGCCTCCGCCGCTACCGACGGCAACGGTAAGCGGCGGAGGGCACGGAAGAGCGACGGGAGGGGGTTCCCCCTCTCCCGCCATCGATAACGGCGATCTCGCGGCGAATCTGCTGCGGAGACCACCATTATCATAGACAGGCCCGCCCACTGTAAAGATGGACATCTCGGTTGTGGCAGCAGCTGCTGCTGTTACCGAGATATCCATCTTTAAAAAAGGACATATATATACAGTGGGCGGGCGTTAAGTGGAATCTCCCCTCCGGGTCCATTTGCACAGATATGGGGACCAGAGGACACGTTCTCCCAAAGGCTATCATTACCCCTCTTGCCCTTGCAACAGGTGTTGTTGAGTGGGACCATTGATTATACTGGCACAACAGTAGCCTAGGTATGGATCCTGGCATTAAGTGCGTCTCTTGCATGAAAACAATATCCACAGTAGTGTTGAGCGGAATACGCCATATTCGATTTCGCGATATTGCGCGAATATATAGAAGAATATTCGCGAATATTCGCTAATATCGGATATTCGTGATATTTTATCCAAAAAAATTTTTGCGAAATTTCACTAATGCGAAAATGATTGCGAAATTCTCATAAACGGAGATTATTTCCTGTATTACTAAACTAATATGCACTAAACACTAACTCTACACTAACTCTACTTAAAAGAAAGGAGAATAAGGGGGCAAAAGAAGGGCGGAGAAGATAATCACGCAATATTCCTATTGCGCGATTATCTTCTCCGCCCTTCTTTTGCATCAGAGCCAATCAGAATAACTTGAATATTCAGCAAAAGGAATATCGCGCAATATTCCGTTTGCCGAATATTCAAGTTATTCTGATTGGCTCTGATGCAAAAGAAGGGAGCATCAGAGCCAATCAGAATAACTTGAATATTCGGCAAAAGGAATATTGCGCGATTATCTTCTCCGCCCTTCTTTTGCATCAGAGCCAATCAGAATAACTCGAATATTCGGCAAAAGGAATATCGCACGATATTCCTTTTGCCGAATATTCAAGTTATTCTGATTGGCTCTGATGCAAAAGAAGGGGCGAGTAGCTAATGCGATTCTTTCATGTTGCTGAAAATTCGCAATGCGAATTTTCGGCAACATAAAAGAATCGCATCAGCTACTCGGCCCAGGGTCTCTCTCTAATCATACCAGCAATGCTTTTAGACGTCGATGGAGATCACTAGGATGTGATCTGTTTTACAAATAAATTTGAAAAACTACGAATATTCGCCATAGCGAATATTCGCCGCAATATTCGAGTTATTCGCGAATACTCGAATATGCAATATTCGTAGCGAATATTCGCAATGCGAATATTCGTGAGCAGCACTAATCCACAGCCTGATAACGTAGTTCCAGCCAAAAACGGACCATTTTATGGGGCGAATACAGCCCCCTCACATTTTAAGTTATTATTTTTAAAAGAGTTAGCCATTTCCTACATCTTGAGTAGATGTGGAAGGTTTTTAGCCTATTGCCGCTTGTCTCATTTTCTTCTGTTAGTGTACCCATGCAAAAAATCAAAAAACCCAAATTGACCACAACTTAGTAAAGTGTACCAGTTACCGGGAGGGTAGGCCTGTGTAGGTACTACTTGACCGCCTCAAACCCTCCCACCCATCTGCTCTATGCAGATTACTCAGTTCCATCTAATTGTAAAAAGACAAAAAAAAACAAGAGTAAGAAAAAAAAACAACAATGGGGTTTAGGATCTAATCTCCCCCGGCATTACTCAATTCATGTATATTTTCTTTTATCCGGCTACTCCACTACATCTCCTATTTTAAGGAGAGAGGGGGAAGGGAAAAAAAGAAAGGGGGAACCCCCTCTCCATTTCTCCACCACCTCTAGTCCCTACAAAACAGTCAGTCCGCTTCTATCCACTTTATGTCCTTTGTTGGCCTTTTGTTGACACCTGAGACCAAAGCTCTGGTCATTGCATTGAGAATTTAGCATTGGCAATTCTCCAGTCTGGGAAGTCAGTTGGAGGGAGATCCAATATTTCCAAAAGCATTTTTAAGTCATCCTGAGGTCCAAGTACTGCCATTTTCCAATTTCTGGAGTCTGTTAGACGGAAGGGGAATCACAAACGATACCTAACCTACGCCGCCTGCAGGACCTCCTACCCTGGGCGTACCATTCTACATTGCATTAGGGTGTGGCGTGATATGTCAGAGAATAAGGAGACTTTAGTTCCTTCATAATCAATTGTGGGTGTATTCAATACAGCCCTCATTAAAGCCTCCTTCACAGAGTATTTATGCAGTTTACATATCACATCCTTTGGCCTATCCTTGTTCTGAGTAGCAAAAGATGTGACACAATGAACTCTGTCCATGTCCACACTTTCGGGCATAGACGCCCCCATGATTTGAAAAAACAGCTTTTGTACTACTTCAGCTAACTCGCTATTGTGATATTTCTCAGGTAGGCCTCTTATGCGTATGTTCTGGCGACGATCTCTGTTCTCAAAATCATCCAGTTGGTCCATATAAGTGTTCAAAGTTTCTTCATGGTATTTGATGGCATCTTGGACATCTACTACGGCCTGTGTGATCTCATCTTGGCCATTTTCTACTGCCTCCACTCTATTTTCTACTGCCACCACTTCCTCCCTAAGTTCTTCCACTGCTTGTTTGCATGATCGCTCTACTGTAGCTATCAGTTGCTGTATGTCTGCTTTTGTAGGGAGTGTTCTTATAAGCTCTCTAATGTCCCAGTCAGCGCTGATTACTCCTGTCACTGTCTCTGTCTCTGTCCCCTCTATGCCAGATATACTTTGTTCTCTAGCCAGGGACACAGCCGGTACAGGTATAGCAGGTACAGTGTTTAGTACCAGCAGTCTTTAATGTAGATTCCATCTCCTGGGTGCTCCCCCCTGAACCCCAGCCTCCACCCATCGAGTCAACTTGGTCATCTTCTGGTATCTCCACACCCTCACGGACCATCCGTTGTCTGCCATTATGTGTCACCAGTATTTCTCTGTCCATTCGATGCATTAATAAGTTCTGACTCTGTTCCACTGAGGTATCTCCCAATACCCTTTGGGATCGTTTTCCCTCCATATTTCATTCGTATCTCTCAGAATCTGCAGGCCATCCCTCCGCTCCTGGTCCTGGGGGCTTGCACCTACTTTCCTCTCTCCTTCACCAGGTATTCGAAGACCACGTCTATGTACCAGAAGACTTCTATTTTGCATGTGTGTTACGCGGTTAAGGGCTGGCGAGCCCCGTCCCACCTTCATATGTCCCCCCTTGCCTCTGAGCTCTGAGCCCACCACCGGAGTTCTTACTTTCACCCCCGGCGGGCTAAAGCGCTGCCTGCCTGCGAGTTGTCATCTCCGCTGAATGTGCTGCTGGGACTTTCTATTGCCAAAGATATAAAAAAAAAAAAAAGAGAGAAAAAAAAACAGATGCCAATAACTTTGTAGTTATTCGGCAGCAATTATGCAGGTTTCCTTCCCCCTCAACAGGCACCCATATGGCTGCTACGCAGAGAGAATGCAGGGGTTTTTTTTCCGCACCAGGGCGCAGGTAAGCTGATGGATGTGCAGTTGCTATTGCTAGATAGATATACAGTTTTACAATTTTAGTTAGGTGGACATATATTTGTACAGTTTATTAAATGGTGGCTGTGCAGTAAATTAAATGGTGGCTAGGTTAGCAGGCAGGGTGGTGTACTGGTGGATGCATTAATAAGTGAAAAAAGTGAGAAAGTGGCTGAGACTTCCACAGGCCACTTTACTCTGCTTTCTCCCAGGTCTCCAGGTGATGCTTTTCACGCCGTTTGTCTGTGCTGGCAGGTCAGGAAGGTCTCCATCGGGTGCTCAGGTTCAGACGCAGCTCTCTAGTCCCCTTTGCTCTGCTCACTGCACCTCATTATTCCACTCCCGGCTTCAGCATTAAGGCTTCCGAGGACATGATCCAGCACAGCACCGACCTCTTCTGCTCTCCGCTCACTGCTCTCCGCTCTCCACTATCCCCCAACAGTCAACCGGACTGTTACCATCTTTTGTTAAGACATGCCGCCCGGTGGTCCTGCCCTGATCAGGTAACTCCAATGTACTTTCAGATAAAAGGCCTCTTATACAATAAAAGTGATCCATATAGAAAAAACAGGGGGAGGGCGATGGCCGTTTGCTAATAATTAAAATAGATAAAAATAACAATTAAAATATATGAACTTCTAAAGTCCTGCTGTAAACACAATCCAAATGTTCAGACAATCAAGCCAGAAAAAATATGCGTTACTCCTGATGGCACAAAACCCACCAATAATCAATAGGTTGAAAATGGGGGAGTAAATGAGTGATGTTGTTGAGGAATACAAAACCACTCAGTGGTGTAACAAGATATCACCAAGTAAGTAGTGATAAATAGAATAAACATGATTAATATAATTAAGATAAATAATCAACCATAATGTATAATAAATGTGAAAAATAACTTGGGAATTATATATAAGATAAAAACAATTAATCGATACATCAACAATATGTGCAAATATAAAAATTAATAAGAGACAGTCCAGTGTCCAAAAATGGTGCTTCAATCCACAATAATTTTCTAAAGTGCATATGTGTTCCAAAAAAGTGCTTCAAATTCACAATAAGTCCCACAGTGCATAACATGCAGAAACAAGTGCTCCAGTTTCACCAGCCTCTCACCTCAAAAGGGGCTTAAGTAAGCCTGAATAACTCCAAATACTGGTGGTTAAGGCTCTAACAATGTGTAGCATGCAGAGATCCGGTGATACGGTTTCCCCAGCCTCTTACCTCAAATAGGCTTTGCAAGGAGCCTATAATCTCCAAACATTGCTGGCTTAATGACACAACAGAATGAGCCTGTGATGGAATGATCCCGGCCAACCAATCTGCCCCTGTCACACCAATCCCTCTGATCAGTTATCCCCAGATCTCCAGCAACAAGTTCCAAAAGATGAGAAGGCTCTCAATCAAACAAAATAGAAAAGCTCCATAGTGTAAAACTGATAGGCGATTTATTAAAAATATATACAATTACATTTACAGCAGGCTTGTACTAATAACAGCAAGTAGCGTGAAGCGTGTATTACAGGATTCCTCTGCTCTCGGCCGATGAGCACCAGATCTCTGCATGCTACACATTGTGAGACCCTTAGCCACCAGTATTTGGAGTTATTCAGGCTTACTTAAGCCTCTTTTGAGGTGAGAGGCTGGTGAAACTGGAGCACTTGTTTCTGCATGTTATGCACTGTGGGACTTATTGTGAATTTGAAGCACTTTTTTGGAACACATATGCACTTTAGAAAATTATTGTGGATTGCAGCACCCTTTTTGGACACTGGACTGTCAATTATTAATTTTTATATTTGAACATACTGTTGATGTTGGAGTTTGCACAGAGAATCACGATATATTTATCTTTTTTATACATCTATTAATTATTTTTATTTTATATATAATTCCCAAGTTATTTTTCACGTTTATTATACATTATGGTTGATTATTTATCTTTATTATATTGAATGAATGAATGAATGAAAACTTATATAGCGCGGCACATGCGAAGTAAATCATGTTTATTCTATTTATCACCACTTAATTGGTGATATCTTGTTACACCACTGAGGTGCCGTACACACGGCCGAGGTTCTCGCTGAAAATCAGCGAGAACCTCGCTGGAATGCACATTCCAGCGAGGACCTCGGCCGTGTGTACGGTCTCGGCGAGCTTCCCGTCGGGAAGCCCGTCGAGCCGAAATAGAGAGCACGCTCTCTATTTCCTCGACGGCCCGCCTGGAAGAATGGCTGGTTGCCATTCCCGACGGGCGGGTCGCCGAATTCGACGGCCGGGAGAGAACCTCGACGGGCGGAACGATGTGTTCTGCCCGTCGAGGTTCTCTGCCGTGTGTACACGGCCTAAGTGGTTTTGTATTCCTCAACATCACTCATTTACTCCCCCATTTTCAACCTATTGATTATTGGTGGGTTTTGTGCCATCAGGAGTGACACATATTTTTTCTGGCTTGATTGTCTGAACATTTGGATTGTGTTTACAGCAGGACTTTAGAAGTTCATATATTTTAATTGTTATTTTTATCTATTTTAATTATTAGCAAGCGGCATCGCCCTCCCCCTGTTTATCTACTATTATTAGTGGGTGATCACTTATTGTCGTGGCTGCTGCTTAGTGCATTTTAATTTTACTTTATTTATTAGTATTGCTCTTTTAGTGTGGTTTTGCGTATTAGTTTCCCCCATTATCCAGATCCATATAGAATACAGTAATTTAAACATAAAAATTTATAATATTAGGCATGGTCTTTCCTTCAAAACGTATATCAAAACAAATCTCTGCTATATAAAAAATCCATACAATGGTGTGATTAGTATGTCTATAACTGACAGTCAAATGTCCAAAAGTTCATACAATGTAGTACAAATCTGCACCCATCAAGTCTATGCAGCTCAGCACAAATATATGGCAGGACAAGTGGACCCCTCATAGTATGAGCTCTGTAACACTGTAGCAAACAAAGAGATGACTTTCCGTGTCTTATATCCAGGGGGATTTCACTTTGGCTTTTGTTTCTGTTTAGAAGAACATTGTAAAATGTTCTTGCTATTTGCCAATTTCTGGAATAAATGCAAGTTTCACAGTTCCTTAACTCCTTTGCACCTAATGGTAAAACAAATCTACAGTAAATGTCTAAGCCCAATTTTGCAATTTTGACATGTGTTAGTAAAACCATACATATCATCACAACTACTTTGTGCATCCAGGTGGATTATACCGCATTTTTTTCAAGACAAATTGGGCTTTCATTTCTTGGTAAATGGTAATGGATATCCCCTGATTTTTTTGTTAGCCAAGGAAAACTGGTCCAAATTTTTAAATTTAACTTTATATTTCTTGCTACTATTATAACCTACTACCAAAGAAGAACCAAAAATACATTCGGAGACAGAGAATGATACAATGTACACCCGCCTATTGAAACCAGCACTTTGCCATCGCTTTTAACCCTTTTAAACCTGGCGAAAAGCACGGCAAAAATTACGGTAAAGCACGACCCAGTGTTAAAGTGCCCTGACATCCAGCAGCTTTGTGATGTCATCATGGAGGAGTGGAAGAGGACTTCAGTGGCAACCTGTGACGCTCTAGTGAACTCCATACCCAAGAGGGATAAGGCAGTGCTGGAAAATGGCAACCACACAAAATATTTACACTGTGGGTCCAACTTGGACATTGGGGTGTATTCACTTTTGTCATCAGCAGTTTAGTATATTAATGGCTGCGTGTTGAGTTGTTTTGAGGGGACAGCAAATTTACACTGTTTTAAAGCTGTACACTCACTACTTTACATTGTAGAAAAGTGTAATTTCTTTAGTGTTGTCACATGAAAAGATAGAATAAAATATTTTCAAAAATGTGAGGGGTGTACTCACTTTTGTGAGATACTGTATATCTCTCGTCCATTCACAAAGACAGAAAAAAGGGTTGTAGAATGGTAGGGTGTGGACACAGGGAAAAGCCTCGTACACACGCTCGGTTTTCTTGGCAATAACCAGCAAGAAAACTGAGTAAACCGAGCGTGTGTATGAGGCTTTCAGGTTTCTCGTCGAGAAATCTGACCAGAATCTCAACGAGAATCTCAACGAGAAAAATAGAGATCCTGCTCTCTATTTTCTCGTCGGGATGCTTATCGGCCTGTTTCCCGACGAGAAACCCAAGAGTGTGTATACTTACCTGTCGCCGTGGAAACCCACGCATGCTCGAAATGACTTTGACGCATACGCGGTAGCTTCCTAGGCATAGGTAGGATGTAGCAAGATGGCGGCGATGGCATTGAATGTTACGAGCGCATGGTCGTCGTAGTCAATGTCGTAGTCGATGACGTCACTGCATTCGCTCCATTCAAAAGAACGGCGGTTCTTTTGAATGGAGTGTCTGTACACTCAGCCGGCAAGAGATTCTTGGCAAGAATCTTGTCAGGAAAAACAATGTTTTTGGCCGTGTGTACGAGGGTAAAGAAATAGTATCCAGAAGTCCGTCCCCAGTTAGGAAAAAGGTGGTGATGAGCCCTGTTACGGGCTTGGCCTGCTACCTCAGAGTGCATCCTTACGGTCGACTCCACGTGTAATGTAGAAGAAATGAGTGCCCGGTGATCAAAGAGGTAATTAATTAGTATTGTGTTTGAAGTTTCAGCACAATAAAAAGAGGCCAATGCGTTTTGGGGGACTAGAGTAAAAATAGTTGTGGAATGATCTTGTTGGAGGGTGTCTTTGGCACATGGATCTGGACAATTAGAAGTCCTCAGTGCTGGCTGTGTGTTCAGAGGCAGCAATGCTGAACACACAGCCAGCGCTGAGGACTTCTAACTATCCAGATCCAAAGGCACCCTCCAACAGGATCATTCCACAACTATTTTTACTAGCAGCCCTGATGAAGGGGAAATCTCTAGTCCCCCGAAACGTGTTGGACTCTCTTTATTGCTAAAACTTCAAATAAAATACAAATTAATTACCTCTTTGATCACCAGATGCTCTTTTTTTTATTTATTTTTATTTATACAACAAGGGAACGGGTCCACATGGAGCCCCACAACAACACAGTCAGTGACAAACATACATATATAGGTAAGGACAGTGCATAGTACAACAGGGTCTATTATCCGAGGCAGCACCGCTGCAAGGAGCGCTCCCCCAGCGTAATCACTGGCCCGCGAGCCAGGCCCACCCATAGCAGAACGAAGCCACACCAGCCAAAATCATCATCCTAACATATGTCCACTGTAGAGCCCCTTTTCCTCCAGTCATCCCCTACACACCATCAAAGCCGCGTCGCTGCGGCCCCACGGGACACGCACCCTTTTTTTTCTAAGTAGCATAAGAGAGTGAAGAGAGGAGTAAAGATTAGGGTGGGGGAAAAGCCCAGAGAAATACAGAGAATATAGTCCAGAGGGGCAGAGGGGAAGGATATTAAACGGGATTGGGGTAGAGGGGGTAGTCAACAAAAAAAAAAAAAGGGGGACGGTTCACGAACATGGATTACCAACTCCAGGGGTTTTTACCTCATTCAAAGATTCGTCCACCACTCCAACGGTTCAACCTGAGGTGTTTCCACCCCACAGGATTAGGCCCTCCTCTGAATATCTAAATATATTCCAGGGTCGCCAGGTTGTAGTAAACAACTCTTGCCTATTCTGGCTCGTAAGAATAAGGTCTTCCATTTTCTGTATTTCATCCACCTTTCGCAGCCACATGGCTATGGTCGGTGGGTCCGGTGATTTCCAGCGAAGGGGGATACATGCTTTTGCTGCCTCTAGCAGGTGGCGAACTACTGATTTCTTGTACACACGCACAGGAATGTCATGCACATGCAGAAGAATGTATGCAGGGTCATCTAGCACGGCGCGGCCTATACATTTCTGTACTATCCGCCCGACTTCCGACCAGTACTGTTGGATGCGGGGGCAGGACCAAAAGACATAGAACAGAGTGCCCCTTTCTGTCTGGCACCGCCAACACCGGTCTGAAGTTGTTGGAAAGAGTTTCCCAAGGACAGCTGGGGTCCTGTACCACCCCGTGAGGATCTTGTAGTTGGTCTGTTGTATCCTTGCGCAGATAGATGACTTATGCGTAAACCAGAGTACTGTATGTTTTTGTGCCTTTGTAGTGGAAAATGTGCAGTTCAGATCCTGCTCCCATCTTACAAGGCTTGGGATCTGAAATCCCTCACCCGGCATGAATAGCAGTCCATGTGTAAAAGATATAGCATGCGGTAACATGCCCGTATCAGAGCACAGCGTCTCCAAAGGCGTGAGATTTTGGTTTGCAGCAGTGGGGGCGGCATGGTTTCAAGGAAGTGGCGTAAATGCCCAGCCCTCAGGAAATCCAGGCTATACTCGCCGCCTGGGTCCATCAGCTCCGTCAAAGTCTTCTATCGCCCTGCGCCGCTAAAATGGGAGGCCTGGTATAGGCCTGAGTCACTTAGTTGGTGGAACTGTTTATCGTAAACTCCTGGCTCGAATTGTGGGTTGCCCAACACCGGGTATAGCGGTGAGCTGTGTGAGCATAGCTTTGCCTGCGTCAGCAGTCGTGCACATACCTTAATTGTATTCCCTATTAGCGGGTGCCTCTTGACCCCTTGTGTCATGGCTGTATGGCACCAAGGTGCTCGCCGCAACGGGATGTCACTCTGCGCTTGTTCTATTTCAGGTGTGTTGCATGGTAATAGGCCCGTACGTCATGTTAATAGGCCCATACTATTTAGGTAGTGAGAGGATTGTTTTACATATCCTGGGATGTTTCCCCGCCCAAAGAAAGGTCTTAAACATGGAGTAGATTTGTCCAAAATAGCTTGTTGAAATTTGTATTGGAAGTGCTTGTAGGAGGTCACTGGGTCAGCAATTTCTGGACTAATTTAAGTAAGGGAGGGAAGTTGCTCTTGAAGAGTTGGGAACATTTTGGGGTTATACTCGTGCCCAGGTATGACAGGGCTGTTGCACCAGACGCTCTTTAATCCTCATTTCTTCTAGAAAACACAGGTGGGCTTTAAAGTGACTGATCACTATGATAGCCAATCAGAGGCTATCACAGTAATCAGGTGACCCAGAATCAGCCATTTCAGGTCACGACTGTTAGGACGGGGCTCGGGGCTCTTGACGAGACCCCGGTCTTTGTGCTGGGAGTGCACGCACCAAGGGAGATGCGCAACTATGCAGCCCCACAGGAAAAAGCCCAGTCCAGTGGGGCCACATATTTGCATTCAGTCAGCGTGAAGGGGTTAAAATGTTTTTATGTGTGATTTTCATATCCAAGTCAATCACCGCCATTTAGATGCATGAGCATTCCAGTATTTTGTACAGTAATCATATAGTCTCACCTTAGATCTCATTCTATCAGACCTCATTTTACCAGTATTCATCATGGAATATACATCTTACCCAGTCATTTTATCCTTGATGTATTCTGTTACTCTCGCCAGTTCTTCTTCAGTTAGTAACATCCCGCCTGGGATACAAGTCAACAAACAGAGCAGGCATAGCAGGACGTGACGCGTCATCTTCAACTATGATTATTAGGAAACACATATTAGGAATTTCTACAGTTTCCTTGATTTATACCAACACATAAAATGCTATGCACTCATAGCCAAAGGAGAACGTAGATTTGCAGTCCAAGGACCTAGACTGTGGAACACTCTACCATCTACCATCCGATTGGAGGTGAACCACTTGGCCTTCAGAAGAAAGATCAAAACCTATCTCTTCTGGGGTCAAAAAAAGTTTCACTCAGGGAATGGATACTAAGCGCCCAGAGGCGATTCCGTTTGCATGTGTTGCTCTATATAAGTTTTTCACTCACTCAGAACTTGCAGTGATGTTAAAGGATAGTGTAACCTTTTGGAGCATGTTACACTTTGCACCAATATCCAGGGTGTAATGCGTACCATGCTCAAGGTCTGTCCCCCGACAGCCACCCTGTCTACTGATAGCGTGTACAATGCTCTACACTTTCTACAGGCTCGTTAGAAAAAAAATATATATTTTTTTCCCCTGCAAAAATAGCCCGGATTCACAAAGTACTTACGCCGACGTATCTCCAGATACACCGCGTAAGTACAAATATGCGCCGCCGTATCTGTGCACCGTACCCACAAACATAGATACGCCAAAAAACTGACTTCATCCCACCAACGTAACTTGCCTATGCCGGCATAGAGTGGGCGCATATTTACGCTGGAGGCATGTGGCTTTCCCATTGATTTTATATTCATATATGCAAATGAGGGAGATACGCCGATTCACGAACGTACTTGCGCCCGGCGCATGATTTAAGCGGTTTGTGTAAGATTTACATCGGCGTAAAGTTATTCCCCATAGATGAGGCGCAACCCATGCAAAGGTATAGACCTGGGAACACAAGCCGTCAAATTTTACGTAGTTTACGTTGTACGTGAGTATGGCTAGGCGTAGGTTACGTTCACAACGTAGGCAGTGATTCAACATATCTGAGGCAGTTGTTTCGACGTGATTGTGAGCATGCGCACTGGGATGCGGCCACTACACGACGCATGCGCAGTTCATTCTAAGTACTTGTCTGGTACTCTGCACATCATTTGCATGGGGTCACGCTTCATTACCATGGATCACGCCCACTTCCAGCCCACTTCCACCTACTTCCACTTACGCTGGCTTACGCCTACGAATATACGCTACGCCGGCGCAGAGTTGGGAGCATTTGCTTTGTGAATTCCATGCTTGCCACTCCGCGTAGCATAAAATACATACGCTACGGCGGCATATATATATGCGCCCATGTATGTGAATCCAGGCCTATATGTGCATTTAATATTTTTTTACTTAAAGGCTAATGCCGCGTACACACAACCGTTTTTCATGACAAGAAATTTTTTTTTAATTGGTCATTAAAAACGATCGTGTGTAGGCTCCAGAGCATTTAAAAATGTAGAACATGCTCTAATTTTTCACGTCGTGAAAAATGCTCGTGTATAGGCTTTAAGGACGTGAAAAAAAACAAGCAAGTAAGTTATGAGACTGGGGCACTCGTTGCGGTAAAAAACTAGCGCTTGTAATGGAGATAGCACATTCATCACGCTGTAACAGACTGAAAAACACGAAGACTGAAAAGCGCGAATCGTCTCTCATCAAACTTTTGCTAACACAAAATCAGCAAAAGCAGCCCAAAGGGTGGCGCCATCTGAATGGAGCTTCCCCTTTATAGTGCCATCGTACATGTTGTACGTCACCGCACTTTCCTAGAGCATTTTTTTTCATGATCGTGTGTATGCAAGGCAGGCTTGACAAGAATCACGTTGAGAAAAACTTTGTTTTTTCCATGACATTAAAAACGGTTGTGTGTGCACAGCATTACACCCTGGATATGGTGAAAAGGTGAACTTATACTTTAAAGATGAACTTAGAATATGAAGATTATTCTCTGTGCAACCAGTATTCAATCCTAATCAAATTAATCATATGCAATACTACTTATTAAACCTTGTGAAAAAACAATTGTTTGTATTGCTGCTTACATTGAGATGTCTCTCTATATTATGTGCCAATATATCATATATATATACACACACACACACACTGTATATATACAGTATCTCACAAAAGTGAGTACACTCCTCACATTTTTGTAAATATTTTATTGTATCTTTTCATGTGACAACACTGAAGAAATGACACTTTGCTACAATGTTGTGTAGTGAGTGTACAGATTGTATAACAGTGTAAATTTGCTGTCCCCTAAAAATAACTCAACACACAGCCCTTAATGTCTAAACCGCTCACAAGAAAAGTGAGTACACCCCTAAAGCGGCGTACACACGGCCGAGGTTCTCGGCAGAAACCAGTGAGTACCTCGCTGGGAGCCGCATTCTGCCGAGAACCTCGGCCGTGTGTACGGATTCGGCGAGCATCCCGTCGGGAATGCCGTCGAGCCGAAATAGAGAGCAGGTTCTCTATTTGCTCGACGGCCCGTCGGGATGAATGGCTGGTTGCCTTTCCCGACGGGCGGGTCGCCGAATCTGACGGCCGGCAGAGAACCTCGACGGGTGGAACGATGTGTTCCGCCCGTCGAGTTTCTCTGCCGTGTGTACGCGGCCTAAGTGAAAATGTCCAAATTGGGCCAAAAGTGTCAATATTTTGTGTGGCCACCATTATTTTTCAGCACTGCCTTAACGTAACCCTGTTGGGCATGGAGTTCACCAGAGCTTCACAGGTTGCCACTGGAGTCCTCTTTCTCTCCTCTATGATGACATCACAGAGCTGGTGGATGTTAGAGACCTTGCGCTCCTCCACCTTCCACGTGAGGATGTCCCACAGATGCTCAATAGGATTTAGTCTGAAGACATGCTTTGCCAGTCCACCAGGCACTTTTTTAACTGTCCGTGAATGTCCGTAGAAGCAGAACACTGCCAGTAAAAATGCCTGCAATCAGATCAGGTGAGAACCGATGGGTCCCCTCAATAAGATTGGTCCCCCCCTGGCGGGTGGTGGCTGGTGCAGTAAGGAGTGTAGTGGGAAGCGGTTCTGCTGCTCTATCTGGCTGGCTGGGAGAAGAAGCAGGCAGATCCCCCCTCCCCCAGAGCCAGGGTTGACCATACCACTGTCCAGCAGCTGTGGGTGTTAGCTCTCTGCCCGCCCTACCTCCCTCTCTGGGTGATGTGCAGGTGTGCAGCCATTGGAGGAGCAGGATGATCAGCATTGTGCACAGAGACAACCGGATGGACTAGCCATAGGACACACGCTGGGTCCTGCAGCCTGCCCTGCTTACCCAGCCTCTCCGCGGTCGTCCCCCGGAGCCCGGGGTGGAACCAACCGATCAGCTGATTGGACAGGGACAAGCTGGAGGAGGTCTCCCGTGCATGAGCTGTGACTCACAGCCTGTAAGAGACCTCATCTGCTAATCCTGGGAGTGAATTGTGACACCGACTGCTGGATATGTGGAGGGAGCTGAAGAGAGGTGTACAAGGTAAGAACTTGACAGGTGGTCGGGGGAAGCGCTGGGGGTGAAGGCTTCCAAGTTCTAGTCAGACCTTATCACTGATGTGTGACTCTCTCCACCTGGCTCCACCCCCTCCTATCCACCTGGCTACACCCCCCCTCTTATACACCTGGCTCCATCCTTCCACCGCGTAAGTTACGTTCACGTCGATATCAATGACTATTTGTGATGTGATTTTGAGCATGCGCACTGGGATACATCCACGGCCGGCGCATGCGCAGTTCGTTCGGCGTCATTTACGTGGGTTCACCATCTATTAACATACAACATGCCCACTACCAGCCTACTTTGAATTACGCGCGGTTACCCTGGCCCATTTACGCTACGTCGCCAAAACTTACGGAGCAAGTGCTTTGTGAATACAGCACTTGCCTGTCAAAGTTGCGGAGGCGTAGCGTAAATAGAATACACTACGCCCGCACAAAGATATACGTTCTCCTACATGAATCTGGCCCAATGTCTGTCTTGCTATATCCGGTATCCTGTCCACCTCCTGTATCATGTCTGCAGTCTCTGTCCGTCTCATCTTTTATCATGTCTGCAGTCTCTGAGGGGGAGCCAGAAGAGGAGTCAAGAGTGGGAGCGCTGCCAGATTGGGGATCACGAGAGAAGTGTGTGGACTGTGTAGCGTAAACTATCAGATAAAACCAGAGCCGCCAAGCTGGCGTTGCCTGAGCCCTGCACGGTGCACCTGAGAGGAGGTTAGTCTAAGGAGGGGTAACTGATGTAAAGGGGGGGAGTGAACACAATAATGTAAGGGGGCACTGAAATAAAGGTTAGCCCTTATAACAGTAACCCCCCTTACCTTAGTGTATTTACTCTGCGGAAGGTAATCTCTGGTCACCAGAGTCCCCCCCCCCATTAGAGTTCCCAATGTTCCCCTTTACATCAGAGTCTGCAGGATGTCCTCTTATAGTGCAAGGGAGAACTCTGTGGACCCTGATGTAAGTGGGAACTCTGATGTAAATGGGATCGCAGAGCCCCCCCCTAACATCAGAGTTCCCCCTTAGATTGTGATGTCTGGCATCGTCCTTTACATCAAGGTTCGCAGATTTCTCCCTTGCACTGTAAGGGGGAACGCTGTGCTGGCTGTATAATTTTAACCTGACCTTCATGTAAATTGAGAAATTAATTTTTGACTTTTGTTTTAACCTAAAAACATTGCTAATAGCACTAGCAACATGTGTATAGTTTAAATACTAAAAGTTGCACAGTTTAGCACCAAAAACAGCCATTTTAGGTGCTTTTTTGAAGTGCGGCCGTGTACACACGACCGAGGTTCTCGCTGGAAACCAGCGAGAACCTCACTGGAAGCTGCATTCCAGCGAGGACCTCGGCCGTGTGTACGCTCTCGGCGAGCTTCCCGTCGGGAAGAAATAGAAAGCACGCTCTCTATTTGCTCGACGGCCCGCCTGGAAGAATGGCTGGTTGCCATTCCCGACGGGCGGGTCGCCGATTTCGACGGCCGGCAGGGAACCTCGACGGGCGGAACGATGTGTTCTGCCCGTCGAGGTTCTCTGCTGTGTGTACACGGCCTGCCAGTAAAAAAATGTTGTTGTTTGTAATTTTTAGGCATCTAAAAACAATTCATTATAGCCGCAAAGCCGGTTTTAAATGACTTTTTTTCTTTAAGAAATGACACTTTGTGCAGGGACAGTTCTATGTATGGGAAACATGCGCTTTTTCACATGCTGACTTTACACCCCCCCTAGGCACGATATTTAAAGTAATATTACACTTTTATTGTTTCACTTTTAGCATTATTAAATTTACTGCTCTCGAAAATACTGCCATTTTTAAAACTATTTTTTCATTGATACATGTCCCCTGGACCCAGGTCCCCCAACTACTTTTTAGGACAATAACTTGCATAATAGCCTTTAAAATAGCACTTTAGATTTCAAATGTTCGAGTCCCATAGACTTTAACGGGGTTCTAAAGTTCACACAAACATTTGGTGTGTTCGCAAGTTCTGATGCGAACCGAACAGGGGGGTGTTCGGCTCATCCCTACTCACTGAAAGAAAAATAAGTGCAGCGCTGGTGAACGTGAACTTGCGTGAAGCAATTTACACCAATCCTATCCAAATGGGTGAGATTATAATGGGGTAATCCAAAAACACAATACCAAAAAATACAGAGAGGGTGGTGAGACCCTATAGATGCAATCGGTGGAGTGTGAAATATAAACTACAAAGGAAATCCTTCAGATCAAAACAGACAAGTCTTCATATGAAACACTCCTGTACACCGCTCCTGTGTTACTGGAGAATCTGATGGTATGCGTGATGCACTTAGATGGGCATGCAGGATAACCAAACAGGTATATAAAAGAGGATGGGTACTCTTACCACATAAGGTGGACACACATGCTGGGAGCACTGTGTCAGATGCGCTTATGAGAGCTTCTCGGATGGACGGCTCTATGGAGAGTGATGGTTGGAAGGATTGTAGATCTTTCCCAGGGATCACAGGGTCCAAGATGGAGAGTATAAAAGAGCGTGGTAATTGGGTATGAAAAAGCTATGTACCCGACATGTCCCTGTCGATGAGCATTAGCTCGAAACATGTCGGGTACATAGCTTTTTCATACCCAACTACCACGCTCTTTTATACTCATGTGATCACGTGTGCCAAATACTTTCCAGAGTACTGGCATTTTCCTTTTTTTTATTGTTTTTATTGTTCTACCATTTACTAGCCTAATAAAGGCTTCCCTTTTCAAACAAACTACACCATGTGGAGTTTTTTTTTTCTTTTATGGATACCTATAAGCGTTGCTCCATCTGAAAACCTGGAACTACTCTCCATCTTGGACCCTGTGATCCTTGGGAAAGATCTACAATCCTTCCAACCACACTCCACCGATTGCATCTATAGGGTCTCACCACCCTCTCTGTACTTTTTGGTATTGTGTTTTTGGATTACCCCATTACAATCTTACCCATTTGGATGGGATTGGTGTAAATTGCTTCACGCAAGTTCACGTTCACCAGCGCTGCACTTATTTTTCTTTCATTGTCTACTCACAGGTTAGTGCTGGCTGCTTCCTTCTTTTTATATTTTTAGCAGCGCAACTTTATCCACTTAAAGACCCCCGCACGCACATATACGGCCACAACATGGCTCGTACAGGCACAAGGGCGTAAATTTACGTCCCCGCCTGAGTGCGGTTCGGGGGTCCCATCGGGACCCCCTCCGCGGCGTGCGGGGGTCTCCCTACCTCTGGGAGCGATCCGGGATCTGCGGGCGGATGTCCGTGTTTTCCGCCCCCCCCGCGATCGCTCCCAGCCAATGGGAGCGCGCTCCCAGCCTGTCACTTCCTCCTCCTGTGTTTACACAGGAAGGAGGAAATGATGTATTCTCTCATCGCAGCGCTGTTTCCCAGCGCTGCTGATGAGAGAAGACATGACAAGTAAGTGTGCACCAACACAACACTGACACACACTCACATAGGCATATTAACCCCTTGTGATCGCCCCCCCCCACCCCCCTGTCACAGTGTTACTGAATGCAGTGATTTAATCACTGCATTTAGTGTCAGTGTGACAGGCACTGTAAAAAACAGTTAGTGTTAGGTTTAGGATAGCCCCCCCACCCCCCCTAATAAAGTTTTAACCCCCTGATCACCGCCCTAGTTAACCCTTTCACTCCCTATTGCCAGCGTCACTAAGCGATCATTTTTCTGATCGCTGTATTAGTGTCGCTGTTCCCGCTAGGTAGCTATTTTTTTTTATTGCGATTTTTTTTTTTTACTAAAGACATGTGGCTAAATAAATTTTGGCCTAAATGTTTGACTAAAATTTAGTTTATTTGATTTTTTTTTTAACAAAAAGTAAAAAATAGTGTTTTTTTTTTTTAAAAATGTCGCTCTATTTTTGTATATAGCGCAAAAAATAAAAATCGCAGAGGTGATCAAATACCACCAAAAGAAAGCTCTATTTGTGGGAAGAAAAGGACGCAAATTTTGTTTGGGAGCCACGTCGCACGACCGCGCAATTGTCTGTTAAAGCGACGCAGTGCCGAATCGCAAAAACACCTTGGGTCATTTACCAGCGTATTGGTCCGGGTCTTAAGTGGTTATTTTGTTTTGTTCATCCCTACTCACTACTTTACATTGTAGCAACGTGTCATTTCTTCAGTGTTGTCACATGAAAATATATAATAAAATATTTACAAAAATGGGGTGCACTCACTTTTGTGAAATATTGTGTGTGTGTGTGTGTGTGTGTATATGTATGTGTGTATATATATATATATATATATATATATATATATATATAATCGATACCTATCTGTTAAAACATCTAATAACTTATATACATATATCTTATATACAGTACATTCCATTATATTAGTGTTTATGTGATTAAATAAAAATCCTCTGCAAACCGGTCCTTTTATGATGATATAATATATCCACTGTGCCTGAATTAACTACTCCAACATGCAGTGTTCAGGGATGGACTGAGACCAAAATTTGGCCCTGGACTTTATCCAGACCGGCCCACTTTATGTTTGCAAACAAGAACAAAAACAGTATATTAACTATACGCAACTGTGCAAAAAACATAAGTAGCATAACATAAAGGAGTCCTCACTCACCTCTTTTATTATTTCACTTATTCTCCTCTGTATTTTCCTCATTCTTCTCACATCACTGCATGTAGTGGAGGGCGAGCTGCGCAGCCATTACTTTGACAGGCTGTCACTGAAACCGGCCCACTGAGCCATCGGCCCACCGGGAACCTCCCTGTAGTCCCTATGGCCAGTCCATGCCTGGCAGTGTTCAAAGTGCATACCACCACCATTCACAGAGTGTGTTCACCTGGTTGTATTCATCACCTATCAAGTAAATATGTCACTAAGCTTATTCTCCTTAAGGGGTCTCATTTATCTCCTCGGGATGCCAACAACTTTTTTAATGTTTCAATGATTTTTATGTAAGTTTTTACAGAACAAATAGCAAAGATCTAATAAATGTCTTTATCCCTGGTTTCCTCCTCTTCTTAACCAGCCACAAACTACCAATATTCATCAGAAAACTCCTCTACTTAGCCCTGGTTCACACTGGGCTGCGGGAGTGAAGCCGTGCAAGTTCAGCTCGCACGATTTCACTCCCGCTGGCAGTCCCGATTTCGCCTGTGATTTCAGACATCTGTGCAGGATTCTATACAGATGTCAATGTAAATCGCGGCCCGAAATCGCAAAAAGTAGTACAGGAACTACTTTTTGAAATCAGTGCAGCGCCGCAGATGCCGCGCCGCACCGATTAGGACGGTGCCATTGCCGGGAAATGCTGCCGATTTGAGATGCTATTTGACATCTCAAATCGCATGTCAAATCATACCAGTGTGAACCAGGCCTTATCCCGCGTACACACGGTCGTTTTTTGTGATGAAAAAAAAAAAACGTTTTAAAAAACGTCATTTAAAATGATCGTGTGTGGGCAAAACGTCCTCCCATTGACACCAATGATGGGACACTAATCCTCCCACTGACACCAATGACAAGACATTGTTTACTCCCACTGTCACCAGGGCTCTTTCTTATCCCACTGGCCACAGTCCAGCACCCTTAAAGGAGTTGTAAAGGACATTTTTATGCCTAAAATTATTGTGTGTAAGGTAGACAGACAGAATAGTGTAATGATTCTGTTAAAAAAATTAGTAAATGCCTATTAAATTCCTTCATCTATATCACCTCCGGTGTTCTAGTCTGTTCTATCATTCACTTCCTGGTTTGCGGCGCCCGTTCATGTAAGAACTACATTTCCCAGTATGAATTGCGGCACGCCCAGTAATTCACACCTCCTTGAAGTCTCTAAGGCCGCGTACACACGATCAAATTTATCTGCTGAAAACGGTCCGACGGACCATTTCAGCAGACAAATTCGATGGTGTGTACGGGCGAGCAGACAGGTTTTTCCAGCAGACAAATTTTAAAGCATGCTTTAAAATCTGTCTGCTGGGAACCCGTCCGTCCGACATGTCCGCTGGTTAGTACACTAACCAGCAGACATATCTGTCCGCACATGCGTCGAATGGATTCGACGCATGCGTGGAAGTATTTTACTTCCTGGTTCGGTGACGTGGCGGCGTCAACGTCACCGCCACGTCACCGCGCTGTCTGCCGGCGGGGATTTTGGTTTGATCGTGTGTACACGATCAAAGCAAAATAGCCCAGCAGACAAATCCGATCAAAACGGTCTGTCAGATCGGATTTATTTAGTGGTGTGTACGCGGCCTAACACGTAGAGAGCGTCCTGCCGCACAGATGTAGTTCCCAGGAGGGGGCGAGAAGGTCACTGACCACTGCAGTAAAGTCTCCCTTCATGGTGGTGAGTAACAATCAGACAAGCAGGAAGTGAACAGAACAGAGAAGAAATAGAGCAACTTCTGAGCAAAAACGAACAACGAGGAAGTGAAAAGAGGAATGTCTGCAGGTAAAGGATGCTTATTATGGAAAAAAAAAATCCTTTACAACCTCTTTAAAGTTGTAAGGATAGTAAAATGGCCCTTTCTTTGGAAAGTTTGGAGGCCCCTGCTCTGTAGTGTGTACTTGTCTCAATACAGAGAACTAAAGCCCTGTACACACGACCGGGAATCCCGTCAGGAAAAAAACATTGGTTTTCCTGATGGGATTCCTGGCGAGCTTGGCTTTCCAAGCCGTGCATACAGACAGCCATTCAAAAGAACCGCCGCTCTTTTGAATGGCAAGAATGCGGTGACGTCATCGACTACGATGAGCCAGGGCTCGCCACATTCGATGCCGTCGGTCCCCATCTTGCTACACCCCACACTAAACTTGTATGCTACCGTACATGCGTCAAACTCTTATCGAGCATGCCCGGGATTACCTGCAACAGGAAAAACTCTGCCGAGAATCCCGACGAGAAAATAGAGAGCAGGTTCTCTATTTTTCTCGTCGAGATTCCCGACAGTTTTCCGGCCTAGAAAGCATACACATGCATGGTTTTCTCTGCAAAAAGCTCTCCCAAACCGTGCGTGTGTACGAGGCTTAAGTGTAATTTCTGTATGTTGCTTTATTTCTTCTGCTATCAGCATGAGATCCTTCCGACAAATTTTCCTGACACCAAGAGAAATATGGTGACAGGGGAGAGATCTCCATCACACGGCCTGTGATTGAGAGTCTCAGCTCTGTTCCTGTGAGCTGTGCAGAAGAAGTTGTGTCTCTTCCCTCCAGACAGCTGGCTGTGCTCTGTAGAGTGTAACTAAAAAATCAGCACTTTAAATGGCTGTAGAATGCGTGCGGACAAAACCCCTGTTTTTAACGCATACTGTTAGACAGGTTAATTTGGATGTTCTGCAGGCTGGTCGGTAAGGAGGCTTGGTTTTTCCCTGGGTATTCCCCAGGTTTTGTTGTTATCTGTAGAGGAGCGAGGGCTGCAAATAAACAGGTACAGCTTATGTAGGAGGATTCATCTCCATGTATCATCTGCGGCCAGTCACTTCACTAGGTATATGTAAGGGTTTGCAACCACTTTAACCACTTGCTTACTGGGCACATATACCCCCCTCCTGCCCAGGTGAAATTTCAGCTTCCGGCACTGCGTCGCTTTAACTGACAATTGCACGGTCATGCGACGTGGCTCCCAAACAAAATTGACTTCTTTTTTTTGGTGGTATTTGATCACTTCTGCGGTTTTTATTTTTTGCGCTATAAACAAAAAAAGCAACAATTTTGAAGAAAAAAACAATATTTTTTACTTGTTGCTATAATAAATAGCCCATTTTTTTTAGGTCGATACGTATTCTTCTACATATTTTGGTAAAAAAATAAAAAAATTTTTTGCAATAAACGCTTACAAAATATGGGACAGAATTATTATTATTTTTTATTATTATTTTTTTAACCAGTAATGGCGGCGATCTGCGATTTTTATTGGGACTGCGACATTATGGCGGACACGTCGGACACTTTTGACACATTTTTGACACCATTCACTTTTTTACAGCGATCAGTGCTATAAATATGCACTAATTACTGTATAAATGTGACTGGCATTGAAGGGGTTAACACTAGGGGGTGAGGAAGGGGTTAAATGTGTACCTGTATTGTGTTCTAACTGTGGGGGCAGGGGGGTGACTGGGGGAGGTGACTGATGCTGTGTCCCTATGTACAAGGGACACAGATCGATCTCCTCTCTCCCCTGACAGGACGTGGAGCTCTGTGTTTACACACAGAGCTCCACGTCCCTGCTCTGTCATTGCCGATTGTGGGTACCTGGCGGACATCGCGACCGCCAGGCACGCGCATCGGCATCTCGGGGACGCGCCGGGCGCACACACGCCCCCAGTGGCCAGAGGAATCCAGGACGTCATATGATGTCCTGTTGGATTTTCAGAGCCACCATGAGGCTGTCAATTGACAATGGCCTGGGGCTCAGGTGGTTAAGGCTGAATTTACACTGGTGTGATGCGAGAACCAAAGCGATTCCTGTATGGGTTCCCGCATCACATCTGTCTCGCAGTCAGTTATCATACCTCCCAACTTTTCAAAATTCCACTGTGGGACATTCATGTTGTTGAGCGGGAGGTGCAGGGGGGACTGCGGAAAAACGTGTCTATGTGGGAAAGTCCCGCAGAATCCGTGCGGGTTGGGAGTTAAGAGTTATCACTGCTCTCTACGAACCACTGCGAGTGTCAATATAAAGTTGATGACAACCCCAAATTGGTTCGCAGAATGCAGTGTGAACTGTGAAATCGGATGGCATGGGTCTGAACACCCGTTCCATCCGATTCCAGTGCAGACAAAGGAAAAGTTCCTGCGCCATTTTGGTCCGAATGCGATGCAAGGTCAGCCATACAAAATCTATGGCTAAAAACGCACTGCACAGGCAACGCTGTATCCCGGCCTAGGCCAACAAGTCCCAGGCCTAGGGCAGCACTTTGCAGGGGGGCAGCACAGAAAGAGTCCCCACCGGCTTGCATTACACTGTTAGTGTAGCGCCAGTCTTAAGGGTCGGACTGGGCTGAGAGGCATATTATTCTAGAGCCCCCATAAAGCCGCACTGCTTCCGGTATCTAATTTTGACTGTCCTATCATCCTGAACCACAAACCTCACTGTGCTTTGTTTTCTGCTGCACCATTGGCATGATTATATCTTCTTGGTCCTCTCCATAAAATTATCAGGAATTTGTGCTTAAAGTAGAACTATAGGCAACACTTTTTTCTTTTTTTTCATTTTGGATAGAGTAAGGGAGGGTTAGAGCCCCTGTCAGTTTATCCCTGTCGCATTGCAGAGATTTCCCTTCACTCCCTGCCCCATAGCCAAACAGGGAGTGAGAGGAAATCTATGTAAATTAAGGGAATCCAATTCCCTCCCCCAGGCCCTAAGAACTAGTGTCCCCACTAGAAAATTTCAGGGTGGGTCTTAAACAGAATGGGTGTGGCCTTGACAGGAAGGGGTGGGTCATAATTAAATTAATGGGTGCACACGTTTAGTCAGGCCTAGGGCAGCACAAAACCTAAATACACCACTCTGCACAGACATCACAGGCATGCAGTGCAAATCACATGCAATGTCTGGGATCGCACCAATGTGAACCCAGCCTAAAAACAAAAGAAAAGCACTCACAAATGTTACTTAAAGGATCATTTCCACCTAAAAATTATACTTTAATAAAAGCTTGAGCTTTCTGGGTCTCCCTAACGAAATCCCCAACTCTGATCCTGTCCAGCTGGGAGAACTGAGTGTTTTCATCCACTTTTGTGCGTTCCAGCTCCTCTTTAAAAAAATAAATAAATAATAATTCAGCATTTAAAAAAAAAAAAAGTTTTCCTTGGTGGAGCTCCACATTAAGGAGCATATAACAATATGCTCCTTAATGTGGAGCTCCACCAGGGAAAACTTTTTTTTTTTTAAATGCTGAATTATTATTTATTATTTTTTTTTCCTTTTTTACATACCTGAGTGCCTGTTGCTAGGCAGATCATCCTAATCTTCTACTTCCTGATCCGCGGTCCATCTTCATTCTTCTGTTCCTCGGCTGCATCCTGTGGAATGGTGGAGCGGTGTCTTCTGGGACATTGTGTGTGTCCCAGGAGACATGATCCATTCGCGGCTCGCGCATGTGCCGTAGGGAATCGGGCGGTGAAGTCGCAAGGCTTCACTTCCTAATTCCCTGACCAAGGATGGCGGCGGGGCAGCCGAGACCCGAGCGGTTGCTCGGCTTCTGCTACCGTCATCATGGGCACCCTGGACAGGAAAGTCTCTTAGTAAAAGTCAGAAGCTACAGTGGTAGTAGCTGTTGACTTTTATTTTTATTTTTTTTCCCAGGCCAGGAATTTCCAGGGTCACAGCCGTCATTTATTAGCTAGAGTAGCTGAGGACGCAGCTACCCCAGCTTGTTCTATGCTGGAAAATTGCCACTGGAAGGCAGGGGAGACAAAGGGGGTCTTATAGACCCCCAATGTCTTAATAAAAAGGACCTGTCACCTGCCCATGCTATAACACACACCCTATGTGATGGCAATAAAGTAAAAAATAAAAAGTGTAAATAAAAAAAGGACATAAAAAAAAAATACATCAAAATAATAAAACAAAATGTAAAGTGCCCAAGTCCCCCCCCACCCCCCCCCCAAAACACACCCAATAAAAAAAGCACAGCTTAGGGCAAGTGCGTGTATGTAACATGAATTGCATCATACATGTGAGGTATCTTCATGAACATCGAAATGAGAGCAATAATTCCCAGTCCAAATTAACAGTTTAACCGCTTGTCCACCGCCGTTCGTCATATGATGGCCAGACGGTGGAGCTCTCGTTCTGGGCCGGCGTCATATGACGTCCTCGCCTTCCCGAGCCACTAGGGCCCACGTCACTGGGAACCCGATGCGTTTGCTCGGTGGCCGCGATGTCTGCCGGGCACCTGTGATTGCCCAGTAACAGGGCAGGATCGTGGAGCTGTGTGTGTAAACACACAGATCCATGTCCTGTCAGGTAAGAGGAAACCGATGATGTGCTCCCAGTACAGAGGAACACTGATCAGTCTCCTCCCCTTGTAAGTCCCCTCCCCTACAGTAAGAATCACTCTCTAGGACACATATTTAGGGCGGCGTACACACGACCGAGGTTCTCGCTGGAAACCAGCGAGAACCTCGCTGGAAGCTGCATTCCAGCGAGGACCTCGGCCGTGTGTACGCTTCTGGCTCGCCCCGCCCGTCGGGAATCCCGTCGAGCGAAAAGAGAGCATGCTCTCTTTTTGCTCGACGGCCCGCCTGGATGAATGGCTGGTTGCCATTCCCGACGGGCGGGTCGCCGATTTCGACGGCCGGCAGAGAACCTCGACGGGCGGAACGATGTGTTCTGCCCATCGAGGTTCTCTGCCGTGTGTACACGGCCTCACCCTTTAATCGCCCCCTAGTGTTAACACCTTCCCTGCCAGTCACATATAGGCCGCGTACACATGATCAAATCTGTTTGCTGGAAAAGGTCTGACATGCTTTAAAATCTGTCTGTTGGGAATCCGTCTGCCCGACATATCTGCTGGCTAGTACGCTAACCAGCAGACATATCTGCTCGCACATGCGTCGAATGGATTAGACGCATGCGCGGAAGTAATTTACTTCCTGGTGCGGTGACGTGACGGCGCCGCCACGTCACCACGCTGTCTGCCGGTGGGGATTTTGGTTTGATCGTGTGTACAGCGATCAAACCAAAACGGCCAGCAGACAAATCTGTTCAAATCGGTCTGTCAGACCGATTTGAACAGATGTATTTGCTCGTGTGTACGGGGCCATACAGTAATCAATGCATTTTTATAGCACTGATCGCTGGATAAATGTGAATGGTCCCAAAATAGTCTCAAAAGTGTCCGATGTGTCCGTTGTAATATCTCAGTCAAGATAAAAATTTCAGATCGCCACCATTACTAGTAAAAAAATGTAATAATTATAAAAATGCTATAAATGTATCCCCTATTTTGTAGACGCTAAAACTTTTGCGCAATCAATATACGCTTATTACGATTTTTTTACTAAAAATATGTAGAAGAAAACATATCGGCCTAAACTGAGAAAAAAATGTGTTTAAAAAAAAATTAAATGGCAAAGAGTAAAAAAAAAAAATAGTTTTTTTTAAACTTTGTACTCTTCTTTTGTTTATAGAGCAAAACAATTAAAACCGCAATTGTTAGGTAAAGCGACACAGTGATGTATCGCAAAAAAATTATTGGGCAGGAGGGGGGTGAAAGTGCTCTGTGTTGAGGTGGTTAATTTGCTGTAAACTGGTAACATGTTAAAGCCTTTTAAAGTTTTGTCTATGGAAAATTTTGGGTACCATATAGTCTGTTGCGATTTCACAGTTTTAAGACTTGACATGTTTGGTATCTATTTGCTCAATGCAACTTAATTTTTTATATTTTACCCAAAAAATTGGGTATTATATTGTGTTTGTTTCCTAATTTTTGTGTATTTTTTTCCTAAAAATATGCATTTGATAAACAACTCCACTTATACTGTGCGACTTAAAAAAAAATTGCAAATATAATAATAAAATTTTTTTTAGGGTCTTAGAAAATAAATACTTTTTGGTGGTTTTGCAGTCATTTCTGGCACAAAATGCAGATTCTAACAAGTGCAAAAAAGAAAAAAATAAATAAAAATAGACAATTGGTTAAGCTACACTGGCTCTATAAACTGCTACATACTGTACGGTTAAACTGTTTCTTTGCATCAGAGTGTGCAAAAGATTTATATTGTGCTCACATATATACACGATATTGTAAAAACATAAGCATAATATTTCCTGCCACAAGTATAACCTATACCTCATTTTCTCTTCTCCTTTTTTTTATTTTCCCCATTATTACTGTACCTGGCAATGAAAATGTGTCTTATTCCAAGATCTTCCTCTGCAGTGATGCTTCCTTGAGCAAGTTTTTATACAAAGCTTTATCAATACGGATGTTGACTTTTTTCTTAAGTAAGGAGAACTAACCTTTTATGTTGCATAAGCATGCAGGGGAATTCAATTCCAGTGAAATGAGAATGTTTTCTACAGAAATTTATGATGCAATAATTTCCGAGGTAAAAAAAAATGTTGAGCAATAAATTAACCACTTTACCACCGGGCTTGTTTTTCAGATTCGGTGTTTACGAGACTAAAACATTTTTTTTTTGCTAGAAAATTACTTAAAACCCCCAAACATTATATATATATATATATATATATATTTTTCTAACGCCCTAGAGAATAAAATGGCAGTCATTGCAATACTTTTTGTCACACCGTATTTGCGCAGCGGTCTTACAAAAAAAATCACTTTTTTTAATTAAAAAATAAGACAACAATACATTTTGCCCAATTTTTTTATATATTGTGAAAGATAATGTTACGCCGAGTAAAATGATACCCAACATGTCACGCTTAAAAATTGCGCCCGCTCGTGGCATGGCGTCAAACTTTTACCCTTAAAAATCTCGATATGCGACGTTTAAAAAATTCTACAGGTTGCATTTTTTGAGTTACAGAGGAGGTCTAGGGCTAGAATTATTGCTCTCGCTCTAACGATCGCGGCGATACCTCACTTGTGTGGATTGAACACAGTTTCCACATGCGGGCGCTACTCGCATATGCATTCGCTTCTGTGCACAAAATTACACTGAAATTAAATAAAAATAAAAAATTGATCACTTTTATTCCTATTACAAGGAATGTAAACATCCCTTATAATAGAAAAAAACATGACAGGTCCTCTTAAATATGAGATCTGGGGTCAAAAAGACCTCAGATCTCATATTTAGACTTAAATGCAAAAAAATAAAAAAATAATTGAAACTGTAATTTTTTCAAATGACAAAAAAAAAATGTCTTTAGGACGCTGGGCGGGACTGACGTTTTGACGTCACTTCCGCCCAGCAGAGCTATGGGTGGGGGCAATGTTGCCCTCACTCACATCCCCACACAGCCAGCAAGAGGACCCGATGGCCTCTGCCGCTACCGACGGCTCCGGTAAGTGGCGGAGGGCGCGGCAGAGCGGCGGGAGGGGGGGCCCTCTCCCGCCACTGATAACGGTGATCACTCGGTGAATCCGCCCTGGAGACCGCCGTTATCATTGACAGAACCGCCCAATGAAGAGATAGATATCTCAGTTGTGGCAGCAGCTGCTGCCGTTACCGAGATATCCAGCTTTAAAAAGAGGACGTCTTTTTACAATGGGCCCGTGGTCAAGTGGTTAAATAAACTAATATGAGAGTTTAGATGGAAAAGAAAAAATTGCGCTAATTACAATCCAATAAAAAGTAGGTGATTGATTAATCCAGTGTTTTTACTGATGGTAGATTTGATCGATATAAACACCTAGGGCCAGATTCAGAAAGACTTACGACGGCGTATCTCCAGATACGCCGTCGTAAGTCCGAATGAGCACCGTCGTATCTCGGCGCCTGATTCAAACGCCAGGATTTAGCTAAGATACGACCAACGTAAATCTCTTACGCCGTCGTATCTTAGTTGCATAATTACGCTGGCCTCTAGGTGGTGCTTCTGTAGATTTACACGTTGAATATGCAAAATAGGTAGATACGCCGATTCAAGAACGTAGTTGCGTCCGGCATATCTATTTGCGTAAGGCGTCGGACTGGCGTAAAGTTACCCCTGCTATATGAGGCGCAGGCAATGTTAAGTATGGACGTTGGGACAGCGTCGTATTGTACGTTGTTTGCGTAAGCCGATTCAGAATAGGGCTGGGCTTAAGTTACGTTCACGTAGATATCAATGACTATTTGCGACGTGATTTTGAGCATGCGCACTGGGATACGTCCACGGCCGGCGCATGCGCAGTTTGTTCGGCGCGTCATTTACGTGGGGTCACCATTTATTAACATACAACACGCCCACTACCAGCCTACTTTGAATTACGCGCGGTTAAGCCGGCACATTTACACTACGCCGCCGCAACTTACGGAGCAAGTGCTTTGTGAATACAGCACTTGCCTGTCAAAGTTGCGAAGGCGTAGCGTAAATAGGATTCGCTACACCCGCACAAAGATACGCTCTTCTACCTGAATCTGGCCCCCAGTGACTAAATCACCCGAAAATGCACCTTCACCTTGTAGAAAACATGCTTACCAGATGGTAAGCCAAGTAAGCTTTAACCCAGCCCAGGCCTTTTATTTTGCAAGAAGACACAGAACGGCGGTATACTGTAGATCAGCCCTCAAAATTTACACTCGCCTGCTTGCATTTTGCAAGTAAATTTTATGGGCTGGCAAGTGTGGGGTGCCTGGGAGCAGGGGGGCGAGCTAGGAGAGGAGAGTCGCCGCTGCTGTCTCCGCTGCTGCCTGGTTGTTCAGAGTGCGGGGAACATAACAGCTTTCAATTCAATAGCTGTGTTCCCCGCCGCGCGCACTGGGGACATTGCTGCACTGGGAAAATGTGGCTGCACTGGGGACACATGCTGCATTGGTAGACATGGGCAGGCTGCATTTTTGGGCATGGATAAAGTTGTTGTTAATGTTTATTTTTATAACTTAATTCTGCATAAAACATTTAAGTGTCATTTCATGAGATCATTAATGAGGGTGTGTCTAGGGGTGGGATTAGGGGGCGGGACATGGTAGGGGGTGGGTGGGGCAACTGGTGGCGAGTACGCCTTGAGGCCTGGCTAGTAGCTCAGGACTTGAAATTTGGAGCCCTGCTGTAGATGTTGATAAACCTTGCAAGCTACCTGAATGAATGAATGAATGAAAAACTTATATAGCGCGGCACATGCGAACTGAATCGCCTCTGGGCGCTCGTTGTTTCTGTCTCTCTGGTCATCAAAAGAGCAGAGTTTTTATCTGTCTTCTGAAGCTCAGGTGGTTTTCCTCCAACCGAATGCTGGTTGGTAAAGCGTTCCACAGTCTGGGACCTTGGAAAGCAAACCTTCTTCTTTCTCCTTTGGACTTGTATCTGGCTTTGGGTATCTTAACCAAATTTTGGTCGGTGGATCGCAGAACGTGATTGGAATTGTGGGCTTCTATCTTTTCGCATAGATATTGCGGAGCCTTCGCATGGATGCACTTATGAGTCAGACAGAGTGTTTTAAAAGTAATTCTGTCTTTTACTGGCAGCCAGTGAAGGGTTCTCAACGAAGGTGAGATGGATTCCCAGGGTTTTTTTTCCAGTCACCAGTCTGGCGGCCGTATTTTGAACGACTTGCAGACGAGCGATTTGGTACTTAGGGAGTCCGAGGTAAAGGGCATTTGCATAGTCCAGCCTGGAGTTCACAATTGTTCCCACCACGACTGCTACATCTTTTTGGGGATAAACGGAATAGTAGGCGCAGCAGATGGTGAGATCCGCTGACTACTGACCCTATTTGTGCGTCCATTGTCATGTAGGTGTCAAAGATGACTCCGAGACTTTTGATTTTGGAGCTAGGGGAGATGATCTGGCCCAGAATGGGCGGGGGTATCCAAGTTGTTGCCAGCTGACTCTTGCGACTGGCATGAAACAGAAGGAGTTCTGTTTTGGAGCTGTTGAGTTTAAGATAACTCTTGGTCATCCAGTTTTCTATCAAAGAGAGACAATTCTCTAAACTGAGATGATGATCCTTTTTATTGCAGATGCAAAAGTACAGTTGCGTGTCGTCTGCATATGAGTGATAAAGTAGTTGTTGACTACTAATGATTTCAAAGAGAGGGCGAAGATAGATGTTGAAGAGCACCGGTGATAGGGGGGATCCTTGAGGGACTCCACATGATACCGTGCGTTTTTCAGAAATGAAAGGTCCTAATTTGACTGTTTGTGATCGGTTTTCCAGAAAGGAGGAGAACCATGATAGATCACCTTCTGCGACTCTGGCTACCTCAGCCAGCCGAGTCAGTAACAGTTTGTGATCTACCGTATCAAAGGCTGCGCTTAGGTCCAACAGAACCAGGAGACAAGATTCTCCTTCGTCTGCGACCTCAAGAGCGTCGTCCCATATTTTGAGCAATGCTGTTTCTGTCCCGTGTCCAGGACGGAAACCTGATTGGAATGGATCAAGTAGATTATAGGTATCTAGATGCTGTTGCAGCTGTTGTACCACTACTTTCTCCATTATCTTGGATAGAACATTTAGGCCTGTTATGGGACAGCGGTGATTAGGGTCCTTGGGGTCTAGAGTGGGTTTCTTTAAGATGGGCTGGATTATGCCCTCTTTCAGCAGGGAGGGCACTATGCCTTCCTTGAATGACTTTATGAGCTGCGTAATGGGTAGTGCCAAGATGTCGGCACATTCCTTCAGCAGCTTAGTGGGGATAATATCATTAGGCGCTGTGCAGTTTCGCAAAGTACCGATGATATTTTTTGTGGCATCAACGGAGATGGGTTCCAGAGTGAACTTGGTTGATTGTAGAAGGTTTCTATGGGTGTTCTGTGGTTGATTAAGGGGGTGGTTGTGGGGGGTATTATTTTGTTGAATGCTTTCCCGGATTCCCTCAATTTTATTGATGAAGAAATCCGACAATTCATCGCAAAACTCTTGGGTATCTGAATTCGGGGCTTCAAGACAGCCTGGATTCATGGTCTGACTGACCAGCTTGAAGAGTTCGCGAGGGCGATTTAGGGCGCTATTGATGGCCTTAGAAAAATAATTTTTCTTGGCTTGGAAGATTTCTTTATGGTATTTCCTTGTTGTTGTCTTGTAGCTGATGAGGTTCTCTTCCGACGCGCTTCTTTTCCAGACGGCTTCCGCCCTTCTGCGCTCTTGCTTCAGTAGCGATAGCTGGTTGTTGAACCAGCCGGACTTGTTTTTCCGGATGTGGGCTTTGCGTTTCGGTGCTACTAAGTCGGCAGACTGTAGTAGCACTGTATTTATGGCATCCAATGTATCTGAGACTGTTCGGAGTGGTTGGAGTGTTTTTATTTTATTTCCTAAGGTAGATTTGAAGAGTTCCGAATGGAGCTTCTTTTGAGATCTAGTCCAGTGTGATATCACCGGCTTAGGTGTTTTTATCAATGGGGGAATTTTGGAAATTATGAATTTAATTGCATGGTGATCTGTCCATGGCAACGGTTCATTTTCCAAAATACTTATTTCCAGATTTTGTCTGAAAATTAGGATGAGCGTGTGACCTGAAGCATGTGTGGGGGCACCTACTAGTTGTTGTAGTCCTAATCCTTCCAGGTGGTCAATACAGGCGTCGGCGATTGGATCCTATTAAGAGTTGGCCCAGAGATTGAAGTCCCCGAGCAGCAAAAGATGTTTGCTGTTTAGGGTATAAGTGCAGATAAATTCCGTCAGTGATGCTGAAAACTGCGATTTTGGCCCGGGTGGCCTGTAGCAGAGTAGAATACGGATGGTCTCCTGGGGATTTGATTGCAGTTGTAGAGTAAGGGTAGGGTAGGGTAGGGTTTTCATGAATGGAAGAGGATTTTGAAGGACTGGTTTAGTGATCGCAAGATGCGTCTTGTGGATCACCGCCAGGCCCCCTCCTCTTTGCCCTATTCTGTTTTCCGGTATAATACAGTCGTTTTCTGGCACCAGTTCTCCTAGAATGGTGTTACAATCGGCTGTGAGCCAGCTTTCTGTAATAAAGAGGCAGTCTAAATCGTATTGTAGTATGAAATCATGGATTTCTAATCAGTGTTTTACTGCCGATCTTGTGTTGATCAAAGCACAAGATATATGCTTAGGCTGGGGTGGATGATTGAAATTTTTGACAGTCGATCATCGATCGATCGATTCTCAATAGTTGCTCAATTCTTAAGGCCTTCTTGGTGATGGCTGGTAATACTGTGGCGAATCGCCTCAGACCCCGAATGGTTTCTGCAGAGTATCGCAGATTAGCCATTGTCGCCAAGCATCGGGGGGGGGGCCAGGGAGGTTTTTAATGGGATAGGGGGGGGAGATTCTTTGAATCCTCACTCCCAGGTTGATCCAGAGGAAGGCAAAAAAAAACCTGGCCGTGCTAACCAATGTGTTGCGGCAAGGGAAAAAAATTCCTTCCTGACCCCTCAAGGGCGATCGGCCAAAACCCTGGATCAGTGCTAAAGGGGTGGTGGATACGTGGTGGGGCAGAATAGGGGGAGATGTACTGGGGTGTAGCAAGATGGCCACCGATCAGGAAAAAGGACCTAAGCTGGGGGCTGTTGGCTTGGTCTCCAGGGGAAGGCTGGTAGGCTTTCTGGGCAGCTTTGGAGGGGATTCCTGGGTGATAGTGCGGCGTGCGGATGCCGCGAATCTCCACAGGTCGGCGCGGATGTTGAAAAAAACAGGAGGAACAGAGGCGGGGAGGTGGCGGCGGGGTGCCTCGATTGCCTGTGTTTTTTGGGAGAGGAGCCGGTGGCCAGGAGGAGAAATAGGAGGCAGCCAGAACGCCGATGGCTGCGGTATGTGAGCGTTGATTCGCTGGGCAGAGCTGCAGGTTATCCTTAGAAGGATGGCCACGCTGTCCCAGGGGAGGCGGGGGAAACACCAGTGCTCGGCTTACCCGTGAGACCCCTGGGGGAAGGAAGCGAGCTGGTGGTGGGGAAATATGGAGGCCAGAGGGTGGAAGGAGATCTGTGATCCGTGAGTCCTGGAAGCAGCTGGGGCTGGGGGAACAACCTGCCTGCCTAGCTGATCTATCCCTAGGTGAAGCCGACTCGTGTGAGAGCGTCCTGCCAGCACCACTGCTCAGACTGGCACAGGTTAACGCTGACTCCACAAATGGTGATTATATATCAACCTGCTAAAGACTCTCCGGGCCAGATTCAGGTACAATTGCCCTGGCGCAGAGTATCAGAGATAGACTACGCCGCCGTATTTTACCTGGCTTTAAGACGAATTCAGGTAGATTTCGGCCCGTAAAGTACAGCAGGGTAGTGTATTTCTCGTGGCGGAATCGAAATACGCGATTAGGGGGCGTGTAGCATTTAAATTAGGCGCGTCCCCGCGGCGATCGAACTGCGCATGCTTCGTTCTGAAATTTCCTGCCGCGCATTGTGCGATATAACATTGTTACGTCATTTTTTTTTTAGTAGCGTCGTTTACGTACATTCCTATTCCCGGACGCAAAAAAAATAAAAGATTAACATTCGACGCGGGAACGACGGCCATACTTAACATGGACCGTCTAACTATAGACCAGCTAATAGCTGGTATAACTTTACGCAGCAAAAAGATGACTACAGATGCTGTAAGAGATTGCGAAGGACAATCGTAACTTCGTGGATCGCCAGAAAAAGCTCATTTGCATACCCGACGCGGAAAATGACCCAAACTCCACCCAGCGGCCGCAAAAAGATTGCAGAGTAGATCCGAAAGTGTACGAAGACGTAAGCCTGTCGGATCGAAGCCCAAAGCCGTCGTATCATGGTTTGAGGATTCAAACGAATGATACGACGCGGGTAATTTGAAAGTATTTCAGTCTAACAGGAGATAGACCGGAGTAAGGGCTCTGTGAATCTGGCCCTCCGTCTCTCCTCTGGACTGTTCTATACACAGCTCTGCCTGAACTCCTACACTCTGTCCAGCCGACTCAAGATGACAACTCTGGACAAACTCCTCCAGTAACACCCGGAGATAAAGCCACTGTCTAAAATGAGAGAGAAGATGCCAACGCCAGCGAGGGACTGTACAGATGTTAAACCATTGCTTTAAGTAGTTCATGATGTCCTTATAACACAAAACATAGTTGGATAGGACACAGACCTACAGCAAGAATGGGGGAAAAAAATAGCTCGAAATCCCCACTAAAAAGCATCCCAGACCCCTTTGAGTCAACTATTGATTTTAACCACTTGAGATCTGCGCTATGGACAAAAGACGTCCACAGCGTGGCTCTCAAGTGCCAAGTGGACGTCTTTGGTTACCTCCCCCAGTCACCCCCCTCCCCCCACAGTTAGAACACACCCAGGGAATACATTCAACCCCTTCCTTGCCCCCCTAGTGTTAACCCCTTCCCTGCCAGTCACATTTATACAGTAATTCGTGCATTTTTATAGCACTGATCGCTGTATAAATGTGAATGGTCCCAAATTTGTGTCAAAAGTGTCCGATATGTCTGTCGCAATATCGCAGGTCTGACAAAAAAAAATTGCAGATCGCCGCCATTACTAGTAAAAAATAACAAAATAAAAAATTAATTTATAAATCAATCCCCTATTTTGTAGGCGCTATAACTTTTGCGCAAACCAATCAATATAAGGCTTATTGTGATTTTTTTAACAAAAATATGTAGAAGAATATGTATCGGCCTAACCGAGGAAAAAAATATTTTTTTTTAAAAAAAAATGGGATATTATTATAACAAAAAGTAAACATATTGGCCCAGATTCACGTACATCTGCGCATTATTGGACCGGCGTAGCGCACCGCCTTTACGTTAGACTTGCGCAATTTTGCCGCGTAATCACCCTATTCTCGTAGCTTTTGCGCAGGAAATTGCGCATACGTAACGTTTTTCCAGAGGCGTAAGGAGGAGTAATACAAATTGGGAAGGACGTGGGCGTGTTACATTGAAATGAGCCGTGAGCCCATGCAAATGAAGGGCCGGCCGGCTCGCGCATGCGCGCTTGAACGAGACCATGTCAGCTCCGATGTGCGCATGCTCACAACTCGGGAGCGGCGCAATCAGTGAAATTGGAAATGGACTAGGGCAACGTTGTGAACTACGCAGACAGCATAAATAGACACACACAAACGCACTTCCTTTGCAAAAGTACATCCCTTTGTCCCTTCCCATTTAACAAAGTGCTTTTGTTGTTGTTGTTCGTTGCGGTGTGTTTTGTAGTTGTCAGATTAGTGTTCTGTGTGATCAAGTGGTTGTTAGTAGATTTTTGAAAGTGGTTTTTGATAAGTGTTTGAGAGACTGTTTGTTTGATTGATATATTTCTTTTTGTTTCTTTTTCTGCTGTATTTTTGTTTTGTTTTTTGGGAACTGTTTCTTGCTGAGTTGTTTTCTATCTGTGTGTTTTTTTTTGTGATTGGTTGGGCTTGTTTGTGTGCGTGAATTTTGTTGACTGGGACTGAGTTTTTTTGGAAGGATGACTGAGAGAAAACGAAAGCTGTATTTTACAGTTGTGGAAAAACAGATTTTTGCCCGGGCCATTAGCGAGTATGGGCGTTACCTCCACGGCCCAGAGAGTGCCAACACCACCCCGGCCAGGAGGAGGGAGATTTTGGATAGGATCACTGACCAGGTGAATTCATTGGGGCAGGGGGAGACACGGACCAGGTCTGGGATTGACAAAAAAATCAATGACCTCCGGCGTCTGGTCAAAAATAAGTTGGCCAGAATGCATGCCCATGCCAGGGGCACAGGAGGGGGCCCACCATGCCGTATTAGCCTGACAGCGGAGGAGTGTGCGGTGGCCCTGACCTTTCATCGGCATGAAGTTGAGGGCCTGCCCGGCTTTGACTCAAGTCCGGAGCCCGTGGTGCCAGGTAAGTTTTTTTTTTTAATATCAGGTGTGTAGCATGTGTGGGGGAGGGGGTGAAAGGGAATATGTGGCAAGTGTGTGGATCCTCCAACCTGTGAATGTTTTGTGTCATCCACAGATGTGCAGGAGGGTGCATGGCCATCTGGCCTGACCGCACCAACCCCAGGACAGCAGCCTAATGAGGCCCCCCCAACAAGGCCGGAGTCCGCGGAGGAGGTTCAACAGGAGCAGGACAATCATGAGGAGCAGGACAATCATGAGGAGGAGGAGAATCATGAGGAGGAGGAGTCCATGTCAGGCACTGGACGTTTGGGTTTTGAGGACTCCTCCCCTCTGGCTGCCAGCAGGCAGGCCTCCCTAAGGGGGAGCCCCCCCCCCTCCTCCCCCAACATGGCTCCCCTCACAAGGGCCTCCCCTTCTCCCCGGCCACAAGCATCAGCTGGAGGCAGGATGTCATCCCAGACCACCAGGGGGTTGGCCGATCTCCTGGCCGCCACCCTGAGAAGGGACCAGTTCCTCCAGACCCGCCATCTGGGACAGGTCAGCCAGACATTGGTGCGGATGGAGGAGAGCCTGTCCTCCATCAAGGATACGCTGGGGAACCTGGACTCCCACTCCCGGGCTTTCACAACCTGCCTAAATGAACTGCAGACGACATCAGCAGGCGTTGGGCAGGATGTGAGGGCCCTTACCCTGGCTATTCAGGCCAACACGGCAACAGTTGGTGCTGCCCTGGACAGAATAGGCAGGCCACCAGGTGGGCAGAGATCAGGGGCTGATCCTCCTTCCCCGGTTTTACCCCTCCCCCATGAGTCTCCCCTGAGAAGCCGGGGGCCGTGGCCGGGGGCGCCCCAGGCGTGGCTCACGCAGAGGGCAGTAATTTGTTTTTCCCCCAATTTTTTTTTTTTTTAATTTTTTTTTTTTTTTTTGTCTTTTTTTTTTTTTTTTTTGCTGGAAATTTTTTGATTTTGCAGGTCATTTTTTTTTGGGTTGTGAATGCTGTGTGAATGTGGGGGTGACATTCCTGCTGGAAAAGGGGTGTCACCCTCTATTTTGGTGGAGAAGGGTTCCCCAGGACCAGGGAGAAGTGATCCTCAGGTCCGTGTGAATGGTGTATGAATGTACAGTGACATAATTGGAGCCTTGGCGTGGCGTTGCTGCTCACAAGTCCTGCATGGTGGACTGGTGCCAATCCAATTTGATGTGGATGTGGGGTGTGTGTGCTAGGGACCACAGTATTGTGCATGCATGCATTCTCATTGTGCCATGATTAATGTGTATGTTTAACGTGCAAAGATGCCCAATGTGAGCTGTCTCCTGGCTGCTCTTCCCTCAGAAGACGGGGTAACCTCGGTTAGGGGGGGATTGTCTGGTTCAGGGGTCAGGTCATCACGTAGGTCAATCTGCAGACCCTTTCTTTCTGCAAAGTTGTGCAGCATGCAACATGCACCGATGATCTGGCACACGAAGTTTGGGGAGTACAAGAGGGTACCCCCAGACTTATCCAGGCATCGGAAACGTGACTTTAGGATGCCAAAGGTGCGCTCCACCACTGCACGGGTTTGGGCATGTGCTTGATTGTATCTTTCCTCTCCTGGGGTTTGGGGGTTCCGGATAGGAGTCATGAGATGGGGTCCCAGTGGATATGCAGAGTCACCTGTAAGGGAAAAGACAGGAGGATGTTAGTCATGCATGTGCCCCTTGTGATGTGCATCATGAGAGGGGATAGTCATGCCTGACTCCCATGTCACTCACCAACCAGCCAGGTGTCCCCATACACGTTCTGATCGAATTCCAATCGGATGTGGCATTGATTGTATATGTAGCTGTCATGGCTGGACCCTATGGCACGGACGTGCCATATGAGGCCTTGGGCATCGACTATCACCTGTACATTGATGGAATGCCAATGCTTCCGATTGCGGTACATGTGCTCTGTCTCCTGGGGGGGCTGGAGTGCCACATGTGTGCAATCAATGGCCCCCACAGTGCGTGGGAATCTGGCAATTCTGTAGAAATCTGTCATTGCCTTCAGTCGCAGCTCCTCAGTGGTGGGTTTGATGATTTGGTTGGCCATGCATCTGAGTATTGCAGGGACAACCTGGTGCACACATCTGCTCATGGAGGATTGTGACATCCCAGCCACCACTCCACTTGTTCTTTGAAAAGAGCCACTGGCAAGGAAATGGAGTGTTGCCAGGACCTTGACCAGTGGCTGCACTGCATGTGAGCTGGTGATGTCCTCCTGCAGGGTTGTGGTTAATTCCAGGATGACATGAGGGGTGAATCTGAAGATGCGATACACCTCAGAATCACTCATGCCAAACAGGTCTATGCGGGTACGGTATATCCTCTCCCGTGCCATCCTCCGTGCCATCCTCCGTGCCCTCCTCCTTCTTTGTTCATCTAAAGTCAGTAGTATAGCTATGCGCGACGATGCCCCTGGCATGTTGGCATACAAATTGTTGAGCAACACGTGTGACTGCTGAACTGCTCACTAACAGTGTTGCTTTATCTAACAAGTACACTTTTTTTCTTTTTTTAGACCAGCTTTTATCAGCTCTAATTTTAGACAGGACATTTTGCTGTTGCGCACACTGCGTTTTGTGGATCCCCGTAAGTCCCTCATTAGCATATTTGACTAGCAAATCAATGGTGTGTCTATCGCACTTTTGCGCGGAAGGATGCGCCAGTCTAACGACATTACGCGGGACAAAAAAAAGTCGATTTTTTGCGTATCTCGTTCTGGGGATGCCGCGCAACGAAAAGCACGTGCACATTTAGACTTACGCACGCGCATCTCCTGTTGCGCAGGCGTAATCGCTCTGTGAATCTGGGCCATTGTGGGTTTTTTCCAAATTTTCTGTCTTTTTTTGTTTATAGCGCAAAAAATAAAAACCGCAGAGATGATCAAATACCACCAAAAGAAAGCTCTATTTGTGGGAAAAAAATGATAAAAATATAATTTGGGTACAGTGTTGTATGACCGCGCAATTGTCATTCAAAATGCGTCAGCGCTGAAAGCTGAAAATATGTCTGGGCACGAAGGGGGTTTAAGTGCCCAGTAAAAAAGTGGTTAAGTGGGGCTCCAATAGGGTGCCCACATGTCCCAGATTGGCCGGGACTGTCCTGCAATTGACATATTTGTCCTAGGTCCCGGGCACCTTCATTCCGGGACAATACAATGTCCCGGAATGAAATAGAGGACACAGCCACCCCCTACTTACTAAAAACTACATTTCCGGAACTGGTTGCTAGGGCCAGCACTGCCTGGCATCTTGCAACCAGTGACAATTTACTATCAGACAGTGAGACCGGGAGTGAGGCCTGCGCCTAGTGCAGCGCTGCTGTCCCCACCCACCTCGGCACCTCCTCCTTCTCTGGCACCCAGCGGCAAGCAGAAGGGACTGGTGTGATCTTTACTCTCCAGATAGTGACACCACTTCCTTTTTTCTACGCACGCGGCTCATGCAGAGGGAGTGACAGCTGCACTTCATCTGCTGGCAGGCTATAGGTGGCAAGTGGCACTGCATTTGGTGGCAAATGGCACATTCACCTGACAAATAACCCGCTGCCAAATTGCTCATCAACATCGAGACTACTATGGTGACTTGGACCTACAGGTAAACTTCTAATAAAGCTTACCAGTAAGTAGAAGGAATATCACTGGCTGCATATCTAGTCAATACCTCCTAAATTAGGCGATATTGACTAGGTATGCAGCCGGTGACTTCACTGGCACATGCGCTCTGTACTCTCAATGGACAGTATGCCATGGCCATATCTCCCGCACGTGCTCAGGAATTACATCAGCACAGCTTGGCCATTCACACGGCCGGAAAGGAAGACTGGGTGAAGGTGGAAGCCCTAAAAGAGGTGAGAGTGCACCGCTGGAGGGCTTTGTTTTTAGGTCTTTTATAATGTGTTATTATCTGGTGCATTTTTTTTTTTTTACTTCAGTGTTTACTACCGCTTTAAAGAGGAAGTAAACCCTGATGGGCGTTACTTACTCTTTGTTTCCCTGCAAAGGTAAAGCATAATGGGCTACTATGCATCGCATAGTAGCCCATTATGTGACACTTACCTGCAGGAGAAGCCCACAATGTCCCCTTCTTTCTTGGCCATTCTTCACCCCTCTTCCTTCCAGGGCCGCAAACTCCGGCTCTGTGACTGGCCGGAGTCGCATGACGTCACTCCGGCACATGCGCGTGGGAGCTGCCTTTAATGCCATTGCCCGAGATAGAAATGGCACAGCGTGCCCTTTCTAACTACGGTACATGCGCAGGAGAGATCGCCATATGTCGATTTGCAAATAGACCAAGCAGGTCTGGGAGATATTGCAAGCACCTACAGGTCAGTCCCTCTAGTGGGAGAAACAGAAAGTGTGCCTGGCTGGCACGTGATACAAGTGGTCTAATGCCCCTACTAATAGGTGACAAAATGTGATAACTCAATAAATATAAAGTTCATCAAAGTCATAAAAGTCAATCAAGTGAATGAGTGAACAAACATAAATGCGTGACTTTTTCAGCGTGACGATCCCACCACCAAGAAATTTGCAGGCTTACCGGAACGTGTTGACCAGTTATGACATATGCCACCATGGTCAAACAAGGCTTTAAATCACAGATGTCATAAACGATCCTTGGCAGGAATCATGCGCCCAACCGATCGGAGTATCTTTCAGTGGAGTGGATGTGTAGGAACAGGCCAAAAAGCTGTACTTGAATTGGAATCCCCAAACTGATTGGCTCAGTGTATTAGTGGTGCATATAGAGAAGAGAAGAGGGTGGCCACATAGCGTAATACCGTTTGATAAATGAAATCACTTTTATTCGCAGCTATCAAACTTACATTTGGCTGGAGTTAAAAGAGCTCTTGCATGCAAAATAGAGCGACAGTGGAGTCCTCCCTGTCACACATTTATGTTTGTTCACTCATTCAATTGATTGACTTTTATGACTTTGATGAACTTTATATTTATTGAGTTATCACGTTTTGTCACCTATTAGTAGGGGCATTAGACCACTTGTATCACGTGCCAGCCAGGCACAATTTCTGTTCCTCCCACTAGAGGGACTCACATATGATTTATGTACCTAGTGTATTTTTTGTTGGATACATTACAATTTTCATCAATGCATGGTAATTTGACTTTCACTTAGTCATTCAGAGCGCTACACATATACATATTCCTTGGTTTTTTGCTTTTTTGAATGAGCCGTGTTACCAGCTACCATTCACACATATTTGGCAGCGCAGGGTATTCACTTCCTAGCACCTACAGGTAGGGTTGCCACCTCATCCCTTTAAAACCGAACACATATGAATTCCACAGGTTCTATGGCTAATTTAATGCAGATAAGGCAGCCATGTGAGTTTAATTATGACCTTAATCAGCCACAGAACCTGTGTAATTAATATGTGTTCGGTTTTAAAGGGATGAGGTGGCAACCCTACCTACAGGTAAGCCTTAATCTAGGCTTACCTGAAGGTCAAGGTGGTTTAAAGGGTTTACCAGTTACCACTTTAATCATGCAGCCTGGCTGGCCATAAAAAGCATACAGCCCCCCTGAACCATACCAGGATATATGCCCTTGTGGAGGTCTGTGGCTGAGGGGCTTATCACAATTTGGAAACACCCTTTAACAATAAGTAGGCATGTGCATTTCGTTTCGTTCCGAATCGAAATTCGGACGAATTTTCCATTATTCGGACATTCGGATGCATACGAATTCCCGAATTGCTATATTAGCGAAATATTTCGACCGTTTTCGGAATTCGTTCGTTTTCGACCGAATTTCGAAAAAAAAATGGTCGAAATCGAAAAAAAAAAATTTTTCGAATTCAGAATCGAATACCCGCGGACTAAATTCGATCGGAATTCGAAAAAAAAAAAAATATATATATATATATTTTCGGATTTAATTCGAAAAAAATTCTATTCGAAAAGAGACTATTTGTTTTCTAATCTGGTTGAAATATTTTCGATTTCGACCGTTTTTTTCGAAATTCGGTCGAAAACGAACGAATTCGAAAAACGGTCGAAATATTTTCGCTTTCGACCGGATTTTTCGAAATTCGGTCGAAAACGAACTAATTACGAAAACGAATTCAACACATGTAACGAACCTAACTTAACGAAATGTATTAAATGACGAATTGAAACGAAACGAAACGAATTTTTCACTTTTGCACATGCCTAACAATAAGGGGCCCCCAAATACCCCAGCCCTCCAAAGTGAATGAGTATGGGGTACATAGTAACCCTAGTAATTCACACAAAAAAATATAACCTAGAAATAAAAACATCAACAAGTCCTTTATTCAAAATATAAAAATCCCCCAAAAAATAATTTGTTGTAAATCCATCATTAATCATGATTGCTGCCGCGCACCATCTTACCATAAATTACAAAATTATGCATTCACCAAACCTGAACCTACTCATAGCCGAACAATACCTCCCCAAGCTGCCATCAGCTATATAAGGCAAGGAGCAAGAATAGTGGTGACATCATACAAAACAAAGGGAGAACGAAGATTCGCAGTCCAAGAACCATGGCTATGGAAGGCTTCTCCCACAAACATCTGCATGGAAGAAAATCAACGGGCCTTCAGGAAAAAAATTAAGACCCACCTCTTCTGAAGGATCAGTACGACACCGGATGGAAATAAGCGCCTTGAGGCTATTTAGTACGCATTTGTAGCGCTATACAAGTTACTCACTCATTGACCAAATATGTCCAAGGCAGTGGTTTCACCACTATTTCCACTATCTTGCTTATGTGGCAGGGATTCCTGGTGAAGGGGAAAAAATGTGGGCATTCGAACTGTCAGCTTATCCCTAATCTAGATGAGCACCAAAGTAAGGCACATATATTACATAATACAACAAAACTAAATTTCCATCTCACTAACCAGCCTGCCTGCAACAAACCAAATTGTCCTGTCTAACAGCTCACATTAAAACCAAAGGGGTTTCATTTGTACATGTTTGCAAATACATGCGTAAGCTGCAGGGCCACTTAACAGCACCCCAATGTACTGCAATTCTAAATCAGATATATTGTATAATAATGGACATGAGAGTAGGTATGCCTCAAAGGAGCCCACTGGACAGCCAGCAATAGCACAATGGCAGCAAAGGTATCCAGTGTGCCCCTGTACCAATTAACCAACATTACAAACAAAAGGTAATCATCCCAACCTCTAACTGGCTTTTGCAGCAAGGAACACATGGAAGGGTGACACATGTCAAAAAACAACAAAGAAAATACATTACATACTAACTACATACATTGCATACAATACCCCTCCACCTGCTGCTCCTAGCTCCAGTTTGCCGAGCGAAGAGCCAGGGCCATTGCTTCTTCTCCCGGCCAAACAGGCATTGCTTCACCTCCTGACCAAACAGGAAGTGGGTCCTGAGATCCGATTGCTCCAAAAACTCCCTGGCCAAGCGGGTTTTAGGACCCACTTCCTGAATGGCCAGGAGGAGAAGCAGGAAGACATTAGCAAATATTAATTTGCTAATGTCATACAACTGGGTGGGCTCAGGGGACAGTGCTCTGCAACCCGAGGCCACCCTTTTTTTAAGCCAATTAGAGCTTCAGGCTCTAATTATGTGCTTAAAAAAAAAACATTGAAATCCATGCATCCAGCTCCCTGCATGTAGATTAGGGGCTGGGTGAATGGATTAGGGGGGTGGAGCCCCTGTGCCCTTAATGGAGAAGCTGCCACCACATTTTGTACATGTTCATTACCATGTGTTCATGGTCTCACTGTAGTTGGCTGCCAGTAGCCCCAAACCCCAACCATTTTAAATTAAAAAATTCTTTAACCACTTTCAGTCAGCCCACTACATTGGCACTTTAAACATGGATATCTCTATTATGGCAGCAGCTAGCTACCATAACCCAGGTATCAAGGTCTTCAGTGGGCAGTCTGGTTTATGATAATGGTGGTCTCTGCAGAGGATTCGCCGTAAGATCACCATTATCAGCGGCGGGCGCCCTCCTCCGATTACCAGAGCCGTTTTTTTTTTTTTTATTGCATTTTAGTCCAAATACTAGATCTGAGGACTTTTTGACCCCTGATGTCACCTGTCATGCTTTTTTTATATCACAAGGGATCGTTACATTACTTGTAATAGGAATAAAAGTGACCCAACTTTTTTGTAAAATAAGTAAAATAAATAGGAAAAAAAATGTTTTTTAAAGCGCCCTGTCCCGACGAGCTCGCGTGCAGAAGCGTACACATATGTGAGTAGCGTCCGCATATGAACATGCAACCTGTAGAATTTTTTTAACATCGCCTATGGAGATTTTTAAGGGTAAGTTTGTCGCCATTCCACGAGCGGGCACAATTTTGAAGCGTGACATGTTGGGTATCAATTATCTTTCACAATATGAAAAAAAAAATGGGCTAACTTGTCTTATTTTTTAATTCAAAGAAGTGTGCAAATACGGTGTGACATAAAGTATTGCAATGACCTCCATTTTATTCTCTAGGGCAGGGGTGCCCAACTCTAGGGGTGTTAGAATTTTTTATAATTTTTGGGGGTTCTAAGTAATTTTCTAGCAAAAAACACTGGGCCAGATTCAGAGACCCGTAACTCCTGTCTAACTGGTGTTAGACTGGAGTACTTTCGAATTACGAGCGTTTTTTAGCTAGTCTGAAACCTCAAACCATGAAAAGACGGCTGCGGGCTTCAATTCGACTAGATTACGTGTTCGTACGCCTTCGGATCTACGCTGAAATAAAATTGCGGCCACTGGGTGGACTTCCCGTCGTTTTCCGCGTCGGGGTATGCTAATGAGCTTTTGCCAGTGATCCCCGAAATTACGATCTTCAATCGCAATCTCTTACGGCATCTTTAGTCATCTTTTTTTTGCGTAACACTATACCAGCTTTTTGCTGCTCTAATATTAGACAGCCCATGTTAAGTATGGCCGTCGTTCCCGCGTCGAATTTCAACGTTTTCCGACGTCTTTTATTCTTTTTTACGTAAGTCGTCCGGGAATAGGAATGTCCGTAAACGACGCTACTCAAACAAAAAATGACGTAACGACGTGATTTCGCGCAATGCACGGCGGGAAATTTCTGAACAGAGCATGCGCAGTTCAATTGCCGCGGGGACGCGGCTAATTTAAATGCTTCACGTGCCCTAATCGCGTATTTCGATTACACCGCGAGAAATAGACTACGCCGCCGTATCGTACGGGCAAAAATCTACCAGAATTCGATGTAGAGCCTGGTAAAATACGGCAGCGTAGAGTATTTCGATTACGCTGCGCAAATTTACGTGTACCTGAATCTGGCCCACTGAGTCTGAAAAAGAGGCTTAGGGCCAGATTCACGTACATTGGCGCATATATTGACCGGCGTATCGCACCTCCTTTCCGTTAGACCGGCGCAATGTAGAGGCGCAAGTACCGTATCCTCATAGTATTTGCGCAGAAATTTGCGCCGGTGCAACGTAATTTCCGAGGCGTAAGGCGGTATAATTCAAATTGGGAAGGACGTGGGCGTGTTCCATTGAAATGAGCCGTGACCCCATGCAAATGAAGGACTGGCCGGATTGCACATGCGCGCATGAACCAGACTATGGTCAGCACCTCTCTGCGCATGCTCAGAACTCGGCACGGCGAAATCAGTGAGATTTGAACTAGGCCCGGTCAACTCAGTGAGCTACACAGAGAGCTTAAATAGACAGAGAGAAACGCCCTTCCTTTGCAAAAGTACATCACTTTGTATCCCTTCCTACAGCAAGGTGCTTTTGTTCTGTTGTTTGTTAGCATTTGTTGGTTTGTGACATGTCTTTGAGATATTTGGTGACTGTTTTGGAGAGTGATTTTTGTCTTTTCTATGTTTTTCTTTGCTGCGTTTTTTTTTTTTTTTTTTTGCTGGGCAATTTTTTTTTTAGCTGGGCAATTTTTTTTTTCTTTTTGTTTGTGAATGATTTTGGAATGTGGGGGTGACATTCCTGCCGGAAAAGGGGTGTCACCCTCATTTGTGGTGGAGAAGGGTTCCCCAGGACCAGGGAGAAGTGATCCCCAGGTCCGTGTGAATGGTGTATGAATGTACAGTGACATAATTGGAGCTGTGGCATGGCGTTGCTGCTCACAAGTCCTGCATGGTGGGCTTGTGCCAATCCAATTTGATGAGGATATGGTGTGTGTGATCTAGGGACCACAGTGGAGTGCATGCATGCATTCTCATTGTGCCATGATTAATGTGTGTGTTTAATGTGCAAAGATGCCTAATATGAGCTGTCTCCTGGCTGCTCTTCCCTCAGAAGACGGGGTAGCCTCGCTTAGGGGGGGATTGTCTGGTTCAGGGGTCAGGTCATCACGTATGTCAATCTCCAGGCCCTTTCTCACTGCGAAGTTGTGCAGCATGCAACATGCACCGATGATCTGGCACACAAAGTTTCGGGAATACAACAGGGTACCCCCAGACTTATCCAGGCATCGGAAACGGGACTTCAGGAGGCCAAAGGTGCGCTCCACCACTGCACGGGTAAGTGCGTGGGCTTCATTGTATCTTTCCTCTCCTGGGATTTGGGGGTTCCGGATAGGAGTCATGAGATGGGGTCCCAGTGCATATGCAGAGTCACCTGGAAGGGAAAAGACAGGAGGATGTTAGTAGTGCATATGCCCCTTGTGATTTCTGCATCATGGAGGGGACAGTCATGCCTGCCACCCATGTCACTTACCAACCAGCCAGCTGTCCCTATACACGTTCTGTTCGTAATCTGTGGGGATGGGGCTCTGATTGTATATGTAGCTGTCATGGCTGGATCCGGGGTGTTTGGCACGGACGTGCCATATGAGGCGTTGGGCATCGACTATCACCTGTACGTTGATGGAATGCCAATGCTTCCAATTGCGGTATATGTGCTCTGTCTCACGGGGGGCTGGAGTGCCACATGTGTGCAATCAATGGCCCCCACGGTGCATGGGAATCTGTCAATGTTGTAGAAATCTGTCATTGCCTTCAGCCGCAGCTCCTCAGTGGTGGGTTTGATGATTTGGTTGGCCATGCGTCTGAGAATTGCAGGGATAACCTGGTGCACACATCTGCTCATGGCGGATTGTGACATCCCAGCCACCACTCCACTTGTTCTTTGAAAAGAGCCACTGGCAAGGAAATGGAGTGTTGCCAGTACCTTGACCAGTGGCTGCACTGCATGTGAGCGGTGTGTTAGGCTGGTGATGTCCACCTGCAGGGTTATGGTTAATTCCATGATGGCAGCAGGGGTGAATCTGAAGATGCGAGACACCTCAGAATCACTCATGCCAAAGATGTCTGCGTGTGCGGTATATCCTGTCCCGTGCCCTCCTCAGTGCCGTCCTCCTTCTGCGCTCATCTAAAGTCAGTAGTATAGCTATGAGCAAGGATGCCCCTGGCACGGTGTTGCTTTAGCTGACATGTAGACGGATTGTCGGATTGTCTAATTTAAAGCAAGCTTTTATATGGACTAACTTTAGACCGGATGTGCAGCTGATGCGCACAGGGCGTAGCCTGCGCTGCACAAACTTACTTTTGTGGATCGCCGTATGTCCCTCATTTGCATATTTGTCTAGCAAATCAATGGTGTGTCTACCAAATTTTTTGCACGCACAATGCGCCGGTCTATCAAAATTACGTCGGTCGAAAAATTCTAGATTTCAGGCGTATATCGTTTTGGGGATACGGAACATAGATACGCCGGCTTAAGTGCTTTGTGAATCTGGCCCAGTGTTTTTTTTTTGCGTTACAATTTTTATTGTTGCCTTTGTACTTATGCCGCGTACACACAATCGTTTTTCATGTCATCGATGTGATTCCTCTCAAACCTGCTTTGCATACACACAATTGTGATAAAAAATACTCAAGCAAAGCGCGCGGTGAAGTACAACACATACGACAGCACTATAAAGGGGAAGTTCCATTCGAATGGCGCCACCCTTTGGGCTAATTTCCTGTTTCATAACATGTGCAATTTGTTTAGTTTCTAATTCGTTTTTAACAAAAATTTGGAAATTAGTTTATTCCGAATTTTCGTATTAACAAATTTAATTTTTTTTCTGAACTTTCGGATTTCCGAAAATTTGAATTTCTGAATTTTTGGATTCCGAATTTTTTAATTTCCGCATTTTCGGACTTCAGAAATTTAGAATTTCCGAATTTTTAATTTCCGAATTTTCGTATTTCCGAATTTTTGAATCTTTTCCTTTTCGAATTTCCGAAATTTGTAATACAAATTTTTCGATTTTTTTAATTTTCGACTTTTTTAATTTTCATTTTTTTTTTTAATTTTCATTTATTTTTAATATTCATTTTTTTTCTTTTTTTTTTTAATTTTCAAATTGTTTAATTTTAAATTGTTTAATTTTAAAATTGTTTAATTTTAAAATTGTTTAATTTTAAAATTGTTTAATTAAACAATTTTTCATTTTCGAATTTTTCAATTTTAGAAATTTCGAATTTTTCATTTTTTTTTTTTTCGAACATTTTCGAATGTTATTCCTCGAAAAATTTCGAAATTTTGTTTCCGAATTTAAAACGTTCTAAATTTAACATTTTGAATTTTAAAACTACGAATTTTTCAATTTTCGAATTTTTCATTTTCGAAATTTCAAATTTTGAATTTTTCAATTTTCGAAATTTCAAATTTAGAATTTTTCAATTTTTGAAAATTCGAAAATTGAAAAATTCGAAAATTGAAAGATTCGGATTTCGAAAATTCGAAAATTGAAAATTCGAAATGTCAAATTTTGAAAATTAAAAATTCGAAAAATTTTAATGAAACAATTTTTCTTTTTCGAATTTTCGAAATTCCGAATTTTTTATTTTTCGAAAATTTTCGAATGTTATTCCTCGAAAAATTTCGAAATTTTGTTTCCGAATTTAAAACGTTCTAAATTTAACATTTTGAATTTTAAAACTACGAATTTTTCAATTTTCGAATTTTTCATTTTCGAAATTTCGAAATTTCAAATTTTGAATTTTTCAATTTTCGAAATTTCAAATTTTGAATTTTTCAATTTTTGAAAATTCGAAAATTGAAAAATTCGAAAATTGAAAGATTCGGATTTCGAAAATTCGAAAATTGAAAATTCGAAATGTCAAATTTTGAAAATTAAAAATTCGAAAAATGTTAATGAAACAATTTTTCTTTTTCGAATTTTCGAAATTCCGAATTTTTTATTTTTTATTTTTCGAAAATTTTGAAAATTAAAAATTTGAAATTTGAAATTTTGAAATTGAAAAATTCGAAATTTGACATTTCGAAAATTGAAAAATTCGAAATTTGACATTTCTAAAATTCAAAAATTGATAGATTCGAAAATGAAGAATTCAAAATTCGAAAAACAAAAAAATGCGAAAATTCGAAATTTCAAAAATTAAAAAATTCGAAATTTCGCAATTTTTATTAAACTTTAAATTTTAATTAAACAATTTTTCATTTTAGAATTTTCGAAATTACGAAAAAAAATGTTTTTTATTTTCGTTTCATTCGTTTTCTTTTGGAAATTTAGTTGTTTCTGTTTTATTTGTTTTTTGCTGAATGACCGCTTCTTCTACGGGCGTTCATTGGCTGCAGACAGAATATGGAAAGATCAATTCCTCCATGAGCAGCTGTCCCCGCCGCTCCTCCTATCCAGGCGCACAGGAGGGCGGCACGACCAGCCGGGTATTCACGTTCTTTCTGGGGGTTGGCCAGGATGTAGCAGGAGCTGGGATCCATCCATCTACCGGAGCTGTCCTATCCAACTTCTTTTAATGACCCCGGGCTCCCTGGTTCCTCCATGTGCATCTGTCCCGGCCCGCCGCTCCTCCTATCTAGGCACACAGGACAGGAGGGCGGCACGGCGGTGTACTCACGTTCGGCCGTCGGCCGGCCAGACTGAAGCAGGCGATGCGATGGGATCCCAGAGATGACAGGAGAGCGGCGCGGGCTGAAGGAGCAGCTCAGCTGCTTTGTGTGCCCGATGGCTGCCGGCACGGCTTTTGCAGATGGCCCCTGGTCCTGCCTGTTGGTCTGCGAGCAGATGCAAATGAGGCGGCCGCGAGGCCCCTGTGAGTGCGAGGCCTTAGGCGCCCGCCTCATTTGCCTAATTAGAGAGCCGCCTCTGTGTAAATATTATTGTCTAGTTCTTCTTGGGTTATTTCCTTTACGATTTCTTGAATTTCTCGCCAATATTCTGTTATTTTGGGACAGTTCCACCAGATGTGTAGAGTTGATCCTGTCTGTCCGCAACCCCTCCAACATAACGGAGAGTTGTCCTTATTGAGCTTATTCATCGTTTCAGGTGTCTTGTGCCATCTGGTAATGCACTTATAATTCATCTCGATAGTGTTCATATCTGTAGCAGTATTGTGCACTAATGCTATAATTCTTCCGAGTTGTTGATCTTCAAATTCTTTGTTTATTTCTCGTTCCCATTTTTTTATAAAATCTGGTTTGTCTTGTGTCTCTGTATCTGTCAGTATTTGGTATATTTTCGATGTTACATGTTTTATTGGCATTTGTGTGGCACATAGTTTTTCTTTTCAAGTTGGGTTAAGTTCCCTCCATCTCTTATTGGTGTGGGAATTGATTTTATTAAATGCTAAAGTTGTAAGTATTCCCATTGATTGATGTTCCATCTAAGTTCTTCTTTTATCTTCTGAAATGTTTTAATCTTTCCCCTTTCTATAATATCCTTTATTTGTGCTGCTTCTATTTTATTTCCTAAACGTGTCTCTTTTCCCGGCAAAAAAAAAATAGTGCTCGTGAGTGGTATTAAAGGTGAATTGTGAATCCAATTGTTCTGTTTGTGCAGTGTGTCCCATATTCGGAAAACATTCTTGGTTATTCCATGAACGTTTCTTCCCAGATCTCTGTATTTTCGAGGTGTCCATATATTTTTATGTAGTGCTGTATTACTTATACTATTTTCTATTCTAACCCATTTTTTATCTTTTTCTTTGTGTTTATTTCCCCATTCTACCATTCGTGCTATAATTGTGGATTTATAATATCTCTCTATATCTGGTGCTGCTAATCCGCCAAATTTTTTACTTCTTGTGAGTGTTTTGAAGTTTATCCTAGGGGTTTTATTGTTCCATATATATTTTATCAACATTGATTTCATAATCTTGAAAAAACTTTGGGGGATTTTTATGGGCAGCATCTGAAATGTGTATGTTATTTTTGGAAGGTTGACCATCTTAAAGGCGTTGATTCTTCCAATCCATGAGAGGGCTCTAGTTGCGTTTTTTTTTTTAAATCTGTTTTCACCTCGTTTAGCAAAGGAATGAAGTTAGCAGGAAACAGACCCTCTATTGTGGGTGTCAGCCTGATCCCCAGATAGCTCAACTCCTTTACCCATGAGTAAGTATGTTGTTTTTGGAGGGCTAACTCTTCCTTTTTTTTCCACACCGATATTTAAAATTTCAGTTTTTCTGGGATTTATTTTAAAATTAGAAAGTTCTCCATATTTTTTTATTTCTTTAGCAATATCCAGCAAAGTTGAGGTTGGATTTGTTATGAACATTAAAATATCGTCGGCATATGCTGCTACTTTATGTTCTTCTTCACCTGTTTTTGCTCCTTCTATTCTGGGGTTGTTTCGTAGGGTTGCCAGAAAAGGTTCAAGTGCTAATATATATAGCAATGGGGAGAGAGGACAACCCTGTCTAGTGCCATTGTACATTTTAAAGGGGGCAGAGACTTTACCGTTAACCTTAACCATTGCCGTTGGTCTATTATATAGGTTTTGTACCCAGTGTCTAAATCTTGGCCCTATCCCCAGATGTTGAAGGGTTTCTATCATAAATCCCCAGTCCAAACTATCAAACACTTTCTCAGCATCGATTAAAAGCAGTAGGACTGGGGGCTCTACGGCATCAGTTTTTTGCATTAGTAGAATCGCTTTTAGGGTATTGTCCGAGCCTTCTCGTCCTGGTATAAATCCGGTTTGGTCTGCATTGATCCAGTCTGGCATTAGATCTTTAAGTCTAGTGGTGAGAATTTTTGCATACAGTTTGGTATCTGTATTTAGTAACGCGATTGGTCTATAACTGGAGCATATTGTCTTGTCTTTCCCGGGTTTTGGTATTATAGTGATGTGTGCAAGCAGAGATTCGGGTCGCATTTCTGTCTCTTCTCCTATTTGGTTAAAGTAATCACGTAATCTCGGGACCAGCAATTTTTGAAATTTTTTGTAATATTTAATGGTAAATCCATCTGGTCCAGGGCTTTTCCCATTAGGCGTTTCATTAAGTGCTCTTATAATTTCTTCTTGTGTAATCTCCATTTCTAGTCTGCAGCTTCCTCTAGCAGACTAGGTTTAAGTGCAAACTATACAGCACAAGTGCAGTAAACACCTGGTACGTTTAAGTGCAAACTCTAGAAAGCACAAGTGCAGTAAACACCAAGTATGTTTAGGTGCAAACTATACAGCACAAGTGCAGTAAACATCTGGTACGTTTAAGTGCAAACTATAGAAAGCACAAGTGCAGTAAACACCAAGGGCCAGATTCTCATAGAATTTCGCTGGCGTAGTCTAAGCCATTTACACTACGCCGCCGCAACGTAACAGAGCAAGTGCCGTATTCTCCATGCACTTGCTCCGTAGTTTGCGGAGGCGTAGTGTAAATGGCCCAGCGTAAGGCCGCGTAATTCAAAGGGGACGGCTTGTATTTAAAGTAAGCGCACCCCTGCGTCGATCGAAAAGGCCCAGTGCGCATGCTCCAGCTCACGTCGGAAAGCGTTGTTGAAACCGACGTCAAAACTACGTGATCGTCACTACGCAATGCCCTATTCGCGAACGACTTAGTAAAACAACGTAAGCGACGGAAAAATCCGACGCTGACCCGACGCCATACTTAACATGGCATCCGACGGTACTGCGTAAGGTTACCCCTCATATTAGCAGGGGTAACCTTACGCGGTCGAAAACGACGTAAGCGACGACGGGGCGGCGTAAAAGCGTTAGAGAATCTGCGTAGTAGCCTCATTTGCATAGGCAAATGAGAAAACAACTTAAAGGCCTAGTGGCCGGAGTTGTCATTACAACTACGATCCGCAAGTGTAATCGTATTACACTTGTCGGATGTTCACCCGTATCTATGCCAAAGTGATTCAAAGAATCACTCGCATAGATACCAGGCAAAAAAAACGGCGATACGACGGGGTATCTGAGATACTCCGTCGTAGCGCCTCTGAGAATCTGGCCCCAAGTATGTTTAGGTGCAAACTATACAGCACAAGTGCAGTCAACTACAAGTAGGTTTGAGTGCAAACTATAAAGCACAAGTGCAGTAAACACCTGGTACGTTAAAGTGCAAACTCTAGAAAGCACAAGTGCAGTAAACACCTGGTACGTTTAGGTGCAAACTATACAGCACAAGTGCAGTCAACTACAAGTAGGTTTAAGTGCAAACTATATAGCACACGGGCAATACAACACGTTAGAAGACTGCAGCTAGCACAATCAACTGCCTGACTAATAGGAATAGCTGATCTAGCTAAACTATACAGTGTATAAATATATTTACCACTCCTGGGATGTATATATATCCTCTACACACTGTAAATTTAACTAAACTGACTAGCCTGCCTGCTCTATCTATCTATCTAGTAAAAAATAAACTGTCTCTCTCTCTCTCTCTCTAGGACTGATCTTTTCGTTAACCCTGCCGCAACACACTACACGAGGCCGCCCAGCAGGCTGCCTTTTATAGTGTGGGGCGTGTGCTAAAGCCCTGAGCCATAATTCGCCAAAGCCACCCTGGCTTTGGCCAATTATTGCTCTAATTTTTTTGCCCGCTGTAATTGGCCAAGCATGCGGGTCATTATGCATGCTTGGCCAATCATCAGCGCGCAATCCCGCAGTGAATTATGGGCCGTGACGCATCACTCGAATTTGGCGCGAACGACCCGTTTTGTTCGAATTTCGACGAACAATCGAACAGCCAATGTTCGATGCGAACATGGGTTCGAGTCGAACGTGAAGCTCATCCCTAGTGACTAGTGTATTCAGTAGACAGTCCATATAACACATACAAAGATACGTGACCTACTGATGAAAACACCACCAGCAAATGTGCACCTCCACCACATACATTTCAGGCTTACCAGAAGGCAAGCTTTCATAAGCTTGCAAGTATTGACCAATTCAGGACCTTTATCCAGAGGTAGCAACATGGCAGCTCACAAGGTTTAAATGAGATGGAGCATCAATCATATGGTAGGTAAACCAGGGAGGCTCGATCATCAGACAGTCAAGATTGGCATCAATCATATACCTAAAATAAAGGAGAACTCACCACAGTTTAAATTGTACTAGGTTGGATTTAATGAAGCGTAATAATCTACACTTACAAGAAAGTAGAGATCTAAAACATCAATAAAATTGCCGGCTGGCTTGCAAACACCCGTCCACTCGGGATACACCGCAATGATGGCAGGTTTTTATATACACAAAAAGAATGCTGCATTTATCAAATGGACAATGACACACTCCACCCACAACATCAAACAATGCATCCTAACGAGTCCCCCTCAATCCACATTTTAGACAGACGTTCTGACTCCGAGATAAGCTATTCAATAGACATTCCTTTGTAGACGTAATCGACATGCTAATCCACTACAGCTGAAAAGTCAGACATCTGACCTTTCAGACTGCCAACCCCCAACACATCTATCATCAATAGACTTTCACACAATACAGTGTCAATTAGCATAGCACAATGAAATATCTTAGGAGCCAGACTCAACAGTGTGTGTCCCCGTATGAATGAATACTGTCCTATTGACCTGTTGGGTTCAGAATAAACCACCTGTAATATTTCAAGATATTTCAAGATATCCTGCAATACATTGTGAATTATGATTACTGTCCCATCTCATGTAATTCATGATATAATTTCTCAGTCATCCTATGCCCCTATTGGACATAGGATGACCCTAGACCCAAGAGTCATTGGTGAAGCTGACACAGGAGTACCCCCACACCCTTCAAGAGCCTCTGGGCCCCACGGGCCATACCGTTACCGTATTATATATATATATATATATTACAGCGCCTGGGCTTACATCCAATACAGGCATCACAGCCAACCATTGTCTATGATTTCAAATACCCAGAAGAGTACCGACTATTGGCACAAAGGGGACACAAAAGATCTTACTCGGCTGTGCCTCCAGTGGTGAAAAATTGATATTACATCCTAAATTCCTCAACCACAAAAAAACACCTTGGGCCAGATTCAGAAAGGACTTACGTCGGCGTATCTCCAGATACGCCGTCGTAAGTCCAAATGTGCGCCGTCGTATCTATGCGCTCATTCTTAAAATCAGATACGCCTGAATTTTGCCAAGATACGACCGACGTAAATCCCTTTTGCTGTTGTATCTTGGGTGCATATTTACGTTGGCCGCAAGGGGGCGCTGCCGTTAATTTACGCATCGAATATGTAAATGACCTAGATACGCCGATTCATAAATGTACTTGCGCCCGTTGCTGTAAGCTACGCTGTTTACGTAAGGAGTACGTCCGGCGTAACGTTACCCCTGCTATAGGTGGCACAGCCCATGCAAGGTATGGACATCGGGACAGCCGTCGTATTTTACGCCGTTTACGTAAGTCGTACGTGAATGGGGCTGGGCGTAAGTTGCGTTCACGTCATTCCCATTGAGCCGGCGTAACTTAGGGAGTATATGCAATGTTATTCTGAGCATGCGCGCGCATGTGCCGTTCGTAAGCCCTTCATTAACATGGGGTCACGCTTCATTTTAATACAACACGCCCACTGCCTTGCTACTTTGAATTACGCGGGCTTACGCCGGCCCATTTACGCTACGCCGCCGTAACTTAGGGAGCAAGTGCTTTGTGAATACTGCACTTGTCTCTCTAACTTGCGGTGGTATAGGGTAAAGAACATACGCTACGCCCGCACAAAGATACGCAAATGTGTCTGAATCTGGCCCCTTATCTCCATGTTCCTAAGACACGGAGAAGGAAGGAACAATATCTTACCAAATAAAATCGTAACTCTAATTAAAAGGGACCACCAAGATAACCTATGCAATGGTCAACAGGTGACCTCAAAAAATCGAATCAAAATAGAATTTCGGTAAATTAAATTTAATCAATACTGACAAATATTAATAAATCAATCATTTTATAGAGGTATTGCCACTAAAGATTCACATCAAGTTCACATCACATAAAAATGTGTTAAACTAAGAAATATCAATGAATGCATTTAGGTCTACATTCAACCCAAAGGGGGTGTAGCTTTTGATCCTATGGGCCAGATTCTCAGAGGCGTTACGACGGAGTATCTCAGATACCCCGTCGTATCGCCTTTTTTTTTTCCTCGTATCTATGCGTGTGATGCTGAGCATCACTTTTGCATAGATACGCTTCTACATCCGACAAGTGTAATACAATTACACTTTCGGATCGTAGATGTAATGACAACTCCGGCCACTAGGTGGCCTTTACGTTGTTTTTTTCATTTGCATATGCAAATTAAGTAGTACGCCGATTCTCGATCGCTTTTACGCCGCCCCGTCGTCGCGTACGTCGTTTACGAACTCGTAAGGTTACCCCAGCTTCTATGTGGAGTAACCTTACGAGGTCCCGTCGGATGCCATGTTAAGTATGGCGTCGGGTCAGCGTCGGCTTTTTCCGTCGCTTACGTCGTTTTACTAACTCGTTCGCGAATAGGGACTTGCGTAAATGACGCTCACGTCGTTTTGACGTCGGTTTCAACGACGCTTTCCGACGTGAGCTGGAGCATGCGCACTGGGCTTTTTCCCCGGCCGGCGCATGCGCAGTTCGTTCGACGCGGGGGCGCGCTTAATTTAAATACAAGCCGCCCCATTTGAATTGCGCGGGTTTACGCTGCGCGATTTACGCGACGCAGGCGAAACCTACGGAGCAAGTGCTTAGAGAATAAAGCACTTGCTCCAGCAAGCAGCGGCGGCGTAGTGTAACTGGCTTACGCTACGCCGCCGAAAATATTGGAGAATCTGGCCCTATGTATCCAAGACATCTCGGGCCAGATTCTCCAATATTTTCGGCGGCGTAGCGTAAGCCAGTTACACTACGCCGCCGCTGCTTGCTGGAGCAAGTGCTTTATTCTCTAAGCACTTGCTCCGTAGGTTTCGCCTGCGTTGCGTAAATCGCGCAGCGTAAACCCGCGCAATTCAAATGGGGCGGCTTGTATTTAAATTAAGCGCGCCCCCGCGTCGAACGAACTGCGCATGCGCCGGCCGGGGAAAAAGCCCAGTGCGCATGCTCCAGCTCACGTCGGAAAGCGTCGTTGAAACCGACGTCAAAACGACGTGAGCGTCATTTACGCAAGTCCCTATTCGCGAACGAGTTAGTAAAACGACGTAAGCGACGGAAAAAGCCGACGCTGACCCGACGCCATACTTAACATGGCATCCGACGGGACCTCGTAAGGTTACTCCACATAGAAGCTGGGGTAACCTTACGAGTTCGTAAACGACGTACGCGACGACGGGGCGGCGTAAAAGCGATCGAGAATCGGCGTACTACTTAATTTGCATATGCAAATGAAAAAAACAACGTAAAGGCCACCTAGTGGCCGGAGTTGTCATTACATCTACAATCCGAAAGTGTAATTGTATTACACTTGTCGGATGTAGAAGCGTATCTATGCAAAAGTGATGCTCAGCATCACACGCATAGATACGAGGAAAAAAAAAAGGCGATACGACGGGGTATCTGAGATACTCCGTCGTAACGCCTCTGAGAATCTGGCCCCTCAAGTCTGGATATACTACTCACCAAATAGCGACCACTCCATTGTGTGTTATACTTAATGACACAGGGACAGGGCAGTGACTTTTTACATGTTTCTTTAGGGTCAGTAACATGATGGGGGATCAGCGAATGGACTTACCTCCCCTCTACTGAGTAGCATCTGCCATGCAGGTCTTGGGTCCACCAATGAGAACACAAAGCCCATGAAACTTGTCGGGGGTATGTAGATTTGGAACCCACAGTTACTGGTATGTTGAAACTTTTCAGCAGCTGCGCACAGTTCTGGTAGCTGCAGCCACCTGGAGTGTGTGTAAAAGCCCCTGAAGCCATTGCTGTACTTTCTGTGGCATGGCAGTAAAAAGGTTAAAGTCAAACTCCAAAAACAACTTATTTTTTAAATTTTTTGTTAGAGTAGTCAGTAATACATGTCCTTAGTCTGCTTGACTTCGGCAAACTGTATGTGGGCTTTCTTGTGCATTACTTTAGAAGAGGCTTCCTTCTGGGACGTCAGCCACGCCAAACAACTTGATGCAGTGTGCGGCGTATGGTATGAGCACTAACGAGTCACATGATACCGGGGAGGGAAAATGGCTAATCGGTCCCAATTTGGACATTTTCACTTAGTGGTGTACTCACTTTTGTTGCCAGCAGTTTAGACATTAACCTCCTTAGTGGTAATCCCGAGTCAGGCTCGGGGTGAATTTTTCATACCAAAAGCGGTATCCCCGAGCCCGACTCGGGATCGCATTGCAGGATACAGGGGGAAGTTACTTACCTTGTCCCTGGATCCTGCGATGTGTCCCCGCTGTGTGTGCGGGCTCCTCCGCTGTGTCTCCTTGCTCGATTCACAGTGCTGTCGAGCTCCGTTCCCTGCGACGTTACGACGCACGGGGACGGAGTTCGGCGCCAAATTCAAAAAGTGGAAAACACAATACACATACAGTATACTGTAATCTTACAGATTACAGTACTGTATGAAATAAATTCACACACCCCTTTGTCTCCAGTGGTCTGCCCAGTGTCCTACATGTAGTTTTATATAATAAAAACTGTTCTTTCTGCCTGGAAACTGGAGATTGTCCATAGCAACCAAAAAGTGTTCCTTTACATCAAAAGTGCTTTTAGACATGTGCAGACTGGAATATTTTGTTTCGTTTTTTTAGTTTTTGTTTGGAAAATACATTTATTTAGTTACTCCCGAAAATCGTTTTGATTTATTTTGTTTTTCGTTGGGGAATAGCTTTCGTCCGAAAATCCAATAATACTTGGTTTCTGTCGAATGGTCAAAAGAATATTCGACTGAACGTCGAATCTTTACGTCGAATCGTACATTTCCGTTCGAATATTCCGCCTACAAGAATTCTAATGTTGTATGACTAGTAATAATGTTGAATCTATTTTCTCATAAATCGAAATCTAATCTCTGTAATGTCTAATCTATTCTTTCTATAGCGTCTAATCTTTTCTCTATAATGTCGAATCTTTTCCCTATAATGTCAAATCTCTCTATATCGAATTTTTACCGCAACGAAAACGAAAATAAAGCATTTTTTATGTCGGATCTTTCGGTTTTTGTTTCTTGCTCTTTCGTTATCGTTTGTTAAAACGATAACGAAAAAAAACAAATTTTGGGATGAAAATGCATTCTAACGAAAACGAATGCACATGTCTACCAGCTAGAAAACAGCAATAATAAATTAGAATCACTTGCAGAATTGAGCGATACAACAATTGCTTTCTTCTTGCCACTCTTCCATAAAGGCCAGATTTGTGGAGTGCACAACTAATAGTTGTCCTGTGGACAGATTCTTCCACCTGAGCTGTGGCCATGTCTTGGTAGGTTTGCAGTTGTGCCATACTCTTTCCATTTTCGGATGAGGGATTGAACAGAGCTCTGTGAGATGTTCAAAGCTTGGGATATTTTTTTATAACCTAAACCTGCATTAAAGTTCTCCACAACTTTATCCCTGAGCTGTCTGGTGTGTTCCTTGGCCTTCATGATGCTGTTTGTTCACTAAGGCCGTGTACACATGATCAGTCCATCTGATGAGAACGGTCCCAAGGACCGTTTTTTATCGGTTAACCGATGAAGCTGACTGATGGACTGGTGTGCCTACACACCATCGGTTAATGAACCGATCGTGTCAGAACATGGACACGTAAACCACGTACGACAGCACTATAAAGGGGAAGGCCAAAGCCTTCGGCTCCACCCTTGAGGCTGCTTTTGCTAATTCCGTGTTTCCACGTGTTAGTGAAAGTTTGGTTAGAGCCGATTCACGCTTTTCAGTCTCCGTGCTTTATAGATCGTATTATCGGGTTTAGTGTGTGCTGTGGGTTCGTATTGGCATTCAGTGCTGGCTATTGGGTCGTTTGTGCTTTGCAGTGTCGTCCTGTCCGCTTGTATCTGTTTTTTACTGCAGGTATTGCTGGATTTGGGGTGCTTTCTGTTGTAAGTGCGTTCTGACCAGCCAACCGGTTTGAAGCCATGTCAGAGGTGCATGCTCATGCTAAAGTTTGTGCTACATATGGGCTGGCTTCTGCATTTCATACTCTCTCAAGGTCTTCGGCCATGAGCAGGGAGAGGAGGAGATCATGGGCCAAGAATTGGTTGCGCCAGCGTGACCAATTTTCTCTTATGCCTCTGCTTAGGGAAATCCAAGAGAATAATCCTGAGGACTTCAGGAACTTTCTCCGGATGACAGACCCCGTTTTCCACCATCTATTGGATCTTCTGTCCCACTATATCACAAGGCAGGACACTGTGATGTGCCAAGCCATCACGGCCGAGCAGAGGCTTATTGCCACGTTGTGGTACCTGGCGACTGGGAGGAGCCTGCAGGACCTCAAGTTCTCGACAGGCACCTCTCCCCAGGCGCTTGGGATCATCATACCGGAGACGTGTTCTGCCATCATATAAGTCATGCAGGAGGAGTATATTAAGGTAAAGTTTCCTCCTTTAACATCACAATCTATGGGCCAGATTCAGGTAGCACTTACGCCAACGTATCTTGAGACGCGCCATGTAAGTCTAAATTTGCGCCGTCGTATCTATGCGCCGTACCCACAGAACTAGATACGCCCGAAAATAGGCTTCTCTTGACCGACGTAACCTTCCTACGCCGGCGTATCGTAGGCGCATATTTACGCCGAACGCATCTGGCGCACCCATTGATTTCCTATGCAAATATGCAAATGAGGGAGATACGCCGATTCCCGAACATACGCGCGCCTGGCGCAGGCTACGCGCTGTGCGCGTACGCTGTACGCCCGGCCTAAAGTTACCCCTCATAAAGCAGGGGTAACTTTGCACCAGACTTGCACAAGTCAGCTGGAGAGTAGCTTCAGCAGCACCGTTACGGATGAGCTGAGCAACCACACTTGCAGGACAACACATGGCAGCCATGGTCCTAGCACTACTAATGGGTCCACCACCACATAGGAGGAAGAGGGCACGGGAGAGGATATACCGCACGTGCATGAACGTCTTTGGCATGGGTGATTGGGAGGTGTTTTGCATTTTCAGATTCAGCCCTGAAGCCATCCAGGAAATAGCCACAACCCTGCATGATGACATCACCAGCAAGACACACCGCTCACAAGCAGTGCAGCCACTGGTCAAGGTACTGACAACACTACATTTCCTGTGGAGTCATGGCTGGGCTGTCACAAACCACCATGAGCAGATGTGTGCACCAGGTTGTCCCCGCAATTCTCAGACGCATGTCCCACCACATCATCAAACCCACCCATGAGCATCTGCGGCAGAAGGCAATACAGGAGTTCTACGAAATTGCAGGATTCCCACGCACCATCGGGACCATTGATTGCACACATGTGGCACTACGGCCCCCCGTGACACAGAGCACATATACTGCAATCATAAGCATTGGATTCCATCAACGTACAGGTGATAGTCGATGCCAAATACCTCATATGGCACGTCCGTGCCAAACACCCCGGGTCCAGCCACGACAGCTACATATACCGTCAAAGCCCCATCCCAACGGAATGCGAACAGAACGTATACGGGAACAGCTGGCTGGTTGGTGAGTGACATGGGAGTCAGGCGTGACTGTCCGACCCCATGATGCAGACATCACGAGTGGCACATGCACGGCTAACATCCTCCTGTCTTTTCCCTTCCAGGTGACGTGGCATATGCACTTGGACCCCATCTCATGACTCCATTTCCGGGATCCCCAAACCAGAGGAGAGAGAAGATACAATGATACACACATAAGTACCCGGGCAGTGGTGGAGCGCACATTTGGCCTCCTGAAGTCCCGTTTACGATGCCTGGATAAGTCTGGGGGTACCCTGTTGTATTCCCAAAACTTTGTGTGCCAGATCATCGGTGCATGTTGCATTCTTCACAATTACGCCATGAGAAAGGGCCTGGACATTGACATACGTGAAGACCTGACCCCCGAACCAGACAGTCTCCCCATGTTCGAGGATACCCCGTCTGCTGAGGGAAGAGCAGTCAGAAGTTGCCTCGTGGAACGCATCTTTGCACATTAAACACACACATTCAGCATGGCACACAGACAATGCACGCATGCACACCACTGTGGTCCCTATGGTCCCTAGCTTGCACACACCACATCCACCTCACATTGGTTTAGCCCAAGTCCACCGCACGGGACGCCACGCCAAGGCACCAATCATGTTGCAGTCCATTCATACCACATTCGCACGGTCGTGGGGATCACGTCTCCCCGACAACCCAGGGTGACACACCTTACTGGCAGGTATGTCACAACCACATTCACACACCAGTCACACTGTAGCCTGCACTACTATCCGTGTGCAGTTTAAACAAAAAAAAGGCTCCTCACCAGAGCATAAAGAAACAAAAAAGGCTCTTCACCAGAGCATAAAGAAACAAAAAAGACTCTTCACCAGAGCATAAAGAAACAAAAAAGGTTCTTCACCAGAGCATAAAGAAACAAAAAACTGAATCAATTGCCCTGGCGTGGGCTACGCCTGGTGTCCCGACTCCTCAGTTGCCTGGGGGGAGCCTCAGGTGGGGGGGTGGGGCATCAGGAGCAGGCTCATCCTCAGCTCTGCCAGGTGCTGGCCGCCTGCCCTCCAATGCAAGGGTAATGCAGGTGAGCACCGTGTTGGTCTCAGCCTGCATCTGCAGCTGGCAGGTGGTGGTTTGCTGCAGGTGGCGCCTCCTCTGCCTCCCCTCCGCCGGGATGGCAGCACTATTGGCTTTTACAGCCACTGTCAACCTCTTCACCTCTGTCACGAGGTGTGATGTCGTGGCCTGCAGCTCACCAACGCAGGTCACTATAGCAGCACTGTTCCCACTGATGTCCTGCAGACTGTCGGGAATCTGTGCTGCGGATGCCAGGCTGTCTGCGACACGCCGCACGTGATGGACAACAGCACCCATATGTTGGGTCTGGCAGGCCTGATCCCTGGCCAAATTTTCATGGATCGCATTAGGAACACCCCTGGTTTTGCGGGTGGCCTTCCTGGGGGCAGGAGAGGCTTGGGGCCGTGTATATGGGGAGGAGCTTCCTCTTATGGTGGAGAAGGGTGAGGGGCTTTCTCTGATGGAGGAGGATGGTGAGGGTGGTCCCCTGATAAGGGAGGAGGGTTGGGAGGGTCCAGGGATGATGGGATTTTCCTTAACGAGGTAGAACACTTCCTCCAGGTTCCAATGCTTCTCCTCTACTTCCTCCAGAGGTGAGGTGTGGGCACTCACATCCCTGGATGGCGTGGGTTGCCCAGCAGACAACGACGGCCCAGCTCCCTCCAGCACATCTGTGGATGACACAAAACATTCACATGTTGGTGGACCCACAGAATTGTCACATGTTTCTTTCCACCCCCTCACATGCTACACACCGGATCTCCTCCTCAGCCGTCAACCACACAGTACAGGCTGGTCCTTCTCCCGTGCCCATGGCATGTTTCCTTATAGTGGCCAGCTTCTCTTTGACCAGACGTCTCAGGTCATTTTTTTTTTGTGCACATCTTCGGGGGTCCTCTTCACAATCCCCACGGTACTGACCTGCAGGCTGAGCTCCCCCAAGATCTCTTTCTTATGTGCCTTGCTGGTCTCTGAACTGAGGACACCATGGAGGTACTTATCATATTTGGCTATCCCTGCAACAATGATAGCCTTCTCCTCGTTGCTAAAGTTTTTCTTCCTCCTTGCCTGTATTTCCAGCAGCCGCCATCGCTCTACAAAAGTACCTTGCTTAAGGGGGGGGGAGCAGGATGTACTTTTGCGCCATACAGGCGCATGTCTGGGCGCATTTATAGGCTCGGCGTAACCCGGTTGGCCGGCGTTTCACAGGAAGTTGCGCCGGCGTAGTTGTGAGCATGCGCACAGGGAAGCGATCTCAGTGCTCATGCTCCGTTCATGATACGCCGGGCGTAAATCACTACTCCACGTTCGGACCATCATTTGCATAAGGTCACACCCACTTACACTTACGCTGGCTTACGCCTACAAAATTAATTTACGCAGGCGCAACGTTAGGAGCAAGTGCTTTGTGAATACTATAGTTGCCTCTCTGAGTTACGTCGGCGTAGCGCAAATGAAATTGGTGCATCTTTATACGCCGGTATAAAGATGTGCCGATCTACCTGAATCTAGCCCTATGCCTTTAATGTATGCTAATGTTTTTTTTTTTTTTCTTGCTTTTTTCCCTAATTACCATGATTGGAATATGCTTTGAATGTCCCCTTTTGTCCCCATGCATGTTGTAAGCTTTCCATGCTCTTTTTTTAGCCTACATGCATCTTTCCCTTCACTAACCTGTCCAGCATGCTATCCTACGCCCAAACACACCTAGCCTAGTCTTTTTACACCCTGATTTTTGTCTGCTCCATTGTATTTCTGCCTCCCCCCCCCCCCCGAAATATATTTTTTTTCTAATGCAATTTTAAGCAGAGAGCTACCTTTTTTTTTTTCTGGGCCTAGACTCAGCTAGACCCCCCCCCCTAAAAAAGGTTTAATGGCCCATCAGAGGGGTGAGTAGTCTGATAAGTGGGCCTATTTTTTTTGCCATGAAATACTCTCTCCAATAATAAATGTTATACTGATGTTGCACAAGCATGTTTTTTGTATTGTGATTGCAATATTTATGTGCCAAAGTACTTATTTTTTTTTTTTTTGTTTGTCCCCACAGTTTCCCTCCACGCCACAGGAATGGCAGACTGTGGCTTCCCAATTTGCCCAGTAGTGGGACTTTCCGAACTGCGGAGGGGCAATAGATGGGAAACACATCCGCATAGTGCCGCCACCTCGTTCGGGGTCGTACTATTACAACTACAGTAGGTGACTGCGATATTGTGTCAATCTCGCTCCCTTTCTCGGCGAGATTGACCACCTGCGATCCCCATCGCGGGAGCCAGCGCCGAGCTGGCTTGCCGCGATGGAGACAAAGCCGTCATAGAAGCGACGGGGATCCGACGTGGATTCCCACCAATTCTAAACGTGGGCGGCGTTTAGTATGAATCCTGAAGGGGAACTCCCGCCGGATTTTAAATAAAAATCCGGCATGGGTTCCCCCCTCAGGAGCATACCGGGCCCTTAGGTCTGTTATGGGTTGGAAAGAGACCCCCCTACGCCGAAAAAATGGCGTGGGGGTCCCCCCACAATCCATACCAGACCCGTATCCAAAGCACACCGGCCGGTCAGGAAGGGAGTGGGGGCGAGCGAGCGCCCCCCCCCCCTCCTGAGCCGTACTGGGCAGCATGCCCTCAACATGGGGGGTCAGGTGCTCTGGGGCAGGGGGGCGCACTGCGGCTCTGTTAGACATAAGCTTTTGGAGCTAAACAAATTACAGGCAGACAGTCTGTAGGTCGTGGAAACAGGAACTGAACTTTATTACTACTTCTTGTACATAGACAAAACATGAACTAGCAAACGTAACACTGCCATCTAGTGATCATATAATGTAATAGGCACACAGCAATTACATTTAGTAGATGTTGCTCATATAATACAAACCTTGTATGCTAACACCCCCACTCAACAACTACTATCTATGTCAATCCCATTTCTGATCTAAGATCAACAAATCTGTTTCTAGCTAGTGGTTTTGTCAAAACATCAGCAATCATTTTTTCCGTTTCACAATACACAAGTTCAATCACTTTCTGATCAACTAAGTCATGAATGTAATGATGTCTGACATCGATGTGCTTGGTTCTTCCATTAATCTTCTCACTTGTTGCAAGCTTAATGCAACCCTGATTATCCTCAAATAAGACGGTAGGTTCTGATGTTGTTTCTCCAAGATCCTTGAGTAATTGTTGTAACCACACAACTTCTTGACTGGCATAAGCTGCAGATATGTATTCAGCTTCTGTAGAGGACAATGCCACTGACATCTGTTTCTTGCTGGACCATGATATAGGACTGTCTCCCAATTTTAATAAGTAACCACTTGTGGATTTGCGTGTGCTGTGATCACCTGCCCAATCGGAGTCCACATATCCCACAAGGTTTAAATCACCACTTGCTGACAGTTTTAAATTTAAGTCTTTTGTCTGTTTCAGATATCTCATAACTCTTTTGATCGCATTCCAATCTCTTAGACGTGGTTTATCAACTCGCCTGCAAAGAAGAGACATGCTGGCTGCAATGTCTGGACGTGTAGTGGTTGCAATGTAGAGAAGTGCCCCCACTGCTTGTCTGTATTGTTCATTGGATGTGAGAAGGTCATCTTCTCCTTCTAACTTTGGATAGGCTGTGTCCATAGGTGTGCTTGCTCCTTTCGCCTCTGTCATGTTGAATTGCTGAAGAATAGATTCAATTTTTGCGCTCTGATTCAACAGGAAACTTCCATCTTTCTCACGCTGGATGTCAATTCCAAGATAATATGTCACTTCACCTAGGTCTTTAGTTTCAAAGTGCTTGTTGAGTACTCCTGTTAACTTTGCAATTTCATTGTTATTTTTGTGAGCAATGATCAGGTCATCAACATAAATTAGCAGATACATCCACTCAGTGTCTACTTGTTTAGCGTATAGGCACGGATCAGCTTTGCTTCTTGTAAATCCTTCATTTAGTAGAACTTGATTAATCTTCAGGTTCCATGCTCGAGCTGATTGTTTAAGGCCATAAAGAGATTTATTCAACTTGCAGACAAGATGCTCTTGTCCCTTTTTCAAATATCCTTCTGGCTGTGACATGTAAATTTCTTCTTCAATATCACCATTAAGAAAAGCTGTCTTAATATTGTGATGTTTCACAATCATTGTACGCATGGCAGCCACTGTCATTAGTGTTCTGAAAGTACTTTGTTTAGCAACTGGAGCAAAAGTAGCATCATAGTCCTCACCGAACTTCTGTGAGTAACCTTTAGCAACCAGCCTTGCCTTGTACCGACAGACTTTCCCTTCAGAGTTACATTTGGTTTTAAAAACCCATTTACATCCTATGGCATGTTTACCTTGAGGTAGCTCTGTAAGTGTCCATGTCTGGAGATCTTCGAGTGATGTCATTTCTTCATCAGCGGCTTTATTCCATACTTGTTTCTCATGCATTGGCAGTTTCTGCATCTCTTTCCATGAACCTGGTTCAGTTTGAACAGCTCTGCGAGCTATGTAAGATAAACGTTCAGCTGGAACACCTTTATTGATTCTGGTTGATTTTCTGACTGAAGGTATTTCTGGTTCAGATTCAGGTTTTGATTCTTCTGCAGTAATTTCTATTTCTGTATCACTTTCCTTATTTTCTTGAGTGACTGATGTTGATTCTTTCTCAGTTTGAATAGTTTGTGTCTGTTGTTCAAACTTTGAGCACATAGAGGTTTCATCAATAATCACACTTCTGCTGACTGTTACCTTGTTCGTGTCTTGATGTAAAATCCTGTATCCTTTTTGAGATTCACTGTACCCCACAAGTACACCTTCTTTTGCACATGCATCCCATTTTGTACGTTTTTCTTTTGGAATGTGTACATAGGCTTTACTTCCAAAAATTCTGATGTGTCTTAAATCTGGTTTCCTTTTGTTCCATAGTTCATATGGAGTTTTTGTTGTTGCTTTTCCCGGCAAACGATTTTGAAGATAACATGCAGTTGTGATAGCTTCTCCCCAGAATGTAGTTGGCATATCAGCATCAAATAGCATGCTCCTCCCACTTTCACACAGTGTGCGGTTCATTCTCTCTGCAACTCCATTTTGCTCCGGGTTATATGGAACTGTTGTCTGGAACATAATTCCATGCTTCCTGAGAATGGCTTGTGTTTTACCACTTGTATATTCTGAGCCATTGTCTGTTCGTAGTACTCTGGGCATTCTGCCGAAAATATTATTTACTTCAGCGAGATACTGTTCCAATTTCTCTGGCACTTTATCCTTATTGTGAAGTAGAAATACTGTGGTATATCTGGAGTATTCATCAATGAAGGTCAGGAAGTACTTTTTCTTTCCTGGAGTCATAGTTTTCATTGGACCACAAAGATCTGAATGTATTAAGTCCAGAGGTTTTAGAACTTTGCTGTTTGTCTGCTTGGGAAAAGGTGTCCTTGCCATTTTTCCTTTAATACAGCTGGTACAAATCATTGTGTGATCACATGGATTAATCTTAATACCACTTGCATAGTTATTCTCAACTATTTTCTTTATTGTATCAGAATTTCTGTGTCCCAATCGTCTGTGCCAAGTGTGGATGCAGTTTGAATGTTTATCCTCTTTGGCTATTTTAACCATTTCACTGCAGTTCAACTGATATAGTTCATCTATGATTTTAGCCTTTGCAAGCAAGCAATCCCCTTTTGTTATGATACAACTGTCACCCTGAAATGTGACTACATTGCCTTGGTTAGTGAGTTTCTTTACTGACAAAAGGTTGCTTTCAAGATCTGGCACATACAGAACATTCCTCATATGGATCTTTTTAGTGATATCTGGAGAGATAGGACAGTATAGAAAGCCATCTCCTATTCCCACTGATTTCATGAGTTGTCCATTAGCTGTAGTTATCCCTTCTGTTTTGCTTTCATCAAGCTGAGCGAAGAAACTTCGGTTATTTGTCATGTGACTTGTAGCGCCTGAGTCCACACACCATGCTTGCACACAGGTGACACAATTTTTGGATCCGAATGCATATTCCTTTGTTTCTATGACATTCTTAGCTTGTTGGAATGCACTTTGTTTTTGCATTCTAGCTTTCCAGATTCTACAATCTGCTTTTAGATGTCCTGGTTTCTTGCACACAAAGCATTCCCGCTTTTCTAGCTGCACGTTACTGTGTTTATTTTTGTATCTTGTCTTTAAAGCCGTCTGTGAACACACACTCACAGTACTCATGCTTTCAGTTTTGCGCTTGTATTCATCCACAAGCTTGCCTTTAACATATTCCAGTGTCAGATCATCATCTGGACGTGCATCTAGTGCTGTGACAAGTGTCTCATAACTTTCAGGAAGTCCACTTAATAATAGCGCTGCAACATGGAAATCTTTCATCTCTTCTCCAATCCCTCGCAGTCTCTCCACCATCTCTAAGGTCTGCCTTATATAGTCCTGCATGTCCTGGTCTTTCTGTAGCTTAGTCTGATAGAGCTTTCTGATTAAATACAGTTTATTGCTGAGATTAACTCTTTCATGTGCTTTCTGTAACTCTTCCCACATGTCTTTAGCAGTTTGACAGTTACATATATGTATGATTTGATCATCATCTATGCACAGGGAGATTGTGCTTTGCGCCTTCTGATCTCTGTCTAACAACTCCTCTGTGGGCTGTGCAGGTCTTTGTTCATTTATGCATTTCCACGTACCTTCTCTTATAAGCAGCATTTTCATCTTGAATTTCCAAGATTGGTAGTTCTGATTTGTCAGATTTGCAATGGAGAACTTTGCTGATGGCATGGCAGCTGCCATTACTGCTGTTTGTCTTTCTGTTGCTGTCTTCTGCACTGAATTGCTCTAGCTCAATGTACCTGGCTATATCCAGGGGTGATCTGTATTATACCCTGGGCTTCTGTAACATGCTCTGGGCCCATAACCTGTTAGACATAAGCTTTTGGAGCTAAACAAATTACAGGCAGACAGTCTGTAGGTCGTGGAAACAGGAACTGAACTTTATTACTACTTCTTGTACATAGACAAAACATGAACTAGCAAACGTAACACTGCCATCTAGTGATCATATAATGTAATAGGCACACAGCAATTACATTTAGTAGATGTTGCTCATATAATACAAACCTTGTATGCTAACAGGCTCCCCCACCCCAGAGCACCCTGTCCCCATGTTAAGCGGGAGGCTTATCGGAATCTGGGAGCCCCCTTTAATAAGGGGGCCCCCAGATACCAGCCCCCCACCCTAAGTGAATGAGTATGGGGTATTTTATTAGTTGGCCGCCGGGGGGGTGTGTGGTCGCTTTTATAAAAGCGCCCCCCCCCCCCCCGGCAGGCTTCTTCCGACATCTTCGGCGGGGGGGTGGGTGCCGCTGTTCTTCGCCGCCGCCTGGTTCTCTTCCGCCGGTGGGGTGTCGCTTTTATAAAAACGTGCACCCCCCAGCGGGCTTCCTTCAACATCTTTGGTGGGGGGGTGGGTCTTCTCCGCTCTCCGGGGGGTCTTCTCCGCTCTCCGGGGTCTTCTCCCGCTCTCCGGGGTCTTCTCCCGCTCTCCACTCTTGATTCGGCGCTCTCCGGTGCCTTCTTCTTCTTCTTCAGGACTGGCCGCCGCTATCTTCGTGTTAGCTCAATTACTAGCGGCGGCTAGACACGTCTTCTTCTTCTCTTCTTCTCCAGATGTTGACTCGACGCTTCCTCCCGCTGTTATGCCGGGCGTGTGGCTCCCAGCGACTTAGATAGGCCTATCTTGTGACGTCGCAGTCCCATCATGCTCCGGTATACTCACCTTTCCGTAATTTTCCTTTCCTGACGCATCTTCATGGCAACACACAGCTGCCCACCCTGTTGTTTTGTGATGATATATAGAGAGAATGGTGCGGGGCGTCTCCCCTTCAAATTTATAGCTAACCAATCCTGTCAGGTTGTGGGGGCGGAGTCACACCCAGTGTGTGCTGCCATGAAGATGCATCAGGAAAGGAAAATTACGGAAAGGTGAGTATACAATTTTCCGTTTTTTGGTTGTAACATGACAAAATGTGGAACATTTCAAGGGGTATGAATACTTTTTTAAGGCACAGTAGGTAACTAATAGGGATGAGCTTCGCGTTTGAAACTAACGTATGTTCGACCCGAACATCGTCCGTTCGATCGTTCGTCGAATTTCGAACAAAAACGATTGTTCGCGGCAAATTCGAGTGAAACGAAACAATCATTTTTAAAACTTTTTTTCCATTGATGCATGTTCCCTGGGGCAAGACCTGGGTTCTGAAAGACGTTTTCCAACAATAACTTGAAAATTGATCTTTAAAATGACCGTTTTTGAATTTGAACGTTCGAGTCCCATAGACTTCAATGGGGTTCTAAATGTTCGTGCGAACGATCGGACCGTTCGACGGTTCTGGTGCGAACCGAACGCAGGGGGTGTTCAGCTCATCCCTAGTAACTAGGGCTGTTACTGATCAAAATTGTTGTGTTCGATTAATCGTTTTTTTTTTTAATCGATTAATCGACTAATTTTGATTAATTATAACGCACATACAGATCCAACTACTTTTAGCTGATTCCCAGTGCAGCTGCAACCACTGAATAATGGATAGCAGGATACAAAAAACACACAAAGGCAGCGCTCGATGGGAATAGCATTACAACTTTTATAGTCTTCAAGTAGGTAACCAAATAAATATTGCACTGGAGATAAAATCGACGTAGCTACATAAACTGTAAAAATGGTGCGAGTAATACCAAACGGTAGCAAAAGCAGTCATAAAAACATGTAGCTAAGTATGATACTGGTATAAAAATGTGTACAACGATACCACTGCTGAATCCAGATGAGGAGAGGTTAACATCAGTCCGTCGGCATGTAGATGTCCCGTTAAGGGAAATATCACAACTCCTAGTAGATGGTTGTAGAATCCCAGGTTGATAGAGGGAAGTGATAGAGGGAAGTGTAACAGCCTTGCGTGTGGCAGATAGTAAGGTCCCGCCGGCATGCAGATATGAGGGCACAGCAAAGGAGCCCTTCAGATGAACACGGCAAGCCCTGCCGGTGTCCATGACGTTACCGGATCTCCGACGGAACTCCCTGAAGGGCCAGAAGCCGGCAGAGAGGAGAGTACCAATCAAAAGAATTTTAATATATCAAAAAGATTTTGATCGATCGAAAAAATTAAAGATTAATCGATTAATTAAAAGTTACTAGTAACTAATGATATATATGTATATGAATCGCTAAAGTACCATGTATATATTTCTACCTTTCATGTAGTGCCATTAAAATACCTCAAACACTAAGGATCTTAAGAATCACATACCAGACAAGTGGACGGTATTCATTTCGATCTCTTCATTAAGACTTCATGAGTTTAAGGAGTTTAGAGAGTATATCCAATATGTGTCCTGTGCACATAGTTTCTTTATTTCGTTCTAACTGGGTAAGGTCACCTGAGGTCAAATTCAATGAATCAAACTTTAAAGCGGTGGTTCACCCTAAATCTACTATGTCCCATCCGATCCAGCATACTGGCGTCAGCGCCAGTATGCTGTTTTTTTTTTTTTTTTAAACTGCTCCACTTACTGTTTAATGATTAATTTTCATTTCTCTCCACCGCGACTTGCGAAAATCAGAGATATACGGCGCCTGCATAGTCAGCTCCTAGGTCTGTGCGCAGGCGCCGTATATCACCGGAAATAGCCGAGTCCTAAATCGGCTATTTTCGGAAGCCGTGATGCGCAATAACGGCGCCATTCCACGCGGTGGAGAGAAATGAAAATTAATCATTAAACAGTAAGTAGAGCAATTAAAAATAAAAAAAAAAGGGATTTTTAAATACAGCTTACCTGTAAAATCCTTTTCTTGGAGTACATCACGGGACACAGAGCGGCATATTCATTACTATGTGGGTTATATGGAGTACCTTCAGGTGTGGACACTGGCAATCTCAAACAGGAAGTCCCCTCCCTATATAACCCCCTCCCCTAGAGGGAGTCCCTCAGTTTTGTAGCAAGCAGTATGCCTCCCAAAATGGTCACCCAAAAGAGGGGTGGGAGCTCTGTGTCCCGTGATGTACTCCAAGAAAAGGATTTTACAGGTAAGCTGTATTTAAAAATCCCTTTTTCTTTCTCGTACATCACGGGACACAGAGCGGCATATTCATTACTATGTGGGATGTCCGAAAGCAATGCTTTAATGAGGGGAGGGAGACATCTTCCAAAGAAGGATTCAATTTAGAGATAAACTCAAATCATAATAATAATTCCAACTTAGTCAAGAAAAAACTTTTTTTTTTTTTTTTTTTTATAACCAAGGGTGTTTCTGATCCCGAGGATTTCAAACTGCAGCCTGTAGTACTGCCTGACCAAAGGCAGCATCCGCATTTCTTCTCACGTCTAGTTGATAAAACCTTGTAAACGTGTGGACTGATGACCACGTTGCCGCCTTGCATATCTGAGCCATAGAGATCTGATGGTGTGCTGCCCAAGAGGCGCCCATGGCCCTGGTAGAATGGGCCTTTACCGACAACGGAGGAGGCAATCTCTTCAACCCGTAGGCTTGAATGATTAATTGTCTAATCCATCTCGAGATGGTGGATTTTGCAGCTGCCTGCCCCTTCTTGGGGCCATCTGGTAGAACGAATAACACATCTGTTTTCCGGATCTTTTCTGTAGCTTTAAGATAGGCCTTCATGGCCCGGACAATATCCAAGGTATGCAGCAACCCCTCCTTTCTAGATGTAGGTTTTGGAAAGAAGGATGGAAGTACCAAATCCTGGTTCAAGTGAAATTTGGATATAACCTTTGGTAGAAAGGAAGGATGGGGCCGGAGAACTGCCCTGTCCTTATGCAGAACGAGATATGGTTCCTTACACGATAAGGCTGCTAATTCTGACACTCTCCTGGCCGAAACTATGGCGACCAAGAAAACCAACTTTCTTGTCAGTAAGAGTAAAGGAATCTCAGCCAACGGCTCAAAAGGCTGTTTCTGTAGAGTGGACAGGACAAGATTTAAGTCCCATGGACAAATTGGTGACTTGACAGGAGGATTAATACGCAAGACCCCCTGTAAGAAGGTCTTTACCAGCGAGTGGGTGGCCAGCGGCCTCTGAAACCACACTGACAGAGCTGAGATCTGTCCCTTGATTGTGCTTAGTGCCAGGCCTTTATCCACTCCTAGCTGGAGAAAACTTAACACCCTATCAATAGTATATTTGCGGGAATTCCATCTTTTGGATTCACACCAGCCTACGTAGTTCCTCCACACCCTGTAATAAATCACCCTGGAGACCGGCTTCCTAGCCCTAATCAGGGTAGGAATTACCTGCCTAGACAGGCCTCTATCCCTGAGAATCAGGGATTCAGCCTCCAGGCCGTCAAATTTAGACGCTGTAATGTAGGGTGGAGGATCGGGCCTTGTGAGAGTAGGTCTGGTTGTAGAGGAAGAGTCCAAGGGTCTCCCACTGCCATCTTCAGGACTAGTGAGTACCAAGTCCTCCGGGGCCAAGCCGGAGCTACTAGAATGACTGGCTTGTTCTCCACTCTGATCTTGCGCAACAGGCGCGGGAGTAACTGTAGTGGAGGGAATGCATATAGAAGTCTGAATTGATGCCAAGGGCAAACCAACGCGTCGGTTCCGCAGGCCATAGGATCCCTCGCTCGTGACACGAACCTGTCTAGTTTCTTGTTGAACCTGGATGCCATTATATCTACGTCCGGCATTCCCCACCTCTGGCAGATTGTCTGAAAGACCTGGGGATGCAGAGACCACTCCCCTGGCAACAGACTCTGGCGACTTAAGAAGTCTGCCTGCAGGTTGTCCACTCCGGGAATGAATATCGCCGAAATGCAGGGTACATGAACCTCTGCCCATTGAAAAATCAAGTTCACCTCCCTCTGAGCGGCCTGGCTCCTGGTTCCCCCTTGGTGGTTTATGTATGCCACCGCCGTGGCATTGTCTGACTGGATTCTCACCGGGAACCCCTTTAATCTGGAGGTCCAAGCCAGAAGGGCTAGGCGGGCAGCTCTGATTTCCAAGATATTGATGGGGAGCTGCCTCTCTGCTTTCACCCAAGTTCCCTGGCGGGAGAACCCCTCGAAGACCGCCCCCCAGCCTGCCAGGCTGGCGTCTGTGGTAACTACCTTCCAGACAACAGGGCTGAAGGATTTTCCCTTTAGAAGATTCTGAGGGTTCAACCACCAGGCCAGGCTTTGTCGGACCCTTGATGATAGCGTCAAAGGGGACTCTAAGGCATGTGCCCTCTTGCCCCAGGCTGCTAGAATGGCTGCCTGTAGGACGCGAGTGTGGATCTGAGCGTATGGTACTGCCTCGAATGTGGCCACTAGCTTGCCTAGTAATCGCATACACAGGCGAATAGTTGGACTTTTCTTGTTTAGAACCAACTGAACCAACCCCTTGATAGCTTCGATCTTTACAAGGGGCAGGAACACCTTTTGATGTTCTGTGTCTAACCTCATGCCGAGGTATTCCAACTGCTTTGTAGGCTGGAACGCTGACTTTCCCCGGTTCAGGACCCAGCCGAATTCTTCGAGGTACTGAACCGTGAGGTTTACTGCCTTTTGCAGACCCGGCCGTGAGTGATCTATGATTAAAAGGTCGTCCAAGTATGCTAGGACTGTGACCCCTTGGATCCTTAAATTGGCCAGAATTGGGGCTAGGATCTTCGTGAATACCCGGGGGGCCGTGGCCAGCCCGAAGGGGAGCGCCCTGAATTGGAAGTGTCGCTGCCCCACCACGAAGCGTAAAAACCTTTGATGCGACTGAAAGATTGGTACATGAAGGTAAGCATCCTTTATGTCTATGGAGGCCAGAAAATCGTCCTTCTGAAGCGCGGCGGCTGCTGACCGGATGGATTCCATCCGGAAGGAACGAACCCTTAGGTAACCGTTTAACCTCTTTAGGTCCAAGATTGGCCTGACATCGCCGTTGGGCTTTGGTATGACAAAGAGGTTGGAATAGAAACCTAGGCCTTGCTCTTGGGCTGGCACTTCTATAATTACGTCCTGGCAAAGCAGGTGATCCAAAGCTGCCAGCATTGAGGCCTTCCTCGCTGGATCCCTTGGTAGCCTTGATTCTTGAAAATGAGGCGGAGGATACCTTAGAAACTCCAGTCTGTAACCTGTGGTTACAGATGCCCGGACCCATTTGTCGGGGATCTTGGCTTCCCAAACTTCTGCGAAGAAACGAAGCCTTCCCCCCACCCGCAAGAGTGGGGGCGCCCCTTCATAAGGCAGACTTAGGGGCTGTCTTTGACGGCTTGCGATACCACGGCCTCTTACCCCCAGGGGTCTGTCCCTGCGATCTACTGTTAACGTTGGATCGTGCAGGCGGCCGTCGATACTGCCTGGAATTTGAGGGCCCCGAGACAGGAAAGAGCTGCCTTTTAAATGTAGGAGCCCGGAATGTCTTTTTGACCGGTAAAAGGGTACTTTTGCCATTTGAAATAGTCTGAATATATTTATCCAGATCCTCTCCGAAGAGTCGTCCTCCATGGAAGGGAAACCCTGCCAGAAGCTTTTTGCATGGGGGCTCCGCCACCCAGTTCTTCAACCATAAGAGCCTTCTCATGTGCACCAAACATAGTGATAAACGAGAGGCCTGCTGGATGGAATCTTTTATAGCATCTACCGCAAAACACAGAGCTCTGGGAATGTCAGAAAACTCTTCTGCTTGTTGGGTAGGCATGTCCCTTAACATTTCCTTTGTCTGGTCTTTTAATGCCTGACAAACTCCAATTGCAGCCACCGCTGGCTGCACCACTGCTCCTGCCGTAGCAAAGGATGCTTTTAAAAGTGTCTCTAATCTTTTATCAACCGGATCTTTAAACATGTGTATGTTTTCCACCGGGCAAGTTAGTGATTTATTCACACATGAGATGGCTGCATCCACTACTGGGAGCCTCCACCTCTTGGAGAACTTTTCCTCCATGGGGTAAATGACCGCAAACCTTTTCGGTGGCAGAAAAATCCTGTCCGGCCGTACCCAATCCCGAAAGATCAATTCCTCCAAGAGAGGATGGACCGGAAAAACTGTGTTGTTTAACGGAGCTTTCAAAGAGCCCAGAGAGGATACCGGAGGAACCTGAGGCTCTGGCAATGGTAAACTAAATGCCGAGCGGACCATGTCCGTCAAAGACTGTACCCACAGTCTTTCTGTCTGGGAGTCTGAAAAATGGTTCCTCAGAGGCAGATCCCTCAATCCCTGAACCCTCTTGGTTCAGGTCTAGTTGATCCTCCTGTGATTCCAATTCCTCTGGAGAGAGAATCTCAGCATCTGAGGATACACCTCCTGGTGATGGGGATCTAACCCGTTTCTTACCAGGAATAGCTCTAGCGATCAATGCTGCTATTCTCTCTTCTAGCCCCCCTAGGGATACGGCTAGCATCTCCTCTGTGATGAACACAGGGCTGGGCTGATCTGGGCCAGCCTCCGCACCAGATCTCCCTAATGGCTCATCCAAGGCGCTTCTTAAATTAATAAGTTGCGGGGAAAGTATCGGCATATCAGAATCAGAAAGGGAACCCTTTTGTTTTTTGGTCTTTTTTGTACCCTTTGACCCCGAACCCTTGGAAGCCATAATACAAAATCGAGGGACTCCGCCCACACAACAGACTGTAGTGGGCAGGAGTACAAAAATCAGAGTTTAGGGGACAATAGACCACTAATGCCCAAAAACTGATGGGATCCCGTATGTTCCTTTTTTTTTTTTTTTTAAATATATTATATATTTTCTTTTGACAACATACAGTGACCCCAAACTAAGTTTGCCAGCCTCCAAACCTGCTGCAAAAAAGGGGATTTCTTGGCTTAACAAAAAGGTATTGGAACAAAGTCCACATGTACTACCCCTCTTCCGCCACCGGGAGTCACTGTTCTGCCGCTCTGCGTCCTCTCCTCTGAAAATCAGCCTCAGACTGAGCACTGACAATGCCTGCTGTCTATAACAGCACAAAGGCGCGCCCCTGTATGACGCCGCAGGCACGCCCCCCCCCCCCCCCCGCCCTCCTGTGTGAACGGCGCGAAAAACGTCCATAAGACGTGCGCGCGCGCGCGCGTATGCCGGAAACAGGAGGAACATGGAGGAGCCGCGCTGCTGGAGATCCAGGAACGCAGAAACAGGCGGCAGATTCAAACCCCCGGCCAGGTAGGACTCTCCAAAGGCCCCTAGGGATCCTTACTAGCCCTAGGAAGAAACAGCAGGTTTAGCTAGCACACATATTTAGACAGGGGGACCTAGTGATGGGGGGGAAAAGGTGTCATCCTGTCTCTCTTTAGACATAGTGAACAAGGTTGCCCATGCAGAGCATACTTAGGCTATCCCCCCTTTTAGGTTACCCCGGAGAGCCTGCTGTCGAACCAAGTCCCGCAGGCTCCCCCTTACCTGCTCCATGCTGCAGGATGTTTGTCCAGCAAACTGATCCAATCTTCTCCCATCTCCGTGGGTAGCGTAGTAGACCTTCAGGCCCTGGGGTCCTATGAAGGTACCCACTGTCCTGGACCTATATAGCACCCTGGCAAACAGGAACTTATGGTTTTTACAAACTCCAAGTCCTGGGCCCAGGGTCCAGCCCTCCAAAGAGGAGCATTATAGGCAAAACCCCCACGGCTTGGGGCCCGGGTACTGTCCACTTTGGCACTGAGGCTCCTTGGACAGATCCGGTTAGCCCGCCCTTAATCCCAAGGATGTGGAGCAAAGCTATTCCGTGACCAACACCTAAGACACTGGCGAAAAAACTGAGGGACTCCCTCTAGGGGAGGGGGTTATATAGGGAGGGGACTTCCTGTTTGAGATTGCCAGTGTCCACACCTGAAGGTACTCCATATAACCCACATAGTAATGAATATGCCGCTCTGTGTCCCGTGATGTACGAGAAAGAAAACAGCATACCTGCGCTGACGCCAGTATGCTGGATCGGATGGGACATAGTAGATTAAGGCTAAACCACCGCTTTAAGGTCTTCTATAGATTTTCTATGGTGCTTGGCTGGCGGCGGCGGCGACGGAGCGGTTTTGGATCCGAGATGGTCATGGCACAGGTTTTTTTGGGCTGGGCGGTGGGGGGTAAGCTCACGTGCTGGTTTCTGCCTGGCTTACCATTGCGCATCAATTTTGAACACTAAACTCACCTACCTGACACACTGACCATTACACTGACTACTTAACATTCATACACCTACCTGACATACATACACCTACCTGACATACACTAACATACACACACCTACCTGACATACACTGACATACATACACCTACCTGACATACATACACTGACATACACACACATACCTGACATACATACACTGACATACATACACCTACCTGACATACACTGACATACACACACCTACCTGACATACACTGACATACATACACCTACCTGACATACACACACCTACCTGACATACACTGACATACATACACCTACCTGACATACATACACTGACATACACACACATACCTGACATACATACACTGACATACATACACCTACCTGACATACACTGACATACACACACCTACCTGACATACACTGACATACATACACCTACCTGACATACATACACCTACCTGACATACACTGACATACATACACCTACCTGACATACACTGACATACATACACCTACCTGACATACATACACTGACTACCTGACATACATACACCTACCTGACTTACATACACCTACCTGACTTACATACAGCTACCTGACTTACATACAGCTACCTGACATACACTGACATACACACACCTACCTGACATACATACACTGACATACATACACCTACCTGACATACACCGACATACACACACCTACCTGACATACACACACCTACCTAAAATACATACACTGACATACATACACCTACCTGACATACACTGACATACATACACCTACCTGACATACACTGACATACACACACCTATCTAAAATACATACACTGACATACATACACCTACCTGACATACACTGACATACACACACCTATCTAAAATACATACACTGACATACATACACCTACCTGACATACACTGACATACATACACCTACCTGACATACATTGACATACATACACCTACCTGACATACATAAACCTACCCGACATACATACACTGACTACCTGACATACATACACCTACCTGACCTACATACAGCTACCTGACATACACTGACCTCACCTACCTGACCTACATACACTCACCTACCTGACATACATACACTCACCTATCTGACATACATACACCTACCTGACTTTGCATTTTGCAATTACATTTACTTTGCTGCCTGTTGGACCTAGTTGCCTTGTTACCTTGCTATCACCCGATCGTCCAATCGCTCCTCCGCTGGCCTGATCTCTCCTGATCTATCCAACAAGCTCCGAGCCAGGATCATGATCTCAGTGATGTGGCACGGTGATGTGGTGATGTGGTATTGTAATTCCCGCCTTCTGGAGCTTGCAGTGCCTATGATGTACGTCACACGTCCCACGGTCCCGGCATTGGATCCATCATAGGCGTTACAGGCTCCAGAAGGCGGGACCTGCTATCGCACTCAGCAGGACTAGGCAGGACTCTTCCTGTCCCTGCCCTGGAACCAACTATCTAACCATTGAACATCTTTGTCTGTTAAAGGAAGTTAGAAAATAGCAGACATACTGGTTAGAGCAACAGGTGAAAATAAAGATTAAAACAGTATAAAAGCCAAAACCAAAAATGTAATATATTGCAGCTTAGCAATCATTAGATGTGGTGGCTGTTTTCGTTTTTTCTTTGGCTTTTTAAACTCTGTTTTCATTTGGTGATCTGGCCAGTAACACAGCTGTAGGGATGAGCTTCGCGTTCGAAACAAAATAATTTCGAACAAAAACGATCGTTCGCGGCAAATTCGAGTGAAACGAAACGACCGTTTTTAAAACTTTTTTTCCCTTGATACGACTATCAATGGAAAAAAAAGTTTTAAAAACGGTTGTTTTTTCAGGAGTCCTGCTCCTGAAAAAACGACTGTTTTTAAGACTTTTTTCCATTGAAAGATGTTCCCTGGGGCAAGACCCGGGTTCTGAAAGATGTTTTCCAACAATAACTTGAAAATTGGTCTTTAAAATGATCGTTTTTAAATTCGAACGTTCGAGTCCCATAGACTTTAATGGGGTTCTAAATGCGAACGATCAGACTGTTCGACGGTTCTGGTGCGAACCGAACGCGGGGGTGTTCGGCTCATCCCTACACACCTGCTGTATTAGGCCGGGAATCCCATCAGGAAAAAAACGTTGGTTTTCCTGATAGGATTCCTGGCAAGCTTGTCTTACAAAGCCGTGCATACAGACGGCCATTCAAAAGAACCGCCGATCTTTTGAATGGCAAGAATGCGGTGATGTAATCGACTACGACGAGCCACGCTCGTCACATTCGATGCCGTCGCCGCCATCTTGCTACACTCTACACTAAACTTGCATGCCACCGTGCATGCGTCAAACTCTTATTGCACATGCGCGGGTTTACCTGGGACGACCAGTTTTCTAAGCAGGAAACACTCTCCCGGGAATCCCAACGGGAAAATAGAGAGCAAGATTCTCTATTTTCCCGTGAGGATTCTCGGCTGTTTTTCTGACGGGAAACTGCTAGGGAGCATATACACGGCCGTGATTCCCGGCCAAATGCTCTCCTGGCAGTTTTCCTGACGGGAAAACTAGTCGTGTGTGGCTTTAGAGTGCCCCAACAGCATTGTCAGTCTGGGGGAAGAGAGTGTTAGATTTACTAACAGATTTAGATACACTTCTGTTGTTACACAGACTTATTACACAGAAATAAGACGATCCAGGTCCATCTTTTGCCATGAAGCGATTATACTTTTATTTTAATGCAGGAAAAACAGTAAGGAAATGTGAAACATATAAAGGATTACACAAATATACTTGCTCCAGTGAGGAGATTTCCATTCACTTACGGTCTTCTTGATGGATATAGACTGAAAGGGTATGCCACGTACACACGACCGTTATTCATGTCATGTTTTTCTCAACGTGATTTGTCGTAATTCCTCTCAAGCCTGCCTTGCATACACACAAAAAATGCTTGAGCAAAGTGCGGTGACGTACAATACGTACAACGGCACTATAAAGGGGAAGTTCCATTGGAATGGCGCCACCCTTTGGGCTACTTTTGCTAATCTCCCTGTCTGAGCATGCGCATTTTGTTCCCCCTCGTTAAAGCATACACACGACGTGACGATGTGAAAAAGAACGACGTGAAAAACGACGTGAAAAACGACAAGAAAAAATAGAGCCGGTTCTAAAAAAAAATTGGGCATTTTTCTTGTCGAGAAAAATGCTCTGGAGCATACACACAACCATTCTTAATGGTCTAGAAAAAACAACGTTTTTTTCATCCCGATTATTGTTAAGCCTGCTTTGCCTACACACGATCGTGAAAAAAAAATGCTGTCACCGGCGGTGCCGGTGACGTACAACGGCACTATACAGGGGAAGTTCCATTCGGATGGTGCCACCCTGTGGGCTGCTTTTGCTGATTTTGTGTTAGTAAAAGTTTGGTGAGAGACGATTCGTGCTTGTCTGTCTGTTACAGCGTGATGAATGTGCTATCTCCATTATGAACGCTACTTTTACCAGAACGAGCGTTCCCGTCTCATAACTTGCTTCTGAGCATGAGCATTTTTTTCACGTCGTTAAAGCCTACACACGACCATTTTTTACAACGTTAAAAACGACAACGTGAAAAAACGATGCAAACATTTAGCGCATGTTCTAAATTTTTAATGCCCATTTTTAACTTCGGGAAAAATGCTCTGGAGCCCACACACAATAGTTTTTAACCACTTCAGCCCCGGACCATTTCGCTGGTCAATGACCGAGCCACTTTTTGAGATTCGGCACTGCGTCACTTTATGTGACAATTGCGCGGTCGTGCAACGTGGCTCCCAAACAAAATTGGCGTCCTTTTTTTCCCACAAATAGAGCTTTCTTTTGGTGGTATTTGATCACCTCTGCAGTTTAAATTTTTTGCGCTATAAACAAAAATAGAGCGACAATTTTGAAAAAAAATTATATTTTTTACTTTTTGCTGTAATAAATATCCCCAAAAATATATAATAAAAAATAAAAATTTCCTCAGTTTAGACCGATACGTATTCTTCTACATATTTTTCATAAAAAAAAATCACAATAAGCGTTTATGGATTGGTTTGCGCAAAAGTTATAGCGTCTACAAAATAGGGGGTAGTTTTATGGCATTTTTATTCATATATATTTTTTTACTAGTAATGGTGGCGATCTGCGATTTTTATTGGTACTGCGACCTTATAGCGGACACTTCGGACACTTCTGACACATTTTTGGGGCCATTGGCATTTTTATAGCTATCAGTGCTATAAAAATGCATTGATTATTGTAAAAATGTCACTGGCAGGGAAGGGGTTAACACTAGAGGGGGAGGAAGGGGTTAATTATGTTCCCTAGGTGTGTTCTAACTGAATAGGGGGGTGGTACTGACTAGGGGAAATGACAGATCGCTGTTCATACATTGTATGAACATGCGATCAGTCATTTCTCCCCCCCCCTTGACAGGACCAGTAATGAGCGATCGCGGGTGCCTGGCAGTGATCGCGCCCGCAGGGCACGCTCGTCGGCACCAGGGGCGAGCAGGGGTTGCGCGCCCCTAGTGGTTGAAATGCGAAATTACGTAATATTACGTGATTTTGCACAGCCGAGCCGACCTGCCGCCGTAAAACTGCAGAGGCTGGTCGGCTAGTGGTTAATGACATAAAAAAAAAAAAATTCACATTGTGAAAAATGGTCGTGTATACGCGGCACAAGACATAGAAGCAGTATTTCTTTTTTTTCAATTATTTTTATTGTCTTTGTTCTCAGGATGGAGATTTCTCCCTTGCTCCTTCTTTCATGGTTGAAAAACAGAAAATCTCCCCAATAAGGACATAATCAGCAATGAGTACCAGACAGAGGCGCTAGCTCTTCCTCACTGTATCTTAAATTAAAGAAGTTTTTAATGAAGCTGGGATTTCAGAGATACTAATGAATAATTCCTTCAGGTACCAGTAAGCGGGATTTTTTAATTCCTGCCTATCTAATTAATACAGTGTCCTTTATTCTTCAGCTTGTTTTTCTCCTTTTCAAAGCATTTAAGGCATTTGCTGGTAAAGCAGCGATACACATCCATTTTATTATTAATTTGCGTCAAACCGTCCCAAATTTTCTCTTTTCCTTTGTTTTTGTTTGTGAGATCCATAACATATATTATACTGTATACAAACGCTTTATTGTTTTTAAATTTATCAAACACCGAAAGTGTATTGATAACATTTCTACCGTTCTCTGTGTTGGCGCATATGCCCACACATGGGGAGTTAAGAGTGTAGAAGATGGCACAATCTGCATTACGATTAGTTTTCAGGCCCAGCAATTCCTGGACTGGGGAGACCTTGGTTCCGGGTGATGGAAACAGCAGACGATATTCAGAATGAAAGCCCGGGGGTCCATGGGTTGCCAAAACCATTTGTCTTCCTGTGTAGATTCCCTGCTCATCAGTTAAGGCAGCGGTAATTCTAACTTTATCTTCATTTTGCAGGATTTTGAGATCTTTGTTGTTATTAGAGAGACTTTGACATTCTTGTTTGGAGAAAACAGCAACATAGGCGTATTGTCTTGTTTCAGCCCTGAAGTTATTTTAGAAAAAAATTAAATAAAAAAGGAAAGCATTTTATTTTACGGCACAACTGAAATTTTTGTTTAAATTGGTTAAATATATTTTAAATACTGTATGTATCAAAACAAGAGTCTTGCTAAGTCTGTTTTATTTAGAAAGCAGCAGCCCCCTGAGTAGAAAAGCTTGCCCCCTGCCGACTATAGGTCTGATTCAGCAAAGGACATAAAAATCCTCTGCAGAGAGACTACTGCTTCCACACAGAGAGTCATTGTCCTTATCCACAGCATACAAGGAAACGCTCGGAAAAAGCTTTTCTACTCAAGCGTAGATGCTTTGGCGGCGTACACACGAGGGGATATGTCCGCTGAAAACGGTCCGATGGACCTTTTCAGCAGACATCTCCGCTCGTGTGTATGGGCTAGCGGACAGATTTCTCCACCCGACAGATTTCAAAGCAAGCTTTGAAATCTATCCGGTGGAATCTGTCCGCCCGACATGTCTGCTGGTTAGTACACTTACCAGCAGACATGTCGGCCCCCACCGCCGCCGCGCCGCTGCCGAATGGATTCGGCGCATGCGCGGAAGTGTTTTACTTCCTGGTGCGGTGACGTGGCGGTGACGCGGCGGCGTCAACGTCACCGCCGCGTCACCGCGCCGTCCGGCGGCGGGGAATTTGATCCGATGGTGTGTACACGCCATCTGATCAAACTCCCGATCGGACATATCCGATGGAAATGGTCCGCGGACCGTTTTCATCGGATATGTCCAATCGTCTGTACGCCGCCTTAAGAGAACAAACTCTAAATCTGAATACAATTTTCTTTTGATTTTTTCCTTTAGATTTACCAAAACCATATAATATGAGGTCAAACCTAAACTTTTTCAATTTGTATGCAATCAGGCCGGCCCTTGTACTACATAGTAGAAGGTAAATCTAAAGGAAACCGAACAACAAAAGTTGTATAGTGTTTATCCAGCTTAAAGCTAGTCATACACTGAACGAGATAAATCACTTGGTTCATTCATCCATGCTAAACTATGTGGATAGAGGAATCTCACCTGCCCACTGTTGTATTCAGACAGCGACAGCATCTTATATAGTTACATAGTAGGTGAGGTTGAAAAAAGACCACCAAGTCCAACCTATGTGTGTGATTATATGTCAGTATTACATTTTATATTTCTGTATGTTGTGGTCATTCAGGTGCCCATATAATAGTTTCTTGAAACCATCGATGCTCCCCCGCTGAGACCACCGCCTGTGGAAGGGAATTCCACATCCTTGCCGCTCTTAGAGTAAAGAACCCTCTACGTAGTTTAAGGTTAAACCTCTTCTCTTCTTATTTTAATGAGTGGCCACATGTCTTGTTAAACTTGATTCTGCAAAAAAGTTTTATCCCTGTTGTGGGGTCACCAGTACGGTATTTGTAAATTGAAATCATATCCCCTCTCAAGCGTCTCTTCTCCAGAGAGAATAAGGTCAGTGCTCGCAACCTTTCCTCATCACTAATATCCTCCAGACCATTTATTAGCTTTGTTGCCCTTCTTTGAACTCGCTCCATTTCCAGTACATCCTTCCTGAGGACTGGTGCCCAGAACTGGACAGCATACTCCAGGTGCGGCCGGACCAGAGTCTTGTAGAGCGGAAGAATTATCGTTATATCTCTGGAGTTGATCCCCTTTTTAATGCATGCGAATATTCTGTTTGCTTTGTTAGCAGCAGCTTGCCATTGCTAAGCCTATCATCTACTAGGACCCCCAGGTCATTTTCCATCCTAGATTCCCCCAGAGGTTCTCCCCCCAGATCAAATGTTGGTATAGGTTTGTGTATATGGGATATTTTTTTTTTTTTTTTTTTTTTCGGTTGAACTTGATGGACTTTTTTCAATCTGATTATGTAAATATATGTCTAAAAACCCAATGCAATCACTGTTTGGCCAACAAATTTTCCTTCTCGTCCCTTGGATTTTTAAACAAAGTTTGTTGAGTTGGGTGGCATTCAAATTTCAGCCAATTCCAGCTGAATTTGAGCCAATTAAGGCAAGTTTAGCCAGCACTGTGCATGGCTGGATCTCTTCTCTCCCCTCTCTTCCTCTTCACATGGGAACTCGGGCAATCAGATTTTGTGAGGGGCCAAGCCAGGCTGAGCCAAGCCACGCCGTGTGTGTCTATAGGGCATTGACACACATAGCTCAGGAGCAAGCATGCACTGTGTACCCCCATAGAAAGCAGCTTGCATATAGAGAAAAGGAGGAAACAATATTACCAACAGGAGACCCAAAAGGAGAAGGGTGGAGGCCACTCTGTGCAAAACCATTACACACAGCAGTTGAGTATAACTTGTTTATTATTTATATTTAAAAAAAATGCCTTAAGTAACACTTTAACCACTTCAGGACTATATACGTCGACAGAATGGCACAGCTGGGCACATGGACGTATATATATATATATATATATATATATATATATATATATATACGTCCTCTCTAAGAGCCCAGCCATGCGTTGTGAGCATGGCTCAGTCCCAGTCCGAAGCTACCCAGTCCGAAGCTCCGTGACAGCGCGCCCGCGGGACCCGATCGCCGCCGGTGTCCCGCGATTGGGTCACAGGGGAGAGGTGAGTGCAAACAAACCTTCCTTGTTCTTCTCTGTGGCATTGCCATTGATCGTCTATTCCCTGATTTAGGGAACGAGGATCACTGACATCACACCTCCAGCCCCGCCCCTCCCTACAGTAAGAAACACACATGAGATTACACTTAACCCCTACAGTGGCCCCTAGTGGTTAACCCCTTCACTACCATTGTAATTTTCACAGTAATCGGTGCATTTTTATAGCACCTTTCGCTGTGAAAATGACAATGGTCCCAAAAATGTGTCAAAAGTGGCCGATGTGTCCGCCATAATATCGCAGTCACGAAAAAAATTGCTGGCGGCATTAGTATTAAAAAAAATATATTAATAAATTTGCCATAAAACTATCCCCTATTCTGTAAACGCTATAAATTTTGCACAAACTAATCAATAAATGCTTATTGCGATTTGCGATTTTTTTTTTTTTTTTTTACCAAAAATCGACCTAAACTGAAAAAAATATATTATATATTTTTTGGGGATATTTATTATAGCAAAAAGTAAAAAATATATAATTTTTTTCAAAATTGTCGCTCTATTTTTGTTTATGGCGCAAAGAAAAAATCGTAGAGGTGATCAAAAACCACCAAAAAAAGCTCTATTTGTGGGAAAAAAAAGGACGCCAATTTTGTTTGGGAGCCACGTCGCACGACCGCACAATTGTCAGTTAAAGTGACGCAGTGCAATCGCAAAAAGGGGAAAGGTCTTTAACCTGCATAATGGTCAGGGTCTTAACCGGTTACAGGGGTTGTAAAGGTACAATTTTTTTTCCTAAATAGCTTCCTTTATGCTCGCCCCCTCCCTTGGACTACAGGAGAGTCAGGGTACCCACTAACAAGGTAAAGGAAGCTATTTAGGAAAAACAATTGCACCTTTACAACCCCGTTAACTCTTGCTTTAGTCCATTGTACAGCCAGTTAAAAAAAAGCAAGAATGTTCATGAAAGTCATGTGACTTTTTTCCTTCTGTTTTTAAAGTCTATTTTCATACTTCCCTCTGTATATTGGACAGCTCCCTTACTAAGATAAAGCTGAAGTGTTCTGCCCTAAATTGTAGCTAAAACAAAAAAGCAGAAATATCAGCACATTGGACAGAACTTTCAGTTAGTAGGATGTGGAGTGTTCATTGAGCTGATTCCTCTTCCGTATAAATTTTCCTCCATCCATCCCCCCGCTCCTACCACCATAATTTTCTGGTATTAAGGGATAATACATCTAAGCTGCTGCCATAGTCTTGCATCAGATGTGCCCAACTATGCCAATCCTTTCTGTCCATCTGCCCCATTAATTGAAGTTGAACTATAGTTTCTATGGATGAAAAATAATCTATGAATGGAGGATGGGCAGATCTTTGATCGATCCCCCTACCTCCATTCATAGATCTGGTTTCATACATAGAAATCGCAGTACGGCCTCTATGAATGGAGCAGCTGGAAAGAAAAGGCGGACATAGTCAAGCTCTCTTAATAAGCTATGTCCCTTAAGCTATAAGCTATGTCCCTTGTGATGATTTATTATTATTATTATTATTGTAACTCCACTTAAGCTTAAGAGTCGGTTCACAAGACGGCACGACTCCGGGGGCGGCTCTGCAAGTCGTCCTGAGGACTCCAGAGGCGATTTGCAAGACGACTTCTGTATAGAAGTCAATGCAAGTTGCCCCGAGCCGCCCCTGAAGTCGTACAGGGAGTACATTTCTAAGTCGGAGCGACTTGCATGGGAAGCGACTCGTGAGGCGGCTGAGCCGCCTGACACGTCGCCCCAGTGTGAACCGACTCTTAGGGGCAGAACACTTCAGCTAAATCATAAAAATAATGCAAAGGAAGTTGCCCAATATGGAGGTTTGAAAATACTGTATAGACCAGGGGTGGGCAATTATTTTTTCGATGGGGCCACATGAGAAACTAAAAATATTTTGGAGGGCCGGGCCAAAAGGCTAAACTCAATACTGCATAAAATCAATTGTATTTCTTTATAAAAAGCAGTAAATATCATTGTTGGACAACTCGTACCAGTACTTGTTATATAGTTAAACAATGAAAAAGTGAGGTTGCCTTACAAGAATTTTTTTTTAATTTTTGGACATCGCTCCTGCAGACTGAGTAGTACAGAGTGGGATGAGTAGCACAGGGTGGGATGAGTAGCACAGGGTGGGATGAGTAGCACAGGGTGGGATAAGTAGCACAGGGTGGGATGAGGAGAGCACAGGGTGGGATGAGGAGAGCACAGGGTGGGATGAGGAGAGCACAGGGTGGGATGAGGAGAGCAGTACAGGGTGGGATGAGTAGCACAGGGTGGGATGAGGAGAGCACAGGGTGGGATGAGGAGAGCACAGGGTGGGATGAGGAGAGCAGTACAGGGTGGGATGAGGAGCACAGGGTGGGATGAGGAGTACAGGGTGGGATGAGGAGCACAGGGTGGGATGAGGAGCACAGGGTGGGATGAGGAGCACAGGGTGGGATGAGGAGTACAGGGTGGGATGAGGAGAGCAGTACAGGGTGGGATGAGGAGTACAGGGTGGGATGAGGAGAGCAGTACAGGGTGGGATGAGGAGCACAGGGTGGGATGAGGAGCACAGGGTGGGATGAGGAGCACAGGGTGGGATGAGGAGTACAGGGTGGGATGAGGAGAGCAGTACAGGGTGGGATGAGGAGCACAGGGTGGGATGAGGAGTACAGGGTGGGATGAGGAGTACAGGGTGGGATGAGGAGTACAGGGTGGGATGAGGAGTACAGGGTGGGATGAGGAGTACAGGGTGGGATGAGGAGCACAGGGTGGGATGAGGAGCACAGGGTGGGATGAGGAGTACAGGGTGGGATGAGGAGAGCAGTACAGGGCGGGATGAGGAGTACAGGGTGGGATGAGGAGAGCAGTACAGGGTGGGATGAGGAGAGCAGTACAGGGTGGGATGAGGAGCACAGGGTGGGATGAGGAGCACAGGGTGGGATGAGGAGCACAGGGTGGGATGAGGAGCACAGGGTGGGATGAGGAGCACAGGGTGGGATGAGGAGCACAGGGTGTGATGAGGAGCACAGGGTGGGATGAGGAGCACAGGGTGTGATGAGGAGCACAGGGTGTGATGAGGAGCACAGGGTGGGATGAGGAGCACAGGGTGGGATGAGGAGCACAGGGTGGGATGAGGGATGAGGAGCACAGGGTGGGATGAGGAGCACAGGGTGGGATGAGGAGTACAGGGTGGGATGAGGAGAGCACAGGGTGGGATGAGGAGTACAGGGTGGGATGAGGAGCACAGGGTGGGATGAGGAGCACAGGGTGGGATGAGGAGCACAGGGTGGGATGAGGAGTACAGGGTGGGATGAGGAGCACAGGGTGGGATGAGGAGAGCACAGGGTGGGATGAGGAGCACAGGGTGGGATGAGGAGAGCAGGGTGGGATGAGGAGCACAGGGTGGGATGAGGAGCACAGGGTGGGATGAGGAGCACAGGGTGGGATGAGAGAGCACAGGGTGGGATGAGGAGCACAGGGTGGGATGAGGAGCACAGGGTGGGATGAGGGAGCACAGGGTGGGATGAGAGAGCACAGGGTGGGATGAGGGAGCACAGGGTGGGATGAGGAGCACAGGGTGGGATGAGGAGCACAGGGTGGGATGAGGTACAGGGTGGGATACAGGGTGGGATGAGGAGAGCACAGGGTGGGATGAGGAGAGCACAGGGTGGGATGAGGAGAGCACAGGGTGGGATGAGGAGAGCACAGGGTGGGATGAGGAGCACAGGGTGGGATGAGAGAGCACAGGGTGGGATGAGGAGCACAGGGTGGGATGAGAGAGTACAGGGTGGGATGAGGAGAGCACAGGGTGGGATGAGAGAGCACAGGGTGGGATGAGGGTGGGATGAGGAGCACAGGGTGGGATGAGGAGAGCAGATACAGGGTGGGATGAGGAGCACAGGGTGGGATGAGGAGCACAGGGTGGGATGAGGAGCACAGGGTGGGATGAGGAGCACAGGGTGGGATGAGGAGAGCAGGGCGGGTGAGGAGCACAGGGTGGGATGAGGAGCACAGGGTGGGATGAGGAGCACAGGGTGGGATGAGGAGTACAGGGTGGGATGAGGAGTACAGGGTGGGATGAGAGAGCAGTACAGGGTGGGATGAGGAGCACAGGGTGGGATGAGGAGCACAGGGTGGGATGAGGAGTACAGGGTGGGATGAGGAGAGCAGTACAGGGTGGGATGAGGAGCAGGGTGGGATGAGGAGCACAGGGTGGGATGAGGAGAGCAGTACAGGGTGGGATGAGGAGCACAGGGTGGGATGAGGAGCACAGGGTGGGATGAGGAGCACAGGGTGGGATGAGAGAGTAGCAGGGTGGGATGAGGAGCACAGGGTGGGATGAGGAGCACAGGGTGGGATGAGGAGTACAGGGTGGGATGAGGAGGGTACAGGGCGGGATGAGGAGAGCAGTACAGGGCGGGATGAGGAGCACAGGGTGGGATGAGAGAGAGTACAGGGTGGGATGAGGAGCACATGGTGGGATGAGGAGAGGTACAGGGTGGGATGAGGAGCACATGGTGGGATGAGGAGTACAGGGCGGGATGGCATGAGGAGAGTACAGGGTGGGATGAGGAGAGCAGTACAGGGTGGGATGAGGAGCACAGGGTGGGATGAGGAGAGCAGTACAGGGTGGGATGAGGAGAGCAGTACAGGGTGGGATGAGGATGAGCAGTACAGGGTGGGATGAGGATGAGCAGTGCAGGGTGGGATGAGGAGTACAGGGTGGGATGAGGAGAGCAGTACATGGCGGGATGAGGAGCACAGGGTGGGATGAGGAGAGCAGTACAGGGTGGGATGAGGAGCACAGGGTGGGATGAGGAGCACAGGGTGGGATGAGGAGTACAGGGTGGGATGAGGAGCACAGGGTGGGATGAGGAGCACAGGGTGGGATGAGGAGCACAGGGTGGGATGAGGAGCACAGGGTGGGATGAGGAGTACAGGGTGGGATGAGGAGCACAGGGTGGGATGAGGAGCACAGGGTGGGATGAGGAGTACAGGGTGGGATGAGGAGAGCAGTACAGGGCGGGATGAGGAGCACAGGGTGGGATGAGGAGAGCAGTACAGGGTGGGATGAGGAGTACAGGGTGGGATGAGGAGCACAGGGTGGGATGAGGAGCACAGGGTGGGATGAGGAGCACAGGGTGGGATGAGGAGTACAGGGTGGGATGAGGAGCACAGGGTGGGATGAGGAGTACAGGGTGGGATGAGGAGAGCAGTACAGGGCGGGATGAGGAGCACAGGGTGGGATGAGGAGAGCAGTACAGGGTGGGATGAGGAGTACAGGGTGGGATGAGGAGAGCACAGGGTGGGATGAGGAGAGCAGTACAGGGTGGGATGAGGAGAGCAGTACAGGGTGGGATGAGGAGCACAGGGTGGGATGAGGAGAGCAGTACAGGGTGGGATGAGGAGAGCAGTACAGGGTGGGATGAGGAGAGCAGTACAGGGCGGGATGAGGAGCACAGGGTGGGATGAGGAGAGCAGTACAGGGTGGGATGAGGAGTACAGGGTGGGATGAGGAGAGCACAGGGTGGGATGAGGAGAGCAGTACAGGGTGGGATGAGGAGAGCAGTACAGGGTGGGATGAGGAGCACAGGGTGGGATGAGGAGAGCAGTACAGGGTGGGATGAGGAGAGCAGTACAGGGTGGGATGAGGAGAGCAGTACAGGGTGGGATGAGGATGAGCAGTGCAGGGTGGGATGAGGATGAGCAGTGCAGGGTGGGATGAGGAGTACAGGGTGGGATGAGGAGAGCAGTACATGGCGGGATGAGGAGCACAGGGTGGGATGAGGAGAGCAGTACAGGGTGGGATGAGGAGCACAGGGTGGGATGAGGAGCACAGGGTGGGATGAGGAGCACAGGGTGGGATGAGGAGCACAGGGTGGGATGAGGAGAGCAGTACAGGGCGGGATGAGGAGCACAGGGTGGGATGAGGAGTACAGGGTGGGATGAGGAGTACAGGGTGGGATGAGGAGAGCAGTACAGGGCGGGATGAGGAGCACAGGGTGGGATGAGGAGAGCAGTACAGGGTGGGATGAGGAGCACATGGTGGGATGAGGAGTACAGGGTGGCATGAGGAGAGCACAGGGTGGGATGAGGAGAGCAGTACAGGGTGGGATGAGGAGCACAGGGTGGGATGAGGAGAGCAGTACAGGGTGGGATGAGGAGAGCAGTACAGGGTGGGATGAGGATGAGCAGTACAGGGTGGGATGAGGATGAGCAGTGCAGGGTGGGATGAGGAGTACAGGGTGGGATGAGGAGCACAGGGTGGGATGAGGAGTACAGGGTGGGATGAGGAGTACAGGGTGGGATGAGGAGAGCAGTACAGGGCGGGATGAGGAGCATAGGGTGGGATGAGGAGAGCAGTACAGGGTGGGATGAGGAGCACAGGGTGGGATGAGGAGCACAGGGTGGGATGAGGAGTACAGGGTGGGATGAGGAGTACAGGGTGGGATGAGGAGAGCAGTACAGGGCGGGATGAGGAGCACAGGGTGGGATGAGGAGAGCAGTACAGGGTGGGATGAGGAGCACAGGGTGGGATGAGGAGCACAGGGTGGGATGAGGAGTACAGGGTGGGATGAGGAGTACAGGGTGGGATGAGGAGAGCAGTACAGGGCGGGATGAGGAGCACAGGGTGGGATGAGGAGAGCAGTACAGGGTGGGATGAGGAGCACATGGTGGGATGAGGAGAGCAGTACAGGGTGGGATGAGGAGTACAGGGTGGCATGAGGAGAGCACAGGGTGGGATGAGGAGAGCAGTACAGGGTGGGATGAGGAGAGCAGTACAGGGTGGGATGAGGAGCACAGGGTGGGATGAGGAGAGCAGTACAGGGTGGGATGAGGAGAGCAGTACAGGGTGGGATGAGGATGAGCAGTACAGGGTGGGATGAGGATGAGCAGTGCAGGGTGGGATGAGGAGTACAGGGTGGGATGAGGAGAGCAGTACATGGTGGGATGAGGAGCACAGGGTGGGATGAGGAGAGCAGTACAGGGTGGGATGAGGAGCACAGGGTGGGATGAGGAGCACAGGGTGGGATGAGGAGTACAGGGTGGGATGAGGAGCACAGGGTGGGATGAGGAGCACAGGGTGGGATGAGGAGCACAGGGTGGGATGAGGAGCACAGGGTGGGATGAGGAGTACAGGGTGGGATGAGGAGCACAGGGTGGGATGAGGAGCACAGGGTGGGATGAGGAGCACAGGGTGGGATGAGGAGTACAGGGTGGGATGAGGAGAGCAGTACAGGGCGGGATGAGGAGCACAGGGTGGGATGAGGAGAGCAGTACAGGGTGGGATGAGGAGTACAGGGTGGGATGAGGAGCACAGGGTGGGATGAGGAGCACAGGGTGGGATGAGGAGCACAGGGTGGGATGAGGAGCACAGGGTGGGATGAGGAGCACAGGGTGGGATGAGGAGCACAGGGTGGGATGAGGAGTACAGGGTGGGATGAGGAGTACAGGGTGGGATGAGGAGAGCAGTACAGGGCGGGATGAGGAGCACAGGGTGGGATGAGGAGCACAGGGTGGGATGAGGAGCACAGGGTGGGATGAGGAGCACAGGGTGGGATGAGGAGTACAGGGTGGGATGAGGAGAGCAGTACAGGGCGGGATGAGGAGCACAGGGTGGGATGAGGAGAGCAGTACAGGGTGGGATGAGGAGTACAGGGTGGGATGAGGAGAGCACAGGGTGGGATGAGGAGAGCAGTACAGGGTGGGATGAGGAGAGCAGTACAGGGTGGGATGAGGAGCACAGGGTGGGATGAGGAGAGCAGTACAGGGTGGGATGAGGAGAGCAGTACAGGGTGGGATGAGGATGAGCAGTGCAGGGTGGGATGAGGATGAGCAGTGCAGGGTGGGATGAGGAGTACAGGGTGGGATGAGGAGAGCAGTACATGGCGGGATGAGGAGCACAGGGTGGGATGAGGAGAGCAGTACAGGGTGGGATGAGGAGCACAGGGTGGGATGAGGAGCACAGGGTGGGATGAGGAGCACAGGGTGGGATGAGGAGTACAGGGTGGGATGAGGAGAGCAGTACAGGGCGGGATGAGGAGCACAGGGTGGGATGAGGAGTACAGGGTGGGATGAGGAGTACAGGGTGGGATGAGGAGAGCAGTACAGGGCGGGATGAGGAGCACAGGGTGGGATGAGGAGAGCAGTACAGGGTGGGATGAGGAGCACATGGTGGGATGAGGAGTACAGGGTGGCATGAGGAGAGCACAGGGTGGGATGAGGAGAGCAGTACAGGGTGGGATGAGGAGCACAGGGTGGGATGAGGAGAGCAGTACAGGGTGGGATGAGGAGAGCAGTACAGGGTGGGATGAGGATGAGCAGTACAGGGTGGGATGAGGATGAGCAGTGCAGGGTGGGATGAGGAGTACAGGGTGGGATGAGGAGCACAGGGTGGGATGAGGAGTACAGGGTGGGATGAGGAGTACAGGGTGGGATGAGGAGAGCAGTACAGGGCGGGATGAGGAGCATAGGGTGGGATGAGGAGAGCAGTACAGGGTGGGATGAGGAGCACAGGGTGGGATGAGGAGCACAGGGTGGGATGAGGAGTACAGGGTGGGATGAGGAGTACAGGGTGGGATGAGGAGAGCAGTACAGGGCGGGATGAGGAGCACAGGGTGGGATGAGGAGAGCAGTACAGGGTGGGATGAGGAGCACAGGGTGGGATGAGGAGCACAGGGTGGGATGAGGAGTACAGGGTGGGATGAGGAGTACAGGGTGGGATGAGGAGAGCAGTACAGGGCGGGATGAGGAGCACAGGGTGGGATGAGGAGAGCAGTACAGGGTGGGATGAGGAGCACATGGTGGGATGAGGAGAGCAGTACAGGGTGGGATGAGGAGCACATGGTGGGATGAGGAGTACAGGGTGGCATGAGGAGAGCACAGGGTGGGATGAGGAGAGCAGTACAGGGTGGGATGAGGAGCACAGGGTGGGATGAGGAGAGCAGTACAGGGTGGGATGAGGAGAGCAGTACAGGGTGGGATGAGGATGAGCAGTACAGGGTGGGATGAGGATGAGCAGTGCAGGGTGGGATGAGGAGTACAGGGTGGGATGAGGAGAGCAGTACATGGCGGGATGAGGAGCACAGGGTGGGATGAGGAGCACAGGGTGGGATGAGGAGTACAGGGTGGGATGAGGAGCACAGGGTGGGATGAGGAGCACAGGGTGGGATGAGGAGCACAGGGTGGGATGAGGAGTACAGGGTGGGATGAGGAGCACAGGGTGGGATGAGGAGCACAGGGTGGGATGAGGAGTACAGGGTGGGATGAGGAGAGCAGTACAGGGCGGGATGAGGAGCACAGGGTGGGATGAGGAGAGCAGTACAGGGCGGGATGAGGAGAGCAGTACAGGGCGGGATGAGGAGCACAGGGTGGGATGAGGAGAGCAGTACAGGGTGGGATGAGGAGTACAGGGTGGGATGAGGAGAGCACAGGGTGGGATGAGGAGAGCAGTACAGGGTGGGATGAGGAGAGCAGTACAGGGTGGGATGAGGAGCACAGGGTGGGATGAGGAGAGCAGCACAGGGTGGGATGAGGAGAGCAGTACAGGGTGGGATGAGGAGAGCAGTACAGGGTGGGATGAGGATGAGCAGTGCAGGGTGGGATGAGGATGAGCAGTGCAGGGTGGGATGAGGAGTACAGGGTGGGATGAGGAGAGCAGTACATGGCGGGATGAGGAGCACAGGGTGGGATGAGGAGAGCAGTACAGGGTGGGATGAGGAGCACAGGGTGGGATGAGGAGCACAGGGTGGGATGAGGAGCACAGGGTGGGATGAGGAGCACAGGGTGGGATGAGGAGTACAGGGTGGGATGAGGAGAGCAGTACAGGGCGGGATGAGGAGCACAGGGTGGGATGAGGAGAGCAGTACAGGGTGGGATGAGGAGAGCAGTACAGGGTGGGATGAGGATGAGCAGTACAGGGTGGGATGAGGATGAGCAGTGCAGGGTGGGATGAGGAGTACAGGGTGGGATGAGGAGTACAGGGTGGGATGAGGAGCACAGGGTGGGATGAGGAGTACAGGGTGGGATGAGGAGTACAGGGTGGGATGAGGAGAGCAGTACAGGGCGGGATGAGGAGCATAGGGTGGGATGAGGAGAGCAGTACAGGGTGGGATGAGGAGCACAGGGTGGGATGAGGAGCACAGGGTGGGATGAGGAGTACAGGGTGGGATGAGGAGTACAGGGTGGGATGAGGAGTACAGGGTGGGATGAGGAGAGCAGTACAGGGTGGGATGAGGAGCACAGGGTGGGATGAGGAGCACAGGGTGGGATGAGGAGTACAGGGTGGGATGAGGAGTACAGGGTGGGATGAGGAGAGCAGTACAGGGCGGGATGAGGAGCACAGGGTGGGATGAGGAGAGCAGTACAGGGTGGGATGAGGATGAGCAGTACAGGGTGGGATGAGGATGAGCAGTACAGGGTGGGATGAGGATGAGCAGTACAGGGTGGGATGAGGATGAGCAGTACAGGGTGGGATGAGGATGAGCAGTGCAGGGTGGGATGAGGAGTACAGGGTGGGAGGAGGAGTACAGGGTGGGATGAGGAGCACAGGGTGGGATGAGGAGTACAGGGTGGGATGAGGAGTACAGGGTGGGATGAGGAGAGCAGTACAGGGCGGGATGAGGAGCATAGGGTGGGATGAGGAGAGCAGTACAGGGTGGGATGAGGAGCACAGGGTGGGATGAGGAGCACAGGGTGGGATGAGGAGTACAGGGTGGGATGAGGAGTACAGGGTGGGATGAGGAGTACAGGGTGGGATGAGGAGTACAGGGTGGGATGAGGAGAGCAGTACAGGGTGGGATGAGGAGCACAGGGTGGGATGAGGAGAGCAGGGTGGGATGAGGAGTACAGGGTGGGATGAGGAGTACAGGGTGGGATGAGGAGAGCAGTACAGGGCGGGATGAGGAGCACAGGGTGGGATGAGGAGAGCAGTACAGGGTGGGATGAGGATGAGCAGTACAGGGTGGGATGAGGATGAGCAGTACAGGGTGGGATGAGGATGAGCAGTACAGGGTGGGATGAGGATGAGAGCAGGGTGGGTACAGGGTGGGATGAGGAGAGCAGTACAGGGTGGGATGAGGATGAGCAGTACAGGGTGGGGTGAGGATGAGCAGTACAGGGTGGGATGAGGATGAGCAGTACAGGGTGGGATGAGGATGAGCAGTACAGGGTGGGATGAGGATGAGCAGTACAGGGTGGGATGAGGATGAGCAGTACAGGGTGGGATGAGGATGAGCAGTACAGGGTGGGATGAGGATGAGCAGTACAGGGTGGGATGAGGATGAGCAGTACAGGGTGGGATGAGGATGAGCAGTACAGGGTGGGATGAGGATGAGCAGTACAGGGTGGGATGAGGATGAGCAGTACAGGGTGGGATGAGGATGAGCAGTACAGGGTGGGATGAGGATGAGCAGTACAGGGTGGGATGAGGATGAGCAGTACAGGGTGGGATGAGGATGAGCAGTACAGGGTGGGATGAGGATGAGCAGTACAGGGTGGGATGAGGATGAGCAGTACAGGGTGGGATGAGGATGAGCAGTACAGGGTGGGATGAGGATGAGCAGTACAGGGTGGGATGAGGATGAGCAGTACAGGGTGGGATGAGGATGAGCAGTACAGGGTGGGATGAGGATGAGCAGTACAGGGTGGGATGAGGATGAGCAGTACAGGGTGGGATGAGGATGAGCAGTACAGGGTGGGATGAGGATGAGCAGTACAGGGTGGGATGAGGATGAGCAGTACAGGGTGGGATGGGGATGAGCAGTACAGGGTGGGATGGGGATGAGCAGTACAGGGTGGGATGGGGAGTACAGGGGGACAGAGCATCTTTTGGGGGGAGAGGGTGGTATGTGGATATAGGCTGGGGAGTGATTTGAGAGGGAAGATGATATGTGCTAGTGGGGGGGGGGGGGGAACTCCGGGGACCCCCCCACTAGCACATATCATCTTCCCTCTCAAATCACTCCCCAGCCCATATCCACATACCACCCTCTCCTCTCCTATCACTTCATTCATACGTTCACCTCGTATCTGCTCCCCCCCCCTTACCTCCTGGTTACTGTGCAGCATGGCTCTCTCAGTAGTGTCTCTTCTCGGCTCCTCCTCCTGTACACATTGAGCCAAGAGGGGGGGAGGAGTCGGCGTGTGACTGTGTGTTGCAGTCAGTGGAGAGAGAGGGACGGCTGCACTGTAGCCGAATGACGCTGCGGGAACCCGGGCGGCAGATGTCCCGGGTAACCGCGCCATTTTGCGGGGGCCGCGAAAAAGCACCCCCCCCTGCGAACACCCCTCCTCCCCCCGCCGGCCCGCGGGGGGAGGAGGGAGGCCTGTGAACATAGCAACAGGCAGACAAACGAGCCAGCTTGGGGGTCCCTTTCTGGTCTGGTTTGCCTGTCCTGTTGCGACGGGCCGCAGCTATCCGGGGGCCGGATTAAAAGGTCCGCCGGGCCGTATACGGCCCGCGGGCCGTACTTTGCCCACCTCTGGTATAGACTGATGCAGACTGGTGTTGTGCTTTCACTTTTTTTTGGAGGATCAAAATTGTGTTTAGTGCAGCCATTAATGATTATCAGCAGGGCTTTTTTTCAGGGGGAACTTGGTGGAACTCAGTTCCACCACCTCTGGCTCAGACCCTTTGGTGCCTGCTCACCACAATCACTTGTAAACACAGAAGTCTGGTTTCTGTGTTTACAAGTGACAGCTTTGTAACCCCCTAAACTCTGCACTCCTTATGTAATGCAATTCTGGTATTTATTGCCCCTTCAAGACCCTTCTACTGTTTGTGAAATCTGAACGGGTCGTGGTTGAGTTCCTGCACCTATTTTCTGAGAAAAAAAGCTCCGATTAACAGGCCCTTAGCATGCATCCATGGGGCAGAAGCAAAAAGATTTAACCACTAGCAAACCAACCACCGCAGTTATACTGCGGCAGGTGGGCACGGCTGTGCAAATCGCAGTAGCTATACGTCACTCCTTTAAGACATCATAGCAGCATGTCCCCGGAGCCGATGCACGTGCCCGGTGGGCGCGATGTTCGCCAGCCACCCGCGATCACTCGTGACAGAATGAGAATGGGGATGTGTGTGTGTAAACTAAGTAGGAACACTGCTTGGTCTCCTCCCCATCAGTCCCATCCCCCCTACAGTTAGAAACACCTCCCAGGAAACACAGTTAACCGCTTGCTCACCCACTAGTGTTAACCCTATTCCCTGCCAGTGTTATTTATACAGTAATCAGTGGCTATTTTTAGCTCTGTTCACTGTATAAATGTCAATGGTCCCAAAATAGCGTCAAAAGTGTCCGCCGCAATAAAACTCGCAGATCGCCGGAATTCTAGTAAAAAAAATAAAATAATAAAATTACATAAATCTATCCCCCATTTTGTAAATGCTTTAACTTTTGCGCAAACCAATCATCATACACTTATTTTTACCAAAAATATGTAGAAGAATATATATCAACCTAAACTGATGATAAATTTTTTTTTATATATTTATTATAGCAAAAAGTACAAAATATTGTCTTTTTTTTTTTTTTCAAGATTTTCAAATTTTTTGTTTATAGAGCAAAAAATAAAAACCACAGAGGTGATCAAATATCGCCAAAAGAAAGCTCTATTTGAGGGGAAAAAAATACATACATTTTGTTTGTGTACAGCATTACACGACCGCGCAATCGTCAGTTAAATCGACGCAGTGCCGAGTGCAAAAAATGGCCTGGTCAGCAAGGGGGCAAATCCTCATAGGGCTGAAGTGGTTTAACACCGATATCCTATTTGGCCCCTTTTAGTGTTTTAAATAACACATTAGAAGCAGTTTGTTACATTATTTTGATAAGTTAACAGCTTAAGCCCCGGACCATTTCGCTATCCAAAGACCAGTGCACTGCGTCACTTTAACTGACAATTGCGTGGTCATGTGACGTTGCTTCCAAACAAAATTGATGTCCTTTTTTTCCCATAAATGGAGCTTTCTTTTGGTGGTATTTGATCACCTCTACGGTTTTTATTTTTTGCGCTATAAACAAAGATAGAACGGCAATTTTGAAAAAATATCTACTTTTTGCTACAATAAATATCCCCAAAAAATCTATAAAAAAAACTAAATTCAGTTTAGGCCAATAAGAATTCTTCTACATATTCTTGGTAAAAAATGGCAATAAGCGTATATTGATTGATTTGCGCAAAAGTTTTAGCATCTACAAAATAGGAGGTAGTTTTATATCCGATCAGCGATTTTTTTATCATGACTGTGACTTTATGGCGGACACATCGGACACCTTTGACACATTTTTGGGACCATTGTCATTTTTACAGCGATCAGTGCTATAAAAAATGCACTGATTACTGTGAAAATGACACTGCCAGTGAATGGGTTTACCACTAGGTGGCGCTGAAGGGGTTAAGTGTGCCCTAAGGAGTGATTCTTACTGTTAAGGGGCTTGGCTACAGGGTGACATGTCACTGAACGCTGTTCCCGATGAGAGAGAACAGACGATCAGTGACAGTGTCACTAGGCAGAACGGGGAGATGCTTGTTTACACTTGCCTCTCCCCGTTCTGCAGCTCTGTTACCCAATTGCAGGACACCGGCGGACATCCAGTCCGTGAGTCCCGCGGGCCTGGTCATTGAGCTCGCGGCAGGGGCACGCGTGCATGGCGGGAATTTAAAGCGACATATATATATACGTCGCTTTGCCCAGCCGTGCCATTCTGCCGATGTAAATATACAGGACCCGGTCGGGAATCGGTTAAAAAAAATTGTTCATCCTGCTAAAAATCTTGTTAGCTGGTAAAGGGCCATCTTCAGTCACCCTGGAGGGGCCTTTTAAAATTTAATGACTGACAGCAGACCTCCACAAGCATCCCAGAATCCAAATCTGTGTAGGATGCAGACAGACTAGGATGACCACATGTCCCAGATTGCCCGCATTTTGAAGGTCTGTCCCAGGTCCCGGACACCTTCATTCCAGGACAATACAGCCTATTACACGTGCCTATTTCTACCTGCACTGTGCAGCAGAATTGCACAGAGTGGCTGTAAACCCCTTATTGGTGCTCCTAGCCCCTCTTCTCTGTTCACCTACGTACCACCTTTCATGTACCATAGTCAGTCAGTCAGCGTCAGTGGGAGAGTAGGACGCTCCATGCTTCCGCACGAGTCTGCTCTCGCCAGGGACCAGACAGACAGTCAGAGATCAGGCAGACTGCTAGGCAGGCTCTCTCTATCCCTCCAGAGACCAACTACTACTTGGTGTCTTTTCTGCAATGAAATTCCAATTACCGTATTTACTCTAAGTTTTTCAGCAAATTTTTTGGTGTGCTGAAAATGCCCCCCTCTGCTTATACTCGGGTCATCTTTTTGCACCCGATCTCTTGGACTTTGTGGACCCGGTACCGGCCGACCGTAGGTCCCCTGAACCCCAAACCTGGCACACATGTAGCCTCTTTCTCTACAAGTGTGCAAAGTTTGTTGTCTGGGGCCCCTGCGGCATCCCTTCCATAGACATTAATGTTAAACGATAATTTCTCCAGTGAATTGGGGACCCGGTACTGGCCGGCTGTAGTTCCCCTGGACCCCAAACATGTAGCCCCATTTCTTCTCTACAACTGTGCAAAGTTTTTTGTCTGGGGACCTACGGCTGGGGAGTACCGATTTTTCACAGCCGGGCACCCCTTCCATAGACTCCCATGTTAAACGTCAGTCTAGTCATGGGCACAGTGAGGCATGGGCACAGTGAGGCATGGGCACAGTGAGGCATGCACATGGACACAGTGAGGCACAGTGAAGCATGCAGATGGACACCCAAGGCTTATACTCGAGTCAATACGTTTTCCCATTTTTTTTGTGGTAAAATTTGGTGCCTCGGCTTATATTCGGGTCGGCTTATACTCGAATATATACAGTAGTTATTAACGCTGTGTCTCTGAGTTCTGAAATGCAAGAAATTTTGGATGTACTAAATGTTCATGTAGCCTCCTTCTGACATGCTTCAAGTGAGTTTTTGTATCTCCATAGACGGGTTACCTACATTTACCCAAAAACACAAAATTAGTGTCCGGACCTGGGCTTAAACCTGGGACCTCTTCTGTGTCTGGCATTGTCTTTTCTCACAGAGCTATCTGAGATGCTGGACAGTGCCTTGTCAGATCCTTTAGACAACCCTGCCTTGTACCTTGATTTCAGCTGAACCTTGAACCCCTTGCTCCTCCCATGAACTTCCTATATAAGCCTTATCTCAGCACTTCTTCTTTGCCAGGTTATTGTGTCTTCCCAGCCAGTGCCTTGCTATTTGTCTGCCCAGCTGCCATCTGTATTTGCTACCACTTGTGATTGACCCTTGGCATGTTCCTTGACTACTCTATTGCCTGATCCCAACCTGCAACCACTTGTGATTGACCTCTTGGCTTGTTTATTGACCACGCTGCTGTTTAACCCGTATCTGCTTATCTGCTATCGGACCCTGGCTTGCTCACCAACCGGGGGGGGGGGCGATCCTGAGGACCGCGACCTGGTACTAACACGCAGCAAAATCCATCTCCACCATTAGGAGCTCTGGTGATCACCGGTTATCGGTTAGAATCCGTACCTCAGGTGAGCCTGTGTCATCTGCCAGAAGTGACTGTCTGTATACCTGTTCTGCAATTGCTATTGCTACTGGTCTTTGAGCCTGACCGTGACAATTCGTTTACATGGACATTAAGGCTGGGTTCACACCTATGCGAATTGGAATGCGTGTTTCCCCAGCATCCAATTCACATGACTCGCGATAGAGCTGGTTCACACACCTCTGGGGTCCACATTTGGAAAGGGTCCTGTGTGTCTTTGGTTACAACTCAGGTGCAGATTAAGGCAAAAATGTGGCTCTAATTTGCACCTGAATTGGTGAACAAGGACGCACCAGACCACCTGCTGTGAGCCACGTCTGCAGCATGTGTGAACTCATATAAAAGCAATTTTAGGACTTATGTCTACAGGCATTGGTTTTCTTCATTTGACGCATGTTTGGCATTCATGTCAAACGCAGGTGAGCAAAAAAAATACGTTATCAAATAAAGGGCCACGCCCGAAACACGTTGTCATGACGAAAGCCCGCTGACAGCTTTCCATCTACTCTACCACTGCATCTGCGTTCCATCCCAAACCTAGTTGTGGTGAGTCGATCCAACATTGCTCTGTGTTAGTGAGGTCACATCTAGTGCGACACTCGACAACACCAGCTGTACCATCTAGTGGTTTAAAGTCCTCTGTCCAGTCTACTGAGGGCCTCTCCACATCACTGACCCTTACGAGTTCAACCAGTGGTCTGTCATCCCTTCTATTGGGTTAATGCCCATGCAACCTGGCACCTACACACCTTTTTGGTTGTTCCCAGCACCGGCCTTGATATGACTGAATCAGCCTGCCGAAGTTTGGGTAAGATTGAGGTTCATAATCAAGCATGATATTTAACATTGGTGATCTGTCAGACATATTTTAACCCTTTCCATCCTTAGAATAATTTGACTTTGATTTTACAAAAAATCTTTTTATCACAAACCGTGGCACCAAAATAACCAGCTGCTCCTGAATGGCTAGTTCTACATAGGTAGACTTGAATTGTTCATGGTTAATGTCTGAAGACCATGAAGCCAGCCTTTAGCACATATTAAGGGGCTCTACTCACAGAATCCTGGGAATGCAATTAGTCCATAGTGCATCCTCCAGTAAAGTGGTTCAGATTCCGGTCTCTACGCTCCAGGGAAAAGCCACCCCCTCATCTCAGCTTAGAGTTCCAGCCTATTTAACAGCAGCCCAGCCACCAACTGGGCATACCTCTCCAGGGATTGGCTAGGCCCTGCTAAATATTCAGGCTAGATAAATTAATTCTCAATCCCTAAACTCTAAAAACTTATTTTAGAGGCAGGGGGATGCAATCAAATGCCCAGCTTGTGAGGCCATAAGCAGACAAACACAAATTATACCTGCTCACTAGATTGGTAACTAAGCATGGGCAGTGGTGGGGAACTAAGCAGAAAGAAAATGGTGGACAAAGTAGGCTTGGTAACCTGAAGGGTGCCAGGAATGGGTGGTATGGAAATTATCTGTCATGTTTTCTTTAGTTCATCATTATTGTAATTATTACACATACAAGTAACAATGCTTACAGATTAAAGGTGTTTTTGATGTACTGCATCGCTCTGTAAACTTGCGTATCAGTAAGCGGTGTGACAGTCATGATGCAACTCCAAAGGCACAGCAATGCCAAGATAATACGTCCCATTTTAACCTGCAATTAAGAGATATTTTATGAATGTTTAACATGTTTACATATCCTTAATAATTTAAAGTGTTAAAGTTATACCTATAAATTGTCATGTGTCACTTCCAGCCTTGAATTTAGTTGAACTGAGCATGCTCCAGCAACGACATCACACATTTTAGTTTTACCTAGCGAGATCCCACTCCCAACGTACACAGATTGATATTTACCTAGTGCGATGCCATCCCCAGAAGGCGCATGACTTGCAGTACACACAATCCACAATATAAACAGCATATTTAGCAACATCCAGCACACACGTTGATCATTCCCCAGTGAACTCCCATCCCCAGTGTCATGCCTTCATTAAATAAGGCTTATAATCTTTCATTGACTTTAGTTTAATTGAATTACGTCTATGTTGGCATCTAATGGACATTTTGTTTAACTGCACCATTTATATTCAATACAGTGAGCTAGAATAGCTGGTTAGATTTGGCCCATCAAGGCCTCCGTAGTTTCAATCCCATCAGGCCTTGCATCAGGTTTCTCAGTCTTTCCCTTTTTCTCCCTGGAAGCAAGCACATGTCTGCTGAGTTCTATCCTACACCAGCCATGCCGATCCATCTCCGATATGTCTATCTTTTGTGTCTTCAGCTAGGTAGATAGGAAGGCTCTAATTATATGATTACTTATTAATTGTATTTGTTTGTATCTGTTTCAGTTTTACTCTGTCTTGTATCAATAAAAGTTCAAAAGGATTCTGCGCCTACCAGAATGCATTGGTATGAGAGGAGTTATCAGTGTGCCCGAATACACCTCAGTCACGTGTAGTAAGGGGCATAACACCCAGAACACACACAGATTGGTCAACCACGCAAATTGCATATTGATCATTGCCCATATTTGTCCCTCAGACATTGCTCACTGCACTTGCACATAAAGTCCAATAGTTTTGATAGAAAGTTTTTTTTCTATTGTTTTTTAGTGGAGAACTTTTTTGGTTTCTTTTGGTCCACCTCACTATATTTCATCAGGTTATACATTCTCATAGGCCCCAAGCGCTTTCAGGCAAAATTACTATCAAAATTGCCCAAAAATTGTATACAAGTAAGTGGGTAGGCCAAACCTTTTAGTTACATAAATCCAACCCAAACAATTCAATTACAACCTTCTAGCTGCCAACATTCTAGCAATCAATGATGCCATTGATTAATAAAGAGGGTGTCTGATCCTTGCAGCGTCATTGTTTGGCCCTTCCTGACCCTCTCCGTTAGCACTGGGGTCACATTAACTGAGTGAGGGATTGAAACCTGAGGGAGAAGGGGAAACACTAGAATACTAGTCAGTAACTGTGTGCAAAGATGTATTTGCTTTGAAAACATAAATCACCTCCAATGTTGGGTGTCCTACGTGTGTGGATGTTGTTGCGTTATGTACAACTATTTGTTTATTTTTTTTACATTTTAGACTGGGGAGCCTCAAGATTTTGCATAATTTTAAAGGGTGTCTTGACTGAAGAGATTGAGAAACATTGCTCTACTCTATAGAAGCTGTAGAAGCTTCATGCACTGCATTGATGATGGCCAATAAGCCTTAAACAGCAGTATGCTTTTTGAAAGGATTGGAAATCCTTGCGCACTTCTTAAAGTGATAGTGTCCTCTTATTTTTGGCTACAATTTGGGTATTCATGCCTTGTACTGTGAAATCCACTCAAATCTGAGCCCTCCAATGCTTTGGGACCCAACAGTTAAAAAATATACCGGCCAGTTGGAGGGACTTGGAGAGACTGACAGACCTGTTAGCCTTCAGAACTGCTAATTTTGGTAGGACCTCCCTAGTTTCAGAGTACATGTGCAGAGACATTTGGTTCTCTCACCCTTGTAGTGAAGTAGTATAGTGGTGTCTGGTTAGATAATTGATGTTTAGGTATTAGTATGATGACAGTTATGTTCCGCAGCAACACCCAAGTTCTCCAGCGAGTGCCATTTATTTGACTTCCAACACAGAAGTCCAAAGTCCACAGATGATACAAATCTAGTAAATATGACAACGAAAAGTAGATTTAGAGTCCCATCTTTTCCTAGACCTGTGCCTTCATATTCATAGAGAATATTCTGAGAATGACTAGACTGACCTCCAGAATTATATTGCCTATCCACTGAATGGCTGAGCAATTTTATTGGCCATCTTTGATCTACATTGTGTCTCTTAGAGTGACAGATAACGACCCTTAACCCGGAGACGGCTTCAATCATCACATGCCCTAATTTGCATTCTTTCATAATAGTCTTCTCTGATATGTGCAATTAGAATACAGATACCAAAGGTGGCCTGAGCACATCAGAGTCATTATCTGTCCCCTTTGATATGTGTAGTAAATCTACATCGGAAATTTCGATCATTTGTGGGCCCCATCTGACTTTTTTCCATTGGAGTAAAAAAAAAACATGTTTGAAATTCTTTAAATGGGAAAAAAAATCAGATGGGAAATTCCGATTGTCTGTCGGAGAAAAATCCACGCATGCTCAGAATCAAGTCGACGCATGCTCGGGAGCATTGAACTTCATTTTTCTCGGCTTGTCATAGTGTTTTACTTCACCGCGTTTTGGACGGTCGGAATTTAGTCTGACCGTGTGTATGCAAGACAGCTTGAACGGAATTCCGATGAAAAAATCTATCAGATTTTCTGCTGAAATACAATTTGAATGTAAAACTTGTTACACATATTTCACATACCTCCCAACTTTTGAACTTGAGGATGAGGGACATTTCAGCGAAATAGTGACCAATAGTAGGTGTGACCAACCATGATAGTGGGAGGGGCTTAATGGCAGTGGTTAAACAAAACTTGGGCTTTCCCCCGTACCTATAAAATATGCTTTGATTGCTGTGCCACAAGCTGGAGTCTCAGGGATGCATATAGACCTCAACACAATCATTTAGAAAATTACTTCCAATACATCTGATTTTGTATACACTGAAAAGAGATGGAGAGCTTATAAGAGGATTATGAGGGACCTGGGGTGGAGCCAAAGAATAAGTGCCTGGTGGGAGTGATGACCGCCGGGCAACCGCGATCGCGGTTGTGTAAACACACAAACCCTGGTTCTGTCAGGGGAGAGGAAACAGATTGCGTGTTACTAAGTACGAACAACGATATGTCTCCTCCCCCAGTCAGTCCAATCCCCTACAGTTAGAACATGCCCAGGGAACACACAGTTAACCCCTTGATTGCCCCCTAGCGTTAACCCCTTCCCTGCCAGTGACATTTATACAGTAATCAGTGGCTATTTTTAGCTCTGATCGCTGTATAAATGTCAATGTTCCCAAAAAAGTGTCTGATCTGTCCCCCGCATTGTCACAGTCCCGATAAAATTTGCAGATCACCGCCATTACTAGTAAAAAAAAAATTATAAAAATGTCATTAATCTATCCTCTATTTTGTAGACGCTATAACTTTCACCAAACAATCAATATACGCTTGTTGTGATTTTTTTTTACCAAACATATGTAGAAGAATGCATATTAGCATACACTGCTGAAGAAATGTTTTATTTGTTTGATTTGAAGAATATTTATTATTCAGCCGGTGTTCTAACGATATGGTACCGGCCTGGACTGCGCAGGTACAATCCGAACCAATGGAAATCTCTGAGCCTAAACAGCTGTTCGTCAGCTGTAGACGGAGCATGCGCAATTAACATGGCGCTCGCTCCCGATGCTTGTGTAGCGACCTGCTCCTGTTGAACAGGTGCTGCTCTAAATTTAGTGGGGTCTGAGCTGTCATTTTGATCAGACTTGTGTGATTAATGGCAAAATGTAGCCTCTGTTCCAGCCATGGCTGTGCTGGGGGTTACACCATTGTTCGCCTGGGGTGTCATTACCACCCCAGGCCAAGGGTGGCAGCAGCAAGGTCAAGGTGTATTGGGTGTCCCCCTCGACAGCGAATCAGTGGGAGTGGTTGCCCTGCTGTGCATGCTGGGGAGGGGTACTTATGGAACAGACGTCATAGGCGTGGGGTCCGTTGTTCGCGCCTCATGGCCCGCCTGGCCTGGGGTTGCGTGTTCCTGAATCCAGGCTCCGGGACCACGTTGGTCCGGGGTTGCGGCTTTGCCTGGGAGGCACAGTAGTCAGACTGGACCTGCTCTTTTCAGAGATGATCCTGTGCTGTCCGTCCTGCGAAAGGAAACCACTTGATGAAGGAAGCCAGGGAATGACCTATCTTGGAGAGGACCATGCAAGAGCCTGGTATCTTGGGAGAAGGCCTGGAAACTTCTTTGAAGGATGCACTGTGCACTGAGAGGCTTGACAGTGTCGCCCGTTGGGTCTAAAGTTCTACTGAAGTTAAACTGGAGAGATCCGGGTGGTGAATCCTGTGGCAGGGGATTCTGGGCCAAAATTGTCTCCTCATAAAGGAAGGTCTGTGGGAGAGACTGTACTTTTTTCGGTGCGCCATCCCGGCTGCTAGGCCAGTGAGAGGGACCTATCGGGGTGAGCAATACCCACTCTGGTTAGAGTGGTGACTAGATCTGTATGCTGGAAGTAGGAGTATTTCCTATTTGTGACTGTACACCTGAACTTACCTACTTACCCTTCCACCCCTCCAACTTTCTTTTCTACTAACTTCTTCAAATAAATCCCAGAAAAAGAAGTGTATTGTGTGGACATTGGAATTCTTCAGACTCTCACTTCACCCTGGACAGCGAGAAGATAGAGGTAACGTGCCACCCAAAATTACTCAGCAGCTTCTTCGGGGGTAGTGCTACACGTGGGGGCTCATCCAGTATTGGCTGTTACCTCTACCAACAGAATCAGAAAGTTATCTCGTCATTGAGCATCTGAACTTGTCGGGGGGTTGAACTGTGCCCGTAAAGAAGGGGATATGGTCAGGTTACTTGGTGGAGGCTTTGCCTACACATGCAACGAGAAGGTGCGCGTAGCGATGTGCCAAAAAAAAGAACCAGAAGGGGGAGGAGTTCCCGCGTGAGACGTGAGTTTGTCTGGCGCGAAAAGGACTTGATTGCTAGATTAAAGAGAGAAGATCGCAAGCAGTATCCAGCACCATCAGTAGGACCGAGGTCTACAATGTCTCAAGCCAGAGTTAGTGTGAGTTCCGCACTTGCAGGAGCACCTTTGACGGATACAGGCTTTGGATGTGTTTTGTGCTGTATACCAGCGGTAACATAGAAACGATTGGTGTATTGTGCCCGCGATGTGAGGGATTGGCCATCCAGCTCCGACCCTTTGGCCGATGCCTTCAGTGTGGGAAGTATTTGTTTGCAGCAGACCAGCCTACCGGATCAGCCCGCGCCTATCGGGTGAACTGGATTACGGGTACCGTCACTTTATAAGAAGCCATTTCCTGGCCTACACACAGCCCTGCACCTGACGTGTCTGCTATGGTGAGTGACACCAACTCAGATGTTGCTGCAGTAAATGTTCCTGAGCCACCAGCTGATGTTGTTCCAGAAAATATCTGCATGGCCGTTGTTCCTACCATACCTGTCGGGAAGAAGGTGGGCTACGTGAAGGCTTCCCACGGCCGCAGTCGAGGCCTACCCCTGTGTCTACCAGGACCCCAAGGAAGATGTTGCCCTCGTGGAGACCGCTACAGGGGCTGGTAAGCAGGCTGGGGGTAAAGTGATAAAAGTTGTACGTACATGTTTGCCTGCGCAAGAGTATGTAGACTCTGATGAATGAATAAATGAATAAAAACTTGTATAGCGCAGCACATGCGAACTTAATTGCCTCTGGCCTCTTTGTCAGATGCCGGTGATGATGACCACGGGTTCGAGTTAACATGGGTGTAACGGAATGAACAGTGACAACCAGAGACTTTGGAAGGATGAGAGATACTCCTGTGCCAGCGGCACTAATAACTCCTGAGTCTAAGTCCACCCTGTGCCCTTTTGGGCGTAGGGTGGCTAATATAATCATAATTCATGTATTACATGAGATGGGACATTAATAATAATTCATGTTTGCAGGATGTCTTGAGATATTATCAAGTCTCTGGTGTGAGGCCGGATTGCTGAGAGGGCGCCCCTTGTGGCTAAGTGCACCGCACCCCTGGGAATGAGACAGGAAGTGCGGGGCCCAAAGATGCACGGATTGCCAGTACTGCTGCTGACTAGGTAGATGCAGGCAAGGTAGCTGGGGTGTGCTGGAAGAGCGGACTCTGTAGCCGTGCAGAGAAGGGTTCAGGTGCGGTACCGTAGGTAAGCCAAGAATGAAGTCTGGAGCCAGGCCAAGGGTCATACACAGGAATCAGTCCAAAGGAATGTACTAGAACAAGCCGGGTCATACACAGGAGCAGAAGATATAGAGTAGTCAGCCAAGCCGGGGTCGGGTGCGAGGAGATAAACAGAGTCACAGGTTCAGACGTAAGCCAGGGGTGAGCCAGAGATTCAGGATAAACAGGATACAGGAGACACTGAAGACACAGGAAACCTGATGACAATCCAGCAGTTTGTATCAGACAATGGCAGCCTTTTATAGACCAGCAGGAAGATCCACCTGTCACATGATGTGCCTCTGGTGGCCATTTCTTCTACTGGCAAGATTGCCAGTACTTCCACAGCCATTTCCCTGACACAGCCTTCGGTCATTTCTTCTACTGGCAAGATTGCCAGTACTTGCACGGCCATTTCCCTGACAGATATCACAAGTTGTTGGCTCTTCAATGTGTGGACACATTCTTTTGAAAGTTGTTAATTGCATCGGCTCCTGACAGACCTTTTCATTGTGTGATAAAACTGTTTAAAGCCCTGTGTTTACACTTAAAAGATTGGGTATTCAAGATCACACGTCTCTCTTCAGATGTATTGAATTAGCATGTCAATTATGTTAGTAAAGGAATGTATTGATGCCCAGGTGTTAAGACCCTTCACCAGAGACAGTACGTCTGTCTAAATATGTGGGTTGAGGTCAAAACATTGTATGATTGTATTATGTTTGAATTCTATTGATAAAGGAATGTGATAGGTCTCGTCAGTATCAGTGCCGAAATGTCTGCATAGTAACTAGCCATAGTGTGTGATGAGGGGGGTGGAGATTGCATTGTCCTGTGATTAACTTTATTATGCTGTACTGGATATATAAGCAAGCTAAGAAACCAATAAAGCATTCATTCATTTTGGAACTAGAGAACAGAGCGGTCAGTCTCGTTATTCTAGAAAATGGAATGGATCATGTCTGCCGATTTGTTGGTGTGTCGGATAAGCTTGTTTCGTGGGTGGATGGAAGGTCGTAAACGGTGGTGACCGTTACAATGGGATAAAAGATTTAAAGCTGCCTCTACCCGTAGTTTAGGGAAATGTTCTCCGATGAACTCTGGGGAGACAACGCCTCGGGCGAAAACCTCGGGTGTGAATCTAGAAGTTGTTATAGATGCAGGCATTGTCACTGGCATAAAAAATGCTCCTCCAACTATGACGCCTATTTTTAAAGAGATTGCCAGAGGCTTGTGTAATGCCAGGACTGGGACATTCCCGCACACTACCCAAACTTGCCTGCTTGCGAAGGGTACTAATGAAAAGGGTAGCACTCAATTATGGATGGGAGATTCCCTATGTGCCAGAACCAACCATGGAGGAGATCAAGGCAAATCGTGAGAAATGGTATGAAGAAGCCATATGGGACTATTTAAAAGTGCCTAAGCCGTCCCGGAAATTGGACTTCTCTTTTATCATGGGTTTACCGCTTTGAAGGATGTCGGCAATCTTGGAGTTATGGCCAACACATTTATTCCAATCGGGTGGTAATCCAAAGGCCTGGTCAGGATGACAAGGTCTATTTTATTACCACCCTTGACAATCAAGGAAGAACCCTGACTCCCAGTGAGATGGACCTATCCGGGTGAGCAATACCCACAATGGCTAGAGTGGCAAGAAGAACTGTATGCTGGAAGCAGGAGTGTATCCTATTTGTGACTATACACCTGAACCCCTCCAACTTTCTTTTCTACTAAGTTCTACAAATAAATCCCAGAAAAAGAAGTGTATTGTGTGGACATTGGAATTCTTTAGACTCTCACTTCACCCTGGGCAGCGAGAAGATAGAGGTAACGTGCCACCCAAATTTACTCAACAGCCCTTTCGGGGGTAGTGTTACACTTGGTCATACACGCTGCTCTATAAAGCAAGGGGCAGATGTGATATTGAGCAGTGATTTTTGTTTGCTTGGTTATACACGCCACTCTATACAGCAAGGGATGCATTTAAACATATTAAACACGCCCCGCAGACGTGTAGTTTATTGAGAAAACCATCCCCCAAAAAAGCACTGCTCAATATAACATATATAGAGCGGCATGTATAACCAAGCAATAATCAGGCTCAGAGATTTCCGTGTCCTCCGACTGCTCAGCGATGCACCTGTGCAGTCGAGGCCAGACCCTATCCGATAGGGGAACCATCTCGACAAACACCGGAACTGCGTTCTGGGACCTCTGGCAGCCCTCTCCCCTCCAGCCTGTCATTTAATACTGAAGCCACTAGCCAATACTGTCAGTATAACAGGACAGACAAGCTCGAGGAGGAGGGGGGTGCGGAGAAGGTGCGGTTCAGTAATTTAGGAAAGCAGAAGAATTTTGGTGGAGCCGTTCTGCAGTGCATGTGTATGGAACAATCTGCGCTCCCCTCTTTTGAACAGTACACAAATCAGCCTGGAAGTGTTTTCCACCTAGCTCTGACACTCATCCTGGGCACTGACACACATAAAGTCCTAGCTGGGGGAGCCACCCACAGATCCCTTGTGTAACAAGGCATCACTCTATATGTGCTTCAAAGACTACAATTTGCAGATATAGTAGGAACTCAGCTCCCTCCGGTGGCCAATTGTTGGATAGCCACATTGGGCCAGATTCAGGTAGAAGTTACGCGGCTTATCTGTAGATAAGCCGCGTAACTTCTAACCTACGCCGTTGTACCTGTTTTCTGTATTCAGAAAACAAGATACGCCGGGATTGAGTTCAGATATGAGTGGCGTAATTGTATTTCGCCGTCGTATCGGAACTGCAATTTTAAAATGGCCGCTCGGGGCGTTCCCGCTGATTTACGCTGAGAATATGTAAATCAGCGAGATACGGCAATTTACGATCGTAGTGGGCCCGACGCAGTGACTTTCCGACGTTTCCGTAAAAGATACGCAGCGTAAATAAAAACATGCCCCCTAGGTGGAGTATCCTATGTTAAGTATGGCCGTCGTGATCGCGTCGAATTGAAAAAGTTTAACGTCGTTTGCGTAACCCGTCCGTGAATGGGGATTGACGTCATTGAAGAAATTGGAGCATGCGCACTGGGATACATTGACAGTCGACGCATGCGCAGTACGTTCGCCGCAGGGTCGCGCCTAGTTTAAATACTACACGCCCCCCTACCCGCCCAATTTGAATTCCGCCGGCTCATTTTCGCTATGCCGCCGCAACTTTAGGAGCAAGTGCTTTGTGAATACAGTACTTGCTCCTAAAGTTTCGGCGGAGTAACGTAAATGACGAACGTTACGCCAGAATAAAGATCCGCTCTCCTACCTGAATCTGGCCCATTCTAATTTAGTTTTGCACTGATACCACAAGGGAGGTTGGGAAACAAAGTACAGGGAGAAAGAGACTCCATTGCCCTGGTCAGTTTATAGACTACACTACCCAGAGAGCAACTGTGCAATCCCAGAATGCTTGGCACTCTGCACAGCCTGCTGGGGGAGATAATTTAAGGAGGAGGACTCGTTTAGCGCGCTCTCTCTGGACCGCCTCTTCATCCCAGGATGACGCTTGTGTGAGGTGTCTCCCCAGAAATCTAGGCCAGAGCCTTGAGGCATATTCACTCCTGTGCGGATCGCCATCAGACAGAGAGAGAGGATCCCTGACAGAGTGATCGGACGATGTGCCAGTGGTGTATTTAGGTTTTGTGTTGCCCTAGGCCTGACTAAACTCGTGCACCCCCTGATTTAAATATTACCCACCCATTCCTGTCAAGGCCACACCCCTTGCTGTTTAAGACCCGCCCTGAAATTTTCCAGTGGAAACACTGGTACTGGGGGGGGCGATGGATTCTCTTAATTTGCATAGATTTTCTCTCACTTCCTGTTTGGCTATGGGGCAGGAAGTGAAAGTAAATCTCCACAATGGGACAGGGTTGGTAAAAAAATAAACTGACAGGGGCTATAACCCTCCCTCCAAAATAAAAAATAAAAAGTGTTGCCAACAGTTCTACTTTAAATTTCGGAGAAGATATAATCATGCCAATGGTGCAGCAGAAACACAGTGAGGAAGGTTTGTGGTCCAGGTTTATGGTACAGGATGATAGGACAGTCAAAATTTGAAGCAGTGTCTCCCCCCCCCCCCCCCCCACGGTTGCAGAATGCCGGTCACCCGCATACCGGAAGCAGTGCGGCCGCTTTTTGGGGGCACCAGACTAATTTGCCTAACAGTTCAGCACAACCCAGTGGGGACTTGTTTTGTGCTGCCTCCCTGCAAAGTGCTTACCTAGGTCTTGGCCTTGTTGGCCTAGGCCAGGATACAGCATTGTCCAGTGCAACGGTGACCTGTTAGGCACCAGAGACTGAAGGTGCCGGAAAGATCATGGATCAGAGTTTGCAGGTGGAGCTATCAGTAGTGATGAGCGGAATACGCCATATTCGATTTCGCGATATTTCACTAATATTTCAAAGAATATTCGCGAATATTCGTTAATATCGAATATTCGTGATATTTTATAAAAAAAAAAAATTGCGAATGCGAAAATGATTGCGAATTTGATTGCGAAATTTGAAAAATACGAATATTCGAAATAGCGAATATTCGCCGCGATATTCGAGTTATTCGCGAATACTCGAATATGCAATATTCATAGCGAATATTCGCAATGCGAATATTCGTGAGCAACACTAGCTATCAGGAAGCACAAGGCCTAACTTGGTTGGGTGAGACGGGCACCTGCCCTATTATACTGACTGTATTGCAAAAGGGTGGATCGTTAGACTTGCCAGTGCAGTATAAATACCTGGTTCATCTCCTGTTTGTTCCCGTTTGGATTACAAATTAACCATAGTGCACCAACGCATGCAACTAAAACACGTGTGAACAAAAGAACGATAATATTAATGTTTGGTCTGATCAACCAAACTACCTTAGTGAAGTATAGTATTTAAAGACTGCCGGATAGGTAAAATAGACTGTTGATATCTATTTATTCACTTTTTGACTAAGCAATTAATTATATTAAGCAGTACAGTATTGTTATCAGAGAGCTGTGTGAGGCCTGGCTGAGGGGTGCTTTAGTGTGATCATCTTGCTGAAGGAATCTCTTTGCTGTGTACTTACACAGATCCTCATAATTAAAACTTAACCTGTGTTTAATTGTTAATAATAATTCTGACTCTTAAAGGGCCCTGTAAGCAGCCCCCTTTGCTTTTATGCTTATCCAGTAAAGTTCCATTGGTTAAGTTTAATCTGTGTGCAGTTCATCTGTCTTACTGGGAGAGCAGTGCAACCCAAGGTAACAACATCTTTGCATATTTACAGTGGTGTAGTGAGAAGCACTCTGGCCTAGTAGTAAAAAGAGTCGCTGGTTTGAATCCTGACCACGACACTACCTGCCTGGAGTTTGCTTGTTCTCTCTGTGTCTGCGTGGGTTTCCTCCCACACTCCAAAGACATGCTGGTAGGTTAATTGGCTTCTGGCAAAATTGACCATAGTATATGAATGTGAGTTACCTTAGATTGTAAGCTCCTTGAGGGTAGGGACTGATGTGAATGTACATTGTATATGTAAAGCGCTGTGTAAATTAATGGCCCTATATAAGTACCTAAATAATATTTATTGTGGTATTCTAAAATATTGTGCTTCCCAACAACCATTGGGGTCCACAATCCTTACTAATACTATATGTGTCAAGGAAGGGTTCGAGACAGTTTTAGGGGTTGATAGCCAGAGCGTAGGGTCCCACACACTTATGCTTTGTGTGAGTGGAAAAAAGGGATCCCTGATCATTTCAAGGGTTCTAGTGTGAGAACCGCTGATCAGAGTTTTTCCTGATACATCCAGACGTATCAGGAGGAGGTCATACATGCACTAATCCAACTGCCTGAGTTCAAGTGGGGCCAGTCAAAGCGAGGGACCAAAACCCTCACCACTAACAACCATTAGTCCTGAACTATGTGCTGCCCTTGGTGAAATTATCGCCAAATGCAAGAAGGACTATTCAGACTATGTGATAGCTCGATCCCGGAAGCTTAGAATCTTCTCAGGAAGACAGCCAGTGCCTTCAGCTGAAGATGGGTTCAAAGAGTTGTTAGACTGCGCCACTGTCAGGAGGGATGATAGATCAGACCCGTGTGACTGCACAGAGAGACCAGACAATATGATTAGTGAAGTAAAAGGTGTTTAATTATAAGTAAATGAGGACAACCAGTGAAAACAACAAACAATATATATATAATCAAAAAGGAATACCATACACATAAGTCAAGCCAGGCCGAGGTCATACACAAGGGATATCAGCAGATGGGACAGGACGGAGCAGGGGTCAGATGGATGGACTAGCTGCAGGATAAAGACTCAGGGGAGACAGGGATCAGGAAACAGGGCAGACAAGTCCAGGCAGGATCATAGAACAGGATCGAGGTACCAAATCAGGATCAGAAGACGGGTCAGGGTACAGGCTTAGGTCCAGAAGGTATGAACATACCAGGGCGAGCTCTGCTTGAGCTCGCCGGGTATAAATAGGGGGTGTGTTGATTACGTTCAGGTCACACCTGAACGCAGGAAAGGCTGTGAGCTCCAAATGACCAAGAACCCCCCGCTGGTGGAGGCCAGTACTGCTGCCAGAATAACAGGCATATTTACCAGCAGGGGGGACCATTCCTGACAGCCACTCAGGCTTTGGAGAAATGGGAGATCCCTGACCTGCAGAAAAAACAAAGGGTCACAGGGAGCTTGAGGTGCCCTGCTTTAGAGATTATACGCACAGTGGCGTATCTATGGTGTGGCAGCCATGGCAAGTGCCATGGGTGCCATGGGGAGGGAGGGCGACACAAAAGTCACCCCCGCACAAAAAAAAAACACCTGTGGTCATGGTCCTCCTGTGGTCACCTCTTGCGCTCGCCCCCCGCACTAACATGGCCCCCGGTGCTGCAGCTGGCCGGCTGGAGCACGGCGCCGGCACTTGCTTTTTTTGCCTGTGGAGGGGAGCGATAGGTGCACACACCATGACAACCAATGTCTTTGCAGGAAAAACTAGCAGAGGCGGAGCCTGATGCTCCGCCTTCCCTCCTCTGCACGGCCTCGGCACCATGATCTTCTCCCCGGAGCGGTGTCTGTGACGTCACATGACGTGAGGAGGAGAAGAGACAAACCTTGAGAAGAAGGGGAACCTGCAGGTAGCAGCAGGAATGAACTCTTCAGCCTAGCAGGTACGATGAGCATGTGCATGTGTGCCAGGCAAGCAGCCAGTCAAAGTGCTAATTACATAAATATGCATAGCAGCCATAGATATTGTAAATAAAGTGTAAAACAGTGATTTGTGCAACAGCAGGTACTACTTAAAAGTAGTACCTGCTGTGCTTGTTGCACAATCACTTTATTACACTTTATTTATGATATCTATAGCTGCTATGCATATTTATATAATTCATATTGAGCACTATATTTGATCGGCTGTGTCTGCTTGGCACATATGCATAATCGCACATGATGATAATGACTTAAAGTCATCATCATGTGCAATTGTGTGTGTGTGTGTGCCAAGCAGACACAGCTGATCAAATATAGTGCTCAATATGAATTATATAAATATGCATAGCAGCTATAGATATCATAAATAAAGTGTAATAAAGTGATTGTGCAACAAGCTCAATAAACATTCCACATTCAGTGAAAGTTCATGTAGTGCAAACTTTGCACTACATGAACTTTCACTGAATGTGGACTGTTTAATGAGCAGGGGCAAATTGACCCATCAGGCCTGGGGCCATTAGGGGGCCCCATAAGAGGCTCTGCAAGAGTGCAACGCATACAGTCTAGCATGAGCAGCAGCTGTAATAAGACCTCTCATGGCGCAATGCTCCCCGCCGGCAGCCAGTACAGATGTAGGGGGCCTGGGCCTCAACAGGACCACAGGAGGCCCCATGATACTCTCTTGGTCCCCCCAGTGTCCCCCTGTATCCCCATCCCCACACAGTGTCCTCTCCACCCCCGGCATCCCCGTTTCCCCTGTTCTCACTGCATCCCTCTCTGTCCTCCTAATCACACTGCGTCCCTCCCTGTCCTCATCGCACTGCGTCCCTCTCTGTCCTCATCGCACTGCATCCCTCTCTGTCCTCATCACACTGTGTCCCTCTGTCTGTCCCCAGTGACCCTCCCTGTCCTTGTCACACTGCGTCCATTTCTGTCCCCGCGTCCCTCTCTGTCCTCATCGCACTGCGTCCCTCTCTTTCCTCATCGCACTGCGTCCCTCTCTGTCCTCATCGCACTGCGTCCCTCTCTGTCCTCATCGCACTGCGTCCCTCTGTCCCTGCGTCCTTCTCTGTCCTCATCACACTGTGTCCCTCTGTCTGTCCCCAGTGTCCCTCCCTGTCCTTGTCACACTGCGTCCATTTCTGTCCCCGCGTCCCTCTCTGTCCTCATCATACTGTGCCACTCTGTCTGTCCCCAGCGTCCATCCCTGTCCCCTGCATCCTTCTCTGTCTGTCCCCAGCGTCCCTCCCTGTACCTTGATTGTGTTAGTATGTCATTGATTTTGTATAAGTTACTGTGTGCACCAATGTATTTTGATGAGTCTGAATGTGCCAGTGTGTTGGCATCATCAGTGATTTTTGTATCAGTGTGTGCCTGCAGGCCATTGTTAGCTGTTTTTTGTTAAAGTTATCTGAAAGATGGTTTTAGAATGTTTTGACAGGGGCGCAGTTTCAGTGCTTGCCATAGGCGCCATTTTGACTAGATACGCCTCTGTATACGCAACCTAAAGCTCAGTAAAAGGAATTGTACTGCACAAGACTACCTGAGCGCCATTCAAGATGTATATGGCCGTGCTGAGAAAGTTACTGAACTCCTCTATAAATTGGAGCACTGTTACCAGAAAAAAGGAAAGTTCATAAGACGTTTGGACAGTATCATATATCAGATTCTGCTGAAGAAAGGAATGGATACTCAAAAGGATGATGAGACCCGGACACGAAAAGTTCTACGGGGTGCCCAACCCCTAGACCCCATTGCCCTTGTACTGCGAACCCGACAGGGTGGAGGTGTCCTAGAGTATCGTGACTTAATCTGACTGGTTAGGGAAGAAGAAGTCATGCTGGACAATAAAAGGAGCACCCAGAAGTCCGAACCCACTGCTAGAGTCAGGGCGATTGGTACGGACTAGAGTGACACCCAGGTGGAACTTTTGAAGGCTCAGGTGTCTCAGTTGATAGAAATGGTGTCCGCCCTGACAAGCCAGACAACTGTACTACCCAACAGAAATGCCCCAGGAGAGTCTAAGAAACCTCCCAGTTCCAACATGGACTCACCAAAGAAGCCCAGGAGATTACTGACCTGCTTCAACTGTGGAGGAGTCAGGCATGTTAGAGAAGTGTGTCCAAGCCCAGAGAAAGCTGCAGAGAGCCGGCGGAAAACTTCAGAGGGCCCCGATGAAGGAGTCAACGGGGTGTCCACCAGTCTCAGCTGACTCCAAGACATTCAACGACGCAAAGAGACAACGTCTGGGGCACAAATCTTTGCCAAACGCCTCTGAGCGACCCAATATTTTCTGTCCCACGGCCCAAACTGCCAAACGGTGCAGGGTGCTGTACCAGGAGCATGATGGTCATCTACAGCCTGTCGATTATGTGAACAGGAGTCTGGTCCCTGCTGAAAAGAATTACCCAACGCACAAGCTTGAATTCCTGGCCCTAAAGTGGGCTGTTGTGGACAAGTTAAGGGACTACCTGTATGGGGCTGAGTTTGTGGTGAGAACTGACAATAACCCACTCACCTATATCCTTACTACTGCCAAGCTGGATGCCACAGGACATCAATGGTTGGCTGCCCTTTCAGGGTTTACTTTCAGCCTGAAGTACCGACCAGGTGTTGGGAATAGAGATGCAGATGCCCTATCCAGAAGGCCATGTGGTCTTGGTGACCCTATCGAGGAGTGGACTCAGCTGAACCCAGAAGGAGTGTGAGCCCTATACCAAGGGGCTCAACTTTGGGCCAAAGGTGGGTCCAAGGCCGTAGAGTTTGGAGTCTCGGCTGCTGGAGTACCCAAATGTTACTGTAACGTAACCCAGGTGGGGGAAGAAGGCCTACCAAAGCTGTTGAAGAAGGACCTGAGGAGAGACCAACAGGAAGATGCGCTGGGGAAACTAGCACTGAAGGCTTTGGAAGGACAATGCCCAGATGTGCTTCTTACAGACTCTCCGAAAGAGGGTCGACTGTTTTATAAATAATGGGCCCGGTTGCAGTTACGTTAAGGGGTGGTCTACCGAAGGGGCCCCTCTAATGGTTTGGAAGAAAAATGGCCACTATTCCTGCCCGCCAAACACAGAGAGACAGCTTTAAATGCCCTTCATGACAACCATGGTCACCTAGGGCCTGAAAGAACCTTCCAGTTAGTAAGGGATAGGGATAAGCTTCGAGTTCGAGTCGAACTCATGTTCGACTCGAACATTGCCTGTTCGCCGAACAGCGAACTATTTGGGGTGTTCGCGGCAAGTTCTTGTGAACTTTAGAACCCTGTTAAAGTCTATGGGACTCGACCGTTTGAAATCTAAAGTGCTAATATGCAAGTTATTGTAATAAAAAGTATTTGGGGACCTGGATCCTGTCCCAGGGGACATGTATCAATGCAAAAAAAAGTTTTAAAAACTGCAGTTTTTTTGACAGCAGTGATTTTAATAATTCCTTTACCTAGGGGGGGGGTGTATAGTATGCCTGTAAAGTAGCGTATGTTTCCCATGCTTAGAACTGTCCCTGCACAAAGTGTAATTTCTGAAGGAAAAAAAGTAATTTAAAATCACTCGCGGCTATAATGAATTGTCGGCTCCAGGCAATACAGAGAAAAGTCATTCATAAAAAATAAAAATAAATGTGTGGGGGGTCCACGGCATTTTTTTTTTTATTTGACACAGGGTTCCCCATTAATATCCATACCAGACCCAAAGGCCCTGGTAATTGAATTTGGGGGGACCCCCACGCATTCTTTTTTTATGAATGACTCTCTGTATTGCTGGTATCCGACAATTCATTATAGCCACGAGTGATTTTAAATGACTTTTTTCCTTCAGAAATTGCATTTTGTGCAGGGACAGTTCTAAGCACAGGAAACAAGTGCTACTTTACAGGCATACTATACACCCCCCTAGGTACAAAATTTTAAGGAAAATTTCAATTTTATTGTTTCACTTTAAGCATTATTAAAATCACTGCTCCTGAAAAAAATGCAGTTTTTTAAAACTTTTTTTGCATTGATACATGTCCCCTGGGGCAGGACCCGGGTCCCCAAACACTCCCCTGGGGCAGGACCCGGGTCCCCAAACACTTTTTAGGACAATAACTTGCATATTAGCCTTTAAAATTAGTACTTTAGATTTCAAACGTTCGAGTCCCATAGACTTAAACAGGGTTCTAAAGTTCACACAAACTTTTGGTCTGTTCGCAGGTTCTGATGCGAACCGAACCCAGGGGTGTTCGGCTCATCCCTAGTAAGGTACAGGTTTTACTGGCCTTACATGCAGGCTGAAGTTGAAGGTTACTGTCACTCCTGCATGCGATGCATACAGAGGAAGACCTTGCCAGATCGAGCTGCCCCAATGAGCCATCTTCAAAGTCAGGGACCCATGGAACTGGTGTGCATTGATTTCATTTGCCTGGAGTCTGATCTGAGTGGACAGGGGAATGTCTTGGTGGTAACTGATCCCTTTACCAGGTATGCCTAAGCATTCCCAACCAAGGACCAGCAAGCTTCCACAGTGGCAAAAGTGTTAGTTTTTCGTCCATTACGGGTTCACCCAATGCATACATTTCGACCAGAGAAGAGACTTTGTGAGCAAATTCATACGAAAACTGTTGGATTTATTGGGCATAAAAAAGTCCAGAACCACTCCTTATCACCCTCAGGGGGATGCTCATACATGAGAGGTATCATCACGAACATCGAAATGAGAGCAATAATTAGCAGTCCAAATTCACAGTTTAACCGATTGTCCACCGACAGCCGTCATATGATGGCCGGACGATGGAGCTCTCGTTCTAGGCGGGTGTCATATGACGTCCTCACCTTCCCGAGCCACTAGGCCCACGTCACTGAAAACCCGATGCATGTGGCTGTGATGTCTGCCGGGCAACCGCGACTGACCAGTAACGGAGCAGGATCATGGATCTGTGTGTGTAAACACAAATCCATGTCCTGTCAGGTGAGAGGAAACCGATGGTGTGTTCCCAGTATAGAGGAACACTGATCGGTCTCCTCCCCTTGTGAGTCCCCTCCCCTACAGTAAAAATCCCTCACTAAGACATATATTTAACCCTTTGATCGCTCCCCAGTGTTAACACCTTCCCTGCCAGCCACATTTATACAGTAATCAATACATTTTTATAGCACGGATCGTTGCATAAATGTGAATGGTCCCAAAATAGTGTCAAAAGTGTCCAATCTGTCCGTTGCAATATCTCAGTCAGGATAAAAATTGCAGTTCGTCGCCATTACTAGTAAAAAATAATAATAATATATACACTTTTTGCGATTTTTTTTTTTTTTTTTTTACGAAAAATATGTAGAAGAATACATATCGGCCTAAACTGAGAAAAAAAATGTGTTTTAAAAAAAATAAATAGCAAAAAGTAAAAAAAAAATAGTATTTTTTTCTAACTCTTTTTCAAACTTTTCACTCTTCTTTTGTTTATAGCGCAAAAAATGAAAACCGCAATTGTCAGTTAAAGCGACGCAGTGATGTATCGCAAAAAAAGGCTTGGGCAGGAAGGGGCTGAAAGTGCCCTGTATTGAGGTAGTTAATCTACTGTAAACTGGTAACATGTTAAAGACTTTTAAAGCATTGTCTATGTCTATGGAAATTGTTGGGTACCATAGTTTGTTGCAATTTCACAGTTTTAAGACTTGAAATGTTTGGACATGTTACTTAACGCAACTTCATTTTTTATATTTTACCCAAAAAATTGGGTATTATATTGTGTTTGTTTCCTAATTTTTGTGTATTTTTTCCTAAAAATATGCATTTGATAAACAACTCCACATATATGGTGCGACTTAAAAAAAAATTGCAACTATAATCATTTAATTTTTTTAGGGTCTTAGAAAATAAATACTTTTTGAGGGTTTTGCAGTCATTTCTAGCACAAAATGCAGATTCTAACTAGTGTAGAAAAGTGAAAAAAAAAATAGAAAAGTGGTTAAGCTACACTGGCTCTATAAACTACTACATACTGTACGGTTAAACTTTTTTTTGCAAAATAGACTGTGCAAAATATTTATATTGCGCTCACATATATGGTGTAAATATTAAATGAAATTTAAATGTGACAAAAAGCTTCCGGCACTAGAAGTTCAGTACAACAACTCGGTAAGAATAAAAATAAAAAAGAAGTGCAGCGCTAATATGTATAACACAATTAAAGTATATACAATGTCAAATAAGTGAATGAACAAACAAAATTAAAGTGAATAATGACTATCAGAAAAGCACTTTAAAAAGAAAAAATATTTTAGAAGGAGAAAGAAAATTGGTGCTGAAAGAAATTGATAATAATTCAATTGCTTCTCGCTATTTTTTATATTTATTTTTATACATATATCACAATTTTTATTATTATTTTTTGATAAGGCTACCCGTATAACTATCAACAGCCCAGATCTTTTTTTTTCATTTATCAATACTAGGATACCTTTTTTTGACAGCAGCTCTAGACTGCAATGACCGTTATTAGTGCCATCACTTTCTATGCTATAAGCCCTCTATATATTTAAATTAATGTAAAGTAACCCATGCATATGTGTATGCATGTTCACACGTTTGTGTGTATGTACATTCCTTCTATATTTCAGTACAGGCATATACAGGCATTTCTCCATATGTCCCAATAACCCTATTATTAACATATTTATATACTTTATTATCTATTTTATTCAATACATTATTTTTTTCGTTTTTTCTTCATTTATACTGATATCTTTCTTGAGTTCATGTGCTCCCCTATGCGTGTTAATGGATCAAAATATGCCGCACTATGCTTCTTGACAGATTTGTAGGTTTCCCTCCGCCCGGCAGGGTGTTGCAGTGGAACCTTGGTATGACTGGTTGGGTGAAGGCCATATCTGATTTCCAGCACTACCAGTGAACTGGTAAGTCACAAACACAGACTAAATGCGAAAACTATGCTGTCCTGGCATTTTTTTCAGAGCACGATGTCTGTGTATTTATACAGTTTCTATATCTACTTCTACTTTGTATTATAGTATTCAAGCTCCTGACGAAGCGGCTAAGTCCCGCGAAACATGTCGAGCACCTCAAGAATGACCTTCTAAAACACCCAAGACTAACAACAGTGACAAACCAGGAAACATCACTCGGCAATGGAATCCTTTATCACTATAGTTTGATGATACATTGTTCTGATTTTTTTGTTATGTGGTTACACTTGATCCTGTGGTGTTTTATATAGTTTATTTCTTATAACATTCTGTATGTTAGGATACTACTAGCATCCCTGTATATGAATTTTTTATACCTAATATTTATATTAAAAATCTAATTTTACTAAATCTTTAGTGGTGCCTTAAAAGTCCATTTTTCCGTTCTCTATATTTCTCTAATGGACATGTTACTTAACGCAACTTCATTTTTTATATTTTACCCACAAAATTGGGTATTATATTGTGTTTGTTTCCTAATTTTTGTGTATTTTTTCCTAAAAATGTGCATTTGATAAACAACTCCACATATATGGTGCGACTTAAAAAAAAATTGCAACTATAATCATTTAATTTTTTTAGGGTCTTAGAAAATAAATACTTTTTGAGGGTTTTGCAGTCATTTCTAGCACAAAATGCAGATTCTAACTAGTGCAGAAAAGTGAAAAAAAAAAAGTAGAATAGTGGTTAAGCTACACTGGCTCTATAAACTACTACATACTGTACGGTTAAACTTTTTTTTGCAAAATAGACTGTGCAAAATATTTATATTGCGCTCACATATATGGTGTAAATATTAAATGAAATTTAAATGTGACAAAAAGCTGCCGGCACTAGAAGTTCAGTACAACAACTCGGTAAGAATAAAAATAAAAAAGAAGTGCAGCGCTAATATGTATAACACAATTAAAGTATATACAATGTCAAATAAGTGAATGAACAAACAAAATTAAAGTGAATAATGACTATCAGAAAAGCACTCAAAAAGAAAAAATATTTTAGAAGGAGAAAGAAAATTGGTGCTGAAAGAAAACCAAAATACCAATTGATGAGAAAAGAGAAAATCTGTGTAGAAGATTTGGCAATTAAATGTCCAAAAAAATTCCAAATAAAGTCCAAAGAAATGTGGTAAATAAGCATCAATCCTCCTGATTGAAAATCGTGTGTTCAAAACACCTGTGAAACAAGATTGCCTGCTTACCAGAAGGCTCAAAAACGACATAAAGAGAGAAACTCTCATAGCGTAATATGTCAATTTTAAATGATTTAATCAAAAGTATTGCACTTACAATTAATGTAAAGTAATCCAGCATATCTGTATAACCAGAGTAGCGGTGTCTCCTTTCTGCTGCCTATCGCTTCTCATGTGAACACCGCCGCCACACAGGACGGAACGCGATGACGTCACGGCACCCAGCTCACATATATACACAATATTGTAAAAACATAATCATGATACTTCCTGCCATAAGCATAACCTATACCTAATTTTCTCTTTTTCATTTTGCCCATTATTACTGTACCTGACAATGAAAGTGTGTCTTATTCCAAAATCTTCCTCTGCAGTGATACTTCTGCGATCAAGTTTTTATACAAAGCTTTATCAATACGGATGTTGACTTTTTCCTTCAGGAAATAGTACTAACCTTTTACTTTGCATAAACGTGCAGGGGAATTAAATTCCAGTAAAATGAGAACGTTTTCCACAGAAATGAATGATGCAATAAATAATTGACAAGGTAAAAAAAAATGTTGAGCAATAAATGAAATACAGTAAAACCTGTTTGAGAGCGCTTTGCAAGACAAGCAAAATGTTTTAATAAATTTTGCCTTGGTATACAAGCGATGTCTAGATATAAGAGTAGTGTCATGTCACAACTGAGTATAAAAAAGAAGAGAGGAGCCTCTAAGTGTAGCAATATGATTACATTTAATGAAGGTACAACATTTAGCAACTTATTGCTAAACTTAGAGGTGCCTCTCCTCTCTTTTATACCCTGTAAAAAAAAATGCTTTGATATACAAGTGCTTTGGATTACAAGCATGTTTCTGGAATTAATTATGCTCGCACAGGGCCGATACTAGGGGTGGGCGGGAGGGACATCTGCCCTGGGCAGGATGATTTAGTGTGAGAAGAGGGCACAGTTTGCTGGGTACAGCCCTTCCCAGGAAAGACTATGCTGCAGAATGTAACACAGGCAGAGAGCGGCTTTGTCCCTGCATGTAGATCGTAGCACTGCACCCGCCCCCTGCCTGCACAGTGCACTCCTGTCTGTACTAGTCTTTCAGCAACTGTAAAGTGGAGCAGGCACGGCACGTGAGGTTGGGAAGGTACAGTATCAGCAGAGGCGGCTCTCTAATTAGGCAAAAAGGGTGGCTGCCTAAGGCCTCATGCTCCCAGGGGCCTCGCGGCCGCCTAATCTGCCTGATGTGTGTGGAAGAATGAGAGGGAATATCCCCGAGCTGGCAGGGCGAGCGGGTTCGGTCCGGTCCGGTAAAGGATTGCTGCCATATATCTTTCATACACGGTACCGCGCTGCCGTATTGTGGAGGAGTCGGAGCTGCTGGACCAGCCACTGTTGAATCCGCCAGGAGGAAGGGGTGGACTGAGCCGGGGGTAGGGAGGCCTCATAAAAATCAAATCCTGTTTGTTCCGCACCGCTGCAGACAGCCGTGACACCCGCCGGCCTCTGGTACACTGTCTGCAGCAGAGCGGTGTGAGTATGCCGTGAGTGAGTCCAACCGATCCAATGCATTCACTTTCCTGTCAGGCGGAATTATGTCTGCCCAACAGGAGCTTCCTAGTCCCACCCATGGCCCGGCCTGATGTCATTCACAGGCCGGGAAGAGCAGAGCAAAGTGCCGCTGCAAAGAAAGACCTGCGAAGAGCCCCATGCAAGTAATGCCGCGTACACACGATCACTTTTTGTGATGAAAAAAAACGACGTTTTAAAAAACGTCATTTAAAATGATCGTGTGTGGGTAAAACGTCGTTTTATGTCTTCAAAAAAACGACCAAAAAAAAATTCCAACATGCTTGAATTTTTTGTGTCGTTTTTCAAAATGTCGTTTTTTGTGTCATAAAAAGTTATGGTGTGTGGGCAAAACGTCGTTTAAAACGACGTTTTCAAACCCGCGCATGCTTAGAAGCAAGTTATGAGATGGGAGCTTCAATGGAACAGAGTGCCGTCAAAAGTGTCTTACGTAACCGCGTTTTGCAAGAGCATTGTGGAAAAACGATGGTGTGTATGCAATGTCGTTTTTGAAAATGAAGTTTGAAAAACGTCGTTTTGTTTCGTCAGATAAAATGACGTTTTTTTTCATCACAAAAAGTGATCGTGTGTACGCGGCATCAGTGTGCAGACTCAGAGACTCAAAACCTTTCCTAAGGCGTTCTGTTGTCACACTGGCTGAACTGTGTTTAACTCTTTGGGGGGGGGGATATTTGTAATATGCAGCATGGAGGGGGTTATTGCATTACTATACATTAGTGACCAGTGGCAATTAATTAACCCCTTTGTGCTGCATTAGTGGTACCGGTATCAGAGTTAATGAACCCAAATATGGTGCAGCATGAAAGGGTTCACAAACTCTGATACTGGTGCCACTAATGCAGCACAAAGGGGTTAATTAACTGTCATTGGTCACTAATGCATCTTTAAGCTGGAGCATCTTTAAGCTGGAGTAACGTTTCTCATTTACGTTACATTGGCGAAATTTTAGGAGCAAGTGCTGTTATTCATGAAGCACTTGCTCCTAAAGTTGCGGCAGCGTATCGAAAATGAGCCGGCGGAATTCAAATTGGGCGGGTACGGGGCGTGTATTATTTAAACTACGTACTGCGCATGCGTCGACTGTCAATGCATCCCAGTGCGCATGCTCACAACTTCCGTCGGCACCACTTCCTTGGAAACGACAGCTCAATGTGTTCCGTTGGACGTTTAAATGCGCCCGTAGATGCGCCATTCCGGCACTAAAGTATATCCTGTTCCCCCTCCCCGCAGTGAAGTTACTTTTGTTCTGAGATGGCTGCTCCCGTTCCCCTCAAACACAGGAGAAAGCTGAACTTTCAGCCGTCATCTCGGCTATGGAGACCTATGATGTCTTCCTCCATGGCTGTAAAAGTTGACAGACAAGCAGGGACAGAGGTGTTGTCCTGCAAGTGGGGGTGCTCAGCTAGCTCTCATCGTCGGTAACGCTGCTGTAGCTGCTTTCCTGCTGACCTGTGGCCGTCTGGAGTAAAGATAAAGCAGCTATTTGTAGAAATAACTTTGCGCCGGACGGACGAGATACGCGCGGCGCATGTAGCCAGCGTATGGTGCTAATCCGTTCGCGAATCGGGAAATCTCCCTCATTTGCATATTTGCAGGGGAAATCAATAGGCGCGACTGATGCGCCAAGCGAAATTATGCGCTGACGATACTCTGGCGTCGGAAAGTTAAGCTGGTCGGGGAAAGCCCGTTTTCTGTCGCATTTAGTTTGGTGGGTACGGCCACATAGATACGACGGCGCATCTTCACAGTTACGCGGCGCATATCGAAATACTCCAGCGCAAGTCTTGCTGAATCTGGCCCATAGTGTCTTTTCAGATAGATAGATAGATAGATAGATAGATAGATAGATAGATAGATACTAGAGCAGGGAGGCTAGTCAGTATAGTTAAATGTACAGTTTGTAGAGAATATATTCACATCCCTAGGAGTTGTCAATATATTTATAAACTGTATAGCTTAGCTAGATCTGCTATTAGTATCTGTCAGGCAGGAGATGTGCTTTAGGGTTTACCTTAAACATAGTACTCCGTGTTAGTCAACGTGTGCTAGTAAATTGCACATAGACGCATTAACTGTTAGGCGGCGTACACACGTACGAGAACCTCGACGGGCGGTACACATCGTTCCACCCGTCGAGGCTCTCGGCCGGCCGTCGAAATCGGCGACCCGCCCGTCGGATATGGCAACCAGCCATTCATCCAGGCGGGCCGTCGAGCAAATAGAGAGCCTGCTCTCTATTCGCTCGACGGGATTCCCGATGGGCGGGGCGAGCACTCTGTGTACACACGGCCGAGGTCCTCGCTGGAATGCAGCTTCCAGCGAGGTTCTCGCTGGTTTCCAGCGAGAATCTCGGTCGTGTGTATGCCGCCTTACTGCAAGTGTGCTATTTATTTGCACAGAAAGGCAGTTGCTGTTAATGCAAGTGGGCTATTGAATTGCACAGAAACGCAGTCGCTCTAACTGTGCGTGTGCTGTTCAATACCACCTGAGCGCATTTGGTGTCACTGCACGTGTGCTGTTACATATCACCTGAGCGCATTTGGTGTCACCGCACGTGTGCTGTTACATACCACCTGAGCGCATTTGGTGTCACCGCACGGGTGCTGTTACCACCTGAGCGCATTTGGTGTCACCGCACGTGTGCTGTTACATACCACCTGAGCGCATTTGGTGTCACCGCACGTGTGCTTTTACATACCACCTGAGCGCATTTGGTGTCACCGCACGTGTGCTGTTACATACAACCTGAGTGCAGTTGATGTCACCGCACGTGTGCTGTTACATACCACCTAAGCGCATTTGGTGTCACCGCACGTGTGCTGTTATATACCACCTGAGCGCAGTTAGTGTCACTGTACGTGTGCTGTTATATACCACCTGAGCGCATTTGGTGTCACCGCACGTGTGCTGTTACATACCACCTGAGCGCATTTGGTGTCACCGCACGTGTGCTGTTACATACCACCTGAGTGCAGTTAGTGTCACCGCACGTGTGCTGTTACATACCACCTGAGCGCATTTGGTGTCACCGCACGTGTGCTGTTACATACCACCTGAGCGCATTTGGAGTCACCGCACGTGTGCTGTTACATACCACCTGAGCGCATTTGGTGTCACCGCACGTGTGCTGTTACATACCACCTGAGCGCATTTGGTGTCACCGCACGTGTGCTGTTACATACCACCTGAGCGCATATGGTGTCACCGCACATGTGCTGTTACATACCACCTGAGAGTATTTGGTGTCACTGCACGTGTGCTGTTACATACCACCTGAGCGCATTTGGTGTCACCGCATGTGTGCTGTTACATACCACCTGAGCGCATATGGTGTCACCGCACATGTGCTGTTACATACCACCTGAGAGTATTTGGTGTCACTGCACGTGTGCTGTTATATATCACCTGAGCGCATTTGGTGTCACCACACGTGTGCTGTTACATACCACCTGAGCGTATTTGGTGTCACTGCACGTGTGCTGTTACATACCACCTGAGCGCATTTGGTGTCACCGCACGTGTGCTGTTACATACCATCTGAGAGTATTTGGTGTCACCGCACGTGTGCTGTTTTATATCATCTGAGTGCATTTGGTGTTACTGCACGTGTGCTGTTACATATCACCTGAGCACATTTGGAGTCACTGTACATGTGCTGTTATATACCACCTGAGCGCAGTTAGTGTCACTGTACGTGTGCTGTTATATACCACCTGAGCGCAGTTAGTGTCACTGTACGTGTGCTGTTATATACCACCTAAACGCAGTTAGTGTCACTGTAAGTGTGCTGTTATATACCACCTGAGCGCAGTTAGTGTCACCGTACGTGTGCTGTTACATACCACCTGAGCGCATTTGGTGTCACCGCACCTGTGCTGTTATATACCACCTGAGCGCAGTTAGTGTCACTGTTGGTGTGCTGTTATATACCACCTGAGCGCATTTGGTGTAACTGCGCTTGTGCTGTTACATACCACCTGAGCGCATAAATATGTCTGGAAGGACAACAAAGAGAGGCAGAGAGTCACAAGGGCAAGCAGGCTCTGCATCTAGAGGTAACTCTGGTGGTGGATGTGGTGCATCCTCTTCAGCACGTGGCCGTGGCTGTGGCCGCTCATCCTTTTCGGGAGCTGGCCGTGTTGAGCCTCAACATGCAGAGAAATTAGTAGAGTGGATGACCAAGCCGTCCTCATCCTCCTCCTTATCCTCTCTCACACAGACTGATCGAAGTTTATCTGGCAAAGCAGCTGCCAAGGCATCCTCTTCCCTCTGCACAATGGCTTCACACAATACTTCCCTAGTACCACCATGTCCTCCTGAGGAGTCCCCCGAACTGTTTCAACACAGTGTTGGGTACATGCTGCAGGAAGATGCGCAGCGTTTTGAAGACTCCGATGACGGAACTCAGATAGAGGAAGGCATTGATGTGAGCCCAGGGAGAGGGGGTGGCCGAGAGGGACAGCAATCTGGCAGTGATGATGTTCCCCCAGCTGGAGCATACTGCCAGGTCGTTGACAGTGATGAGGAGGGAGGGGATGATGAGGTCACTGACTCTACCTGGGTGCCTGATAGGAGAGAGGAGGAGGAGGACGAGGCACAGGCACATCTCCAAAGAGGCAGGATGCCCTCCAGGGGTCAGCTTAAGGTCACACCCACTGCATTACAGCGCACATCTACGGCACTTGTGCATGGCGCTGCTGTGTCTGACCGGTACAGCAAAAGTTCTTTGGTGTGGGCCTTTTTTGAAACATGTCCACAAGATCGTACCTTTGCTATTTGCAACTTATGTCGCAAGCGTATCTCGCGTGGCCAAAACATCAACCGCCTGGGTACCACATGCTTGTCCAGACATATGTCGACCTGCCATGCAGCTCGTTGGCAAGCACACCAGAAAGACCCACACCAAAGACAAAAGCGTACCCCCCCTTGCCCTTCTGGGACCTCCAACCCCAGTAGACCCCCAGTCCTCTCTGAAGCCTGCAGTGAAGGTGTAGAAATAGGTGTGTCACAAGCTAGTAGTAGCGGTCAATCTACTGACAGCACCCGGCAAATTTCCCTGTCCCAGCTACTGCAGCGCCAAAAGAAGTACAATCCCAGCCATCCACATGCCCAGCAGTTGAATGCTAGCTTAGCGAAATTGCTAGCACTTCAACTGCTACCTTTTCAGTTGGTAGATTCTGCCCCCTTTCCGTGAGTTTGTGCAATGTGCAGTACCTCAGTGGCAAGTACCAAAACGCCACTTTTTCTCACGGAAGGCGATTCCGGCTCTCTACCGGCATGTGGAAGGCAATGTCCATGCCTCGCTGGACAGGGCGGTCAGTGGTAAGGTGCATCTTACCGCTGACTCATGGTCCAGCAGGCATGGACAGGGATGTTACCTGTCTTTTACGGCGCATTGGGTGACTCTGCTGGCAGCTGGGAAGGACGCAGGGCAAGGTCCAGTAGTTTTGGAGGTTGTTCCGCCACCACGCCTTCAAAACACTACTACTGCTTGTGACACACCTCTCTCCTCCACCCCCTCCTCTTCTTCCTCTGTGGCCTCTTCCCGTGGTGAGGTTTTCTCCGAACCAGCCGTGCTCCGTAGGCGTACGAGGGGCTACGCAGGAATGCAGGCCAAGAGATGCCATGCGGTGCTAGAGCTGGTGTGCTTGGGAGACAGGAGCCACACTGGGGAAGAGGTTTTGTCAGCTCTGCAGGGTCAGGCTGAGAGGTGGTTGACGCCACGCCAGCTGAAGCCTGGAATGGTGGTCAGCCATAATGGCATAATGTACACTCTTCACTGTATTCACTGCATATTTCAGCATTACTATATTTAATTATTACTTCCAATACCCCTAATCTCATAGGACCCCTTAGCATGCTATGACTTTTCATAGCTATGTTTACCAGTGGCATTCGCCCCCAGCCCATGTACTACTATATTATTTTAACATATTTAATTTTATGTGCCTACGCACTTGACTGTCTGCTATTCCAGCAATTGATTCACATATCAATGTACTCCTACTATAACAAATATGTTTATTAATTATGGGCCCATTGGGTGTTCTTCTGCAGGTGGCTGCCCCTCCGTCACTCCCCCGGGGGGGCATTCTTTCGTGTGGCTTCCTTTAGGTTCTCCAGGGTAGGCCCCTCCACCTATGGGAGGGCGGGGGCAGCTCAGGGCCCCCCTGGATCTTACAGCGGTCCCTCACGCTACTCATTTCCTGTCTCAGTGGTAACTACATCATTATGACATTTTATTGCTTTTATGCTGTTATGTGTTATTTTACTCATTCTGAATGTTTATCAATATTATTATTATTATTATTTTTATTCTTTAGAACATTTGCCCCCTGAAGAGACCGAATTGGTCGAAACGCGTCGGGGCTCACTGTTACAACCTCTTATATATATATATATACTACCTATGTACATGTTATACAGGAATGTTGACCGTTTGTCATTTGTCTCTATGATCTCTGACCCATGTGAATATTTGGAAATTGTGCAATAAACATTGCTTTATACAACCTTTACTATACCTCAACTTGTTACTTTGCTGCCTAAAAGCCCATCTGGGGAACCTTTCTCTCTTTTTTTCTTGCAAATCCAGGGCGAGTAGCCTAATTATGCTCTCTATATATGTGTCTCTCTTTTTCTGTATAAACCATTGGGGGCTAAAACCCCCCGCCTCCCCACGACACATGGAGATTGACACTAAATGCGTATTACTTCATGTTTGGCCTAACCTCCACATGCCCAACCCTTGACCCACATTTCTGGTGTAATATGCATCAGTTCTGTATCGAGGCTTTCAGAAGGTTGAATTCACCTTCTGTATTTTTGGGGGGACTGTACCCCTAAATCCCCCCTCCTCGCATACTTCGGAAGTAACTGTAACACAGACTTCTATATCCCAGCATGTTCTAACACTGTAATCTACATTATGTCCCAACAATTGACATTTTATACATTTTGGGGTTATAGCCATGATATCAATACGCCTCTATGTGTAAATATTACCTTTTTGCTACGCTTGTATAGTATGTATAATTTTCCCCCTGTTTTCTGTTTTTTAGAGTCTTAGCATTTGGATGACAACTGTCACATGTTTATATGATGTAGTGTGATCGCATGCATTTCCGGGTGGGGAATGATCTGGCCTGCCTGCCCTCTTGAGGGTGGGGCCGTGCCTTTGGCGACCTTCCGGTTTTTGGGAAGGGAGGGGGGACACATTCTGTCCCCCCCCTCACACTGCTCTTGGGGCCCTGGAGCTTTGTCTCCTGACGCCCCTTGAGCTTCACCCAGCCGGCGGCGTTCCTTGGATCCTCCCCGATCCGCCCGTGACGCGCATGCGCGTGCTCGGGCGTGCACGCGGCGTCATGATGTCGCGCCTTTTGTCGGAGAGGACGACTCTGTCGGGGCTGTCTAGCCCTCCCAGGACACCGAGGGAGCCACACGTGGGCCGCCATTACGTCGGCCCTAAGCCTTCCCAATGGGAGCGGAGGAAGACTGCCCACCTGCATGTGATCTAATGATCACCACACCCACCTAGGGGCATATATAAGGCTAGCTCATTTAGCAACCACTAGGCTACACTTAGGTCAGATTGGATGCTACTGCATCTCTGTTCCTACATATTGGGTCCTTTCCTAGAATGCATACTGCAGTCTGGCTTACAAACATCTAATCTCTGATTCCATCAGGTAAATATCCCTCCAATTATGCATTTCTGTACTTTTTCACTCCTCACCATATTCACACCACTATCTCCTATTTCCCTTGGAGACTTATTCGTCCACTTTTTCACTCCCATTATACACTTATATATAATTTTTTTTCACCATATATTTTAATTTTCCATTTTTTTGTTTTCTCACTTTAACCTCCTATTCTTAATTATTTCACACACCCACCTCATTACTGTTTTTGTCCCAATATGGCAACCACTCACCCCTATAGCGTACACTCTTCACTGTATTCACTGCATATTTCAGCATTACTATATTTAATTATTACTTCCAATACCCCTAATCTCATAGGACCCCTTAGCATGCTATGACTTTTCATAGCTATGTTTACCAGTGGCATTCGCCCCCAGCCCATGTACTACTATATTATTTTAACATATTTAATTTTATGTGCCTACGCACTTGACTGTCTGCTATTCCAGCAATTGATTCACATATCAATGTACTCCTACTATAACAAATATGTTTATTAATTATGGGCCCATTGGGTGTTCTTCTGCAGGTGGCTGCCCCTCCGTCACTCCCCCGGGGGGGCATTCTTTCGTGTGGCTTCCTTTAGGTTCTCCAGGGTAGGCCCCTCCACCTATGGGAGGGCGGGGGCAGCTCAGGGCCCCCCTGGATCTTACAGCGGTCCCTCACGCTACTCATTTCCTGTCTCAGTGGTAACTACATCATTATGACATTTTATTGCTTTTATGCTGTTATGTGTTATTTTACTCATTCTGAATGTTTATCAATATTATTATTATTATTATTTTTATTCTTTAGAACATTTGCCCCCTGAAGAGACCGAATTGGTCGAAACGCGTCGGGGCTCACTGTTACAACCTCTTATATATATATATATATATACTACCTATGTACATGTTATACAGGAATGTTGACCGTTTGTCATTTGTCTCTATGATCTCTGACCCATGTGAATATTTGGAAATTGTGCAATAAACATTGCTTTATACAACCTTTACTATACCTCAACTTGTTACTTTGCTGCCTAAAAGCCCATCTGGGGAACCTTTCTCTCTTTTTTTTTTTGCCATAATGGCACCAACCTCCTCTCTGCCCTGCGACAGAGAAAACTCACCCACGTGCCCTGTTTTGCGCATGTCCTGAATTTGGTGGTGCAGCGGTTCTTGGGCAGGTACCCGGGCTTGCAGGATGTCCTGAAGCAGGCCAGGAAAGTCTGTGTGCATTTCCGGAGGTCATATAATGCCACTACTCGGCTGACTGACCTCCAAAGGGAATACAACCTGCCCAAGAACTGCCTAATTTGTGACATGCCCACCAGATGGAACTCAACGTTGGACATGCTGCAGCGGCTGCACACACAGCAACGGGCCATCGATGAGTACCTGTGCCAATATGGCAGCAGAACTGGGTCAGGGGAGCTAGGTTTTTTTTCCCCACGCCAGTGGGCCTTGATCAGGGATGCATGCACTGTCCTGTCACCATTTGAGGAGGCCACGAGGATGGTGAGCAGTGACAGTGCATGCATCAGTGAGACTGTCCCTCTTATTCACATGTTGGAGCACACTTTACGTGGAATAATGGACAGGGCCCTTGAGGCAGAATAGAGGGAGGAAGAGGAGGACTTCCTTACCTCTCAAGGCCCCCTTTACCCAGACAGTGGTCCTGCTTGCCCACCTAGCACACAGGAGGAGGATGAGGATTGTATCAGCAGCATGGAGGTGGAGCCTAGCACTCAGCAGCAGCAGTCTTCAAGGGATCATTTACAGTCCCAAGGAGCATGTGGACTTTTACGTGGCTGGGATGAGGTGCCTGTGGATCCTGTCGTACTCAGTGACCCAGAGGACTGTGCCACGAATGCCTCTGCAAACCTACGCTGCATGGCCTCCCTGATCCTGCAAAGCCTGCGTAAGGATCCTCGTGTACGTGCTATCAAGGAGAGGGATCATTACTGGCTGGCGACTCTCCTTGATCCACGTTACAAGAGTAAGGTTGCGGACCTTATGTTGCTATCGCAGAGGGAGCAGAAGATGAAACTTCTGCGGGAGGCCTTGCAGAAGGGTCTGTGCAATACGTTCCCAGAACCGGGGGGATTACCAAAACCTGGCTCTGGACAACGTCTTGCTGAGGCTTCGGTGAGTCACAGAAGGGGCGGTGGAGAAGGTGGTCGTCTGACCGATGCGTTCAGGCAGTTTTTTAGCCCGCAGCCCCAAGGTCTGACCGGTTCCAGCAACCATCGCCAGCGTCTGGTTTACATGGTCCAGGAATACCTAGGGGCAAGATCCGACTTGGACACCTTCCCTACCGAAAATCCTCTGGCTTACTGGGTCTTGAGGATGGATCACTGGCCAGAGCTTGCCCAGTACGCAATTGAGCTACTGGCTTGCCCTGCATCCAGTGTTCTTTCAGAACGGACATTCAGTGCTGCTGGAGGCTTTGTGACTGATCACAGGGTGCGCCTCTCCACCGGCTCTGTTGATCGACTGACCTTCATCAAAATGAATCAGGCTTGGATCAACACCAGCTACCAAGCACCTGATGCTGATCTTTATGAATAATATCTTTTTGTTGAAAAGTCGGATCCCTTTTAGACAGCTGATGCTGAGTGACTGTCCTCTTATGCTGCTGATGGAATATCCTTCTCCTCCTCACTTTTCTTGCTGATAGCTAGTAAGAAATGTTGTGTTTCTGGGCTCCGCCACCAGTGCCTAAGGCACAATTTTTCTGCCCCTGTTTAACAGGGGCGCCTAATAACAATTTTTGATGCAATGCTTTACACGTGGCTCCTTGTTGCGCTCCAATTGGAGTTATTGGGAGGGGTTGCAAGTGTTGTGTTGTGCCCAAGGCACAATTTTTCTGCCCCTGTTTAACAGGGGCGCCTAATAACAATTTTTGATGCAATACTTTGCACGTGGCTCCTTGTTGCGCTCCAATTACAGTATGTTTGAGGGGTGCCCTTTTTTCTAAAAGTTTTCTTTCACAAAACAATAATGGCCCCCCACCACCGCTAAAATATTCGACATAATGTTGCCACACAGAACTTGCGCAAGTAGCATTAATTACTTTTTTTTATAGTCCTCTCATGTTGTGCAGGGACATTTCTAAACACGTGCCACTACTATAGACACCCAGCAGGTGTGATATTTAAAGGAATTTTTTTTTTTTCACTTTAAGCATCATTAAAATGGCTGCTCCACAAAAAACGGCCGTTTTTAAAAAAAAAATTGATACATTGATAGATGTTCCCTGGGGCAGGACCCGGGTTCTGAACGACGTTTTCCAACATTTGGTTGAATTTTGGTCTTTAAAATGACCGTTTTTGAATTCGAACGTTCGGGTCCCATAGACTTCAATGGGGTTCGAAATATTCGTGCGAACCCGCGGTCTGTTCGAACGTTCTGGTGCGAACCGAACCCGGGGGTATTCGGCTTATCCCTACCCGCCATACACTCCGCACCCCTCTCATGTACATACTACCCCCCACCATACACTCCTCTCATGTACATACTACCCCCCCCCACCATACACTCCTCTCATGTACATACTACCCCCCCCCCACCATACACTCCTCTCATGTACATACTACCCACCGCCATACAATCCCCTCTCATGTACATACTACCCACCGCCATACACTCCGCACCCCTCTCATGTACATACTACCCACCACTATACACTCCGTACCCCTCTCATGTACATACTACTCCTCTCATGTACATACTATCCACCACCATACACTCCACACCCCTCTCATGTACATACTACCCCCCACCATACACTCTGCACTCCTCTTATGTACATACTACCCCCCACATACACTCCGCACTTCTCTCATGTACATAATACCCCCCACCATACACTCCTCTCATGTACATACTACCCCCACCATTAACTCCACTTTCCTCTCCTACTCAAGTTTACCGCCATTGTACAGTAGGGGCCCCTACTAGGGAGAGGGTGACCCGCGCCATACAGAAACAATTTGTATGTGTGGCTAAATTATGCTACCTATAGGGCATGGCTTTTTATTTTGTTTTGTTTTGTTTTGTTTTTACAGTGTGTTTTTTTTTGTCTATTTATTTTCTACACTTTGGTGAGAGTTTTTGAGTTTCTTTGGTGAGATATCAGGGGTCTAAACAGACACCTGAAGTCTCACTTTTGAGACAGAGAAAAGAAAATAAGGAAACGCATTCCCCAGTTTCTTTTCTCTGTAGCCTCAGCTGCACTGCAGATGAATGAACAAGAGACAGAGACTCCTGTTAATTCATAAACTAAAGCACAAATCAGTTCCAATCACTCAGGCCTTTTCCCGGGCCTCCATCCTGAAGATCCCCCCCAACAGCAGTCAGCGGGAAGGCAGAGGAGGGAAGTCTGCAGCGCTGTGGGGGGCACATGATTATTTTTTTATCGCTTATTTTTCCCATTATGGGCGTGAGTGGGGCCTCATGTCTAAGTTTTGCCTAACGCCTCACAAAGCATAGAGCCGCCTCTGGGTATCAGCTTTCCTGATTCAGTCTACAACTATACAACTTTCACTCTCCTGGACAGCGGCTTCTCCCCCCCCTCTCCAGTCATTTCTATCTCTCCTGTTTTCACTTTAACAGTGTCCCGATTAGGGTGCCCATGTGTCCAGGATTGTCCCACAATTTGCGTTTGTGTCCCGTGTCCCGGGCACCTTCATTCCGGGACAATACATTGTCCCGGAATTAAATTAAATGTGGACACGCAGCCACCCCAATAGACAATTGCCAAACTGGTTGTTAACAACCAGTGATGTCACATTCGCAGAGTCTCTCAGAGCGAGGCCAAGAGGAGCAAGGCCTTTACCCAGTGCTGCCCTGCTCTCCCAGTCCACCCACCACTTCTCCTTCACTGACCGTGGCAGCAGCACCTTCTGACTCCTCCCATCCCGACTCCCACAGTGCATTGCTCAAGCCGCCCGACTGCATGAGGGGGGCCCCCTAGCCTGGACCAGGGAACAAAGACTGGCGCTCAACCTCCCACCACACCAAAACAGTCCAGATTAGAAGGTGAGCAAATGGAACCTGATTGGAGCAGGTCAGGTAACAAGTCGGAGCACTGGGGCTGGGGACAGTAATAAATTAGGCTTACAAAGTGGTACCCTGCCCTGGGGGGCAATAAAAATGAAGCTGACAAGTGGGGGCAATAAAAAATATATTTGTAAAAAATGTATACCACCTGACTGTTTGCTTTTGTTTTTCCAAAAATTGGCAAAAAAAGTATCATAAATCATCTTTTAAGGGGGTGGCACGGGGGGGGGGGGGTCCCTGAATGGCAGTTCGGAAATGTGGTCACCCTAGTCCCGATGTCTTTGGGAGATCTCCACCTCCTCCCCACCCCATCCTCCTGTTATCTCTGCCTGCTCTAGACCAGTGTTTTTCAACTCCAGTCCTCAAGGCACACCAACAGGTCATGTTTTCGGCTGGGTTCACACTATACTACACAACAGCAGTACAGCTTTCATCCTTCTTTGCTCTGCAACATCTGTCCTACATTCATCCTACATTCATCCTACATCCATCCTACATCCATCCGACTTTCATGAACAGGATACTACTTTGAACCGACTTTGTGATAGTCTGACTTGTTTTTGACCAATCAAAACAATCCCAGAGTGAGATAAATTCCTTTTACTGCTGCTGTAATCACATGTCGGATGTCTGATAAGGACAAGGCTCCTACTTTGGTCCGACTTCAATGATATTCAATGGGCTGAAGTAGGATGAATGTCGGAGCAAAGTAGTACAGGGAGTGTTTTCAAAGTCGGACCGACTTGTGTCGGATCAGTTAAGACAGCTCTCATAGGGAAACATTGATTTTCACACGTCATGCTACATGAGCTCCCAATGTAGGAGCGTTGTCGGAACAAGTGTGAACCCAGCCTTCAGGCTTTCCATTATTTTGCACAGGTGATTTGATCAGTTTCACTGCCTTAGTAATCACCACAGCCATTTCACCTGAGGGAAATCCTGAAAACTTGACCTGTTGGTGTGCCTTGAGGACTGGAGTTGAAAAACACTGCTCTAGACAATCTCAGAGCCTATTCCTCCTCTGTATAGTGACCCCCTCCACCTCTCCTGTGCCCTTCTCACTGACCCCGTCCTCTCTACCTGCACAGCCAAACCGAGTGATGTTCTCACCTGTCTCTTTGCTGCTGAACCTGCCTCTACTCAACAAACAGGTAATAACAGTAGCACACTTTCAGGCTTCATATGACTGCTAATTGTTGTAAAGACAAGACAACTGTTATTTCAGATTCTATTTTTCACAAGGGGTGCAAACATGCATCTCCCAGGGCTGTCGTTTATCAGCAAAGGTGTACATACAGTAGGTGTCGTGTGCATCCCCATGTCAGCACCCCATTTATATCTACTGGGACATGGGGCTGAATGGACTCAGCCTCTGTATTCTATGACATGCAGGTAAGGGTCCCAATAGAAGTGAATGGGACGCTGGCACAAATATATGCACACAATGCCCGTACATCCCTGTGCTGAGAAGAGAGAACACAGGACACACTTATGCACCACATGTGAATGGGCCCTAAAGAACTTGTGTACATTGAGGCTTAATGAGCTCCCCAGGCATACAAAAACAACAGGAGCTACTAAACCTGGCCATAGATGGATGGAAATGTAACTGGTCCAGCAAGGACTGGACAAGTTTCAATTATTCTGTAGTCATTCTTGCTAAAGAGACATCAATTTAATGATCAACTTCTCTCAAACCAGCAGTGTGACAGACTCGGACCCTCTTATGTCTAAAATTATCCACTAGGGGCATAGGATGACTAAGAAATTATATCTTGGACTACCTAAAAGGGAATTATTATGTAATTATTATGCACAATATATTCCAGGATATCTCTAGAGAACTATTTGCTGGTTGTTGATTCTGAATTTAAAGGGTTGGTTGCAGAGCATTTTTTATCAGAAAATAGGTGCAGGAACTCAACCACGACCCCATTCAAATTTCACAAACAGTAGAAGGGTCTTAAAGGGGCATTAAATACCAGGATTGCATTACATACAATGGGCCAGATTCAGGAACACTTGCGCTGGAGTATTTCGATATGCGCCGCGTAACTGTGATGATGCGCCGTCGTTTCTATGTGCCCGTACCCACCAAACTAGATGCGCCCAATAACGGGTCATTTGCGACTGGCGGAACGTTCCGACGCCAGAGTATCGTCAGCGCTTAATTTCGTTGGGCGCATCAGTCGCGCCTATTGATTTCCCCTGCAAATATGCAAATGAGGGATTTTTCACAATTCACGAACGGATTAGCACCATACGCTGGCTACATGCGCCGCGCGTATCTCGTCCGTCCGGCGCAAAGTTATTTCTACAAAAGGCTGCTTTATCTTTACTCCAGATGGCCACAGGTCAGCAGGAGAGCAGCTACAGCAGCGTTACCGACGATAAGAGCTAGCTGAGCACCCCCACTTGCAGGACAACACCTCTGTCCATGCTTGTCTGTCAAATTTTACAGCCATGGAGGAAGACATCATAGGTCTCCATAGCCGAGATGACGGCTGACAGCTCCTGGCCATTAAAGTTCAGCTTTCTCCTGTGTGTTTGCGGGGAACGGGAGCAGCCATCTCAAAACAAAAGTAACATCACTGCGGGGAGGGGGAGCAGGATATACTTTAGTGCCGAAATGGCGCTTCTACGGGCGCATTTAAACGCCCAACGGAAGGCATTGCGCTGACGTTTCCCGTGAAGTGGTGCCGACGGAAGTTGTGAGCATGCGCACAAAGGGGGCGAGTGGAGCCGCACTCACTGCGCATGCTCCGTGGTTGATGCGCTGAACGTAAGCCTCTGCGCTGGGCTCCGCCCATCATTTACATATGATCACACCCACTTCCACTTGCGTCGGGTTACGCCAGCGCATTATCGTTACTCTGGCGCAAGTTTACGCGCAACTGCTATGTGAATTACAGGACTTGCGCTGAAAGGGTCTTCAGAGTAACGTAAATGAGAAGCGTTACTCTGGAGCAAAGATGCTCTCATCTACCTGAATCTGGCCCAGAGTGCAGAGTTCAGGGGGTTACACACAGAGTGCAGAGTTGTCACTTGGAAACACAGAAACAAGACTTCTGTGTTTTCAAGTGATTGTGGTGAGCAAGCACCAAAGGGTCTGAGCCAGAGGTGGTGGAACTGAGTTCCCCCAAGTTCCCCCTGAAAAAAAGCCCTGGTTGGTTGTAAGAGTGACTCATTCATAGATGCTAATGCCCTCACTTTTGAATTGGTACTTTTTTTTAAAGTGTAGTTCCAGGCAAAAAATCTATTTTTAAGCTTTTCTGAAAACATAGAGAAGGATTATCACCCCTGTAACATTTGTTTTGCTGTCTGTGCGCATCTGTTCAGAAGATTGCACCTCACTTTCTGTCCCAATGACAAATGATTTTTTGAAAATTCGTTTTTTTTTAGTGAAACAAGGATTGGTGATAAAGCATCAGTGGACATGAGACACCTCTTACAGAAGAGAATTTCCCATCCTAGCGGTAGATTTCCTCTCACTTCCTGTTGTCTCCCTCCGTTTGCAAGTAGGAGTCGTTTGTAATTTGGATGTTTGAAAGTAGGGACCTGCCGTATATACTCTGCATACATTTTGGGCCCTAGGTGTTGGTGTTGCCACAACACTGCAAGGCCTCACAGTTAGTATTGGTGGGCGCTGGAACGCCCTGCTGTGTGAACTATTATATCAAGACTTGTAATTACATGCCATTGTTGAACAGTGGTAGAAAAATTGTGCCTTTGTTGCTGGCGCTGGTGCCACAACACTCTAAGTCCTCACAGTTACCCTTTGTGGGCGCAGGAATGGGCCCTGCTGTGAAATATTAGATCAAGAATTGTAATTAAATGCCCCTGTTGAACAGGGGCAGAAAAATTGGGCCTTTGTTGGTGGCGGTGGTGCTGGTGCTACAACACTGTAAGCCCTCACAGTTACTCTTGGTGGGCGGAGGAATGGGCCCTGCTGTTAAATATTAAATCAAGAATTGTAATTATATGCCCCCGTTGAACAGGGGCAGAAAAATTGGGCCTTGGGCACTGGTGCTGGTGCCACAACACTGCAACCTCTCGCAGATACTATAGTTGGAGCGCAGTAATAAGCCCTGCATCAAAGTATTGCATCAAAAATTGTAATTACATGCCCCTTTTAAACAGGGGCAGAAAAATTGGGCCTTATGCACTGCTGCCGGTGCCACAACACTGCAACCTCTAACAGTTACTCTAGTTGGAGCACAGGAATGAGCCCTGCTGCAAAGCCTTAGCCACTGGTGGCGGTGCCCAGAACCAAAAATTTTCTTACAAGCTATCAGCATGATCATTGAGGAGGAAAAGAATAGTCACTCAGCATCAGCAAAGGCAGTCTTGAAGGGCTCTGAAATTTCCAAAAAAAATATTCAGTTACATCAGCATCAGGTGCTTGGTAGCTGGTGGTAATCCAAGCCTGATTCATTTTTATGAAGGTCAGTCGATCGACCGAGTCGGTGGAGAGGCGCACCCTATGATCGGTCACAAAGCCTCCAGCAGCAGTGAATGTGCTTTTCGAAAGAACGCTGGATGCAGGACAGGCCAGTAGCTCAATTGTATACTATGCAAGCTCTGGCCAGTGATTCATCCTCAAGACCCAGTAAGCCAGATGATTTTGGGCAGGAAAGGTGCCCCTAGGTATTCCCGCACCATGTAAAATAGACGCTGGCGATGGTTGCTGAAACCGGTCATACCTTGGGCCACCTTCTCCACAGCTCCTTCTGGCTTAAGCTGGCGTGGCGTCAACCACCTCTGAGCCTACCCCTGCAGAGCTGACAGAACCTCTGCCCCAGTGTGGCTCCTGTCCCCCAAGCACACCAGCTCAAGCACCGCATGGCATCTCTTTGCCTGCGTACCTGCGTAGCCCCTTGAACGCCTACGGAGCACTGGTTCCAAAGACACATCAGCACAGAAAGAGGCCACAGAGGAAGAAGAGGAGGGGGTGCAGGAGAGAGGTGTGTTACAACCAGTAGTAGCATTTTGGAGGCGTGGTGGCGGAACAACCTCCAACACTACTGTACCTTGTCCTGCATCCTCTCCAGCTGCCAGCAGAGTCACCTAATGTATAGAAACAAAAATAAATATATGGACAGCTGCACTCTGATAGTCTTAAAAAAGACGTGCTCTTTAATGGGTAAAAGAAAAAACACTACAAAAAAACAGCATACAGTGGGATCAACAGTTGACGCGTTTCACATTGACATGCAATGCTTAGGCATTTGGGAACTTGCCACTGAGGTACCGCACATTCCACAAACTCACGGAAGGGGGCAGAATCTATCAACTGAAAAGGCAGCAGTTGAAGTGCTAGCAATTTACCTAAGCATTCTACCGCTGGGCATGTGGATGGCTGGGAGAGAACTTCTTTCGGCGCTGCAGCAACTGGGGCAGGGAAATTTACCTGGTACAATCTGACGTCGGTGTACTGATAGTAGATTGCCCGCAAGTACTTGGCTGTGACACACCTAATTCTACACCTTCAGTCCTATCAGTGCAGGCTTCAGAGAGAACTGAAGGTATAGTGGGGTTGGAGATCCCAGCTGATGAGGAGCAAGGAGAGGTCTGCTTTGTTCTTTGGTGTGGGTCTTTGAGGTACTCTTGCCAACGAACTGCATGGCAGGTCGACATATGTCTGGTCAAGCATGCGGTGCCCAAGTGGGTGATGTTTTGGTCACGTGAGATATGCTAGGGAACGAGTGACTGATGCCATTGAGCAGACGGAAGAGGCTACGTTGCCAGACAAAGTACCCTGAGCCTGGGTGAGAGAGGATGAGGAGGATGAGGACGGCTTGGTCATCCACTCTACCAAGTCTTCGGAATATTGCGGCTCAACGCGGCCAGCTGCCGAAAAAAAGGATGAGCGTGTCCCACGGCCACATGCTGATGAGGATGCACCGTGTCCACGACCAGCACTGTTATCTCTAGATACAGAGCCTGCTTGCCCTCTTTTATCGGCTCATGACTCTGCCTCTCCTTGTTGTCCTTCCAGACATACTAATGGCCTGCAGGAGCTGTAGCTGCACAAATACTGACAATACCTGCTTATCCCTGCCTGTGGTATTATAATGAGCAGATCTCTGCCTGTAGGAATTAATATGAGAACACCAGCTTTATGTAGCTTTAGGTGCACACTGTGCAGAAGACACAGACAGTACACACACCATGTAGCTTTAGGTGCACACTATACAGAGGATACAGACAGTACACTACATGAAAGTACTTGCAGAATGATCCCTGCCTGTGGTTCTAATATGAGCAGATCCCTGTCTCTAATATGAGAAACACCAGCTTTACGTAGCTTTAGGTGCACACTGTACAGAGGACACAGACAATACACCACGTGAAAGTACTTGCAGAATGATCCCCTGCCTGTGGTATTAATATGAGCAGATCCCTGCCGGTAATATGAGAAACACCAGCTTTACGTAGCTTTAGGTGCACACTGTACAGAGGACACAGACGGTACACCACTTGAAAATACTGCAGCTAGCACAATCACCTGCCTGCCTGTTAGTGTTGAGCGGAATACGCCATATTCGATTTCGCGATATTTCACGAATATATAGAAGAATATTCGTGAAATATTTGCTAATATCGAATATTCGTAATATTTTATCAAAAAACAATATTGCGAAATTTCGCTAATGCGAATGCGAAATTTCGCTAATGCGAATGCGAAATTGATTGCGAAATTCTCGTCAACACGCGAAAACGGAGATCATTTCCTGGATTACTAAACTAATATGCACTAAACACTAACTCTACTTACACAAACTTATATGACTAAACTAAAGCTATTTTTTTTTTTTTTACACAGAAGGGCAGAGAAATTATTTGCGAATATTCGTAATACGAATATTCGCATTGCGAATATTCGGCAACATAAAAGGATCGCCTCAGCTACTCGGCCCAGGGTCTCTAATCATACCAGCAATGCTTTTAGACGTCGATATAGATCACTAGGATGTGATCTGTTTTAAAAATAAATTTGAAAAAATACGAATATTCGCAATATCGAATATTCACCGCGATATTCGATTTATTCGCGAATACTCGAATATGCAATATTCGTTACGAATATTCGCAATGCGAATATTCGTGAGCAACACTACTGCCTGTCAGTATATTAGGAGAAGCGGATCTAGCTAAACTCAATACAGTGTATAAATATATATACAACACCTGGGATGCATATAAATCCTCTACACACTGTAACTCTAACAGACTAGCCTGCCTGCCTGCTCGATCTAACTGCAAAAAATGACACTCTCTCTCTGTCTCTCTCGTCTCTGTAAACCACCGCCTTATATAGTGTGGGGCGTGTACTAAACCCCCTAAGCCATATTTGGCCAAAGCCACCCTGGCTTTGGCCAATTATGGCTCTCCGTTTTCTGCAAGCTGTGATTGGCCAAGCATGCGGGTCATAGTGCTTGCTTGGCCGAACATCAGCCAGCAATGCACTGCGACGCCGCAGTAAATTATGGGCCGTCACACGCCACTCGAATTTGGCGCGAACGGCCCATAACGTTCGTTATTCGACGAACGGTCGAACTAACGATGTTCAAGTCGAACATGGGTTCGACTCGAACACGAAGATCATCCCTACTCACGGCCAGTCAAGGAGGAATATGCACCATAGTGGGGACTGCCTGCTGCAACTATATTAGAAATGATACTAAAGCTAAAGATGCCATAATTTTCCATGTAGAAAAGGTGCAGCAGTTAAAAGTCAACTTCCATAAGGAACATACCGAAACTGCTCAGGTTGATGGTAGTTGGGAGAGCTGACTCTCCTGGATCAATCCTCTCAACTGGTTCACTGGTACTGGAGGTTAGTTTTCTGGTATTTTACAAGGTATTCTTTTTATTGTTGGAATAATTGTACTTATAATCCTTATAATCAAATGTGCACCTATGTTGTGTAAATGTTGTTTAAAGATGACTACAAATGCTTGTGATGGCTTGTACTAATGCCGGTTACTTTGAGCTCTCAAGGTCCAGAGTAAAAACTGCTCATGAGATGGTAACGCGGATCCCTGGGGCTCAACCTAAAGACACAGAAGAAGTTTAAGAAACGTATACCAAAGAATTCTAAACACAGGAGGGACTGTGAAGATATGAAAAATACCTTACATATCTATATCCATTGATGTAGAGTTCCTCTAGTATATGAAGATGTTTCTCTCTTAACAAATGTTTCTGAATTCTTTTGGTATTGCAACATGTGTTTGTGTCTTGATTGCTCTCCGGATGACATGAGATGTTCTACCAATAACATGATAAAATTCTCGGAAAAGATATTGTTATGAAAAGTCCTTTTCCATAATTAATTACTTCCTTGGTATAATCACTTCACTTAATGCCCTAGTTAGGTGATGATGATCAGATGCAATGTTGTAGCAATTAATAAAGAATGTGTTGTGTAATCTGTAACTTGGGCATGTGCCCGTCATAGACTATCATATTATGATTTCCTAAAAAAAACTGTAACGATTTGTATCCTGTATCACATTCCCTTGGAAGATGTGATCCTCTGTACAGTGTGTATTCAGAAGTAAACATACATTTAAGACGAATGCAACTTGATTGGAGTCAAGGTCCTTTATTTTAAGGCTCAACATATCACTTTAAATCTCACTGGTTGTACCAGTAAATTTAGAGCCCAAAATGGCAAATCGAAGGTACACTAGTGAAGAGGCCTGAGCATGACAGATAGTGTAGAGGAGGTCACTCATCTGTCAGATTCAGGCTCAGAATACAATCCTGTAGACCATGGGTCTTCAAACTATGGCCCTCCAGATGTTTAAGAACTACAATTCCCATCATGCCTAGTCATGTCTGTGAATGTCAGAGTTTTACAATGCCTGATGGGATGTGTAGTTCCGCAACAGCTGGAGGTCCATAGTTTGATGATCCCTGCTGTAGACAACAGTAGCTCCATGACAGATAGCTCTGGAGACAAAGTTGAGGTCCCTGCCAAGGTCAGGCTAACCTGACCCCATTCTTCTGCTGTTGTTGAGGTGCAAGAACCGTAGGGATTTCGCATGGAGGAGAAAAGTACTAGCGCTGATCATCCTTCTGGTGAACTGGAAAGCACCAGCGGCCTAGTACATCCTGGTCGTACATCCAGCACTGCAGTAACACTTGGTGACGTGGCGAGTCCCATAAGTGCAGTTCAAGCTGGTGAGGTGGCAAGCACAAGTAGTGTCCCACTGCCACCAAAAAGAAGACAGGCCCATTGTGCCCATAGTGTCCTTCCTGCACAGTTCGCCAATCCTGATTGGGTGCCCAGCACTTCTGCAGAACCCATACTTCCCTCCCTTCCACTGGCCAATCTGGAATTCAGGTGTAAACAGTTGATTTTACGGCACTTGATTTCTATTCGCTGTTTTTCACCGAAGATCTCTATAGATCTATTGTGGACCAAACTAATTTGTATGCTGAACAATTCATTGCCGGTTGTCCCCAGTCCTCCCTGGTTTCTGATTTTAAGACCTCTCTGGGCCTTTCCCTCAAAATGGGCATAGTTAAATTGAGTGAGCTGCGGTTATATTGGTCCATTGACCCAGTGTACCATGTGCCTGTGTTCTCTGCCTCCATGGCCAGGGCATGATACGAGCAGATCTTGCGGTTCATGCATTTCAACAACAAGGTCTTATTGTCAACCATTTTTTTGTTTTCAGATACGCCATTTAGCTGGAGGGTGGATTTATTTATCTTGACAGCAACAGCGTTTGCTCCCACGATACATAAAGCCGTGAATCCAGTGCTGTAGGAGGTGATTTCACCACCACAGTTAAAAAAAGAGTATATATACCAAAGCATGGGGGCAGCAGGGGCGGAAGAGCGATATGCTTCTAATGCGGCTAGCCCGTGGAAAAGTCAACCATGTGTATGCGGCATAACTTTTGTGGGAGGATACCCCCATGCTTTGGCATATATATATTTTAGGCACAGGTTGCGTTAAAAAAATGTTTTATTTTTTACAATTTTTTTTGGTATTTGCTTTGTAGGTATGGTATGGTAAGGTCTAGATATGTGCATTCCCGTTCGTACGAATGTTATTTTCATACGAAAATGTTCATTTTCGTACCCGCGGGATAATGTGTACATACGAAAAAGGTAAAGCACCAAAATACGAAAACGACGGGATAACGGATGAGCCGCATAACGAACGACCGCAAATACGAACGAACGATCCGACGGGAAAAAACAACAAAACGAAAATGGCAAAATAACGAAAATGAAATCTGTATCAAGAGGTTTGCATTGTGTATTTTGTTTGAATCCGTTTTGTGTTCGTTTTCAGTTGTATGTTCATTGTTCAATGACATCTATAACAAAAGAATTTCATTATGTATATTGAATGAATTCCTTTTTCTTTTTTCTGTGTATTCTTTTTCTTTTTTCTGTGTATTCAAAATACTGCAAATAAGGCAAAATTTTTGTTATAGGTGTCATATCAACATACGAAAATAACAAAAGAAACGTGTTCAAATGCAAATCTTTTGTTTATGGGTTTTTTAATGGCCAGAGAGTTAGGCTCGGTCGTTGTGGTGGATAACGTCCCTCAGGTTTGACCCGACCGTCTAGAGAAGCTGAAAAATGTAATCAAAAAAATTGTACAAGAAAATTGAACATTATTGTTAAGCCCCATACACTTGGTCAGACTATTTTAACAACAAACATAAAAACGTTCGTTTTCCGATCGTTCTCAGAAAATTCGTTCGTTTTTAAACTGCATCAGAAAACCATTTTTGGGTTCAAAAGTCTGGCCAACTGATCTCCCTTCAGATGAAAATCCACAGAAAAGTTTATTAGGCTTTACTGTACAAGTGTACTCACTATTCTGCACAAAAGAGAAGCTGCTTTCAGTCACTGAGGCTGGCCATACATGTTCAATTTTCTTGTACAATTTTCTTTTAGATTTACCAAAAACCATATATGAGGTCAAACTAAACAACACTTTCAATTGTATGCAATCAGGCAGGCCCTTGCACTACATAGATGAAGGTAAATCTAAAGAAAATTGCACAGAAAATTGTATCATGTATGGCCAGCCTAATGCCGCGTACACACGGTCGTTTTTTGCGATGAAAAAAAACGACGTTTTTGAAACGTCACTTTCAAAGACGATGTTGCATACACACCATCGTTTTTTTCACAAAAAACGAGGTTACGTTCACCACACTTTTCCTTGTCAAATATTTTATTGATACTTGGTAAGTAGAATATACAGATAGTGTATAATGGTTACTTTGTTATAAAGAGTATTTTGTTATGAATACAGGTTATTTCATAGCAATTGCAACATGCATAAGGCAACATAACATATGGAAGAGAAGAGGTGAGAGAGAAAAGATGTATATATAAGATGATGTTGCATTAAAGGTATTGGTTATCGGTATAATGCAGTTACTTATACATCGATTTTGAAAATTCTGTCTTGAATTCTCATGTCAACCTTATTAATAAAAATTTGTACAGTATAAATCATATTGGATAACCATCAGGGGGGGGGGGAGGTATGTGGAGGGGAGGGGGATTGGGTTAGGGAGGTCTGCAGGAGCAAGTCGAATTCCACGGTCATCGGTTAGATGTTTCTGTAGATATGCACGCTGACTGAGCTACCATGGCAACAACACTCTATCATCAAAGGAATTTGGTGTAATGTACAAGGTCCACGGCTTCCATAGGTTTTCAAATTTAGTAATCGTGTCTGTGTCTAATGCTTCCATTTTGGCGTGCGTCATTGCTACGTTCATCCTATTTTCCACTTCTGTCATCGAAAGAATGGGGGTTCTCCAGGCTTTAGCCAGGGTTTGTTTCGCTGCCGTAAAGAGTTGCATTAGTAATTTGAATTGTATGTTTGTTAGATACTCGGGCTTCAGATTCAGTAAGGCTGTTTTAGGATTCGGAGGGATAGTTTTCCCAGTCAACGCATTAGTTATATTGAAGATCTTTGCCCAGAACGTTTGCGCTTTAGGACATGACCACCAAATATGGTAAAACGTACCTATAGCTGAGCATCCCCTGAAGCATTGCCCTGTATAATTTGGAGCGTATTTTGCTATCCTGGCCGGTGCCAGGTACCATCTGGTAAGTACTTTATAATTGGTTTCCAATGCTAATATGTTTGGGGAGGCAGCTTTCGTGTTACGCCATATTTGGTTCCAGTCCGAGGTCTCTAATTCAAGTCCCAGGTCCTCCTCCCATTTCCGAACATATGGTGGTCCTGTTGTGTTGTGGATTAGCAAATGTTGATATAGAGCAGATATCGTGCCCTTAGCATGTGGGTCTTTTCTGCATATTCTTTCGAAGGGGGACTGCTGGGCGGGTGGTGGGGTATGGTTCAAGTATGGTTCGAAGAAGTTTTTTATTTGGAGGTATCTAAAAAGTTCTGAGTGAGGGATACCGTATTTTTTGCAAATTGACGGGAAGGGCAGGAAGTTCGATAATTCCAAAAATTTGTACAGGTGTATGCAATCCCTGTCTACCCATTCTTTAAATGTTTTGGGAACAATCCAAGCTGGATAGAATGCCGGGTTTTTGTAAAAAGATAGCATTGGGATGTGAGGGGATTGTAAGTGGTATTTTGACTTGAATCTATCCCAGAGGGAGAGTGAGTGCTTAATTATGGGATTATCTATGTTTTTACGTAATTTGGGGGGTATCCATAATAGGTTGGATGGTGGAATGGGGTCACATTCCGTTGTTTATATTGAGACCCAGAGAGGTAATTCTTGGTTCGCATGGTATTTAGTGAGAGTCGCTATTTGTGCCGTTCTATAGTAGTGTGCAAAGTTTGGGAGTCCCAGCCCACCATGTGTTTTGGGGAGATGCAAAGTCTGTTGCTTTATCCTTGGCTTGGAAGAACCCCAAATGAAAGATGAGATTCTTCTCTGGATGATTCTCAAAAAGTATGCAGGTATTGGGATAGGAAGTACCCTAAAGAGATATAGTAATTTCGGGAGTATCGTCATTTTCACTGCGCTTATTCTTCCAAGCCAGGATAATGGGAGATGGGTCCATGCAGTTAAAATGTTCGTGATTTGCTTTAAGAGAGTTGGATAATTATGTGAGAAAAGGTCAGAAGTGGCTGCGGTTAGGTGTATTCCTAGATATGGGATGCTTTTTTCTGGCCATTCGAACGGAAGGCCTGTTTTGGCTGCTGTCTGTTCTAGTTTCGAGAGCGATATGTTCAGGGCTAGGCATTTTTTAGGGTTGATCATGAGACCTGAAAAAGTTGCGAAGTGGTTCAGTATTGGGATAAGGTTTGGGCCTGACACTTGGGGGGATGCTAAAAATAGGAGAATGTCATCTGCGAATAGACATACTTTGTGCTTAAGGCCGCCTAGTTCTATGCCTAGTATAGTGGGATCTGATCTAATCTTTATTGCTAATGGTTCGATGAGTAGGGCGAACAATAATGGGGACAATGGGCATCCCTGTCGTGTGCCTCTTTTGATATTAAAAGTGTCCGATTTATATCCCGCGTACTTAACATAAGCTCTTGGGTTATTATATAGTTCCATTATCCATTTGATATAGTTTGGGCCAAATCCCCAGTTTTGGAGCGTATAATTTAAGTACGACCAAGAGACTGAATCAAAGGCCTGCTTAATATCCAGAGACAGAAAACAAGCAGGGATGCCCCTTTTTCTTGCAATATGTGCTAACAAGCAGGCCCTTCGTATGTTATCGCCCGCTTGTCTGGAGGGTATAAAACCTACTTGGTCTCGATGTATCATTTTGCCTATGTGTTTGTTGAGACGGGTAGCCAAAATTTTACCTAGTAATTTTATATCTGTGTTTATCATAGAAATAGGACGGTAGTTGGTACAGAGGGTATTGTCCGTATGCGGTTTAGGAATCATGCATATCGTTGCTAGCAGTGATTCGGGTCTGAAGGTCTTTTGCTTCAACAGGTCATTGAATGCGTCTGCCAATCTTGGTGAGATTAGTTCTGTAAAAGTTTTATAGTATCGTGTAGAGAACCCGTCTGGTCCTGGTCTTTTGTTTAATTTAAGATCTTTAATGGCCATGGACACGTCTTCTTGTGTGATAAGTTCTTCCAGTTGCGATTTTTGTAAATGATTCATCTTTGGCAACTGGATTTGAGAAAAGAAAGAGTTTGCTTCCGTTTCGTTAAATGTGCCTGTTTCAGAGTATAGTGCTTTTAGGTGCGAACTGAATTTTCTTACAATTTTGAGAGGGTTGCTAGAAACAACGTTATTCGCTATCTTTAGTTTTATGGGTTTAAACGTTCTATTTAGTGAATTTAATGATCTAGCTAGATATGTCCCTGGTTTATTCGCATTTTTGTAAAAAGTATGTTTTGACCTGTTAAGTGTTTTATTAGCTGATTCTGTGAGGAATAGGTCATATTCTAAGCGTGCCTTATCTAAGCGTTTTTTGTTAGTGGGGGTGTAGTTGTCTTGCAAGGCCAGAAAGGCTGAGTTGTATTCAGTTTCAAGTTGCTTCGCTAAATGTCTTCAGTTTTTTTTGAGGATTCCTAATTCTCGCTGGAATGTTCCCCTTAAAACTGGCTTGTGTGCTTCCCATAATGTGAGTGGGGATATTTCTGGACTCGTGTTGAGTTCTAGGTATTCTTTCAAAGCTTGCTCGATAGGTAGGCAAAGGGCGGGGTGTTTGAGTAGAGTTTCTGGGAGGTACCAAGTAGGATCATGATTTTTTGGGATCGCAGATGCTATGGTGGTGAGTACTGCGTTGTGGTCAGACCAGGGAATGGGAATGATACTTGAATTTAGAATTTCTGGGGTCATTCCAATTGTCACTAATATGTGGTCGATGCGACTGAATGATTGGCGGGGGTTTGAGAAGTATGTGTAGCTTCGCTTTGTGGGGTTATATTCTCTCCAAGAGTCCACAAGGTTATATTTGGATAAGAGGCCTGGGAGAGTCCATTTAGATTGGTATTTTGGTGGCGTATATGGGGATTTATCTAAGAATGGGAGGAGGACCTGGTTCGAATCTCCACATAACAGAAGAGAGCCCATTTTATGCGTATTGACTGTTTGGAATAGGTGGGATAGAAAAGGTAAAGAGTTGGCATTGGGAGCATAGTATGAGACTACTGTAATCGCAGAGTCCATAATATAGCCTGTTAGGATAAGGTATCTACCCTCTGGGTCTTTGATTTCAGATTTTAGTGTAAAAGGAGTAGTTCGGTGAAAAGCTATCAAAGTTCCTCTTTTCTTAGTGGAAGCCGATGCAGTATAAACTTGTGGGTAAGAGGCATTATAGAATTTAGGGGTTGTGTCGGGAGTGAAGTGAGTTTCCTGTAAACAAACAATATGGGCCTTTTTGGCCTGGAAGGATCTAAATGCCTTTGTACGTTTTTGGGGGACGTTGAGACCCTGCACATTAAGGGTCAATAAGTTTAACGGGGCCATGGCAGCTCAATCAATCTAGCAATCTTACCGTCATTCTTGGTAGAGTAGTTGTCCGACTTGCTCCATGCAGATATAGGGAGGGATGAGGGAAGGGAGGGTCCAAAACAAATAACCTTAAAAAAGAAGAATGAAAAATGAAATACAAAGCAAATTAACAAGAATTTAATCAACATTAAGTAAGCTATGTACATAGGGCCAGATTCAGGAACACTTGCGCTGGAGTATTTCGATATGCGCCGCGTAACTGTGATGATGCGCCGTCGTTTCTATGTGCCCGTACCCACCAAACTAGATGCGCCCAGTAATGGGTCATTTGCGACCGGCGGAACGTTCCGACGCCAGAGTATCGTCAGCGCTTAATTTCGCTGGGCGCATCAGTCGCGCCTATTGATTTCCCCTGCAAATATGCAAATGAGGGATTTTTCCCAATTCACGAACGGATTAGCACCATACGCTGGCTACATGCGCCGCGCGTATCTGATCCGTCCGGCGCAAAGTTATTTCTACAAAAGGCTGCTTTATCTTTACTCCAGACGGTCACAGGTCAGCAGGAGAGCAGCTACAGCAGCGTTACCGACGATAGGAGCTAGCTGAGCACCCCCACTTGCAAGGACAACACCTCTGTGTGCCAACATGCCAGGGGCACTCGTGGTCCTAGAACTACTGATGGGTCCCCTGGAACCAAGAAGGCGGCCACGTGAGAGGATATACCGCACTCGTATGAACCTCTTTGGCATGGGGGATGAGGAGGTGTATCGCCTCTTCAGATTCAGCCCTGTTGCAATACTTGAACTAACCACAACCCTGCAGGATGACATCACCAGCCCAACACACCGATCACAAGCAGTGCAGCCACTGGTGAAGGTCCTGGCAACACTCCATTTCCTTGCAAGTGGATCATTCCAGCGTACAAGTGGAGTGGTGGCTGGGATGTCACAGTCCTCCATAAGCAGATGTGTGCACCAGGTTGTCCCTGCAATCCTCAGACGCATGTCCAACCAGTTCATCAGACCCACCACTGAGGAGCTGCGGCAGAAGGCAATGACAGATTTCTACAACATTGCCAGATTCCCACGCACTGTGGGGGCCATTGATTGCACACATGTGGCCCTACAGCCCCCCAGTGCCACAGAGCACATATACCGCAATCGGAAGCATTGGCATTCCATCAACGTACAGGTGATAGCCGATGCCCAACGCCTCATATGGCACGTCCGTGCCAAACACCCCGGGTCCAGCCATGACAGTTTCATATACCGTCAGAGTCCCATCCCAGCAGAATTTAACCAGAACATGTATGGGGACAGCTGGCTGGTTGGTGAGTGACAAGGGAGTCAGGCATGACTATCCCCTCCCGTCATGCACAACAGAAATCGCACATGCATGACTAACATTCTCCTGTCTTTTCCCTTACAGGTGACTCTGCATATGCACTGGGACCCCATCTAATGACTCCTTTCCGGAACCCCCAAACCAGAGGAGAGAGAAAATACAATGAAGCACACATCAAAACCCGTGCAGTGGTGGAGCAAACATTTGGGCTCCTGAAGTCCCGTTTCCGCTGCCTGGATAAGTCTGGGGGGGCCCTATTGTATTCCCCTACCTTTGTGTGTCAGATCATCGGTGCATGTTGCATACTACATAACTTTGCTATGAAAAAAGGCCTGCATATTGACATACGTGATGACCTGACCCCCGACCCACACAGTCCCCATCTGCCAGAGGACACCCAGTCTGCTGATGGAAGAGCAGTCAGGAGGGTCCTCGCCGTAGGCATCTTTGGACACTAAACCAAAACATTAATCACACAGACAGTGCACGCGTGTACACCACTGATGTCCCTAGATCACACACACCACATGCACATCGCATTGGATTAGCCCAAGTCCAGCATGTAGGAGTTGGGAGCAGTAACGCCAGCGTCAAGGCCCCAATGATGTCACTGTCCATTCACACACCTTTCACACATCATTCATTCAGCCGTGGGGTTCACTTCACCACCACGGCCGAGGGTGACACCCCTTACTTTCAGGAGTGCCACCCTCTCACATTCACACACCATTCACACTGTCCCCTGCACTCCTGACCGTGTGCAGTACAAACATAAATTAGAAAGATCATATCCTGATCAATAAAAGAAAAATAATCTCATAACCTGAGAAAAATAAAAAATAAACTCATGACCTGAGTATGTGAAAAATAATAATATAAAACCAGCCACAAAAAAAAGGCCTCATCGGGGATGCCGGGGGCTTCTTCTGGGGGCCCCTCTCTGGCTCCGCAGCTGCCTGGATGGAGTGGGTGGGGGTGGGGGGGCATCTGGAGGTGGCTGATCCCCAGGTGGGCCACTCCTGGCAGGTGTGGCCTGCGTGCCCTCCAAGGCCCTGGCTATCCGTCCAAGATAACTGTTGGTCTGGGCCTGCATCCGGAGCTGACGGGTCATCTGGTAATGCTGGGCCCGCCGACTCAGCCTCCCCTGCTCCCGGATGGCAGCACTGTTGGCCTGGACGGCTGCAGTGAGGTGCTGGATATCCCCCTGCACCTCCCCCAAAGTGGTGACCACTGCAGCGCAATTAGAGCTGACATCCTGCACTGCGTTGCTGAGGTTGGCAACGGAGCCCAGGCTGTCCGACACTTTCTGCAAGTGGTCCGCTATGGCCCCCATTTGTTCTGTCTGTCTGGCGTGATCCCTTGCCAACTGGTCCTGGACACCATCAGACACCCCCCTGGTCTTCTGGGTCGCCTTCCTGGGGCCAGAAGATGTATGTCCTCGGGTGGAAGGAGTCGCCCTTGAGGGGCTTCCAAGGATGGGGGAGGGGACGACAGACGGGCCAGGAGAAGGGGAGGAGACAGACAAAACCAAAGAAAAATCCTGCTCTGCCACAGCAGGATCTTCCACAACCACCTCGGCAGGTGTGGTGTGGCCACTCTCCTCCTCCACAACCTCTTCACCACCCAGTGGCTCGGGCACACGATGGCGTGGGGGGGATGGGGTGGAATGCAGGCTGACAGATGATGGCCCAGCTCCGTCATCTGTGGATGACACAAAGCAGACACATGTTGGTGGTCCCACACACTTGGCACATGTCCCCCCCCCCCCAAATGCAAAACAACAAATAGGGGATTATAAAACACTTACCTGTCCTTGTGCCTTCCTCCACGGAGTCATAGCCTGCGACCCCCTCCACCTGCTCCCTCTCCAGGCACCGAGCGACCACCTCCTCCTCTGCGGTCAGGGTGACAGGACATGGGGGACCACCACCTGTGCCCCTCTCATACCTCCTGATGGAGGCCACCTTGTCCCTCACCTTGCGCCGCAGGTCATTTTTTTTTTTTTGTATGTCCCCAGCAGTCCGGGTGGAGTAGCCCAGGACATTGACCCTGGCAGCAATGGACTCCAGGATGCCCTGCTTCCTCTCCCGGCTGGTCTTCCGGCTTTTTTTGCCATGGAGAAATTCATTCTCCGTCTCCATAGCCGAGATAATGACAGAGACCTCCTGGGTATTAAAGTTGAGGTTCCTCCTCTCTCTGGGGGTAGCGGGAGCAGCCATCACAGAGCAAAAGTATCTTCCCTGGGGTGGGGGGAAACGGAACTACTTTTGCGCCGGAATGGCGTTTCCGCCAGCGCTTTTAAGCGCCCAGCGGAACGCATTGCGCTGACGTTTCCCAGGAAGTGGTGCCGACGGAAGTTGTGAGCATGCGCACAAGGGGGCGAGTGGAGCCGCACTCACTGCGCATGCTCCGTGGATGATGCGCTGAACGTAAGCCTCTGCGCCGGGCTCCGCCCATCATTTACATATGATCACACCCACTTCCACTTGCGTCGGGTTACGCCAGCGCATTATCGTTACTCTGGCGCAAGTTTACGCGCAACTGCTATGTGAATTACAGGACTTGCGCTGAAAGGGTCTTCAGAGTAACGTAAATGAGAAGCGTTACTCCAGAGGAAAGATACTCTCATCTACCTGAATCTGGCCCATAGTGTTTGCCCGTGGTGGGAGAGTTTGTCTCCCAACAAGGGGAAAGGGGGTCTCGTCAAGTCTCCACATAATACTATGGGGACCTGAGGAGATTTTAGAGAGGCACGTGTGTTTTCCATGAGCTGGAGTACCGCTTTTTGAATGCACAGTAGAAACACCTACTCAGGTGTCAGTTTTACTATAATTGGCTATAATGATAAATGAACAGGGTATAATTTGGTTCTTGCTGGGTGGGAAGTAAGCTTTAGAGGTGGGGGAGGAAACAAGTGGGGATAAGGAGGAGATCTCTTCTTGTGCTAAACATCAGGCAGTAACCGCTGTCTTGTCAAAACCTGGTTACTTGTGTTATTTATGGGTTTAAGGTGTAGTGTTGTGACTTAGTGAGTCCCTGAACATGTTATAATGATAGTGTTAACGATGTGTTTTGTTTTAAGTTGATATTCAGGCCATGAGTAGGGTAATGTTGGTAATTGTGAATGCAAGGAGAGAGTTTGCGCTAGGTTTGTATAGTGCAAGGGAAGTGTTGGTTGTGGGCCAGGGGAGAGAATGTAGAATAGTATGGTGGGGAGATGTGAGGTAAAATGAGGGAGAGGGGGGTATAAGACTAAGGAGGGAGTGAGGTAAGGATGAAAGTCTATTTAGGAAATGTGTGTGTATCTAATTCCCTATTTTGCTCTTTTTAAGGTGAGGGGGGAAAGGAATCAAGAAAAGAGGGCATGTGGTCCTTTTGTATTTAGGGTATATAGGGGTCCTTTCATTATTTGACTTTCGTGTTGAAGAGGAGGCAATGTTTGGGAGAGTTCCATCAGATGCTCAGTCCATCGTGTCTTCTTGGTCCATGGTCTGGGGAACGAATCTCCCTCGCTTGTTTGAATGCTGCGTGCCATTGTCCTTCTCAGGGCGCGATGAGTTGTTGTGGGAGGAATTCGATGCAGTTCTTCTGCGAGAAGTGGTTGTTGTAGTTGGGTTTTCAATAATTTTGAGATCAAGTAAAGCTTGGTGCAATTGGTCAGAGGTTCTACATACAATTTTGGATCCTTGGTATGCGAACCGTAAGGAAAAGGGGAATCCCCATTGATACTTGATTTGACGTTGTTGGAGTTCCATTAGAAGAGGCTTCATTGCTCGCCTTTTGGATATAGTTAGCTGCGAGATATCAGCGAATATTTGATAGCTGTGGCCTTGGAATGACAGGTCATTTTTTGTTCTGGCTGCTTCCAATAATTGTTCTTTTGTCTTGTAATAATGGAACTTGGCGATGATGTCCCTGGGGGGACCTTCTGCTTTCTTAGGGGCCAGTGCTCTGTGGACTCTGTCCATTTCCAGGCGTTCTATTGCAATTCCTGGTAACAATTCCTGGCATATCGCCAATGTTGTGCCTTGGAGGTCTATAATTGATTCTGGGATACCTCTAAATCTCAAATTGGACCTCCTTGCACGGTTCTCGTAGTCCTCTAATCTATTTTGTAGCACCAAGTTTTCTTCTTTGAGTGCGTCCAGCTCAAACTGGCATTCTTGTGTATAAATTTCAAGTTCCTCCATTTTTGATTCTAATACCTCTGTTCGGCTTCCCAGGTCTCTTATTTCCTTGGTTAGGTGTGAGGTGATCTGGTCCGAAGTGCGTTTCAGTGCCTTATTCAGCATTCTCTCAAATTGTGTCAGCAGTTCTGAGGGGATTTCTGCATTATGAGTAGTAGCCTGAGAGGATTTAAATTGTCCCTCATCTTCGCTGTCTGACTCTGTAGTATCCAAAGAAATATTTGGCTTCATTGGTCTGGCTGCGTTTTTCCTGTCTTTCCCTGAGGTGAGAGCCTCTGAGGTGGCTGAGGAGAATGGCGCCTTTTTTGTGGTACCTTTAGTGTGCTGAGAGCCGCTGCTGACATTCGGTTTTACTTTATTTCTTGCACCTCCGAGCACCATTTTTGTATAGGGATGGTCCCCGTGTCTTCCGCGATCAAATATAATGTTTTCTGTTCAATTGCGGTTCCTATTTGCTGTGTTTATCCGCGGTTTTCTCCTTCATGGAGCGGAGCTCTAGTGCGGCATGACCGTCCTGCTAGACTCCGCGCGCGCGCCTCTCACCACACTTTTCCATTGAAGCTCGCTTCATAACTAGCTTCTGGGCATGCGCGGGTTGAAAAACGTCGTTTTGAAAGACGTTTTTGCTACACACGGTGACTTTTTGTGAAACAAAAAACGACGTTTTGAAAAACGACACAAAAAATTCAAGCATGTTGGAATTTTTTTTTGTCGTTTTTTTGAAGACAAAAAACGACGTTTTGCCCACACACGATCAATTTAAATGACGTTTTAAAAAACGTCGTTTTTTTTTCATCGCAAAAAACGACCGTGTGTACGCGGCATTACTCTCTGGCCATTCAAAAAAAACATAAAAAAAAGATTTGCATTTGAACCTGTTTCTTTTGTTATTTTCGTATGTTGATATGACACCTATAACAGAAAAAGGAATTCATTCAATATACATAATGAAATTATTTTGTTATAGATGTCATTGAACAATGAACATACAACTGACACTAACAAAAGAAAAGCATTCAAGATACACAGAATGCAAATTGACGAAAATTCACGATAATTATTGTCTAACAAGAAACAAACATGAATTAAACAGAATAACGAATCATCACGCATGTACGAAAATAAAACGGTAACGGAAATACGAAACGATCGGAATACGAAAAAATCGCGTCGTACGACAAACGAACGGGAACGAACGGGAAAACGGGCGTCTTACGAAAAATGAACGGAAAGGAACAGACGGGACCATACGAAACGGAACAAAAAAAAAACGAGCAGGTACGCCATTCAGATGCAGTGCAGATTTATTTATCATCACAGCAACAGCGTTTGCTCCCACGATACATAAAGCCGTGACTCCAACGCTGTAGAAGATGATTTCACCACCACAGTTTAAAAAAAAAAAGCATATATGACGAAGTATGGGGGGCAGCAGGGGCGGAGGAGTGATCTTCTCCTAATGCGGCATACATACGGTCAAGATTCTGATGGAAAAGTCAACCGTGTGTACACGGCATAACTTTTGCAGGTGGATGCCCCTATGCTTCGGCATATATATATTTTAGGCACAGGTTGCGTTAATTTCTATTTTTTTTTTTTACTATTTCTTTTGGTATTTGCTTTGCAGGTATGGTATGGTAATACCAGAATGATGCTTGTGGGTTTAGGTATCATCTTGGTATCATTATTTTTTAGCCTCTAGACTGCTTTTACAAGCAGTGGGAGTGAATGCCCCCCCCCCCCCCTCCCACCGTCTTCCATTGTTTTCTCTGGCTCTCCTGTCCCAACAGGGAACCTGAGAATGCAGACGGTGGTTCCGCCAGCTGACCATAGAGCTGAAAGGAGACCAGAACGGCTCCAATCATCTCTATGGCCTAAGAAACCGGAAGCTACGATTTCATGACTTCGATTTCGCCGGATATAAACAGTGCCATTGGGAAATTGGAAAAGCATTTTATCACACCGATCTTGGTGTGGTCAGATGCTTTGAGGGCAGAGGAGAGATCTAGGGTCTAATAGACCCCAATTTTTTCAAAAAAAAGAGTACCTGTCACTACCTATTGCTATCATAGGGGATATTTATATTCCTTGAGATAACAATAAAAATGATAACAAAAATGGAAGGAAGAGTTTAAAAATAAAATATAAAAGCAAAATAAATAATTAAAATGCACACCTGTCCCCCCCTGCTCTCGCGCAAAGACGAACGCAAGCGTCCGTCTGGCGTCACATGTAAAAAGTAATTGCACCATGCATGTGAGGTATCACTGCAAAGGTCAGATCGAGAACAGTAGTTTTAGCAGTATACCTCCTCTGTAAATCTATTGTGGTAACCTCTAAAGGCTTTTAAAGGCTTTTAAAAATGTATGTAGTTTGTCACTACTGCACGTTTGAGCGCAATTTTAAAGTATGGAGTGTTTGGTATCCATGTACTCGGCCTAAGATCGTTTTTTTTTATTCCATCAAACCTTTGGGCAATATAGTGTGTTTTAGTGCATTAAAATATATTTTTTTTTTCCCAAAAAAATGCATTTGAAAAAAATGCATAGATCAAATACTGTGTAGAAAAAAAATGCAACACCCACCATTTTAATCTGTAGGGCCTTTGCTTTAAAAAAAATATACAATGTTTGGGGGTTCAACGTAATTTTCTTGCAATTTTTTTTTTTTTTCATGTAAACAAAAAGTGTCATGAAAAGCTTTGTCTTCAAGTGGTTAGAAGAGTGGATGATGTGCGACATAAGCTTCTAAATGTTGTGCATAAAATGCCAGGACAATTCAAACCCCCCCCCCCCCCCAAATGACCCCATTTTGGAAAGTAGACACCCCAACTATTTGCATGTTGAGTCCATGGAATATTTTATATTTTGACACAAGTTGCAGAAAAATTACAATTTATTTTTATTTATTTTTTTTGCACAAAGTTGTCACTAAATGATATATTGCTCAAACATGCCATGGGCATATGTGGAATTACACCCCAAAATACTTTCTGTTACTTCTCTTGAGTACGGCGATACCACATGTGTGAGACTTTTTGGGAGCCTAGCAGCGTACGGGACCCCAAAATCCAATAATCCCCTTTAGGCTTTCTATGGGTGTACATTTTTGATTTCACTCCTCACTGCCATCACAGTTTCGGAGGCCATGGAATGCCCAGATGGCACAAACCCCCCCCCCCCAATGGCCCCAATTTTGGAAAGTAGACACCCCAAGCTATTTTCTGAGAGGTATGGTGAGTATTTTGTAGATCTCACTTTTTGTCACAAAGTTGAAAATTAAAAAAAATAAAATAAATTCTTTGTGCAAAAAAAAATAAAGTTTGTCATATTCCCGCAACTTGTGGTAAAATATAAAATATTCCATGGACTCAACATGCCTCTCAGCAAATATCTTGGGGTGTCTACTTTCCAAAATGGGGTCATTTGTAGGGGGGGGGGTTGCCATCTAGGCATTTTATGGCCTTCGAAACTGTGATAGGTAGTGAGGCGTGAAATAAAAAATGTACGCCCTTAGAAAGCCGGAAGGTGGTGCTTGGTTTTCCGGGCCCCATACGCGACTAGGCTCCCAAAAAGTCCAAGCAGCAAAATGTATTTCCTGGTGCCTCCATGGCAACATACCTGTGACAAGCTCCGCCTTGGCTCCTCCCTCAGGACTAGTGAATATTATAAAAGAGTTGGTTAGCACAGCCCCCACATTCTCCTTTCTTTCCTCATACCTCATGGCAGTGAATTATGGTCGTTTGTCCTTACCTCCTGCATTCGGCAGCTTCCGTCCGGGTTCAAGCCTCTCCCGGACGCGGTCCCTTCTCTTGGGCAGCTAAACGCGCTTATAAGGTAGGGAGTCCCTTCTGTAGGATCTTTTGGGACAAGCAGTTTGTCTCTTAACCAAGAGCTCTATCTGCACGATTGTTTAGGCATTTGCTCAGTTTTGGCAACAGAGGTAGCAGCCATTCCTGTGTTTCTTTTTTTTTTGTTGTTTGTTTGTTGTTCCAGGTTCCCCCAAACTTTCCTTTACTCTGGTCTTCCCCCCCTTTACCTTTCTAGTCCCCTGTAGCTTTCCAGCTCCTTAGGAGCCGCGCTCGCTCGGCGGCGGCGTTTTATTTACTTTCGGCGTCTTTCGTCGCATTCTGCGCATGCGCCTGCGGTGCGCGTCTTCCGGGTTCTCGTCCCGTCGGTCGGCGCATGCGCGGTGGATCCGGAGGTCGCAGTGGCCATTTTGGATAAGGGCAGAGTGACGCCCTTCGCCCACAGAACGTCAGGCACAAGACTGAGGCACTCTTCGCTTCCCTTGATCCATCCAGTGACCTCAGTGAGACGCCCAGAGGCTGCAGGAGGAACTACACATTCAGAAAGCTCCAGGGAAATGGTCACTTTTCTTCAGGTAAGTAAAGGTAAAAATATATATATTTCTTTTTTTCAGGTGGATATGTGTACTTAAATATAAAAGAAAAAGAAATATAGGTTAAATAGAAATTTTAACAATATTAAAAGGATGAATACACAAATAAAATTAAAATATATATTTGTGTTTTTCGGGAACTTATAAAAAAAATAAAAAATAATAATAATAATAAATAAAATCGCACCATTTATTCAAAGATAAACTCCCCTTAGCCAATTTAGGATCTGATCACTTCTCTATTTTTTTCTTGGCTGCTACTTCTGCTAAACCACCCAGCATGAGCACTTCGCCGCCTGTACAAAGATCCTACTCTACAGTTGAGGTAAGGACCTACGTCCAGGTAAGCTTACAGATCTAAAAAAAAAAAAAAAAAGAGTGCACTGAGGCTGTTACCTTTTTCAGCCCTGTACGCCAGAAGACGTCTAAGAGGACCTCAAGGCGACATGAGGACTATGGCGACTCTAGTCCCAGTAGAGACGGGTCGTCCAGGCATGGAGATCATAGGAGTGGCAGAAAATAAACGCCGTCACTCACGCTCTTTGAAGACGAGATCTCCGAGATGTCAGGCCCGTGGAGCTACCCCATTTCCAGATAAGCTGATCTGGCGGAGTTGCCCACTGGGCACAGGGCCAAGGCCTGCAAATGGTGGACCTACTTAAATACACAGTAGAGAATTCCCTTGCGGAATTGGGCCCCACAATGCCCCTGCAACAACCGGCATTTCCTACTCTGGAGTAATCGGCTGAGGCATCCATTCCCGGGCCATCTTCAAGTGAAATCTCGCCCGACACCTGCCTCTTCCTTTAAGCATCAGGAAGAGAATGCTATCTCAGGGCACCTCTCTGATGACCTGGAGTCCTTTGTTTTGTTTTCACTACGGTCCAGCCTTATGTGCAGGCGGTAAAACAAGCGATCGGCTGGGAAGAGACTGACACAGAAGTCTAAATCGTGCTTCCCCTTTCTCCTCCAAATTTCCTTTTCCCTCATGGGCAAAATCAGGAATGTCATTGAGAAAGAGTGGAAGAGGACGGGGAGAGAATTCTCCATTGTTCGAATAGGAGAGCTATATCTCCTCAAAGGCCGTTTCCGCAATGCTCTAAAGCCATCCAGTAGTCGGTGTAACGGTGGTAAAGTTGGCAAAGAACGTCACATTGCTTATGGAAAACTCGGCTTCACTTCGGCAGAAGGTTGGATCTTGATCTCCCACCAGATGGTGGGCAACGCTTGTAAGCCTGCGATGGCTCTGACATCAATGTTCAACTCCCTATACGCCTGGACAGATGTTATAGAGTGTGCAATCCAACTGGATATCCCAAGGGGAAAATCACCAGGGCCTTAGATGAGCTAGAGCTCTCAGCAGATCTTATTGGTGAAGCCGCGATCGATTCATTTCTATGCTCCCCTGGGTCAATGCTCCACATAGTTATGGCCAGACGGGCCTTGTGACTGGAACCATAGTTAACAGATATTGCCTCAAAACAGAGACGGTGCAAGATATCTTCTGACGGGAAAGCCTTGTTTGGGGAGAAATTGGATAAGGCCATCTCTCGCATCAATGGCGGGAAATTAGGCCTGTTACCCCAAAACAGACGACCCAGGTGCTCCAGGTCATTCGCACCAAGTCTTTTATACTCCAAGGACCACAGACAGTCCAGACAGAAGAAAGGCTGTAGGCAAAGCTAGAGAAGCAAGCAATCCACCTTTCTCAAGACCCGTATACGGAAGCTCATGCCTACCCCCCCACAGGATTCTGCTAAATCCTTTTTCATCCCAAGGGGGGCCAGACTCAAGTACTTCGTGAGGATCTGGGTACAAGGTGCAGGGATCCGTGGGTAGTCTTCACAGTTAAAAATGGTGACTTCTAGACTCCCCCTCCAAAATAAATAAATAAATACAACTTTTTTTTCCGACAAGGGTATCGAGGTTCCCCAGAAAATCAGAAGCACTACAGCGATTTCTTCCCTCCTGTGCAGGAACAGAAAGCAGTGGTTCCAGTACCTCTATCAGAAAGATTTTACTCCACCCTGTTTCTAGTTCCCAAGAGAAACGAGGGTTCGAGACCCTTGATAGACCTGAAGAGTCTAACTCCCTAAAATCTTCCTAGGAAATTCTAAATGGTTTCGCTACAAACGATTGTTCGTTTATTCCAACCGAGGCATCGGATGTTATCAATAGACTTGCAGGATGCTTACCTGCATGTACCTGTACTACCTCCTCTCCAGAAATATCCAAGGTTTGCAGTGGGGCATGTACATCTTCAATTTTGAGCCTTCCCATTCGGCCTTTGCACATCACCAAAAGTCTTTACGAAGATCCTAATTGCTATCATAGCCCCTCTAAGAGAATTAGGACTCTGAAGTATACCACTACAGGGGTGACCTTCGTCCCCTGGTGAAGAATCCAGCCCAATTAGTGGAACAGAACATTACAGTATACTTCCCGCCCCAAAGGTAAAGTCCACTATTCGACAGATGAAGGGAGTCAGTGTGGCATCCTACCTGTGGGCATTGAACTGTCTGAGCCTAATAGGTCAGATGTCGTCATGCATCACTATGGTATTGGCATTCAAAACATTTCCAGCCAGAGTTTTTGAGGCGGCAGAACAGACCGTATCTATCTCAACCCATACACCTGACGACCCTGATGCCCAGGAGTCTACATTGGTGGATGGAGAAATGCACACTTAGGAAATCACATCACATCAGGACATGTCAACTGGATCACAACCACTACCGATACCAGTGCAGCCAGTGGGGGCTCACACTAAATCCAGACCTCAGGTCAGGGAAGATGGTCCTTCCATACAACATGCCTGGTATCGAATATCGAAATTCGAGGTACAGGCAACCCAGGGCTGCAGTGTCTTATAGACACCGACAAAAAGGAACGAACAGCAGGACCTGCTGAGGGAAGTGGAAACAATAACCCTTTGGGCGGAAAGGAATCTAAAGACCTAAAAGCAGCCTATCTGCCCAGTCATCTCAACTCAAGAGCCATCCACCTATCTCAAGGGTTCGTTGATTCCAAAGAATGGTTTCTGCACCAAAGATTTCAACTACATAGTGGACCAGTGGGTCCCCTCGTGCCGGACCTATTTGCAACAGCATTCAATTCCAAGATTTCAAAGTTCGTCACGAGGCCTCCTCATCCCCAAGCGGAAGCAGTAGATGCGATCTCTGCAATCGAGTCTATGCCTTCTCTCCAAGGGCCTCTCATTACAAAGCGCCTGTGAAGCCTCATGGTAGAAACCATGACGGTGATAGCAGTCCTACCGCACTGGCCAAGACATCCTTGGTTTCCTACAACAATGAGCCTTCAGTCAGGGTTCCAATAATACCTTTCTCCCATCATAGGTACGTCGCACCCATCCAATTCCCCACAGGTTGGACCTTCACATCTGACAGATGAAAGGGAAAGGTTCCAATCCCTATGGTGTCCCAACAAAGTTATCGCAACCCTGCTCAGGGCAAGAAAGCCATCCACAAACAGTTTATATGATAGACTTGCATGGTTGCGTTGGTGATAGGGTTGGGAAGGGACTCGAGTCCATCCGGTGCAACCACAAACAAGGTGCGGAACAAGTTCTGGGCCTTCATGATCTGCAGAAGCTGCGTTACAGATTCTCCATCATCCTCTCAAATTCTGAATGCTTGCAGGCAGGCTTAGACCTAGGTCTTGCTTGAATACACTAAGGGTGCAGGTAGCGACAATTTCAGCAGCAACCAGTTAAAATGAACAGAGGATTCATTAACAATCCAATTTTTCAAAGCCGTCAAAGTTCGGACCAGCAACTAAACAATCTTTTCCACTCGGAACCTTGCTATCATCATAGAGTCCTTAGCCAATCCACCTCTTGCCTCTTCGGAGTCAGCATCGCTTTGGAATCTAACCATGCAGCTATCCTTCTTCATAGCCACAATCTCTGGCAGACATGTTTCCAGAACTCCTAGCTTTAGGAGCGGATTATAATTATATCATATTCTATCCTGACAGAGTGGAACTCGGAACTGTACGGGGATCTAGCCCCAAGGTCATAGCATCCTCAAACATATCAAAAACTTGGACGCCTCCAACATTTTCAAGACAGGACTCAGGTTCTCTTCACGAGCTGAACATTGCCTCCACTTTCAGATACCATCCGCAGACTACTTCCCATTAAAACGTTACTGCACTTAGATTGGGCGCATCCTTATTTTCTTTGTCTACCATCCGCAGGCTACGGCATCCTTCAGGGACTCTACCAGGTTGTTTGTAATCCCCTAGGTCGAAAAACAAAGGCAGGGAGGCGTCAGCAAGAACAATTGCTTTGTGGCTCGTCCACAAGGTGTACGGGGCAAAAAGACTGCGATCCACTTTGGTAGCCTGGGCGCACTCCACCAGAACCGTCTCTGCCTCTTGGGCAGCAAGAGCGAGTGTGTCAATTGAAGCTATTTGCAGGGCAATGACGGGGGCGTCCCAACATACGTTTCGAGAAAATGCACCGAGTGGAGCTCTTTTCATCGGTGGAGTCCGGCAGACAGGCGGTTAATAGGACTGTGCTTCTTCTTTAAATGATGATAATAAACTCTTTAATAAACCTCTAAGCATCATCCCACCCATCTCAGCTAGTTATTTGTCACAGGTATGTTGCCATGGAGGCACCAGGAAAACAGAAAATTGTACCATACTTACCGTAATTTTCTTTTCCTGGTGCCTATCCATGGCAACATACAATCCCACCCTCGGTATTCTATATTACGGAGAATGTGGGGGCTGTGCTAACCAACTCTTTTATAATATTCACTAGTCCTGAGGGAGGAGCCAAGGCGGAGCTTGTCACAGGTATGTTGCCATGGATAGGCACCAGGAAAAGAAAATTACGGTAAGTATGGTACAATTTTCTGTTTTTGGGTTGCAAATCCACATATAACCATGGCATGTGTGAGCAATGTATTATTTAGTGACAACTTTTTGTAAATCTTTTTTTTTTTTGTCATTATTCAATCATTTGGGACACAAAAATGAAATATTTAATGGGCTCAACATGCCTCTCAGCAATTTCCTTGGGGTGTCTACTTTCCAAAATGGGGTCATTCGGGGAGGTTTTGTACTGCCCTGCCATTTTAGCACCTCAAGAAATGAGATAGGCAGTCATAAACTAAAGCTGTGTAAATTACAGAAAATGTACCCTAGTTTGTAGACGCTATGGGCCAGATTCACAGAGCCCTTACTCCTGTCTAACTGGTGTTAGACTGGAGTAATTTCAAATTACGTGCGTTTTTTAGCCAGTCGAAAACCTCAAACCATGAATAGATGGCTGCGGGCTTCAATTCGACTGGATTACGTGTTCGTACGCCTTCGAATCTACGATGCAATAAAATTGCGGCCACTGGGTGGACTTCCCGTCGTTTTCCGCGTCGGGGTATGCAAATGAGCTTTTGCCGGCGATCCCCGAAATTACGATCTTCATTCGCAATCTCTTACGGCACCTTTAGACATCTTTTTTTTGCGTAACACTATACCAGCTTTTTGCTGCTCTAATATTAGACAGCCCATGTTAAGTATGGCCGTCGTTCCCGCGTCGAATTTCTACGTTTTCCGATGTCTTTTATTATTTTTAACGTAAGTCGTCCGGGAATAGAAATGTTCGTAAACGACGCTACTCAAACAACGAATGACGTAACGACGTGATTTCGCGCAATGCACAGCGGGAAATTTCTGAACGGAGCATGCGCAGATCGATCGCCACGGGGACGCGCTTAATTTAAATGCTTCACTCCCCCTAATCGCGTATTTTGATTACGCGGCGAGAAATAGACTACGCCGCCATAGCGTACGGGCAAAAGTCTACCAGAATTCGGTGTAGAGCCTGGTAAAATACGGCAGCGTAGAGTATTTTGATTACGCATCGCAATATTAAGTGTATCTGAATCTGGCCCTATAACTTTTGCGCAAACCAATAAATATACGCTTATTGTGATTTTTTTTTTTTACTAGACATGTGGCTGAATACATTTTGGCCTAAATGTATGACTAAAGTTGAGTTTATTCGATTTTTCTTATAACAAAAAATTGAAAATATCTTTTTTTTTTTTTAATTTTCCGTTTATCACAAAAAATAAAAATCGCAGAGGCAATCAAATACCTTTAAAAGGAAGCTCTATTTGTGGGGGGGGGGGGGGGAGGACGCAAATTTTGTTTGGGTACAATATTGTATGGCCGTGCAATTACCAGTTAAAGCAGCGCAGTGCCAAATTGTAAAAACACCTCTGGTCTTTAGGCTAACAAATGGTCCAGGGCTAAAGTGGTTAATGTATATCATTGGTGCTCAACCTGTGGCCCTCCAGCTGTTGTGGAAATAAAAGTCCCATGAGGCATTGCAAGGCTGACAGTTACAAGCATGACTCCCAAAGGCAGAGGCATGATGTGATTTGTAGTTTCGCAACAGCTGGAGGGCCACAGGTCGAGCGCCCATGCTGTATACCAGGGATCCTCAAACTATGGCCCTCCAGCTGTTGCAGAACTACACATACCATGAGGCATTGTAACACACTGACATTCACAGACATGATTAGGCATGATGGGAATTGTAGTTCCTGAACAACTGGAGGGCCGTAGTTTGAAGACCCATGCTGTATACTATGACATGTGTTGCCAGGTGCTTGGCTAAGAATATGAGTGGGGAAAACACTGGCTGCAGCTGCTCTCTGTAGCTGATGCTCTGCAGAGCTGAACTGGTTAATAGCTACATTAGCAAGATAAAGGGGCTGCTAAGCAAGAAGAGTTCAATAGACTAAGTCAGGCATCACTGCACTGTGGAAAATGTAGTCTTGAGGAGAGAATCTATTGTTTAATCAAGAGTTTTTAAACTGCATTACCCAGGAAGAGATTTCCGGGAGGGGGAGAAAGATCTTAATTTTCCAGGCTGAACAGGACAGAGCTTTCTTTTGCCATGAGAGAGACCGGAGAGTACACATTGCTGTCCAGTGTGCACCATCACTGCTGCATATTGGCAGCCTGAGCAGGATCCAGAGTGCTGCGTTTGGGAGTGCCGACAGCCAGAATTACCTAGGTGCAGAGCAAAGAGTGGACGCTGTGTTTGACTAGATGGTGATCTGCAATATAGCTTGAACTACTAAGCTGCTGCTGTAGGGATATGTACTATCTGCTGCTACAGAGACTGAGCCCTTTAGGTACTGACCATACAGACATCTTATTGCTGGTACAACGGTACAACTAGGCCCCAATGCTAGCCGGCTGAAGGTTTAAAAGACGTCTCTTTACAGCTGCTACAGAGAGATCTTAACCAATTGCTTATGCACGGTTTATTGCTGACTTTGCTGATTCATCATGAGTTCATCCCAGTCTAGTGGTACAGAACTCTGACCCTACATTCTGTGTATTCATTTACGCTCAAACCACCATTTATTTGAACCAGCACCAATACATTAAGTTTATTTACCACTAAATGATCATATGACTACTGTATTTCCTGGTGCTAATTCCCAGCCAAGTTAAAGGTACCTGTACTCATGTTTTTATAAATGCTTGCAGTTGAGGTTGTTTTTTGGAGTCAAGGCACAGAACACAGAACACCAATTACCAAGCGGCTTCTGCAGGAGTAGTACTACACGTCAGATATTTTCTCACACAGGAAACAAAGAACGATAGAGGGCGCTGCTGTATACACTATGTGTTTCACCTGGCTGACATTGAGTGGAACATGGACTAGGTGGGTGAGAATAGGCAATAAAACACCATTACAAAACAATTAGTAGTACAATATCGTGTGAAATAATAAATTAAACAGATATTCTGTCTATGTGCAATATTAGCATATACAATTGGCCAGTGCTCTGAATAAATCAATTGAATAAAACTGTTAAACAATAAGTGCAAAAATCTTCATTGTGCAAAGTGAAATCTTGGTTGTGCAAAGTCCCATAAAGACCGTGGACAGATCTGTGACTGAATTTTAGAAAGTTGGTTTCTGGATGTGAGGGATTCCTTCACCAATGTAATCAGTGCTCCACCCAAAGTGTTGAAGAGATACTAGATTCTTACCAGATAGCAAGACCTCTTTGTTACAAGTAGGTCAGATGGGCAGGACAGGATAAGTGCCTGTTTACACTTGGGGCGTGCTGGATCTCGATGGGACCAAAAGTGCGACTGATATACTCATATATTACCAGAGAAAAATACGGAAAAAATCATGGTGCAATACCGTTTATTAAAATAAATAAAATTTGCACAACAAACAGCCAATTGGCCTCTTACTCTAGCTGGTGCCTGCCTGGCACTGGGACTGTAGCGTGTCAATGCTCTCCACTAGGACGTCTCACCGATAGCGCTATGTGTGGCAGGATGTCAAGGTTAAGAAGGCACTAGTAGGTTTGTATCGTGTGCAGGGAGCCAGATGTCGCCGCCGACATATGTTTCGTACTCGTGTACGTCTTCAGGGGGGCGTGTCTGGCCGCTGGGGATTGTGGTATTTGTAGGCTGGGATGGGCACGGAGAAATGCGTGTATCCGGAACGGAGCGTGACTACGCTGACAGTCTCAGAGCCACGCCAGTGCACGTACACATTGCCGGCCTACTTTAAAGACACTCAAATAACACAAATAGAAAAAACTTTGGTACATTTAACATCAAAAGTGGTATCGGTCTTTGCGCTACATGTTGATTTACCATTAACGACATGACTTTTGGTTTGATGATAAAGGTACATGGTACACAGGAATTAAATGTTAAAATAAACTGTGCTGTTTGTGGCTCTTAAAAAATGTTTAAAATAGATATTACTAATAGACGTGTTGTATTTATATTTATTATATATGGGATATTTTCATGGACTTAATTGAAATAATGTCGATATACAGATAAAATAATTATTTGGGGAAATTAGGTAAAAAACCTTATTGACCTTAGGGTGACATCTGGTGGTCAAAAATTATATTATCTTCATATATTAAAAATTCATTCTTATCCAGCTGGAAGAGAAAAATGGGAGAGATTGGTTGGCTAGTTATACCCTTGGGTTGGCTGATGTATAACTATACCCTGTAGGTGATATAGTAGAGAGAGGGGGGCCAGGGGGTCCTTACAACGCCTCTCTACTCTCCACTATAAGTGGATTAATTTAGTATCTATGTGAGCTAATCGTTTGCCAGAAAACAATTAAGGTCCAGTTCTATATTCATTCCTAGAGGGTGCATAGTTTGAATTTTGTGTATCCACATTGTTTCATTTTGGGACACACTTTGTCTCATGTGTGTCCCTCTCCAATGTTTGGATACATGGTCTATACCATAGAAAGTGCATTGCGTAGGGTCACTTTGATGTTTGTCTAGAAAATGTCAGGACACACTGTGATTGGGAAATTTGTTTCTAATGTTGGCCAGATGTTCATTGATTCTGACCTCAATTTTCGAGTGGTTCTCCCTATATACTGTAGAGGACATGTGCATTCAAGAACATAGGTGACATGGTCTGTATTACATGTCATGAATGGTTTTATCTGACTTTTTTTTGACCCCCTGGCCCCCCTCTCTCTACTATATCACCTACAGGGTATAGTTATACATCAGCCAACCCAAGGGTATAACTAGCCAACCAATCTCTCCCATTTTTCTCTTCCAGCTGGATAAGAATGAATTTTTAATATATGAAGATAATATAATTTTTGACCACCAGATGTCACCCTAAGGTCAATAAGGTTTTTTACCTAATTTCCCCAAATAATTCTTTTATCTGTATATCGACATTATTTCAATTAAGTCCATGAAAATATCCCATATATAATAAATATAAATATAACACGTCTATTAGTAATATCTATTTTAAACATTTTTTAAGAGCCACAAACAGCACAGTTTATTTTAACATTTAATTCCTGTGTACCATGTACCTTTATCATCAAACCAAAAGTCATGTCGTTAATGGTAAATCAACATGTAGCGCAAAGACCGATACCACTTTTGATGTTAAATGTACCAAAGTTTTTTCTATTTGTGTTGAGTGTCTTTAAAGTAGGCCGGCAATGTGTACGTGCACTGGCGTGGCTCTGAGACTGTCAGCGTAGTCACGCTCCGTTCCGGATACACGCATCTCTCCGTGCCCATCCCAGCCTACAAATACCACAATCCCCAGCGGCCAGACACGCCCCCCTGAAGACGTACACGAGTACGAAACATATGTCGGCGGCGACATCTGGCTCCCTGCACACGATACAAACCTACTAGTGCCTTCTTAACCTTGCCATCCTGCCACACTTAGCGCCATCGGTGAGACGTCCTATTGGAGAGCATTGACACGCTACAGTCCCAGTGCCAGGCAGGCACCAGCTAGAGTAAGAGGCCAATTGGCTGTTTGTTGTGCAAATTTTATTTATTTTAATAAACGGTATTGCACCATGATTTTTTCCGTATTTTTCTCTGGTAATATATGAGTATATCAGTCGCACTTTTGGTCCCATCGAGATCCAGCACGCCCCAAGTGTAAACAGGCACTTATCCTGTCCTGCCCATCTGACCTACTTGTAACAAAGAGGTCTTGCTATCTGGTAAGAATCTAGTATCTCTTTAGCACTTTGGGTGGAGCACTGATTACATTGGTGAAGGAATCCCTCACATCCAGAAACCAACTTTCTAAAATTCAGTCACAGATCTGTCCACGGTCTTTATGGGACTTTGCACAACCAAGATTTCACTTTGCACAATGAAGATTTTTGCACTTATTGTTTAACAGTTTTATTCAATTGACTTATTCAGAGCACTGGCCAATTGTATATGCTAATATTGCACATAGACAGAATATCTGTTTAATTTATTATTTCACACGATATTGTACTACTAATTGTTTTGTAATGGTGTTTTATTGCCTATTCTCACCCACCTAGTCCATGTTCCACTCAATGTCAGCCAGGTGGAACACATAGTGTGTACAGCAGCGCCCTCTATCGTTCTTTGTTTCCATTATTTGTAGTTATTCACTACACCACCGAGGAGCAGCTTACTACTATATTATATCACGTTAGGTTACTATATATACACAACGTGTTCACTAATTAAGGTTTAGTTAACTCTATTCAACATTGGCCCGGATTATATTTCTTTCCACATTTTCTCACACAGACCTGTAGAGGCCGTGGCGGCTGGTGCTAAAAAATTTTGGGGGGGCGCAAACAAACAAAAAAAATTGCAGCCTCACTGTTACAATTAAATGCAGCCACTGGGTCCATCAAACGCAGCCACTGTGCCATCAATTGTCACCACTGTGCCATGCCATCAAAAGCAGCCACTGTGCTCATCAATTGTCGCCACTGTGCCAATTGTCGCCACTGTGTCCTTTAATTGTCGCCACTGTGCCCTGTAATTGTCGCCACTGTGCCAATTGTCGCCAATGTGCCCTTTAATTGTCGCCACTGTGCCCTTTAATTGTCGCCACTGTGCCCTGTAATTGTCGCCACTGTGCCTGTAATTGTTATCACTGTGCCATGCCATCAAAAGCAGCCACTGCGCTCATCAATTTTCGCCACTGTGCCCTTTAATTGTCACCACTGTGCCTTGTAATTGTTGCCACTGTGCCAGTTGTCGCCACTGTGCCCCGTAATTGTCGCCACTGTGCCAATTGTCGCCACTGTGCCCCGTAATTGTCGCCACTGTGCCGGCACTCCGGTGCCCTCTATGGACGCACCGCCACTGCTTAAGGCAGTGGTTCTCAACCTTTATAGTGCCGTGACCCCTTGATAAAATTTCCCAAGTTGTGGGGACCCCTAACAGTACAATTATTTTCATAGCTTGGGTTGTCAGCTCCCAAGGCAAGACAAGTAATTTGCGCCCGTAACCAACAGACATTTAGCGCTCCCTGAGTCCCCTCAACTCGTACAATATTAAAACCCCTTATGGTACATTTTAGGACCACTCTTTCTCATTGTTCTTCTTTCTTTCCCTTTAATCTCTCTCTATCCTAATTTCTTGTCCCCCCATCCCTCTCTCTAGCCATATTTCTCGTTCTTTCTCTTATTCTTTTTCTCCCTTTTTTTTGTTCCTCCCACTTTTTTCCTCTCTTCTCCATGTATAATCACAGGTAGTGTTACCCACTGTGTCTCCGACTTCACTGTGTCTCCGACATTGTGGTGTCTCGTAGCAGACCAAAATCAGGAGATAGGGTCTCCTCCAGCCCCTCCCACTTCAAATTCCTCACCAGTCAGCCGACCTCTAGTCTTTGCCCCTAGCCATGCCGTGAACTGAATGGGCGGCTGCAAATAGGCTGAGTGGGCAGCCGCGGGCTCCAGAAACAGCCCTGCTGGGTGGCTGCAAAAAAGGCTGGGAGAGTGGTGCGGGCTTCAGGAACAGCCCAGGATTTGGTGACCCCTGGCAAATCATCATTCGACCCCTGAGGGGGTCCCGACCCCCAGGTTGAGAACCACTGGCTTAAGGTAATGTCATTTTATGTAGTGCATGTGGTTAAGATAGAATCGAGAATGTTTTCAGTACCAGATTTTATTTCGTATAATGAATGCATATTTTTCAATTTGCTAAGCTGAAAGTTTACTTGTGCATTTTTATTTATTTTTTGCAAGTTAGGAATTCTGTTCTTCTTGACACATGTGCTGATTGTGTGTTTAATAAATGAACACCCATTTATTGTTTTCAACATCCAGAAGTATACGATTCCAAGTTCTTTCCTTTGCAATGATTTTTCCAGCCATTCCTGCAAGTCAGAAATACATATAAATTATAAACATACTGTATCCATCATTCTTTAATCAACCTGAATTTTTGTGCCATCTCATTTACATCTCTTTTACTTTTGCCAGAATCTATTTAACCACTTCCTTACTGGGCACTTAAACCCCCTTCCCACCCAGACCAATTTTTAGCTTTCAGCGCTGACGCATTTTGAATGACAATTGCGCAGTCATGCAACACTGTACCCAAATTATATTTTTATCATTTTTTTCCTACAAATAGAGCTTTCTTTTGGTGGTATTTGATCTAGCAGACCGTTTCCAGCAGACAGATTTGATCGTGTGCACGAGGCCTTAAAATATGACTGGTAGGGAAGGGGTTAACACTAGGGGGCGAGGAAGGGGTTAAATGTATTCCCTGGGAGTGATTCTTACTGTGGGGGGAGGGGACTGACTGGAGGAGGTGACCGATGCTGTGTCCCAATGTACAAGGGACACAGCATCGGTCTCCTCTCTCCCTGACAAGACGTGGAGCTCTGTGTTTACACACAGAGCTCCACGTCTTTGCTCTGTCACTGCCGATCGCGGGTACTTGACGGACATCCTGTGACAAGCCAGGCACAGTTTTTCCCTGCTGTGTGCCCTACAGCACGGGTCTCAAGTGGTTAAAAAGAATAAGTCACCAACAGGTATCAGTAATATGTTCAATTTTTAATAATAAAAAGTTGCATTAAAAATGCTAAATGCACTGCAAAACATGCCTGAAGAACGCATCAAGTGCAGGCGCATAGATGTGAACCTAGACTTAATATCAAAGCTTAATTGAACAAGCTGAAGTTGGAAGCTGATTGGCTACCATGCACAGCTGCACCAGGATTTTGCATTTTTCAGTTTTTGTCAAATAAAGCAGGCCATACACGGTCGAATTTCAAATGAATTTTCTTTTCAAAATCAGAAAGTTCAGTTTTTTTGTGATCCGATGATGCCGCCATTGATTTTCGAAATTCAGCCGACCAAACCTTCACATTGCCGGGAATTATTGTTTCTCTTCAGGAATATTCTTTTCTTGCACATGCGCATTTTTTTTCTAATACATTTCTCGCACGATTCTCCCATCATTGATCAGAAAATCGTTTGTTTTTCCAAAAATGTCCAACATGTCGTAAACCACACATTTTTTTGTCGCACGGAAATGCTGCATCCCACTAACGGTGCGAAGATCGTACGAAAATTCTTTTTTTTTTTTTTTATTTATTCAAAGCAGAGTACAAACTGGCCCACATGGACCCCGGTCAACATTGAAACATACATACATTGACAGTAAGAAGGAGCAGGCAGTCATATACAAAAACCTTCAATAATGTTAACACGCTCCCGCCTTGCGCCCCTTGTGTCCGGGACAGTTGTGGCCTTATCTGGAGTCCCCCGGGGGGTCAACCATGTCCCACTATAGTGGGCGTGCTCCTGAGCAACTAAAGTGTCACCCCTGAGTACAGGGCAGGCCTACGTCAGGGTCTGCCGGATCCAGTTGACTCCGCATTTTCCATTTTAAATCTAGAGCTAGAGAGAAAGGAGAGCTAGGAGAAAAGAGTGAAGGAGGGATAGAGTAGAGGGTGAAGATTGGGGGTTGGGGGGTGGGAGATGGCCGGGAACTGCTCCCGGACCGGAGGAGGGGGGAGGGGGGGATAATGTGGGGGGGGTTGGGGACCTTGTTACTGGGGGGGGTTGCGGGTGAGGGGTAGGGGAGGTGCCGTCTCCGCCTGCGTCTGGGGCCTCGCCCCTAAGATTCCGTCCCTCATCTAAAAAACCTGAACGCGTTCCATAATTACCAGGTCTCTGTGTAAGTCTCTTCCCTCTGCTGGCTAGTGAGGATCAGGTCCTCCATCCGACTGATATCGTCTACCTTTCTGAGCCAATGTGCTACAGAGGGTGGGTGTGGGGATTTCCAGCACAGAGGGATACAGGCTCTTGCCGCGTCCAAGAGGTGACGCACTACCGAGTTCCTATAGGACTTGGCTGGGATGGACGCCGCATGTAGCAGGAAGAAGGCCGGCTCATTTTCTATTACCCTGTCAGTAAATTTTTGAGTTATGCGGCGGACCTCCCCCCAGAAGCCTTGTAGTCTACTGCATGACCAGAATATATGGAGTAGTGTTCCCCTCTCCTCCTGGCAGCGCCAGCAACGATCTGATGTCTCTGGGAATAGTTTGTGAAGCAGCTCAGGGGTTCTGTACCATCGGGTGAGGATTTTGAAATTTGTCTCTTGTACCCTAGTGCTCAGAGAGGACTTATGAGTAAAGAGAAGTATATGTCGAACCATGCTGCTGGTGAATTGGCAGTTAAGGTCCCTTTCCCATTTGGCAAAACAGGGGGGTACGTCTTCCTCTTTCGGTGTAATCAGGAGATTGTACGTCGCGGATAGCGCATAGGGGAGTGGCCCGACCGTCGCACAAAGTTCTTCAAATATCGTGGGCGGGGGGGGCGCACTGTCCGGCGGTGCCAAGCTGCGTAGGAAATGGCTAAGTTGTCGGGCTCTCATATGGTCCAGGCCAAAGGGGCCAGTGGGGTCCATGAGGTCCGCAGCGCTCTTCCATCTGTTCCCTGTACAGAAGTGCGATGCCTGAGATAATCCGGCTTCCCGTAGTTCAAGGAATCTCCTGTCCCGTAGCCCAGGGGCGAACAGGGGGTGTCCTATCACCGGCCTCATGGCCGAGTTATTCGACGAGAGACGGGAGTCAGTCAGCGATTGCGCGCAGATACGAGTGGTCGTACCTATGATGGGATGACGACGTAGCTCGGGTGGCAGTGAGGTTTGGCACCACGGGGTCCTGTGTAGCGGTATTGGACTCTGCGCTTGCTCGATTCGTGTCCATAGCTTGGTGTCTGTGTGTCGGCACCAGTCTAGGAGTCTGGTGAGGTGGGTCGCCCGGTAGTACGTGCGGATATCCGGCATCGCAATGCCCCCATGTAATTTCGGGCGTGTCAGCAAACTCCAATTGAGTCGCGGGTGTTTCCCTGCCCACAAGAACCGGGTAAGAGTGGACTGTGTCTGTTTAAAAAAGGTGCCCGGAATGGTCACTGGAAGGGCTTGCATCAGGTACAGAAATTTGGGCAAGATCGACATCTTTAAGATGTTGCAGCGGCCCAGCCACGAGTGCAGGCCACTGCTCCACCGGTCTAGAAGTCTCTGCACCTCCTTTAGGAGGGGCGGGAAGTTTAGCTGGAACAGGCGGGGAAGGGCCACCGGTATATGTGTACCCAGGTATTTCAGGGCAGTGTCTGTCCATTTTAAGTTAAAGCTGGTTTTAAGTTTTACTAGACGGGCTGGTGTGACCCCCACCCCCATGGCTTCCGATTTAGAGAAATTTATTTTTAAGTTGGAAAGTTGGCCGTATGTCTCAAATTCTTTCAGGAGGTTCTGCAGGGAGGAGAGGGGCTTTGTTAGCGTGAACAGGAGGTCGTCTGCATATGCAGATATCTTATGTTGTGTCCCCCCTACCGACACCCCGGCGATCCTCGGGTTCCGGCGTACATGGCAAAGAAACGGTTCCAGGGTAAGGGCGAAGAGTAGGGGCGAGAGCGGGCACCCCTGCCGGGTCCCGTTAGAGATCAAAAACGGCTCAGACAACACTCCATTCGCCCTGACCCGGGCCGTTGGACTCGAGTACGCCGCCGTCACCCATCGCAACATCTGAGATCCCAGGCCTATATATTTCAGTGTCGCGAACAAGAACTCCCAGTTCACCCGGTCGAACGCCTTTTCGGCATCCGTCCCTAATAGTACGCAGGGCATCTTGCTTCTGGTGGCCACATGTAATAGGTTAAGGACTTTGGTGGTGTTGTCCCTTGCCTCTCTGGCCGGTACAAATCCCACCTGATCCAAGTGAACTAGTTTAGGTATGTGTAGCTGTAATCTGGAGGCCAGGATCTTTGTGAATAGTTTCAAGTCTGTGTTGAGGAGAGATATCGGCCGATAACTCCCGCATTGAGATGGGTCTTTGCCGTCTTTGGGTATTACCGAGATTTGTGCTTGAAGGGAAGCTGTATGGAATAGACGCCCGGTTTCCCGGGTATTGTAAAGCGTTACCATGTGTGGGCCAAGGGTGGGGAGAAGGGCTTTGTAATAATGCGTGGTCAGCCCGTCTGGGCCAGGGGCTTTGCCCGGTTTCGAGCTTTTAAGTGCTATCTGCAGCTCAGCTAAGGTGATGGGCTCCTCCAGCTCCCGACGAGTCTCTTCCGACAGGACAGGCATACGTGATTGTTCAAGGTAGTCTAATGTGATCTCCCCTTCTGGTGGAGGCATCTGCAGATTGTACAGGGAGTTATAAAAGTCTCTGAATTCCTGCACTATCAGCCCGGGTAGCGTAACAGCCTGTCCTGCCGGGGAAACCACCCGAGGGATGTACGCCGCCTGGCGCTGCGACTGCAGGGACTGTGCTAGGAGCCGGCCGCATTTATTCCCCGACTCGTACCCCTTCCTCCGACATACCTGTAATGCTGCCTTGGCCCTAAATTGTAAAATGTCAGTGATCTGTGTTCTGGTCACATCAAGCTCAATCCCCACCTGTCTCGTCGTAGAAGCCTTGTGTGTGGACTCTAGTGTTTGTAGTTTGGCCAGTAGCTCGTTCAGTCGCGCAGTCCGCTCACGTTTCAGCCTGGCCCCTTGCTTAATAAGCACTCCCCTGATTACTGCCTTATGGGCCTCCCACACCAGACCGGGATCACTGTCCGCTGTCGTATTGGTCTTGAAGTAGTGGCCTAGCTCAGAAATCACGTCTGCCAGCACTTCAGGGTTCTGGAGTAGGCTGTCATTAAGTCTCCAGACCGGGTGTTGGGGCGTCTGAGTGTCAGCTAGGGCATATGTCAACATGATCGGGGCATGGTCCGACCATGTGATCGACCCGATGGACGTGTCTTTAATGGCGTGGAGTTGGCAGTGAGGGATTAGGAAGTAGTCAATACACGAGTACGTCTGGTGGGGCTTGGAGAAAAAGGAGAAGTCTCGCTCTCCCGGGTGGAAAAGACGCCATGCGTCTATCAGTTGCGCCGCGTGCAGTGTAGCGTCAATGCGTTTGCGTGCGTCGCGCGTAAGTGACGACGAGCCCGAGGATGTGTCTTCCGTCGGGGATAGTGGTATGTTCAGGTCACCGCCCACCACGAGTTGCCCCTCCGAAAACCGCATCAGTTCCCCTATGCGTCGTTTAAGGAACATGTCCTGGTGGGAGTTGGGGGCATACAGATTCGCCAGTGTTATCTTCCTATCCCCCACCGTGCCCTTCAAGAATAGGAATCGTCCCTCGCTGTCCGTCCGTATATCTATCAATTTCCAGGGGACCTTGGCTGAAATAAGGATACTGACACCTCTGGATTTGCTCTCCGTAAAAGCAGAGTGATAAGCCAGGGGGTAGCATCTGTTCTGAAGCAGAGGCATTTTAGGGTCTTTGAAGTGTGTCTCCTGCAGCATGACAATGTCCGCCTTTGCGCGGCGCATGTCATGGAGCAGCATCCTCCTCTTTTCAGGTGTGTTTAGACCCTTTGCATTCAGTGAGAGGACTCGGAGAAGATCCATGTCCGCTCTGCGGGAGGGCACAATCAGGGGGACGGTGGGATGCGGGGGGGGGGGGTGAGTAGGTGAGGTAGGGGGGAATAGGTGGGGTAGGGAGGGGTAGGTGGGGTAGGGAGGGGTGGGTGGGGGGGGAGATGTCGAGAGGGGGTAGGGAGTTAGTTAGCGTAGGGAGGAGGAGGAGATTATAGAAAAGGAAGGGGAAAAGAAAGGAGGCTACCACTAGAGCGTGTGTAGCCAAGCTAAGGTGCCTGAAAATGGCAGTGGTACTCACCGGGGCCTCAGAAAGTGGCCCCTGGATATGGAGCACCGTCCTACTTGGGGTGATGGGTGAACAGGGTCAAGGAACAATTCCCGGCCCTCACCCACCCATCCTCGGCGAATGTGTATATATAAAACTAGGAACACATACCTGCAACATATGTATTAATCAATCAGAAAGAAGCAAGGAAAGTACATTAGTTGTGCAAAAGTAGAGAGTAGAAATGACAGCGGCAACTGCGCAAAAACCTCTTATAAACTCAAACATTTGGTAGCATTGGCATAAAACATAAAAATGAAACAAAAAACATGTAACTTGTAACTTGGAAACCGAAGTAAAGTGCATCAAAAAGTATGCCCATCAATAACCCCCCATGTCACCCCTATTCATCTGGGAACCCCAAAACTTGGTAACTGCTCACACCCATCCCCCACCCACCGCAGCCCACCCCCAGCATCAGGAACCCCCACATGAGGGGGGGGCTCTCCATATTAAGCATTTGGGCCACCCGGGGGGCCCAGAGGGGGCCTTAAAGTGTCTGCAGGAGTGAGTATCCCGGCAGGTGACCAATAATATTCCCCCCCTCCCTCGAAAACTCCGCAGCAACCCGCCCTGCAGTGTCATCTCAGGTGTAGAGGGGGCAGCTCTCTCCGAGCCAGGGGTAGTTCAGCAGTGTCCTCTGTAGCCCCTCTCTCCCCAGTCCGTCCGGCATAAACGTCCAGCTATTAGGTTTAGACAACAAGGCCAGGGCCCACAGGCCACAAGGAGCTGGGCAGGGGGGGGAGGCAGGGCCCAACAACAGTCCCCCCTCCAGGACGAGAATGTAATCGCCCCGGTAGGCCTGGATCTCTGGGGCACACAATACAGGGGGGTGGGGGTCTGCGCCAAGTGGGGGAACATCAAGGGCAAGGGATTTGCAGTCTACTCACTTGACTCCCTGTACAGCCAGGTGGAACCCAGGGAGGGGGGGGGGTGGCGGCGGTCTACACGGGTGGTTCATCTCTAGATGCTGATCGGTTCCTCCTCCGGCCCCTCTGCTGCCGAGGCGGCATGAGGCCGTGCCGAGCCGGCAGACCGGGCCTGCCTGCGAAGCGTGGAAGCAGCTGCAGCCAATCCGGGATCGGGACAGGATCAGCCCCCAGGAATTCGAAGAGAGCCGGGAGATCCGCTGTGGACTGTAGGTTGAAGGTGCCGGACCCTCCGCGGAAGGAGGCGGAAACCGGGAACCCCCAGCGGTATGTCATCCCCTTTTGTCTGGCGAGGTCTAGCACCGGTCTCAGGAAGGCTCTTCGGTGGAGTGTCGCCCTCGATAGGTCAGGTAGGATCTTGATCTGCGCTTCTCCTCTCTCCACTGCCCCATGGTCCCATGCGCGTCGTAGGATGACCTCCTTCTGGGCGTAGCGATGTAGTCTACACACTACATCCCGTGGTCTCTGCGGGTCTGTAGGCCGCGGGCCCAAGGTCCTGTGCGCCCTGTCAATCAGCACCTCAGCCTCCGGGTCTCCCAAAACCTCCCGGAAGATGGCTTGCACCGTCTCGTTCAGGTCTACCGCTGCTACGTCCTCTGGTAGACCCCGGATGCGAAAATTATTGCGACGGCTCCGGTCTTCGAGCCCCTCCACGTGGAGCTGGAGGGAAGCGGCGGTCTCCCGGTGTAGGTCCCTGGAGCTTTCCAGTGCCGCCACCCGCGCCTCAAGGGATGTCACCGAAGTCTCTCCAGCCGAGACCCTCTCCGTCAGGTTGGTGACCTCTCCCCGCACTTCTTGTATGTCCCTCCGGTGCGTCTCCTCTAGTCGGAGGATAAGGGCCTCAATGTCTGTGCGCGTCGAGAGGGCTTGTAGTAGGGTCCGTATATCCCGGTCTAGCATGGGTGCTTCAGAGTGGTCAATATCCTCCATATCAGCCCGATCAGAGGTATGCTCCGGCCCGGGGTGTCCCAGGCTAGGGTCAGGTGCCGCAGATTGCCAGGCTCCGGTCCGGGGAGTTTGGGCCTGCTGCTGAGCTCCACGTGGTGTATCACGCGGCGCTGTGGCTCTAGCTCCCGGGGATTTGTCTTGAAACAGCTAGTAGAAGCGCTGTTTGTTTGCCGTCGTTTTGCTCACAGGCGTTCCCTGTGCTACTGCCCTTGTCCTGTGCCTCTTGGCAGTGTTCATGCCGGTATTAAAATGTATTTCGCCGGTTTTTGGGCAGGTTCAGGCCGGGAGCTCCTCTGAAGTGCTTCCTCACTCGGCCATGTCCAAGCCACGCCCCCCGTACGAAAATTCTTTGATATTCATTTCTAAAGAAAATTCTTTCGAAATTTAAACCGTGTATGGCCGCCTTAACTCTATTGCCTCATACACACGACTGGGATTCCCGACAGGAAAAGATCCGTTGGGAATCCCGGGGGGGGGGGGTTGAACCGAGAACCTGCTCGGTAACTTTTCCCCCTTATACACAAGAGGTTTTCCCATCGGGAAAACTCTGATGAGAGCTTTGGTCGGGAATCCCGACCGTGTGTATGCTCCATCACAGTTTTTTCACAGGAAAACTGCCAAAAACTGCCCGGAAAAAGTCCGGTGGGAAAAAAGGGAGCAGGTTCTCTTTTTTTTTCCACCGTTTTTTGCCCAGTTTTTACCCATCGGAAAAACTGCGAAGAGCATACACACGGCCGGGGCTCCCGGCCAAAAGCTCTTCTCGCAGTTTTCCTGTCGAGAAACCCGGCCGTGTGTACGAGGCATCTGTCTCCTTCAGTATATTCAGAATTCCATCACTTACCAATATGTAAGGCCATTTGCTTGCTGAGCAATTTTCTTTGCACATTCAATATCATCATTTAAGTCCTTATCCAGAAGTTCTAAGGAAAGAAAAAAGCTGATATCAGAATTAAACTTAGATGTTTTCTCCTCTCTGTACATTGGGAAATAATACCCCTATAGAGGTGCTCAATAAATAATACCCCACAATCCATGGCTAAAACCACCGATCACCTACAGTATGTTATAAAGAGAAATAGTGGTGCTATTATCAAATTATAACATATTTAATCTTCACAAGAATGTTCTTATGCATTGTAAACGTATATCTGCCTCTGTCCTTATCAGCAATATAAAGCATTAAATATCCATCAAAAGTCCACACATAAAGTGAGGATTAAAATATCTTTCATAACCAGGTGATATCCACCTCAAACCACAATTGAAAAATCAGCTTAACATTAAATTATAAAAAAAAAAAGAGAAAAGTTCCCCAGATGGGCTTTTAGGCAGCAAAGTAACAAGTTGAGGTATAGTAAAGGTTGTATAAAGCAATATTTATTGCACAATTTCCAAATATTCACATGGGTCAGAGATCATAGAGACAGATGACAAACGGTCAACATTCCTGTATAACATGTACATAGGTAGTATATATATATATATATAAGGTTGTAACAGTGAGCCCCAGAGGGGCTCTGGCTGTGGTAGTCATGCTTGTAACTGTCAAGTCCTGTACACATGATCGGTTTGTCTAATGAAACGCCCCCAGTCCAAACATGGAAGCATCTGTGGGAACCAGAGACCAGAGCCAGCCAAGGTAGAGGCAGTAGCTAACTGGCCCACACCCCGCACTAAGACCCAGGTATTGGCCTTCTTGGGGACTGCAGGGTACTACCGATGTTTTGTTCCCGACTATAGTGTCATCGTTAAACCCCTGATGGACCTGACGAAAAAGAATTTACCTAGGCAGGTCCTGTGGTCTCCAGCTTGTGAAGCCGCGTTTCTAGCCCTCAAGCAAGCACTGGTAAATGCCCCTGTCTTGGCTGCTCCAGCCCCTAACAGACGTTTTATTGTTCACACAGATGCTTCCATGTTTGGACTGGGGGCGGTGCTAAGCCAAATCGGAGAGGATGAAGGAGAACACCCTGTCGCATACCTGAGCAGAAAACTACTCCCACGGGAAGTCAGCTATGCGGCAGTCGAGAAGGGGTGTTTAGCCTTGGTTTGGGCCCTTAAGAAATTGAACCCTTACCTGTACGGACAGGAATTTTCATTAGTCACCGACCACAACCCATTGGTGTGGCTCAATCGGGTCTCAGGAGACAATGGCAGGTTGCTGCGGTGGAGCTTAGCCCTGCAACCTTACAACTTCACCATCAGCTACCGACCCGGTAAGCAAAATGGCAATGCTGATGGGTTATCCTGGCAAACAGACGTCATTCCGGCCTCCTAGTTCCGGACATCCCCAAGTTGACCCGAAAAGGATCAAGCCGGGTCTGCTGGAGTGTTCCACAAGGAGGGAGCCATGTAACAGGAGTCACTTTTGTACATGAGGTGGCTAGTGAATCATATTTCATGTATTACATGAGATGGGACATTATTGATACTTCATATGGCAGGCTACTGAGATATTAAGGTGTTCCTACTTGACATCTGTTACACAGGAGAGGGACATTACAAGCTTATTCAATGCTTAGCTCCGGCTATTGAAATGTGAGGTTGGCTCTTCAATGTGTGGACACATTCTGTGGAAAGGTGTTAATTGCATCGGCTCCTGAGAGACCTTTTCATTGTGTGATAAAACTGTTTCAAGGCCCTGTGTTTACACTTAAAAGACTGTGTATTGTACTTCAAGTTAGCAGTCTCCATTCAGATGTATTGAATTAGCATGTCAATTATGTTTAGGAATGTATTGACGCCCAGGTGTAAGAACCTTCCCTTTAGAGACAGCCGTCTGTCTAAAGATATGGTTTGAAGGGAAATCATTGTGTGACAGAATTTTGTTTTGATGTCATTATCTACAGGAATGTCATTCTCTCTGAGGCAGTAGTTAAGTCATGCTAAATACATCGGTGCCGAAATGTCTGCACAGTTTCTACCCATAGTGTGTGATGAGGGGGGTGGAGATTGCATTGTCCTGTGATTAACTGTAACATCTTGTACTGTATAAAAAGCTGAGAAGAAACCATTAAAGTGTTCATTCATTTGTAAGCAAGTACAGAGCAGAGTCTCGTCTTGATTATGGGAAATGGAATGGATCGTGTATGCAAGATTGTCGCAGTGTGTTGGATAAGCTTGTCGTGGTTGGATGGAAGGTCGTAAACGGTGGTGACCGTTACAAAAACGGATCGATGGACCGTTTCAATCGGACGAACCGATCGGTTCAAAAATCCACGCATGCTCAGAATCAAGTCGACGCATGCTCGGAAGCATTGAACTTCATTTTTCTTAGCACGTCGTAGTGTTTTACGTCACCGCATTCGGACACGATCGGATTTTTAACCGATGGTGTGTAGGCAAGACTGATGAAAGTCAGCTTCATCGGATATCTGATGAAAAAATCCATCGGATTTGATTCCATCAGATATCCGATCGTGTGTACATGGCTTTAGCCTTACAATGCCTCATGGGACTTATAGTTTTGCGAACAGCTGGAGGGCCACCAGTTTGAGACCCCTGATCTGAGATAAGCTTTGGGCCCTAAAGAGATCACCTTCCCTTCTGAAGGACGCTGAGCTTACCTTGGATGGTTTAATGCAAAAGGTGCTTTCTGACCTTTTTTTAACCATTGAGATCACTACATCTGTAAGCTGTATTGGGGATATATATGTTGAAGGTTCACATTTTGTACAGAGTTGGTTTTTAAATTGTGGTTGGTGGTGGATATCTAGGTGAAGACGGAGTCACAGTAATAATATATTAAGTGAAAAAAATTAATATATGAAAAAAAGTATTCAGAGTCTATATAATGAATAGGAAGCCAGATAGGGTCAGCCACTAGACGGTGTGGCAGATAGAAGAGCGTGCCTCAAAGATGTCACCAGCAATCACACGTGTGTCACCACCATAAGAATTTCCTGCTTACCAAAGGCAAGCTGTATAACACCCGTAAACTGATCAAATCCAAGGCTGCAGGAACTTCCAAATCGGGTGGACAGAGAACCAGACTTGAAGGTGTTCATCACTGGAAGTTGCAGCAGAGGACGGATTGATTGCTGGTTTCCTGTTTCGCTTGGTGTAATGAGCCATTCAAGTCCAGTTCTCTGTCCATGATCAGTTCTTTGTCTACTGACGTTCATGAAGCTTCAATAGCAGCTAAAAATAACCTGAACTTTATACATTACAGTGGGGATCGAAAGTTTGGGCACCCCAGGTAGAAATTTGTATTAATGTGCATAACAAAGCCAAGGAAAGATGGAAAAATCTCCAAAAGGCATCAAATTACAGATTAGACATTCTTATAATATGTCAAAAAAGTTAGATTTTATTTCCAGCATTTACACTTTCAAAAAAATGGGGTCTGCAAAAGTTTGGGCACCCTGCAGAGTTAATATCTTGTACTGTCCCCTTTGGCAAGTATCACAGCTTGTAAACGCTTTTTGTAGCCAGCCAAGAGTCTTTTAATTCTTGTTTTAGGTAAATCGGAACACTGATTCTGATATAGGTCTTCCTAACCAACATCATCAGTACCTCACAAATGTTCTTTTGTCTGAATAGACACACTCCAAAATCTTGTGGAAAGCCTTCCCAGAAGAGTATTATAGCTGCAATGGGGGGGGGGGATTTATTTTAATGCCCATGGTTTTAGCATGGGATGACTAACAAGCTCATTCAAGTTTGATGGTCAGATATCCTTTTTGGCCATATAGTGTAAGTGTGATGGTCGGGTATGCCATGTAAATTTTTTGGAGTATGGGATACGTTTGCTTACAATAGAAAACAGCTGCTTTCATGTTTTCCTTAAGGTTAAATATGCCGGTATTCCCCTCTACTGTACCTAGTACGTTGGAAGCAAATCTTCTCACAGGTTGGCCATAATCATGGCAAAATAGATAGACATTTGAGAGTTAAGGAGCCATTTAAAGGTTTGTCCCCCTCATGAGTTAAAGTGGATGTAAAACCAATTCATGAAATTTGACCTGGCCACATACTGTATATCTGCAGTATTTTTGTATCTCTCTTCAATGAGCTATGTGTCATGGATATGCAGTAATGTCTGGCAGCTTACCTTTCTCTCCATGTGTTCACCTTAGAGGCCAGACTCTCCTATCTGGCTGCTTTAATCATCTCTCCTCTCTGTATGGCTCCACCCCAAGCCATCCCAGGAACTCTATATTAACCAGTGCACTGCAGGTCTGCCTTGCTGATCAACGTTGTTTGTTAAGCATTGTGTTCCTGCTTGCCGTGTGCTACGTTTATCTCTGTGTACCGATCTTGGCTTGTCCCCGACTACTCCTGTTTGCCTGTGACCCTGACCCTTGGCATGTCCCTTGTTTATCCTTGTCTGCTTGTCGCCCCGACCTCGGCTTAACCCTTCACTATCTCTTGTGTCCTGAGTGGCTGCTTCCCCTCTCTCCCTACAGAGCATGACCTAGGGGACTCTGGGGGCCGCAACCTGGAATCAGTTGCAGCTAAGGCTATCATCACCACTAGAGGCTTGTCAGGAAAGGTTCCATCCGCTGGTGCTATTTATATTCTTTCTTGCAGTGCTGCGTCCCACCAGCAGGGGTCTCCTGGCAGTTCAGAGCTGTCAGGGGAACTTCCCCCTGCTGGTATATCACCTTTGGGACGCAGTACTGACCTCCACCAGCGGATGGACCCTGGCAGTGTGGAGCACCTGGCCCTTGCTACGTTCAGGTGTGACCTGAACACAATTAACACGCCCTATATATACCCGGCAGGTTCAAACAGAACTTGCCTTGGTATCCGTCTATCAACCCGACCCTGAGCCTGTTATCTGGACCCTGTACCTGTTATCTGGACCCTGTACCTGTTATCTGGACCCTGTACCTGCTGTCTCCCTCCTGGACTCCTGATCCCTCCTGATCCATCCTGATCCGTCCTGATCCGTCCTGATCCATCCTGATCCATCCTGATCCATCCTGATCCGTCCTGATCCATCCTGACCTGATCCCTCTCCTGTACTTTCCCTTCCTATTCATTCCCCGTCCGCAGCTACTTCCTGATCCCCCGTGTATGACCTCGGCCTGGCCTGTTTACGATTCCGGTATTTCCCTTGCTGTACATATTGTCTTTAGTGTTATTTGTGTCACTGTGGATCTTTTGTTTGTTGCACTGTGCTTGTTGAAGGTGGTGGGGTGTTACCCCCTCTTCTTAAATAAATCACCCTTTTACCTATATCTGTTTGGATTCCTCTTTTGCAATCACACAGTACTGGTCTATTTCTAATCACTGACAGTATACCAAGGCCATCCTAGACCAGACGTGCTTGCATTTAAGGAACCACCCCGTTGTTGTGCGTTTTTCTGAAGCATGGATTTCAATGAAATCTGTTACTTTTCCCTACTGGCTGAGGAGGATAGGGAGTATTGTCGCCAGGTTTTTGAGGGGTGGACAAGGGATCAGCTGATGGAAACCATCCGATCAGCTCATTCTTTGGTGGATCGGGGCTATATGTCTTTTGACGATATTCACTCACTGATTCAGTTATGTGTTGAATTGGCTCCGTTTGTTATTCCTGATGGTGGTGATGACTTCTCTCCCCCCTTCAGTCCTGACCAAGTTGAATCCCTGGTATGGTTGATGGAGGATGATCCAGCCTCCTTTGATGAACACTATTGCTCTTGTTCCCAGCAGAAGTTATCTGAATGCATTAGTTCAGTGCAGTCCTTGATTAAACAAGGTGTGTGTGAACCAGCCTTTGTTCAACCTGTGCTGCAGGCATGGTCAGATCTCCTGATCCCAGCCAAGCCACTGCATCCCAACCCTGCCATTAACCATTTACCTTCCCAAGGATCTAGCCGTCCATTGCCAATGACAACCTCAGCTATAGCTCAGTTAATTCCGCTTCCTACCAAGTATTATTACCCAGTCTCTACTTGTTGTACCTACCCTGCCTTTAATCCACCTGTAACTCCTCCACAAAAACCTCCTCCAGTCACCATCCCTGTGTCTCTGCCATATTCCAATCCTTCCTCCTACTTTATTCCATCCTCGTCATACATCACTTCTGTTAGTAAACCTGCAGTGTCTAAATCTAAAAAGAAACGGAAGTACTTCCCAACCCATACCATCGTGCCAGTTACCCAGCCTGTCCCAGTGCCCTCTGCTCAACCTGTCCCAGTGCCCTCTGCGCAACCCGTTCCAGTGCCATCTGTTCCTGTGCCAGCCTGCCACCCTGGTGTTCCTGTGCCAGCTTGCCACCCTGGTGTTCCTGTGCCAGCTTGCCACCCTGATGTTCCTGTGCCAGCTTGCCACCCTGATGTTCCTGTGCCAGCTTGCCACCCTGGTGTTCCTGTGCCAGCCTGCCACCCTGGTGTTCCTGTGCCAGCCTGCCACCCTGGTGTTCCTGTGCCAGCCTGCCACCCTGGTGTTCCTGTGCCAGCCGGCCACCCTGGTGTTCCTGTGCCAGCTTTTCAGTCCGCTGCCCAGCCTGATGACTTCCAGTCCGCTGCCCAGCCTGATGACTTCCAGTCCGCTGCCCAGCCTGATGACTTCCAGTCCGCTGCCCAGCCTGATGACTTCCAGTCCGCTGCCCAGCTTGATGACTTCCAGTCCGCTGCCCAGCCTGATGACTTCCAGTCCGCTGCCCAGCCTGATGACTTCCAGTCCGCTGCCCAGCTTGATGACTTCCAGTCCGCTGCCCAGCTTGATGACTTCCAGTCCGCTGCCCAGCTTGATGACTTCCAGTCCGCTGCCCAGCTTGATGACTTCCAGTCAGCTGCCCAGCCTGATGACTTCCAGTCCGCTGCCCAGCCTGATGACTTCCAGTCCGCTGCCCAGCTTGATGACTTCCAGTCCGCTGCCCAGCTTGATGACTTCCAGTCCGCCGCCCAGGTTGATGACTTCCAGGTTGATGACTTCCAGGTTGATGACTTCCAGGTTGATGCCGCCCAGGTTGATGCCGCCCAGGTTGATGACTTCCAGGTTGATGTCTTCCAGTCTGCTGCCCAGCTTGATGACTTCCAGTTTGCCGCCCAGGTTGATGACTTCCAGTCTGCCGCCCAGGTTGATGACTTCCAGTCTGCCGCCCAGGTTGATGACTTCCAGTCTGCCGCCCAGGTTGATGACTTCCAGTCTGTTGCCCAGGTTGATGACTTCCAGTCTGCTGCCCATGTTGATGACTTCCAGTCTGCTGCCCATGTTGATGACTTCCAGTCTGCTGCCCATGTTGATGACTTCCAGTCTGCTGCCCAGGTTGATGACTTCCAGTCTGCTGCCCAGCTTGATGACTTCCAGTCTGCCGCCCAGGTTGATGACTTCCAGGTTGATGCCGCCCAGGTTGATGACTTCCAGTCTGCTGCCCAGGTTGATGACTTCCCGTCTGCTGCCCAGGTTGATGACTTCCAGTCTGCTGCCCAGGTTGATGACTTCCAGTCTGCTGCCCAGGTTGATGACTTCCAGTCTGCTGCCCAGGTTGATGACTTCCAGTCTGCTGCCCAGGTTGATGACTTCCAGCCCGCTGCCCAGGTTGATGACTTCCAGGTTGATGCCGCCCAGGTTGATGACTTCCAGTCTGCTGCCCAGGTTGATGACTTCCAGTCTGCTGCCCAGGTTGATGACTTCCAGTCTGCTGCCCAGGTTGATGACTTCCAGTCTGCCGCCCAGGTTGATGACTTCCAGTCTGCCGCCCAGGTTGATGACTTCCAGGTTGATGACTTCCAGTCTGCTGCCCAGCTCGATGACCCGGAGCCTGCTGCCCAGCTCGATGACCCGGAGCCTGCTGCCCAGCTCGATGACCCGGAGCCTGCTGCCCAGCTCGATGACCCGGAGCCTGCTGCCCAGCTCGATGACCCGGAGCCTGCTGCCCAGCTCGATGACCCGGAGCCTGCTGCCCAGCTCGATGACCCGAAGCCTGCTGCCCAGCTCGATGACCCGGAGCCTGTCGCCCAGCTCGATGACCCGGAGCCTGCTGCCCAGCTCGATGACCCGGAGCCTCCCATTGCCCAGTTAGTCACCCTGGACTCTTCCCGGCAACGGATAGTTAGAGCGTCCGGAGGCCGCTCCTTTGAGGGGGGGTACTGTCAGGAAAGGTTCCATCCGCTGGTGCTATTTATATTCTTTCTTGCAGTGCTGCGTCCCACCAGCAGGGGTCTCCTGGCAGTTCAGAGCTGTCAGGGGAACTTCCCCCTGCTGGTATATCACCTTTGGGACGCAGTACTGACCTCCACCAGCGGATGGACCCTGGCAGTGTGGAGCACCTGGCCCTTGCTACGTTCAGGTGTGACCTGAACACAATTAACACGCCCTATATATACCCGGCAGGTTCAAACAGAACTTGCCTTGGTATCCGTCTATCAACCCGACCCTGAGCCTGTTATCTGGACCCTGTACCTGTTATCTGGACCCTGTACCTGTTATCTGGACCCTGTACCTGCTGTCTCCCTCCTGGACTCCTGATCCCTCCTGATCCATCCTGATCCATCCTGATCCGTCCTGATCCATCCTGACCTGATCCCTCTCCTGTACTTTCCCTTCCTATTCATTCCCCGTCCGCAGCTACTTCCTGATCCCCCGTGTATGACCTCGGCCTGGCCTGTTTACGATTCCGGTATTTCCCTTGCTGTACATATTGTCTTTAGTGTTATTTGTGTCACTGTGGATATTTTGTTTGTTGCACTGTGCTTGTTGAAGGTGGTGGGGTGTTACCCCCTCTTCTTAAATAAATCACCCTTTTACCTATATCTGTTTGGATTCCTCTTTTGCAATCACACAGTACTGGTCTATTTCTAATCACTGACAAGGCTCTGGTGAATACCAGCTGGATCTTAGACTCTGCGTCCTGGGGAATCTTGAGCTCAAGCTTACTGTGGGATCCCTGTATGTGCTCCAGTGGACCTGGCCTCTATATCCACTCTGTGGTCCATCCGCAGCAGTCTGCCATAGGGTTCACTACCTTGTGGTGCACTCCTGACTCCCTGTCATCTGGCCACAGGTGACCTGACACTATGTTCCTTAGCTCTCTTCTGAACTGCTCCTCTGTTATCAACCTGATAACTCCTGACAAATTCTCAGACTTTTTTTTTTTCAATTTATTTTTATTAATTTATACAAAAGGTTTACAATTATACAAAATTCATTAAAATATATGTAGCACCCTGCTCCTGTTAAACAGGTGCTACTGTAAATTTAGAGGGGACCTGAGCCGTTTTTTGGCTCAGACAAGTGTAATTATGGGCAATTTAGCCTCTGTTCCAGCCAAGGCTGTGCTGGGAGTAACCACCATTGTTTGCCTGGTGGTGTTATTATCATCCCAGGCCAAAGGTGGCAGCAGCAAAGTTAGGGTGTATTGGGTATTCCCCTTGGTAGCGAATCAGTGGGAGTGATCGTGCCGCTGTACATGCCGGGGGGGTACTTAAGGGACAGACGCCATTGGCAGAGGCCTGCCTGGCCTGGGGTGCCTGTTCCTGAAGCCTGACTCCTGGGACCACGTTGGTCCGGGGTCGCGGCTTCGCTTGGTAGCCCAGTAGTCAGACTGGGTCTGCATTTGTCAAGGTGATCCTGTGCTGTCTGTCCTGTGGGAGGAAGCCACTTGATGAAGGAAGCCAGGGGAGGACCTATCCTGTTGAGGACCATGCAAGAGGCTGGTATCTTGGGAGAAGACCTGGAAACTTAATCGAAGGATGCACCATATACTCTGAGAGGCTCGATGGTGGTCGCCTGTCAGATCTAAGTTCTACAAAAGTTAATCTGGAGAGATCCGGGTGCTGAATCCTGTGTCAGGGGATTCTGGACCAAAAGTGTCTCCTTATAAAAGAAGATCTGTGGCAGAGACTGTACTTTATTCCGTGTGCCATTTTGGCTGCTAGGCCAGTGAGAGGGACCTATACGGGTGAGCAATACCCACTCTGGCTAGAATGGCGATGAGAACTGTTTGCTGGAAACAGGAGTGTTTCTGTTACGTACCTGGGTGTGAGCCTGAAGCGTGGAGGGAGACCTCCCGTACAACCCCGGCTCAGAGACCACTGGAGTGGAGACAGTGATGGTAAGAGCACGGTGAAGTAAGGGTGGCAGCTCTGGTGTTATCGCTGATGAAGCTGGAACCACTGGATAGGAAGCCGGTGATGCAGGACAGCAGGTTGGAGAATACAGGTCCGGGTCAGCAGAGCAGCCACAGCGGGTCAGCAGAGCAGCGGGCATAGATCAGCGGAGTCAGACAAGCCGGGTCATACACTTGGAGCAGTCAGCATAAACAGTAGGCGGAAGAATAGTCAGAGTTCAGGCCGGGTCCAGGCAACGGGTAATCAGGCAGAATACAAGCAGAGTCGACAAGCCGGAGTCAGGATTGGAGAAGGAAACAGAGTCAGGAAGCCGGGTCAGATACTGGAACGGAATGCCTAATGCAATAACAGAACCATGGGGAACATATGCAGATCAAGCCGCGATGTGCAGCATACTGGCAGTGTCTTTTATAGGCAGCAGGACGCTGCGTATGACGTGCACCTAACGTGCGCCTAACGTGCGCGCATGCGCGCAAACGCGCGCAACGGCTGTGCTACATGCACGCGCCTAGGTGCGTGCATGCCCACGGAAGCGGGCAGAACGTCCCTGACAGTGCCCCCCCCCTTAAGGGCAACCTCCGGGTGCCAAAGAGGGCTCTTTTCTGGGGATGACTGCGGAAAAATGCCTGGATTAAGTTTTTGGCGTGGATGTTCTGTTGGGGCTCCCAAGAGTTCTCCTCTGGGCCATACCCCTTCCACTTGATCAGGAATTGAAGCTGGTTTCTCCTTCTTCTGCAATCCAAAACTGCCTCCACCTCGAACTCCTCATTGCCGTCAATGACTACAGGTTCAGGAGGTCCTGACCCCCTGTCTGGGAAAGGATCAGGTACCGCTGGCTTTAATAAGGACACATGGAATATCGGGTGGACCTTCATTGACTCTGGTAGGGCAAGTTCATAGGAGACCTCATTTACGCGCGCAACGGCTGTGCTACATGCACGCGCCTAGGTGCGTGCACGCCCACGGAAGCGGGAAGAACGTCCCTGACAGTTTCCTATTTGTGACTATACACCTGAACCTACCTACTTACCCTTCCACCCCTCCAACTTAAGTGCCACAGGCTGATGGCTTCCATGCCACGCCGCATTGAGGAAGTAATTGCTGCAAAAGGGGCCCAAACCAAGTACTGAGCATGCTTCTACTTTTCAGAAGTACGATATTGTTCTATGTACAATCCTTGTTTTATTAATAGCATGTAATATTCAAATTTTCTGAGATTGTGGACTTGGGGTTTTCATGAGCTGTAAGCCATAATCATCACGGCTTGAACTATCTTTGCATGTAATGAGTCTATCTCATATATTAGTTTTACCTTTTAAGTTGCATTAGTGAAATAAATGAACTTTTGCACGATATTCACATTTTTCAAGTATCACCTGTAGTATTGGGCAGTGCTATAACTGTCTCATGGTCTGTGTAATTTTGAGTCTTGACATATTTGGTATCTATTTACTTGAAGCAATATCATTTTTTTATATTTTTGTTTCAAAAATATATATTATATTGTGTTTGTGTACACTAAAATGTATTTTAGTTTATATTTCCTGAAAAATAGATTTTATTCTCCAGGGTCTTTACTTTCAGAAAATATATAATGCCAGTGTCATTAGTACAGTAACAGTGCGTATTTTTAGCACTGATAAATGTAATAATGTCATTGGTTCCAAAAAAAGTGTCAGTTAGGTGTTCGATTTGTCCACTGCAATGTTGCAGTCTTGAAAATTCCATAAAAATATGCAGATGCAATACCTTCTGTGCAAACCAATCAATATACTCTTATTAAGATATTGTTTTAAGAAAAATATGTAGTAGAATACATATTGGCCTAAATCAATGAAGAAATTCGATTTTTTTTTACATATTTTTATTGGATGTGTTTAATAGCAGAAAGTAAAATATATATATATATATATATATATTTTTTTTTTTTTTTAATCACGTGTGGTGGGAATGCCCTGTCCTGCGAACGTTCTGGACGGAAGTACACACCCTGATATCCCAAATTACCACCTATACACCTGACTTCACCCCCGCACAATACCTTCTGCATCACACATCCTTACCCAAATCAACATATCGCAAATCATTGACCCTACACCTCATCAATGCAGCTACGCAGTGTATACCGGTTCATTGGAACGACCCCCATCCCCCCACTGTGGCCGAATGGCGGTCCCGAGTCGACAGAATAGAGGAGATGGAAATGCTTATCCACCAAGCCAAAGACACCCAGGACAAATACAGACAAACGTGGGCCTGCTGGACCCACTACAGGTCATCTTTGAACTCCTCCGGCCCCTCCCTGGGACACGTCGACCCAACATCTTCCACCATGCCAACAGACGCTAGGGTCCAATGATCTTGACATCCGTCAACCCCTCTCCTTCGCGCTCCTCTCTCCCACTTCCAACGCTCCCACTTCCCTCTCTAAATTTGACTCCCAAACGTCTCTACCAGACGGTGCACCTATCCTGCAACCTCCCCATGGGGATAACCCGCCCCCTGCGGATCCAGAAGGAAGGCTTCAGGGATACACTTAACCACCTAATCGGTGGATGTCACTGCCCCCTGGATTGACCCTTTGCTGAGGAGTCTCCTCCCATTCCTTGGACAGCGCCAGTCAACCCTTACACATTTAAAGGTTTCTGTACCCCCCCGCCCACAGATTGTTCCCTATAGGGGTGGGCGGTGAAAGGATGGCTCCCCGTTGATCCAAGCATTTACCATATGCCACCTATATAACCCAGCTCCCGCACCCACTTCCCTCTGTATCGACACATTTAGAGAAGACTCAACAGTACGAGGCACAGTGGCCGTTCCCTGTTTCTTCCCCTGTTTGTGTTTTTCTTTTAGACATCTTCTACTTCGCACCTTTGTTAACGCTGTTTTGTGCAGGGCGGACGAGGAGCCCCTAGACTCTGTGACACCACCCAGCTGTCCCCCACTGTTTATGCATTTGCATCTGTATTCTGTGCAACTTACTATCTGTGGTACGGCGGCTGCGACCGCAACTTTACTGAATAATGTACTATGTTTGCTGCACTACATTGCTTGTAATGTTATCATTCTTATCAATAAAAAAAATTTTTTGGGAAAAAAAAAATATATATATATTTTTTTTAATCGTTTTGTTTATAGCACTAAAAAACAAAAATGGCAGATGTGATTAAATACCACCAAAAGAAAATCTATTTGTGGGAAAAAAATTACATCAATTTCATTTGGGTACAGCGTCACACGACCGCGCAATTGGCAGTTAAAAAAAAATTGTGCCCTTTCGCAAAAAAAATGGCCTGGTCAAGGGGGTAAAACTTTCCAGGGCTAAAGTGGTTAAAGTGTATTTTTTCCCCCAAAATATGTATAAAAACTGCTGCGCAAAAACCGTGTAACATAAAAAATTGCAATGACTGACATTTTATTCTCCAGGGTTTCTGCTAAATGTGTATATATATATATATATATGTATATGTATCAAATGTTTGAGGGTTCTAAATAATTTTGCAGCGCCCCTGTACTTCCAAGTACGGACGCTATTTAAATTTAGAGGGGGATGAGAGAGTTACCTAGCTCTCATCCATATGATTTTGTGCAAATTCAGCTCTGTTCTAACTGGGCTGTGCTGTCGGTTCATTCTGTGTTCCTGGGGTGCCTTACCACCCGGGCCGTCAGGTGGTGGCAGTGGAGTTCAGGTAGGAGCGCCTTCTTGCCAGCAGCCAATCAGAGGGGTTTTTCCCGCCCGGGGCATGCTGGGGGAGGGTACTTCTGCAGAGACGCCAATTTGGGCAGGGGAGTTCGTGGTTGGATCCGGGTGCGCCACCCACCTTCAGGGTGTGCGCACATCACGGGCCCCGGAGATGGCCTACCAGGCTGGGGCACACGTGCAATGCGTTATCTTTGGTTCCCGGGACCATATTGGCCCGGAGCGACTGAAGCTGCGATGGGACCCAGTGACTTATTGGGTCCCCTCCATCTTAACCACTTAAGGACCTCCGCACGCACATTTACGGCCACAACATGGCTCGTACAGGCACAAGGGCGTAAATTTACGTCCTCGCCCAGTAGCGGGTCGGGGGTCCCATCGGGACCCCCTCCGCGGCATGCAGCTGGTCCCCCTGGCTCTGGGAGCGATCGCCGACGAGCGGGCGGATGTCCGTGTTTTCTGCCCCCCCCGCGATCGCTCCCAGCCAATGGGAGCGCTCCCCCTTCGTGTCAGTTCCTCCTCCTGTGTTTACACAGGAAGGAGGAAATGATGTCACCTCTCATGGCAGCGGTGTTTCCACACAGTAAGTGTGCACCAACACAACACTGACACACACACACATAGGCACATTAACCCCTTGTGATCGCCCCCCCCCCCGCCCCCCTGTCACAGTGTCACTGAATGCAGTGATCTAATCACTGCATTTAGTGTCAGTGTGACAGGCAGTGTAAGTCAGTTAGTGTTAGGTCCAGGATAGCCCCCCCACCCCCCCTAATAAAGTTTTAACCCCCTGATCACTGCCCTAGTTAACCCTTTCACTCCCTATTGCCAGCATCACTAAGCGATCATTTTTCTGATCGCTGTATTAGTATCGCTGTTCCCGCTAGGTAGCTATTTTTTTTATTGCGATTTTTTTTTTTACTAAAGACATGTGGCTGAATTAATTTTGGCCTAAATGTTTTACTAAAATTTAGTTTATTTGATTTTTTTTTATAACAAAAAGTAAAAAAATAGTGATTTTTTTCAAAATTGTCGTTCTATTTTAGTTTATAGCGCAAAAAATAAAAATCGCAGAGGCAATCAAATACCACCGAAAGAAAGCTCTATTTGTGGGAAGGAAAGGACGCAAATTTTGTTTGGGAGCCACGTCGCACGACCGCGCAATTGTCTGTTAAAGCGACGCAGCGCCGAATTGTAAAAACACCTTGGGTCATTTAGCAGCGTATGTGTCCGGGTCTTAAGTGGTTAAGAGAAGATCCCAAGCGAGTTGTGCTGTTCGGTGGGGAGTCAGTCTGAGGAGAGCCAGGAGGCAGGGGATCCAATAGAGCCTAGACAAGCCATCGGGGATCGAGGTAACCGGACACTGGGAGTTTGTCTAATGGCAACTCGTCAGTCAGTGCCCAAAACCATTGAGAAGGAATCGTTCCATTAAACTGCGTTCCAGAGCAAAGGGCCTGTGGCAGAGGCACCACTCCTATTTCCATTTTAGCCAAGTCTGTGTCAGACTTGTATTCCTTCTCAAGGTTCCGAGTGATACCTTGGCTGCCAGTTCTGTGAGAGAGACTATCCGGGTACGCTACACCCACTCCGAAGCATAAGTGTCATTAAAAGCAGGACTGCTTCTGTATAGTTAAGGCCTGAATCTGCATTTCTCCTTTTCACCAATCTTTCTCTGTCTACCTCAAGTTAACTGTTTGCCGTGTTGGGCAAGAGAATAAAAGCACAGAAAACGACACCCTGCTGTTTGGACATTCCGTCATTGCTCACATCATCTATTCATCATCATACCCCTAGACGCATCACAGAGGTAACACGCCGTCCCAAATCTATCCAACGGCTTCTTCGGGGGTGAGCGCTACAATTTACGTAAACACTGATTTTTACTTGTAAACAAGTGTCAGAAAAAAGCCTGGCCCTTAAAGTGGTTGTAAACCTTTACAGACTACTTTTACCTACACGTAAGCCTAGATTAGGGCTTACCTGTAGGTGCAATAAATATCTCCTAAACCAGTGGTTCTTTACCTGGGTTCGATCGGTGAGTCAGTCTCGCAGGTTCGGCGGAGGTCAAGACACACACCTATACACACTGGCATAGCATTTGGGGGCGCCAGTGTGGACTGTGTCACTCTATTAATTTGTATTCAACGTGTCACTGTGTCTGTGCACCGGACCGGCCGCCATGTTCAGTCTCGACAATGGCGAGCCGGCGTGCTGTGATTGGGTGAATAGGTCATGTGGCCTGGCCTGAGCTGGCCTGTCTGTGATCATGGCGGGTGGTGCATGCGCTTGGAGTCTCCCGCCTCTGCCTCGATGTCACCCCGATCCCGCCGTCATCTCCTCCGCGGTCCGGATCACTTCACCGACCGTGGCAGTGGCACTGCAGGCAGTGGCAGCGCCGCATCGCATATCGTGGACAGACAGGATTCGGAAGAGCGGGTGAGACTGAGATACTCAGACGAGTAATGTTGCTTGCCCGGCCATTGGCAGTGTGTCTGGGACTGGGGGAGAGCGGCCTGAGCGCCGGAGGTCCAGGACGACTAGTAGAGCATGTGGACTGGAGACGGATAAACATTCTGGCTGATTCTGAGCGGTAGTGGCTTATTAAGTAAGTAAATGACATATAACTTGATATATATGATATATAACTTATATACTAAACCTAGAAATCTAGAAAGGATTTTAAAGGTGGACCACATGAAAAAAAAATAATAATAAAAAAGATATTGAGTCCAGTGTTATGAGGCTCATACCTATGTTTTGAATTTGAAAAAATCATATTTTATTTTTCCAATTAGGAAGGGTTCGGTGAATGTGCATATGAAGCTGGTGGGGTTCAGTACCTCCAACAAGGTTAAGAACCACTGTCTTAAACCTACACATGCGCGGAAGTGACATCATCGTGGCTCCGGCCATTCATAGCCAGAGCCGCGATACCCAAAAGTCACTCTGGGAGAGATGCCGGTGATGGACGAGGGGAATGAGAACCACTGCAGGGGCTTCGATCTCAGGTAAGTAATACATAATGAGCTAGTATGCTATGCATATATTTATTTATTTTTTAGCAGAGGGTTTACTTTCTCTTTAAGTGATTGTAAAGGAACAAATATGATTTAAAATAAACATAGATGTCATACATAGCCCGATCCTTCTCTTCGCAGGTCCCCCACTGGTGCTCTGGGCCCCGCCCCCTGCCAAGTGCCCCCATAGCAAGTTGCGAGGGCACTAGTGCGTGTTACCTCCATAAGACGAAGAGAGAATGGCTCAGCCCTGCCCCTCTCTACCGCCACACTGGCTGTGATTGACAGCAGCGGGAGCCAATGGCTCCTGTTTCTGCATTTCAGCCATTCAGGAGGGAGCGCCTCAGGTCTCACGCACATCACTGGATCAAAATCAGGCTTAGGTAAGTATTTACAGAGCAGGTTTGCTGCACACAGAAGTTTGTTTACCTTCATGCATAGAATTAATGAAGGTAAAAAATCTTCAGCCATTACAATCCCTTTAAGATAAATGCATTCTGAAAAGAGAAAATCAGTTGGTCAACCAATGGACTATACTTACTACTACACTCAATCCCACATTCATTTGTAGCTCCTGCTGTCTTTCCATCATTGCACCCATGTTTGCTGTCAATTTGAAATATTCCATAATTGGTGCCTTGTCTACCATTGTAGTTTATAGCTCCAGTGTTAAAACTACTTTCATGTTGCACAAGACATACCCCTGTGTTAATAAAATAAATACATTATTATGATCATATACAATTATTTTTTGTTTTATATATATAATATAAAAAGAAATAGGTGTTTTTTTTTTGTTGTTGTTGTTTAGAAAGAGTTACTATTAAAGTCAATGCAAGTGCAAATCCTCCCCGGGAGTTGATGTTTTGGGAGAAAATAATTAAATCATATAAACCAGAGAAAAACAGAAAATGATGTGGCACAAACTACAGTGACAAGCCCCTATCCCTAAATAAAATAAAATAACATTTAATCTTTTTTTTTTTTTTTTTTACATATCTTCATTATATTCTTTTATTTTTATTTTATTTTTTTAACTTCTCTCATATAAAGTTCCACGTTCAAAACCTTTCTTTGTCTGGAAAGGCTTTGATCGTGGGACTTTATATGAGGGAAGTCAATGTAATATAATGAAGATGTAAAATTATTATTATTTTTTTTAAATGTTGTTATTTTTTTTATTTAATTTTTTTATTCTGAAATCTGAATCAAACCAGCTCATGATTAAATACATGATGCAATGAAGTAATACATTCATAACAAGCCATTAAAACAACTGACATATATCACACGATACGTACATTTATTTATAACATACAGATACAGGTAGTAATATTTTGACATAAGCAAATACATAGTAGATATTGGTATATGAAAATCGAGGCTGTCTTGACTAGTATAGTATTCAGCACATGGTTGGTAAAAAGTAGGGATGAGCTGAACAGACCAAAAGTTCATATTAACTTTAGAACCCCGTTAGGCCGCGTACACACGAGGGGATATGTCCGCTGAAAACGGTCCGATGGACCGTTTCAGCAGACATCTCCGCTCGTGTGTATGGGCTAGCGGACAGATTTCTCCACCCGACAGATTTCAAAGCATGCTTTGAAATCTATCCGGTGGGGATCTGTCCGCCCGACATGTCTGCTGGTTAGTACACTTACCAGCAGACATGTCGGCCCCCACCGCCGCCGCGCCGCTGCCGAATGGATTCGGCGCAAGCGCGGAAGTGTTTTACTTCCTGGTGCGGTGACGTTGCGGTGACGCGGCGGCGTCAACGTCACCGCCGCGTCACCGCCACGTCACCGCGCCTTCCGGCGGCGGGGAATTTGATCCGATGGTGTGTACACGCCATCGGATCAAACTCCCGATCGGACATATCCGATGGAAATGGTCCGCGGACCGTTTTCATCGGATATATCCGATCGTGTGTACGCCGCCTTAAAGTCTATGGGACTCGAACGTTTGAAATCTAAAGTGCTAATTTTATAGACTAATATGCAAGTTATTGTGTGCAAGGAGCAGTGATTTTAATAATGCTTAAAGTGAAACAATAAAAGTGAAATATTCCTTTAAATTTCGTACCTAGGGGGGTGTATAGTATGCCTGTGTAGTAGCGCTTGTTTCCAGTGCTTAGAACTGTCCCTGCACAAAGTGTAATTTCTGAGGGAAAAAAAGTCATTTAAAACCACTCGCGGCTAAAATTAATTGTCAGCTTCCGGCAATACAGAGACAAGTCATTGATAAAAAAAATAAAAATGCGTGGGGGTCCCTCCAAATTCAATTACCAGGCCCTTCTGGTCTGGTATGGATATTAGGGGGAACCCTGTGTCAAATAAAAAAAAATGACATGGGGTTCCCCCCAAATATCCATTCCAGACCCTTCAGGTCCCCAAACACTGTTTTTAACAATAACTTATAAATATAAAATTAGCATTTTAGATTTCTCCCATAGACTTTTACAGGGTGTTCTGCGGCTTTTCGAATTTGCCGCGAACACCCCAAATTGTATGCTGTTCGGCGAACAGGCAATGTGACTCGAACTCGAAGATTATCCCTAGTAAAATGCATACATGATGATATTTAACCACTTGACAACCAGGCCAATTCTGCCACTTTGCTCCTACATGTAAAAATCAGCATTTTTTTTGCTAGAAAATTACATAGAAACCCCAAGAGACCCTGGAGAATACAATAGCGGTCATTGTAACTTTTTATCTTGCAAAGTATTTGCGCAGCAATTTTTCAAATGAATTTTTTTGGGAAAAAAGTGTTTCATGCTTTAAGTTAGCCCATTTTTTTTTTGCATAATGTGAAAGATGAAGTTATGTCGGGTAAATATATATCTAACATGTCACGCTTCAAAATTGCACATGCTCGTGAAATGGCGCCAAACTTCATTACTTAAAAATCCCCATAGGCAACGATTTAATTTTTTTTACTGGCTACATGTTTTGAGTTACAGAGGAGGTCTAGGCAGAGATGTATTTAGTCCTAGGCCTAGGGCGGCACTTTGCTGGCGGCGGCAAAAAAAGCCGCCCCGAACCTTCTTTATGATTCCCGGCTCCCGCGGCCGCCTCCCACTTGCTGTAGCGGCGCCGGGGCTTTCAATTAATGTATGGTGTGAATGGACGTCCCTGGCCGAGAAAAGGGCAGTGGGCGACACGCCCCCATAAGCAATTGGCTGGATGTAAGGTGACTGGCGGAGGTGGATCCTTAAGCTCTGCCTACCCACCTCTGCACGGCTTTCCCTCACTGAATAATTTCCTCAGCACCAGGGCAGGGTCTGGCTGTGATTCACAGCCTGTGACGTCAGGGGGAGGAGGAGAGAGAGGGGAGAATGAGGGAAACAAAACCCCCAGGCCAGGAAAGCAGGTAAAATGTTTACTTTTGATTGGCACAGTGGCGGCATTATTTGATCATGGGGCACAGTGACATTATTTGATGGGGCACAGTGACATTATTTGATGGGGCACAGTGACATTATTTGATGGGGCACAGTGCCATTTTTTGATAGGGCACAGTGTCATTTTTTGATGGGGCACAGTGGCATTATTTGATAAGGCTCAGTGGTGACATTATTTGATGGGGCTCAGTGACCACATTATTTGATGGGGCTCAGTGGCGACATTATTTGATGGGGCACAGTGGCATTATTTGATGGGGCACAGTGGCGGCATTATTTGGGCACAGTGGCATTATTTGGGCCACAGTACAGTGGCGGCATTATTTGATGGGCACAGTGGCAATATTTGATAGGGCACAGTGGCATTATTTGATGGGCACAGTGGTGGCATTATTTGATGGGCACAGTGGTGGCATTATTTGATGGGCACAGTGGTGGCATTATTTGATGGGCACAGTGGTGGCCTTTTATTGATGGGGCACAGTGGTGGCATTATTTGATGGGGCACAGTGGTGGCATTATTTGATGGGGTACAGTGAGTGAGTGAGTGAACAACTTATATAGCGCAGCACATGCAAACTTAATCGCCTCTGGGCGCTTGTTGTTCCTGTCTCCTTTGATATCAAAAGAGATGAGTCTTAATCTTTCTCCTGAACGCCAAGTGGTTCTCCTCCAACCGAATGCTGGTTGGTAAAACGTTCCACAGTCTGGGACCTTGGAGCGCAAATCTTCTTTCTCCTTTGGACTTGTATTTGGCTTTGGGTATCTGGAGCAGATTTTGGTTGGTGGATCGCAGAACGCGATTGGAATTGTGAGCGTTAATTTTTTCGCATAGATATTATTGGGGGGCCTTCCCCTGGATGCACTTATGGGTAAGACAGAGTGCTTTAAACGCAATTCTGTCTGGCAACCAATGAAGGGTTCTCAGCGAAGGTGAATAAATTGATTCCCAGGGTTTTTTCCCAGTCACAAGTCTGGCGGCCGTATTTTGAATGACTTGCAGATGAGAGATTTGGTTACATAGTTACATAGTTAGTCAGGTTAAAAAAAGACACAAGTCCATCCAGTTCAACCATAAAAAAATAAAAATAAACAAACAAAATAAAACACAGTACATCCCATACACCCAACTCCATACCCACAGTTGATCCAGAGGAAGGCAAAAAAAACCAACAGAGCGATGATCCAATTTGCTACCGGAGGGGAAAAAATTCCTTCCTCATCCCCCAAGAGGCAATCGGATTTACCCCGGATCAACTTTACCTACAGAACTCGGTTATATTATGTGTATTTAGGAAAGAATCCAGGCCCTTCTTAAAGCAATCTACTGAGCTGACCAGAACCACCTCTGGAGGGAGTCTGTTCCACATTTTCACAGCTCTTACTGTGAAGAAACCTTTCCGTATTTGTAGGTGAAATCTCTTTTCCTCCAGACGTAAAGAGTGCCCCCTTGTCCTCAGCGTTGACCTTAAAGTGAATAACTCAACACCAAGTTCACTATATGGACCTCTTATATATTTGTACATGTTGATCATATCCCCCCTTATTCTCCTCTTCTCAAGAGTGAATAAATTCAGTTCATCTAACCTTTCCTCATAGCTAAGCTCCTCCATGCCTCTTATCAGTTTAGTTGCCCTTCTCTGCACTTTCTCCAGTTCTCCGATATCCTTTTTGAGAACTGGTGCCCAAAACTGGACTGCATATTCCAGATGAGGTCTTACTAATGATTTGTATAGGGGCAAAATTATATCTCTCTCTCTGGAGTCCATACCTCTCTTAATATAAGAAAGGACTTTGCTTGCTTTGGAAACCGCAGCTTGGCATTGCATGCCATTATTGAGCTTATGATCAACTAAAACCCCCAGATCCTTCTCCACTACAGATCCCCCCAGTTGAACTCCCCCTAGCATGTATGATGCATGCATATTCTTAGCCCCCAAGTGCATAACTTTACATTTATCAACATTAAACCTCATCTGCCACATAGTCGCCCAATTAGACAGAGCATTGAGGTCGGCTTGTAAATTGGAGACATCCTATAAGGACGTTATTCCACTGCATAGCTTGGTGTCATCTGCAAAAACAGAAATGTTACTTTGGATCTCAGACCCAATATCATTTATAAATATATTGAAAAGTAAGGGACCCAACACTGAACCTTGGGGTACACCGCTGATAACCTTGGACCATTCAGAGTAAGAATCATTAACCACAACTCTCTGAATTCTGTCTTTCAGCCAGTTTTCTTGGGGAGTCCGAGATAGAGGGCGTTTTCATAGTCCAGTCTGGAATTAACGATTGTTCCCACCACAACTGCTATGTCTTCTTTAGGAATAAAAGGAATAAGTCTACGTAGTAGGCACAGCAGACGGTGAGATCCACTGACTACTGACCCTATTTGTGCGTCCATTGCACACAGTGGCGGTATTTGGACACAGTGGCAGTATTTGATGGGCACAGTGGCTGCATTGGAGGGCACAGTGGCTGCGTTGGAGGGCACAGTGGCTGCGTTGGAGGGCACAGTGTTGGCAGGAGGAGGACAGCGATGACAGGAGGAGGAGGTGGTTTACAGATAATAGGATGGGTCTTAAACAGGAATTAAATTAGGGGGGTGCATAAGTTTAGTCAGGCCTAGGGCAGCAGAAAACCTAAATGCACCCCTGGGTCTAGGGCTAGGATTATTGCTCTTGCTCTAACGTTCGCGGTGATAGCTCACATGTGTGGATTGAACACCATTTTCATATGTGGGCGGGACTTACGTATGTGTTCGCTTTAAAAAAAAAACAAGAAAAAAAAATTATTGTTAATTTCACTTACTTTTGACACTTTTAAAAAATATATATATGTTTTGATCACTTTTATTCCTATTACAAGGAATGCAAACATCCCTTGTAATAGGAATATGACATGACAGGTCCTCTTTACAGTGAGATCTGGGGTCAATAAAACCCCAGATTTCACCTCTAGGTTGGGAAGCCTAAAATATAAATGAAAAAAGATTACCGATTCCTAGCCTTTTTTTTGAATGCAGAGGTCAGGCGTGACATCATAACAACGCACCCGGCCTCTGACGACCATCTGGTCTGCTAAAAATCTCTATGGTCGAGACCGGGGCCGTCAGATCCTGTCACCAACTCACTGATCACTCGGGTGAGTCGGTAGAAGCACCAGAGGGAGGTGGGGGGGGGCATCCCCTCTCGACACCCGTAAGAATGATCAAGCGGCAGAACAGCCACTATGATCGTTCTTATTGTGTAGGGAATCGCTGGCTGAAACCGGCAATATCTGAATGATGGCTGTAGCTGCACCCATCATTCAGATATTCTACCACAAATCCAAGGACATCTTTAGACGTTAGGCGGTCGGCAAGAGGTTAAGTGCATGATATTATTGGCATGAGCGATTTCCTAAAAATAGGGTTATTGAGATCAGATTGTCTTGATGTAACAGAACTCTACGCGTTTTGTGAAACATGTCCACTCATCAGGAGTAGGATGTAAAATGTATATCAGCTTAAGTGTGGGCAAAGAGGGAACATCAGATGCAATGTCTGGCCCGGTGCTGAGGCAGGGGCAGTCCTAATAGACCGCAGGAACAGCAGAGAGAGGGGTCAGAGAGCCGCTGCTCTTGTGCACAGCCCTGGATCGAGATTGGGCTCAGGTAAGTATAAAGGGTGGATGAGGGGATCCTGTGGACAGAAGGTTTTTTTTTTTCTTTATTGCAGAGAATGCATTAATGTAAAACACTTTCTGCCTTTAGAATCACTTTAACTCTACACTGATAACCTGCAATAGTTTTTAAAGCGTTGCCTATGAAAAATTTTAGGTATTATAATTTGTCACAATTTCTCAGGTGCATGCAACTTTGAGTTGTGACATGTTTGGTATCTATTTACTCGGCTCAACCTCAAACTTTATATATATATATATATTTTTTAACTGCGGCACGCATGTTTACGTCGACAGAATGGCACGGACAGGCAAATGGATGTACAGGTACATCCCCTTTAATTTGCCGCCATGTGGTCGTGTGCACGTCACCGGCGGTGCGCTCGCGACCCTCTGGTGAGATCCATGACTCGATGTCCCGCGATTGTGTCACAGAGCTGAAGAACAGGGAGATATCAGTGTAAACACATCTCCCCGTTCTTCCTATAGTGACATGTCACTGATCGAATGCTCCCTCTCATCGGGAACAACAATCAGTGACGTGTCACTTGTAGCCATGCCCCCAAACAGTTAGAATCACTCCCTAGGACACACTTAACCCCATTCAGCCCCTCCCCCCTACAGGTTCACCACTTCACTTCAATTTTTACAGTAATCAGTGCATTTTTATTGAAAAGATCGCTGTAAAAATGACGATGTGTCAAAAGTGTCCGATGTGTCCGCCATAATGTCGCAGTCACGATAAAAATTGCTGATCTCTGCCATAACTGGTAAAAAAAAATATTAATATAAATGCCATAAAACTATCCCGTTTTGTAGACGTATAACTTTTGTGCAAAACGAACAATAAACAAAGGACATCAATTTTGTTTGGGAACTGGGCATTATAAGGGCGATCGTTGGTGTGGTTTGTCAGTCTGACACACTGCTACACCGATCTGACCACAGGGTAAACTCCGTGCATCAGTTTTTCCTCACTCGCTTCCGGCAGACGTGAGTAGAGGAGAGCCGATCGGCGGCATTCCTGACAGGGGGGTCTGCTCTGATTGATTTTCAGCGCAGCCCCCCATGGATATCCACACTGGATTATCCAGGGATGTCACCAGGACCACCAGGGATGGCACACAATGGATGGATGAGCATGGCCACCAGGGATGACAGTCAGTGCCCAAAATATGCCATTCAGTGCCCACAAATGGTATCAGTAAGTGCCCATTACCACTGCCTGCCGGATGTCCCAGAAACAAAAGAAAAACTTTTTTATTTTTGGCCTTTTTTTAATTGTTGCACAAAAATATAAAAACCCCAGCAGTGATCAAATACCATCAAAAGAAAGTGATATTTGTGGGAACAAAATAATAATAAAAATGTGTTTGTGCACAGTGTAGCCTAGGCATGAAGGGAGGGGGGGGGGGTAAGTGCCTGGTATTGAAGTAGTTAAAAATATATCCTAAATATAATAAATACATGTAACATTATATGCTAATTTAAACCCTATTATATTAAACAGACTATGGGGCGCAAGAGTGTGAATTCTGAATGCATATACTGTACATTGTTGCAGATAACTATTGTTTTGTTTTTGTTTTTTTGGAAGGGGTGGGGTTCTACTTACAGTCAGCAACACTGCCTCTGGCGTATCCATTCAATTTTGATCTTGCGATTTTTGCAAATTCACACCTGCTTAACCGCCTGCCCTCTGAGCCATAGCTTAGGTACAGACTTAGCGCAAAGAACAGGATGACCTTCATATTGGTTATCTAGACTATTCAGAGGGGGTCGAGTTTCTTGATAAGGGGTTCTGAAAAAAACAATATAGATACTGATGTATAAAACAGTCACCCAAAGCAAGGTATATACATGTACAGGTTTTATATGGACCGTGTATACTCGAGTATAAGCCGACCCGAATATAAGCCGAGGCACTCATTTTACTACAACAAACTGGGAAACTTTTTGAGTATAAGCCTAGGGTGTCCATCTGCATGCCTTACTGTGTCCATGTGCATGCCCCACTGTGACCATGTGCATACCTCACTGTGTCCATGCCTCGCTGTGCCCATGTGCATACCTCACTGTGTCCATGCCATACTCTGCCCATGCCTCACTGTGCCCACTAGTGGTGCAACAGATCATCATTGATCCGTGATCCGCACGGATCAATGACTTCAGATCAGCACGCACGTGATCCGCAGCGCAGGTAGAGGGGGGGAGCAGAGCGGTGTAACAGCTGACATTGAAATTGTCTCTGCTCTGCTCGCACTCACACAGCACCGCCTCCTCCTAACCCTGCGCTTCTGATAGACAGAATGTGGGTCCAATGCTGGGATGTGTTCTGACTATCACAGCGCGGGGTTAGGAGGAGGCGGGGCTGTGTGCAAGCAGAGTGGAGAAAGTTTCAATGGCCAGAACACGATGAGAACGGGGCTTGGTTCCTTGCTGGGTATGCACAGTAATGCGGAGCTTATTAATAGAGAGGGAGGGAGTGAGTGTTGCTGTGGACAGGGTGCTGATCCCTGGCTGGAGGATTACAGGGGAGAGCTGTGATCACTGGACACCGAGAAGCCATCATCACAGTTAACATCACACGTGTCTATGGGACACCAACCACTGAGGATCCTGTGCTGGCTCCATAGGCGTGTGCCAGGTGTGCCTGGGCACACCCTAATCACACTGTGCTGCACAAATCCCCCCTGCTGTTTGGCTGCAGAAGTAGGGACTGTAAGGGTCTGTTTTGACCTCTGATATCTCACCAAAGCCTCCCTAATGGAGCTCCTAAAAATGTATAATTATAATAATAATAATAATAATATATTATTAAATTAAATAAAAAATTGTAAAAAAAAGTTACAATAAAAAAAAAATAATAATAATATTATAAGAAATACAATTGTAAAAAATAAACATTGTAAAAAAAAAAAGTTGTGATAAATAATAAATAATAATAATAATATATCATTATTATTATTATTATTATTATTATTATTATTAAATAAAATTGTAAAAATTACACACGTGTGTTTGAGCTTTGGGTGCACACCCTAATGCCATGGTCTGCGCACACCTATGGCTGGCTCATTGTATGCTGTGTACAGTGCACTGCTAGGACTCCTGTTTTGGAGGTGACAGGGTCAATAAAGAGAACTTGTCACCCCCAAATGCTATCACACAGGGAATTGTTTTCTCCTGTGTAATAGCAATAAAGTTAAGTGAAAAAAAAAAGAAGAAATAATAATTAAATGAATAAAAAAGTAGTTAAAAGGTAAAGAATAAGAAAAATAATATTAAAAATAAGAAAATTATACAAAAATAAAAAAGTAAACGACAAGCTACAAATAAATAAAAATAAAAAAGGTGATAAAGTGAAAATAGTTAACTAACCGTGCCGCCTCTGCCATCCGGTTGCCATTCTCCATTGATTAGGGGGGGGGTTGGTGGGGAGCGGGTGCAAATCCGGCCCTTCCGGCCACCCTCTTACTTCCTCCGCCCTGGCGAGGCTGCTTGGGGCACAGTGAGGCTGCAATTTGGGGCACAGTGAGGCTGCAAATTTTTTTGCTGATCCGAAAAATGATCAGATCCGTGACTCTGATCCGAAGAACAATCCGAACTGTGAGTTTTTTGATCTGTTGCACCCCTAGTGTCCTTGCCTCACTGTGCCCATGACTAGACTGATGTTTAACATGGGAGTCTTCGGCTTTGAAAAATCAGTGCTCCCCAGCCGTAGGTCCCCCAGACAACAAACTTTGCACACTTGTAATGGAGAAACGGGGCTACATGTTTCCAGGGGACCTATGACCGGCCGATATCGGGTCCCCAAAGTCACCGGAGAAATTACCGTTTAACATGGGAGTCTATGGAAGGGGTGCCCAGCTTTGAAAAATTGGTGCTCCCCAGCCGTAGGTCCCCCAGACAAAAAACTTTGCACACTTGTAGTGGGGTCCAGGGGACCTACGGCCGGCCAATACCGAGTCCCCAAAGTCCGGGAGATCAGGTGCAAAAAGGTGAATCGAGTATAAGCGGCGGGGGGCATTTTCAGCACAAAAAAATTTGCTGAAAAACTTGGCTTATACTCGAGTATATACGATAAATAAAAGCCTTGCAATTGGATTAACAAGAAGGGTATTTAACCCTTTCATGGCGGGGGGGGGGTGTAAAACAACTCTTTATGCTTGAACAATGTTTTGCAACTTTGACATGTTAAAACTATACATTGCATTGCAATAACTTCATGTATCCAGGTGAGTAATACTATATTTTTTTCCAGGGCAAATTGGGCTTCTATTTGGGTGACAAACGGTAATGGATACCTCCTGATTTTTGATTTCAAAGTAAAACTGACGCATAATAGTAAAAAAAAAAATAATAATTGGCCAGATTCTCGTACATAGGCGCATCTTTATGCCGGCGTAGCGCATATCAGATGCACTACGCCGACATAACTTCGAGAGGCAAGCACCGTATTTTCAGAGCAAATGCGCCCAACAATGCGCCGGCGTAACGTAAATTCGTTGGCGTAAGCCGGCGTAATTCAAAGTAGGAGGGAAGTGGGCGTGATCCATTTAAATGAAGCGTGACCCCATGCAAATCAAGTGCCGAACGAATGGTGCATGCGCCGTGAAGTGGACGTATGTCCTGCACCCCTATGCGCATGCTCACAACTACGCCCGGCGTAACCCCTGAGATACGCCGGCCCACTGCCTATGCCCAGAGCATAAATACGGGCGAGCTGAGTAAGCATGCCAGGGGCACTAGAGGTGGACCAGCCAGTGCAATTAGGTTGACTCCTGAGGAGAGAGTGGTTGCCCGGTGTCTTCAGAGGGAGCAAGTGGAGGGAGTGGAAGGCTTTGACTCAGTTGAGCAGGCCTTGAGGACAGGTAAGTGTGTTTTATCTACTATCTGGTGTGTAGCATGTGAGGGGGTGGAAGGGAACATGTGACAAGTGTGTGTGTCCACCAACATGTGAATGTTTTGTGTCATCCACAGAGTTGTAGGAGGAAGCGGGGCCATCTGCTGCCTGTGGCCGTCCAACGCCATCATCCCCGGAACATCCTGTACCTCTGGCTGACCCCCTGGGAAGCCAAGAGCCATTGGTGGAGGGGAGTGCCGAGACCACAACTCAAGAGGTGGTTGAGGAGGAGGTGGTCCATATGGACCAGGAGGTTTACCTCTTTTTGGAGGATTCTAATGTTTTGGCTGAACCGTCACACACATCCACCCCCATCATCTCCAGCCCCTCAGGGTCGACCCCCAGCATTTTCAGTCCCTCAAGGGCCTCCCCATATGGAAGGGCCCCAGCCACTCCTGGCCCCAGGAAGGCTACCAGGAAGACAAGGGGTGTCCCTGAGTTCCTGCCGGAACATCTCGCAAGGGAACATGACCGCCAGACCCGGCATATGGGTGATGTTGTGGTGGAGATGAGACGCCTGGCAGACAGCCTGGCCTCTTTGGGCCCCTTAACTGACACTCTGCAGAATGTTTCTGGGAACAGTGCTGTGATGGTCACCTGCCTTGGCGAGCTGCAGGCCACAACGGCAGAACTCGTGGCAGAGGTGAAGTCCCTGGGAGTGGCTGTACAGGCACATACAGCTGCCATCGAGACAGAGGGCAGCCAGACGCGGCTGTTGCAGGCGGAGACCAATGCGGTACTCACCCGCAAAGCGGTGGCTTTGGAGGGCAGGCAGCCAGCCAGGGGATGCTCCTCCACCTGATGCCCCCCCCCCCCCCGCCTGAGGCTCCCCCCAGGCAACTGAGGGCCAGGAGCCTGGGCACCAGGCGTAGCCCATGCCAGGGCAATTGATTCCCTTTTTTTGATAATATGCTCTGGTGAAGAGCTTTTTGTGTTATTTATGCTCTGGTGAAGAGTATTTTTTTTATGCCTGCACACAAGACAGTAGTGCAGGCTACAGTGTGACTGGTGTGTGAATGTGGAGGTGACATCCCTGCCAGCAAAGGGGTGTCACCCTTGGTCGTCGGGAGAAGTTATCCTCACGACCGTGTGAATGTGGTATGAATGGACAGCGACACCATTGGGGCCTTGGCGCGACGTTGCTGCTCCCAAGTCCTGCATGTTGGACTTGGGCTAATCCAATGTGATGTGGATGTGGTGTGTGTGAGCTAGGGGCCAGAGTGGTGTGCAGGCGTGCATTGTCCGTGTGCCATGCTGAATGTGTGTGTTTAACGTTCAAAGATACGTTCCAGGAGGAAACTTCTGAGTGCTCTTCCCTCAGCACACGGGATAGCCTCGGGCAGGTGGGGACTGTGTGGGTCGGGGGTCAGGTCATCACGTATGTCAATCTCCAGGCCCTTTCTCATGGCAAAGTTGTGCAGCATGCAACATGCATCGATGATCTGGCACACAAAGTTAGAGCAATACAACAGGGTCCCCCCAGACTTATCCAGGCATTGGAAATGGGACTTCAGGAGACCAAATGTGTGCTCCACCACTGAACCGGTTTGTATGTGTGCATCATTGTATCTTCTCTCTCCTCTGGTTTGGGGATTCCGGAATGGAGTCATGAGATGGGGCCCAAGTGCATATGCAGAGTCACCTGGAAGGGAAAAGACAGGAGGATGTTAGCCATGCATGTGCCCCTCGTGATGTCTGCATCATGGGGTCGGACAGTCATGCCTTACTCCCATGTCACTCACCAACTAGCCAGCTGTCCCCATACACGTTCTGTTCGAATTCTGTTGGAATGTTGCTTTGATGGTATAAGTAGCTGTCGTGGCTGGCCCCTGGGTGTTTGGCACGGACGTGCCATATGAGGTATTTGGCATCGACTTTCACCTGTACGTTGATGCAATGCCAATGCTTACAATTGCGGTACATGTGCTCTGTGGCACGGGGGGAGGGCTGTAGTGCCACATGTGTGGAATCAATGGCCCCCACGGTGCGTGGGAATCCTGCAGTTCTGTAGAAATCCTGCACTGCCTTCTGCCGCAGATGCTCCTGGGTGGGTCTGATGATGTGGTGGGACATGCGTCTGAGGATTGCAGGGACAACCTGGTGCACACATCTGCTCATGGTGGTTTGTGACAGCCCAGCCACGACTCCACTTGTACGCTGAATAGATCCACTGGCGAGGAAATGGAGTGTTGCCAGTACCTTGACCAGTGGCTGCACTGCATGTACGCGATCTGTCTGGCTGGTGATGTCATCATGCAGGGCTGTGGCTATTTCCAGGACGGCATCAGGGCTGAATCTGAACATGCGATACACCTCCAATTCCCTCAGGCCAAAGACGTTCATGCTCGTTCGGTATATCCTCTCCCGTGCCCTCCTTCTACGCACCTCTGCACACACTAGTAGTGCTATGACCATGCCTGCCCCTTGGCATGTTGGCATACTAATGTGTTGTCCTGCAAGTGGGGTTGCTCAGCTCGTCTGTAATGGTGCTGCTGTAGTTGCTCTCCAGCTGGCTTGCGCACGTCTGGTGCAAGGTTACCCCTGCTTTATGAGGGGTAACTTTAGGCCAGACGTACGTCTTACGCGCAGCGCGCGTAGCCTGCGTTGGGCACACGTATGTTCGGGAATCCGCGTATCTCACTCATTTGCATATTTGAATACAAAATCAATGGGGGCGCAAGATGCGCCCAGCGTAAATATGCACCCACGCTACGCCGGCTTAGAGAAGTTACGTCGGTTGGAAGAAGCCTATTTTCAGGCGTATCTGGTTTAGTGGGTACGGCGCATAGATACGATGGCGCAAATTTACACTTACGCCGCGCATCTCGAAATACGCCGGCGTAAGTTCTTTGAGAATCTGGCCCAATATGTTATTAAAATGCAGCTGTATATTTCTTGCTATTAACATAACCTACTAACTCAATTCTTCTGCTCCTGGCATTTGAAAGAATCTTGTAACGAGCCCCCCCAATCCTCAACTATGATTTGCAGGGGGCAGGCCTCTTTGATATACCTGGGGTCAGCCCAGCTGGGGAGGAGTTGTTGGGTGGAAGAACTGGAGATGGAGTACTAGGCTGTCAGACCCTTTGAGGGCACTCCCCAGTCTGGGGGGGGGTGACATTGGGCCTGAGGGTTAGGGTGCAGGACAGAGGCCTTTTCAGCAAGCAGAGAGGACCTGGACAGGAGCCACAGAGAAGAACCAAAGAGGACAGCAGGAGCTAGTGCTGCCGGGCAAGTCTCCAGGAGGGAACCACTGGAGTGCAGCCAGGAGGGATGGTGAGTGAGAGGCACAATTAGGCAAGCTGGGAGGCATGCTGGAGCGGACTGGGAGTGTGCAGTCTGAGATGGATGTAGAGCCAACAGGAAGGACTGTGACTTCATGGGCAGTGGATTTGGGCAGCTGCGGCCAGGTGGGCTGGCAGGGCCCAAAGAGGACTAGCTGGGAGCAGTAGTCTGCCATAGGACAGCTGGCAAATAGACTTTGCCATCATTGCTTTGCTACATCAAAGGGACCCACGGTCCCTGCCTGCAAAAGGCATCTAACAAGGTCTGACTGATTCAGATTTGGGCCTATGTGCTAGCAAGTCCTGGGAGTCGAAGTGTTGTGCAGAAGAGAGAAAGAGGAGATAGTTTGCAAGCAAGTGATGTGCTGGAGGAGACTGAAAAAAAAGGGGGGGTTACCATCCGTGGCCCTGGGGACCTCTGAGCCCTTTAATAAGAACAAAACAATATATAAAAAATAAAAATAAAAAAAGGGGGGGGTTGCCATTCGGGCCCCTGGGGACCTCTGGGCCCTTTAACCACTTGCGGCCCGCGCTATAGCCGAATGACGGCTACAGCGCGGACCTGAAAAGCCAAGCCGCCGTCTTTTGACAGCCGCCCCTTAAGGCGTTCCCCGCGCGTGCTCCAGTGTGCGCAGCGGGGAAGCTCTGTGTTGGCCGTGTCCCTTGGACACAGCCAATCACAGATCGCGGCGAGCGGCCAATCAGAGTGGCCGTTTGCTATGCGATCTGCGTGCCCAATGAGAGATGATCTCATATGTAAACATACAGTATGAGATCATCTCTCATTGCCGTTTTACACAGAGACAGCGTCCTGTCTCTGGAGAGGAGGAGACCGATCTGTGTTCCTTGTACATAGGGACACAGATCGGTCACCTCCCCAGTCACCCCCCTCCCCCCACAGTTAGAACACACCCAGGATACACATTTAAGCCCTTCCTCACCCCCTAGTGTTAACCCCTTTAATGCCAGTCACATTTATACAGTAATTAGTGCATATTTATAGCACTGATCGCAGTATAAATGTGAATGGCGCCAAAAATGTGTCAAAAGTATCTGATGTGTCCGCCATAACGTCGCAGTCCCAATAAAAATCGCAGATCGCCGCCATTTCTAGTAAAAAATAAATAAAAAAATAATAATAATTCTGTCCCCTATTTTGTAGGCGCTATAACTTTAGCGCAAACCAGTCGCTTATTGCGATTTTTTTTTTACCAAAAATATGTAGAAGAATACGTATCGGCCTAAACTGAGAAAAAAAATGTTTTTTTTTTTAATTGGGATATTTATTATAGCAACAAGTAAAAAATATTGTATTTTTTTTAATAATTGTCGCTCTTTTTTTTGTTTATAGCGCAAAAAATAAAAACCGCACAGGCGATCAAATACCACCAAAAGAAAGCTCTACTTGTGGGGAAAAAAGGACGTCAATTTTGTTTGGGAGCCACGTCGCACGACCGCGCAATTGTCAGTTAAAGCGACGCAGTGCCGGAAGCTGAAATTTCACCTGGGCAGGAGGGGGGTATAAGTGCCCAGTAAGCAAGTGGTTAATAAAAAAATACAAATAATAAAAATATATATATATATATATATATATATATATAAAATATTTCCTAAAAAAAAAGAGGAGTTGCCTTACAGGTGTACTGCCTGTACCCCCCTGATGGCAGCCCTGCCTGCCAGTGCCAGCCTTCAGTGCCACCTGCCAGTGTTAGCCGTCAGTGCCATCTGCCAGTGCCCGCCAGCCATTATTGCCACCTGCCAGTGGCCGCCAGCTGTCAGTGCCACCTGCCAGTGCCAGCCAGCCGTCAGTGCCATCTGTCAGTGCCAGTCAACCATCTATCAGTGCTGCATATCAGTGCCACCTAATCCTATCAGTGCTGCAGATCAGTGCCACCAAATCAGTATTGTGCTTTGAGAAACTGTCACATGACATTTAAAAAAAGTATCGGTATCGGTAAGTACTTGAAAAAAAGTATCGGTACTTGTACTTGGTCTTTAAAAAAATGGTATTGGGACAATCCTAGTTTAAAGTGTGTGTGAAAAAGTTTCAATACAGAAATCAGAGTATAATACCATATCATGTATTATATCATTTAGCCACAAGGTGGCAGCATTGTATTAAAATACAGTATGTAAAGCCCAAATGTAGTCTAAACATACAGTAGTTTATTTTATCATTATTTATTTTATAATTATTATTAGCACTAATATTAACCACTTGCCTACTGTGCACCTACACCCCCTTCCTGCCCAGACGAAATTTTAGCTTCCGGCACTGCGTCGCTTTAACTGACAATTGCGCAGTCGTGCGACGTGGCTCCCAAACATAATTGACGTCCTTTTTTTCCCACAAATAGAGCTTTCTTTGGTGGTATTTGATCGCCCGTGCGGTTTTTATTTTTTGGGCTATAAACAAAAATATAGCGTAAATTTTGAAAAAAGACACAATCATTTTTGCTTTTTGCTATAATGAATATCCCATTTAAAAAAAATATATATATATTTTTATCTCAGTTTAAGCTGATACGTATTCTTCTACATATTTTTGGTAAAAAAAAAAACGCAATAACCGTATAGTGACTCTCTCCCCTGACAGGACGTGGAGCTCTGTGTTTACACACAGAGTTCCACGTCCCTGCTCAGTTACTGGGCAATCGCGGGTGCCCGGCGGGCAGCGCGGCCGCCGGGCACGCACATTGTGTTCCCAGTAACGCGACGGGTGCATGGGCGCGCCCCCTAGCGGCTTTGAATGACAGGACGTCATATGACGTCCTGTTAGAACAACAGGGTATTCCGCCCGCCGTCATTTGAGAGCGTGCGGTATCCTAGCGGTTAAACAGACCATTTTTTGTGCCACAGCACTGCGCTACTTTAACTGATAATTGCGCGGTTGTGCGACACTGTAACCAAATAAAATGTATGTCCCCCCCCCCCCCCCCCCCACACACACACACACACAAATAGAGCTTTCTTTTTGGTGATATTTGATCACCACTGCGTTTTTTATTTATTTTGTGCGCTATCAACAACCGAAAATTTTGAAAAAATAACAACAATATTTTTTCTTTTATGCTATGAAACATAGAATAAATAAATAAAATAAAAAAAAGATCAAATTTCTTTATAAATTCAGGCCAATATGTATTCTGTTACATATATTTGGTAGAATAAATCGCAATGAGCGTATATTGATTGGTTTGTAGAAATGTTATAGTGGCTACAAACTATGGGATATATACTGGCATTTTTATTTTTCCTATATAGTTGAACCTCGGATTACGAGCATAATTCGTTCCAGGAGAATAATCGTAATTGAAAGTACTTGCATATCAAAGCGAGTTTTCCCATTGAAGTCAATGGAAACTAAAATAATTTGTTCCGCATTGACTTCAATGTGATGCAATACCGAATGTGGCCAGAGGGGGAGGGGCGCCAGAGAGCGCCGAAAACTTCCGAAAAGGCCTTCCTTTCCTGCGCCCCCGTACCTCAGGCCAAATGAGGTACTGCAGGCCAATGTTTGGCTTTTCTCGGCACCTGCGCCCCCGTACCTCAGGCCAAATGAGGTACTGCAGGTCTATTTTTGGCTCTTCTCGGCTTCTGCACCTCCGTACCTCAGGCCAAATGAGGTACTGCAGGCCTATTTAGCTTGAATTCTGCTCGTCTTGCGAGTCAACACTCGCAAGCCAAGTCAGAATTTTAAAAAAGTTGCTCGCAAATCAAAACTCTCTCAAACCAAATTACTCTTAAACCGAGGTTCCACTGTACTGGTAATGGTGGTGATCAGCAACTTATAGTGGGACTGTGATAGCGCAGTGGGAAATCTGACACTAAGCCCAGGTTCACACTGAACACAGGTTTAAAATCGCGCAAGTTCAGCTAAAGTCGCACAATTTCAAACCTGTATGTCAGTCCGACTTCGGGGGCAATTTGAGAGACGTCTGTGCGAGTTCATGCACAAGATGTCAATTGAAAATACCCCCAAAGTTGCCAAAAAAGTAGCGCAGGATCTACTTTGCTGCAACGATTTGGACGGCGCCATTGCCGGCAAAGGGCAATTTGGCATTGCAATTTGCAATCAGCGATTTAAAGTAGGACTGTGATGTAACCTGACAGTTGCTGACACGTTTGACGCTTTGTGGGAATCAGTGGCATTAATACAGTGATCAGTGCTAAAAAATATGCACTGTCACTGTACTAATGACACTGGCTGAGAAGTGGTTAATATCAAAGGGTTAAATGTGTGCCTAACAGTGCTTGGTGTATACACTTTATGCTGTTTTTACTAAGGGATGTGCCGATTTCTATTCCCTGCTCATGCACGGATTCTGCGGGACTTTCCCGCACAGACTGCATCTTCCCGCAGTCCCGCAAACGGGTTAACAGGTGTCAGTAGGGCAGTGGACGGCGTCAGGAGGGCAGTGGAAGGCAGGGCTGGACTGGGAAAAAATGTGGCCCAGGACTTTATCCACACTGGTCCACTTTGACAGGTGACAGGTCTCTCCCATGCTGGCCAGACAACCCCCCCCCATGCTGCTATGGTCCCCCATATGCTCCCCTCTTTCCTACCCCCCCATTCTGCTCTGGTCCAACATATGCTCCTCTCTTTCCTACCACCCCCATGCTGCTCTGGTCCAACATATGCTCCCCTCTTTCCTACCCCCCCATTCTGCTTTGGTCCAACATATGCTCCCCTCTTTCCATACCCCCCCCCCCCAATTCTGCTCTGGTCCAACATATGCTCCTCTCTTTCCAACCACCCCCATGCTGCTCGGGTCCAACATATGCTCCTCTCTTTCCTAACCCCCCCCCATTCTGCTCTGGCCCAACATATGCTCCTCTCTTTCCAACCACCCCCATGCTGCTCGGGTCCAACATATGCTCCTCTCTATCCTAACCCCCCCCCCCTTTCTGCTCTGGCCCAACATATGCTCCCCTCTTTCTACCCCCCCCCCCATTCTGCTCTGGTCCAACATATGCTCCTCTCTTTCCTACCACCCCCATGCTGCTCTGGCCCACTAAATGCTTATCCCTCCCCCCCCCCCCCATGCTGCTCTGGACCCCCATATGCTCCTCTCTTTCCTACCCCCCATGCTGCTCTGGTCCCCCCACATATGCTCATCTCTTCCCCCCATGCTGCTCTTGTTCCCCTCAATGCTCACCTCTCCCCCCCATGCTGCTCTGGTCCCCCACATATGCTCCCCCATGCTGCTTGGTCTCCACATATGCTCCCCCCCATGCTGCCTTCTGTTCCCCCAATGCTCACCTCTCCCCCCTTCATGCTGCTCTGGTCCCCCCTATGCTCCTGTCTTTCCTACCCCCCCCCCCCCATAAGATCCATAAGCTCATCTCCCCCCCCCCCATGTTGCTCTGGTCCCCTGTGCTCTCCTCTCTTCCCCCCCATGCTGTTGTGCTCACCTCCTCTCCCTGCCTAGTTATGCAGCCACGACTGAATAATGACATGATGCTTAGGAGTCAGCACTGAGAAGCTCATCATATGATCCGGAAGGAGGGCGGCCACACACAGCTGTAACATGAGCTTGAGTAGGACAGTGTACGGCTTCAGGAGGGCAGTGTACGGCGTCAGTAGGGCAGTGGACGGCGTCAGTAGGGCAGTGGACGGCATCAGTAGGGCAGTGGACGGCGTCAGTAGGGCAGTGGACGGCGTCAGTAGGGCAGTGGACGGCGTCAGGAGGGCAGTGTATGGCGTCAGGAGGGCACTGTATGGCGTCAGGAGGGCACTGTATGGCGTCAGGAGGGCAGTGTATGGCGTCAGGAGGGCAGTGTATGGCGTCAGGAGGGCAGTGGACGATAGGGCTGGACTGGGACAAAAATGTGGCCCTGGACTTCATCCAGACTGGTCCACTTTGACAGGTGACAGGTCTCTCCCATGCTGGACAAACAAACCCACCCCCCCCCCCCCATGCTGCTCTGGTCCCCCATATGCTCATCTCTCCCCCCCCCCCCCCCCATGCTGCTATGGTCCCCCATATGTTCCCCTTTTTCATACCCCCTCCCATGCTGCTATGGTCCCCCATATGCATCCCCTCTTTCCTACCCCCCCCCCATGCTGCTATGGTACCTCATATTCTCCCCTCTTTCCTTTTCCTTCACCTCCCCCCCCCCCCCCCATGCTGCTTTGGTCCAACATATGCTCCTCTGTTTCCTACCACCCCCCATGCTGCTCTGGTCCAACATATGCTCCTCTCTTTCCTTCCACCCCCATTCTGCTCTGGTCCCTAATATGCTCATCTACCCCCCCCCCCCCATGCTGCTCTTGTCCACCATATGCTCATCCCCCCCCCCGTGCTGCTCTGATCCCCCATATGCTCCTCTCTTTCCTACCCCCCATTCTGCTCTGGTCCCCCACATATGCTCGTCTCTCCCCCCCCATGCTGCTCTGGTCCCCCCTATGCTCCTTTTTCCTACCCCCCCCCCCCACATAAGCTCATCTCTCCTCCCCCCCATGTTGCTCTGGTCCCCCATACGCTGCTCTCTTCCCCCCATGCTGCTCTGGTCCCCTGTGCTCCTCTGCACCCCCCCTCCCGCAGTGCTCACCTCCCCTCCCTGCCTAGTTACGCAACGCGACTGAATAATGACATGATGCTCAGGAGTCAGCATTGAGAAGCTCATCATACGATCCGGAAAGAAGGGCGGCCACACACAGCTGTAACATGAGCTTCAGAAGGGCAGTGGATGGCGTCAGTAGGGCAGTAGACGGCGTCAATAGAGCAGTGGACGGCGTCAGTGGACGGCGTCAGTGGACGGCGTCAGGAGGGCAGTGGACGGCATCAGGAGGGCAGTGGACGGTGTCAGGAGGGCAGTAGATGGCGTCAGTGGACCGCGTCAGGAGGGCAGTGGACGGCGTCAGTAGGGCAGTAGATGGCGTCAATAGAGCAGTGGACGGCGTCAATAGAGCAGTGTACCTCCATCCAAAAACCTGAATCAACTCTGCTGAACCCAACCCCATACAAACTGTTCACAAAGTGGCACTGTGCATTCTACAACCCTTTCAAGCACCTTTTACTTACAAAAAAAGTTTAAAAAATCAAATAGAGAAGAAAATAACAGGTTAAATATCAGACAGTGCTTGTGCCCCTCCCCAATAAAGACCTCCATTACAGCGAGACAAAAAAAACCTTACCTTCCAGGTGCGTTGCAAAGATGTGTGTGAACCTGTTAGGGGGCGGAGTTTGTACACCATGCTTTCTCCTGCAAAAGCTTCCTGACGGGGGGGTAGCTGACAGAGGAGGTGGGTTGAAAACAGAGGAAGGGGGCTGACAGAGAGGGGGGTAGCTGACAGAGGAAGGGGGGTAGCTGACAGAAGAAGGGGGCTGACAAGGGTTGGGTGCTGACAGGGGGGGTGCTGACAGAGAGAGGGGGCTGACGACAGAGAGAGGGGGCCGCTAAGAGAGAGAGAGGGGGTTGGAGACAGAGAGAGGGGGTTAACAAAAGAGAGAGGGATTTGACGATAGAGATCGGGGCTGACAGAGAGAGGGGGTTGACGACAGAGAGAGGGGTCGACAACAGAGAGAGGGGAGGAACACAAAATTGTCTCTGGACAGCCGCACTCTGAACAAATTGTAGCCTTTATTAAAAAAAAAAGGACAGCACTACAAGCCACAGCGAAATAAAGTAAAACCCGACGCTGACGCGTTTCGCACTGAAACTGGTGCTTAGTAATAGCTAAAAAATACAACAAATGATATCAAATATATATACAACCTTAATGAGACCAAACAACTGAAGACACAAGAAAACAGGTGGTGTTCAATTATCTAATTAGTGATCAAACCAATAGGTGAGTGAGAGTGTCTGGTGAAAAAAACCTCTAATAAAAGAGAGAACATGGGCCAGATTCTCAAAGGAATTACGCCGGTGTATGTACACATACACCGGCGCAATTCGAAATTCCCGCCGGTGTATCATTGTTTTCTATTCTGAAAACATGATACGCCGGTTTTAAGCTTGGATCCGACTGGTGTAAGTCATTTACACCATCGGATCCTAAATGCAATACTATGCCGGCCGCTAGGTGGCGTTTACGTCGATTTCACCTCCGAATATGCAAATGAGCCGATACGCCGATTCTTGAACGTTTTTGCGCCGCGGCGACGTAGTTTACGTAGGTTGCGTACGCGAAAGGTTACCCCTGCTATATGAGGGGTAACCTCACGTCAGTCCGCCGTATGCCATGTTAAGTATGGCCTTCGGGTTAGCGTCGGCTTTTTCCGTCATTTACGTAACGCGTCGTGAATAGGGATGTGCGTTAATTACGTTCACGTCGCAAGCAATGTATTTGCGGTGTATTACGGAGCATGCGCAGTGGCCTACGTTTAAGGCCTGCGCATGCGCAGTTCGTTCGGCACGGGGGTGCGCTTAATTTAAATACTGCACGCCCCCTCCTTCACTATTTAAATTACGCAGCCTTACGATGCAGCATTTACGATACGCCGCCAAAAATTACGGAGCAAGTGCTTTGAGAATACGGCACTTGCTCCAGTAATTTGCGTAGGCGTAACGTAAATGCGATACGATACGCTACGCCGCCAGATACGCAATTTTTTAAGAATCTGGCCCAATGTGTTTTTGGTGATTTACACGTGTATACCTTCATGTGCATACAAAAATTATATAGAGAATATCTCTATAGAAAGTTTATGGATGGTGAATATTATACAGATGTAAAAACAACAAAACAAAAACGACAAAACCACCTATAATAACATTGATGTGCATGTGTGTGAGCCCCATGTGCCAGTGAATACATGTATGAAGTGTGTTGCAGCACGAGGACATGAAATTAATAAAAGGGAAATAATGAAATCTCTCATACATGTACAAAGCGTGCTGTGCAATGAAATAAAGAAAAGATTATATATTAAGTGTATGGATGAAGATGGATAAAGGTTGTGTATATATATCATAAGTAGTCCAAATATTAGTGTAATGTGTAACACAAATGTGTACACCGTGTATAAATAAATGAATGAAAAGTAAGGTGAATCCTACTGAGTGTATACTATAAACTAGAAATGAAAATAAAGATAATGTGAAAAATCTTTATAAAGAATAAAATGCTTTGCTAAGTGCATTGCCTGTACCTGAGTTGTCTGCAGCGGAGAATATTCATCTGGGTTCCCACCTGGAGCGGCTACTCCCTTTCCCTTTGACAGAGAGAGGGGGTCGGCGACAGAGAGAGGGGGTGGACGACAGAGAGAGGGGGTGGACGACAGAGAGAGGGGGTGGACGACAGAGAGAGGGGGTGGACGACAGAGAGAGGGGGTCGACGACAGAGAGAGGGGGTCGACGACAGAGAAAGAAAGGGGGTGGATGACAGAGAGAGGGGGTCGACGACAGAGAGAGGGGGGTCGACCGACAGAGAGAGGGGGGTCGACGACAGAGAGAGGGGGGTGGTGGGACAGAGAGAGGGAGTGGGAGGACAGAGAGAGGGGGGTGGACGAGAGGAGGGGTGACGACAGAGGAGGGGGTCGGACAGAGAGAGGACGGGGGTGGACGACAGAGAGAGGGGTTTTGACGACAAGAGAGGGGTCGACGACAGAGAGAGGGGGTCGACGACAGAGAGAGGGGGGATGACAGAGAGAGGGGGGATGACAGAGAGAGGGGGTCAGACAGAGAGAGGGGGTGGACGATAGAGAGAGGGGATCGACAACAGAGAGAGGGGTTCGACGACAGAGAGAGGGGTTCAACGACAGAGAGAGAGGGGGCTGACAGAGAGAGCGGGTTGACAGAGAGAGGGGGATGACAGAGAGAGGGGGACGACAGAGAGAGGGGGTGGGACGACAGAGAGAGTGGGTGTGACGACAGAGAGAGGGGGTGGATGACAGAGAGGGGGGGGGTCGACGACAGAGAGAGGGGGTGGATGACAGAGACAGGGGGTTGACAGAGAGAGGGGGATGAGAGAGAGAGGGGGCTGAGAGAGAGAGGGGGCTGACAGAGAGAGGGGGGGTGACCAGAGAGAGGGGGTTGGCGACAGAGAGAGAGGGGTGGATGACAGAGAGAGGGGGGTGGACGATAGAGAGAGGGGGTCGACGACAGAGAGAGGGGTTCGACGACAGAGAGAGGGGTTCAACGACAGAGAGAGAGGGGGCTGACAGAGAGAGCGGGTTGACAGAGAGAGGGGGATGAGACAGAGAGGAGGGGGTGGACGACAGAGAGAGGGGGTGGATGACAGAGAGGGGGGTCGATGACAGAGAGAAGGGGGTGGATGACAGAGAGAGGGGGTTGACAGAGAGAGGGGGGATGAGAGAGAGAGGGGGCTGAGAGAGAGAGGGGGGGCTGACAGAGAGAGGGGATTGACAGAGAGAGGGGGCTGGTGACAGAGAGAGGGGGTCGCTGAGAGACAGAGGGGGCGGGCTGACAGACAGGCAGATGGAAGACCAGGTGACAGAGAGACCTCACCTCAGTCAGGAGACACACAGCGTGTGCCAAGCACGGAGGCAGGACACCAGCCGGCCGCAAGCACCCACAGTCCAGCCCCACTCCACATATGACCAGTCACCAGCTCCACCAGGCCAATTACAGACCCTCATGAATGCACATGACTCATTCAGCCAATCACAGGGCGCCCGCTGCCCAGCTCTCGCACAGGCAGTATGTGACAGTGTACATTGATGGCGGCGGGCAGGGGAATCAGGATGCGCCGCTCTAGATGTTGCGGCCAAGACCACAGGACGGTTGAACTGTTGCTATATGTGTCTGGGTTTCAGGCGGGTTGAAACCCCGGCACATGTGTCAAAACTCGGACTGTCTGGGTTAAAACTGGACAGGTGGCAACCCTAGTGTTAAGCCAGGGACCGAACCGGTCAGCAGGGGTGAAGCTTGAAGGTATCTGCGGTGCCAAGCTAGGGAACCAGCAGGGAAGTGTGTGTCGCTTGAGGGAGCTACCACCGCAAAGGCCTTGAGGAGCTCACAGGATTCAATGAACCAGAGGGTCCGGTGAGAAGCCAGGAGCTCAAGGGGCTGAAGAGCTACAAGTGGACATTGTAGTAAAGCTAAGAGGACTGTTGAACTTTGCATTAAAAACTATTGAATACTGTTGCCATAGGAGACAGCAAACCTGCCCGTGCAGAAGTGGCACCTTGCTGGGGATTTCCCTGTATGGCTGTCCTCCTATTGAAGTCTCAGAGTCTGCCTATTGAAATTGCAATTGCTCAAGGGTATCCTGGCCCTAACCCTCGTTCCCCTACAAAATATAAAAGGACTGTTCCAAGAAGTGTCTGGCGCCCAATGACTTTTACCACATTTGCACTCACTATGCCTCACAACCAGTGGCGGCTGGTGCCCAAATTTTTTTTTTTAGGGGGCAAACAAACTGAAAAGTTCTGGGGAAAAAAAAACTATTGCAACCTCAATGTGCCATCAAACAGCCACTGTGCCATCAAACGCAGCCAACATGCCCATCAAATGCAGCCACTGTGCCCATCATATGCAGCCACTGTGCCATCAAATGCAGCCACTGTGCCCATCATATGCAGCCACTGTACCAACCACAGCAACTGTACCACCAAATGCAGCCACTGTGCCCTTAAACGCAGCCACTGTGCCATCAAAAGCAGCCACTGTGCCCATCAAACGCAGACACTGTGCCCATAAAATGTGGACACTGTGCCCATCAAACGCAGCCACTGTGCCATCAAACGCAGACACTATTCCCATTAAATGCAGCCACTGTGCCCATCAAACGTAGCCACTTTGCCACCAAACACAGCCACTGTGCCCATCATATGCAGCCACTGTACCAAACGCAGCCACTGTACCACCAAAGGCAGCCACTGTGCCCATCAAACGCAGCTACTGTCCCACCAAACACAGCCACTGTACCTATCAAACACAGCCACTGTGTCCAACAATAGCAGCCACTGCGCCATCAAAGACAGCCACTTTGCCCATTAAATTCAGCCACTGTGCCCATAAAATGTAGACACTGTGCCCATGAAATGCATCCACTGTACCACCAGACGCAGCCACTGTGCCTATCAAACACACCCACTGTGCCCATCAAATGCAGCCACTGTGCCACCAAAAGCAGCCACGGAGCCCATCATATGCAGCCACTGTGCCATCAAACACAGCCACTGTGCCATCAAATGCAGTCACTGTGCCCATCATATGCAGCCACTGTGCCATCAAACGCAGCCACTTTACCAAACACAGCCACTGTACCACAAAACGCAGCCACTGTACCCATTAAACGCAGCCACTGTGCCCTCAAACGCAGCCACTGTGCCCTCAAATGCAGACACTGTGCCCATCAAACGCAGACACTGTGCCCATAAAACTTTAGACACTTTGCCCATCAAACGCAGCCACTGTACCAAACACAGCCACTGTGCCCATCACACGCAGCCACTGTGCCACCAAACGCAGCCACTGTGCCATCAAAAGCAGCCACTGTGCCCATCAAACGCAGACACTGTTCCCAAACGCAGCCACTGTACCAAACACAGCCACTGTACCACCAAACGCAGCCACTGTACCAAACACAGCCACTGTGCCACCAAACGCAGCCACTGTGCCATCAAAAGCAGCCACTGTGCCCATCAAACGCAGACACTGTGCCCAAACGCAGCCACTGTACCAAACACAGCCACTGTACCACCAAACGCAGCTACTGTGCCCATCAAATGTAGCCACTGTGCCACCAAACGCAGCCACTGTGCCCATTATATGCAGCCTCTGTGCCATCAAACACAGCCACTGTGGCATCAAACGCAGCCACTGTGGCCCATCAAATGCAGCCACTGTGCCCACCAAACACAGCCACTGTACCCATCAAACGCAGCCACTGTGCCACCAAACACAGCCACTGTGCCCATCAAACGCAGTCACTGTGTCCCCCAGCAGGTGGTGTCCTCCATGTCTTCTCCTATGATTGGATGCCTGATAGGCGCCCAATCACAGCACCTGTCGTTTCAGCCAATCAGGTGAGAGGTAACACAGATCCAAGCACCTGATTGGTGGGGAGGCAGTTTAGTGTTAGGAAAGCGAATATTCATTTGCTTTCCTAACACACATGGCGCTCGCAGTTCACCTTTTTTGACGCCTATTAAGACCTACGGCTCCATTTAGGGGATTCCAAAAAATACCCCGCCACTGTAATTCAGGTGCCCGGTGCCCAAAAAAGGGGTTGGACACCTGAATAGGGGGTGTCGTGGTGTCGTGCATGAATCTATCTATTGGTGATAGAGAGGTGCCAGGAGAGAGGGGGCAGCGCCCGTGCGCCCTTTACAGATGCACTGCCACTGGGTGACAACTCACTACATATTGAAGGATGTCAGCGGTCTGCGGCCTCAAAGGTTCTCATTAGACTGGGGGAGGTACAGACAGAATAATAAACATCCTTTAGTTTTATACACATCTGTGTGCTGAGCTTCCTTGCCAGCCCTAGCGACTCTCTACCCGCAACGAAGATGGTTTACCCCGCCTCACTCAGCAACTGCGCCTGCGCACTGATTCCTTATCGCCTGACGTCGGCTGTTGATGGCAAAGTGTTATGATTGGACGACCCCCACTGGCACCGTGCGCGGGTATGGAGCGCGCGCCTGTGTATAGCATGTGCTCAGTGTGAGAGCGTGTCCGCCACGGAGAGCGCCCATTGGCCGGCCGAATGACATCTCCCCGCCCTATAGGCAGCCTGACGTCAGAGGCAGCGCTGTCCTTGTGAGAGGAGCAACGGTAGCACCGAGGACGGTGGAGACCCTGAGGGGGGTGACCGGGGACACGTGTGGAGGGTGAGGATAAGGGGGTGACAGGGGACACGTGTGTAAGCAAGTTGGGGGGGAATAAACCCACCTGAGATGTGTAATATACACTGTATGTGAGGACTACAACTCCCAGCATGCTCTGCTCACCATACCTGACATTCACCCTTCTGGCATGGCTCAGAAAGACACCAATGTGCGCTGCTGGACCGTTCAAGAGAGCATGCTGAGACTTGTAGTTCTGAGAAGGTCTGGAATCCTGAGAACATGGTGTGATACGATTTGCTGTGTGTGTGTATAAGTAACGTATCATTTTATAGTGTTATGTGTGTATACTGCTATTCTGCAGCAACTAGAAGGTTCTAACTCAACACAAGTGTGATCATTTCATGTAACATCACCATTTCAGATTGTTTTTTTATATATAATATTTATTTGTGTGTGTGTATATATATATATATATAATTTTTTTTTTATAAAATATGATTAAATGCTCTAGAAGAAAAAAATAATAAAATATAATTAAATACTATATATATATATATATATATATATATATATATATATATATATATAATTTTGTATGTAATATATTACAGCTCCACGATTCTGGCCAAAATGAGAATCCTCTTTCTTTTTTTTTTTTTTGCTTAGATATCTCGCGGCGTAATATCTCTCACATTATACAAAAAATTGGGGCTAACTTTACTTGTTAGTTGTTTTTTTTTTTTTTTCAATTCATTAAAGTAATTTTTTCCCCAAAAAAATTACATTTGAAAGACTGCTGCGCAAATACGGTGTGACATAAAATATTGCAACAGCCGCCATTTTATTCTCTAGGGTCTCTACTAAATATAAATAAATATAAATAAATAAATAAATATATATATATATATATATATATATAAATTAGTGTAATTTTCTAGCAAAAAAAAATTTTTTAACTTGAAAACAACAAATGTCAGAAAAAGGTTTGGTGTTTCAGTTGTTCAACGTTCCTAATTTGCATACAGAAGTCTTTTCTTTTGATGTAAAAGACAAATTGTTACAATGTTTAGACTTAACATTCCACTGATAAAGAATGTTCTGATACTTTGGCAGACTGCTTTTTTTTATTTTTTTGAGCAGAGAGAATTCTCTGCATACAAAAGATCGAGAAATACTTTGTCAAGATCACAACGGGGAAAGAAATTGCGATAACGATTCTTAACAATTAATCGTGTAGCTCTTCTATCTATCTATCTATCTATCTATGTAGATAACAATTCTATAGCATTTAATTTTATATTTAATTACATTTTATATTATTATTAATAATATACTACAATTTGAAATACTATAGGAAAAAAAATTAAATGCTATAATTAGGGTTGTCCCGATACTAGTATCGGTATCGGGACCGATACTGAGCATTTGCGCAAATGCTCCCGATGCTTCACCGATACTTTTTTTTTTTTTTTTTTTTCAGAGAGCAGAGCAGTCCTCGGGTATGTCACTAGTGGAGGAGAGCTGCTTCCACCGTCTAGTCGCCAAAGAGGAAGCCAGGCGCTCCCGCCGCCTAGTTGATCAGTGCGGGGAACGTTACAGCTTTCATTTGAATAGCTGTGTGTTCCCCACTGCGCCTTGTCATATATAGCCCCTCCCCCTTGTCCAGGCAATTTGATAGACAGATCACCCATCCCAAGACTGGCTTGGCTTTCTATTTGGGGACACATGGCTGCATTTGGGGACACATGGATAAAAAAAAGTATCAGTATTCAGTATCGGCGAGTACATGAAAAAAAGTATCGGTACTTGTACTCGGTCCTAAAAAGTGGTATCCTTATTATATTATCCTTATTTATATACTATAGATTTTTTTTTTTATAATAATATATATATTATATATATATAATATTTTATACACTGATACATTTTTTTTATATAATTGAAATACTATAGATTTTTTTATTTTTTATATATATATATATATATATATATATCTCGTGCAGCTGTGTGTGTGTGTGTGTATGTGTGTGTATATATATATATATATATATATAATATATATATTTTACAGCTGCACGATTTAATTGTTAAGAATCGTTCTTGCGATAATTTCTTTTTTTTTTTTATTTCCCGAGAGTTATCTCTACTCAAAAAAGAAGAAAAAAATTCTAAGTATCACAACATTCTTCATCAGTGGAACTTCAATGCCGCGTACACACGGTCGTTTTTTGCGATGAAAAAAAACGACGTTTTTTAAAACGTCATTTAAATTGATCGTGTGTGGGCAAAATGTCGTTTTTTGTCTTAAAAAAAAACGACCAAAAAAAAATTCCAACATGCTTGAATTTTTTGTGTCGTTTTTCAAAACGTCGTTTTTTGTTTCACAAAAAGTCACCGTGTGTAGCAAAAACGTCGTTTACAACGACGTTTTTCAACCCGCGCATGCCCAGAAGCTAGTTAGGAAGCGAGCTTCAATGGAAAAGAGTGGTGAACGTAACCTCGCTTTTTGTGAAAAAAACGATGGTGTGTATGCAAAATTGTCTTTGAAAGTGACGTTTCAAAAACAACGTTTTTTACTTCACAGAAAACGTCGTTTTTTTTCATCACAAAAAATGATCGTGTGTACGCGGCATAAGTCTAAACATTGTAACAGTTTCTCTTCTCTTCTTAAGAAAAAAAAACATTGTAACAATTTGTCATCAAATGAATAGACTTCTGTATGTAAATTAGGAAAGTTTAACCACTTAAAACTTTTTTTCTGACAGTTGTTTTCTAGTTTAAATATTTATTTATTTTTGCTAGAAAATTACTTGGAACCCCCAAACATTATATATATATTTTACACATTTTTTTTTTCTTCTCTATAGTATTCATATTTCTTATTTATTCTATATTGGTTAATATGTTGTTTCTTTTATTTTTTTTTAATTACCCCCCCCCCCCCCATTCTGTACACCAGCTGTATATTTCGGTGGACGGGTGACTGATGGGTTCGTCTTCTTCCTCCCCGCCTTCTCCAGCACAGTAGACTTTCCTGAGCCTTTCCCGTGTCGGAATACGAAACCAGAGCATCCAATCAGAGGAGCGGAACATTCCGGGGGACGTGCTCCTCTAATTCAGGTAACTTTCCCAATGACAGTACGCTCATTCCATGACACACAAGGAGAAGGATCTTTATTTGAGGCTGAATTCACACCTCAGCGTTTTTCAGCTCGCAAAATGCTCCCCAAAAAAATGCCTGAAAAATCCCATTAATTTCAATGGCACCTGTTTACATCTGAGCGTTTTTGTCACCTGAAGCTCATATAACAACATGCACTTTGGGGCAGATTACAGGCATTTTTTTTCTGCTTTTTACATTGATGATCTGTACAAAATCACGGTAAAAATCGTGAAAAAAAAATGGGACTGTAAAGCCCTGTACACACGATCGGATATCTGATGGAATCTGATCCGATGGATTTTTTCGTCAGATATCCGATGAAGCTGACTTTCATCAGTCTTGCCTACACATCATTCAAAAATCCAACCGTACCAAGACGCAGTGACGTAAAGCACCACGACGTGCTGAGAAAAATGAAGTTCAATGCTTCCGAGCGTGCGTCGACTTGATTCTAAGAATGCGTGGATTTTTCTCCGATGGACTTCCACACAGACGATCAGATTGTTCTGTTGGTTTTTCGGGGGAAGACCGATGGGCCCCACACACGATCATTTTGTCCTATGAAAACAGCCCATTGGTCTGTTTTCATCAGACAAACCGATCATGTGTACAGGGCTTTTTTCTCATATCTCATTGAACTTGACTGAAAAAAAAAAGTAACTTTTTGAAAACTCCCAGGCTGTGCTGTCCGTTCTCAGAACTACACAGAGAGAAATGAACCGACGTTGATTCCCCACCTCCGTGACCTCCAGAAACCGTAAGCAATGAGGATTTCTTCACCTACCGTTTTGGCTCTTGGGCGGAGCCACCCACTAGCAGTGTCCTCTACCACCCTTCACATCACCGTTCTGAGCACAGCGTGCTCCTTGGCCCTGCGTTGTAAATGTAGCGCGCTCCTTGGCCATGCCTTCTGAGCACATTGCACTCCTTGGCCCTGCGTTGTAAATGTAGCGCCCTCTTTGGCCATGCCTTCTGAGCACATTGCACTCCTTGGCCCTGCGTTGTAAATGTAGCGTGCTCCTCGGCCCTGCCTTCTGAGCACATTGCGCTCCTTGGCCCTGTGTTGTAAATGTAGCGCGCTCCTTGGCCCTGCGTTGTAAATGTAGCGCGCTCCTTGGCCCTGCCTTCTGAGCGTAGCTACATATGGACACTACTGTGGTGGGGGGTGTGATGCGAAGTGTGGTAGAGGACACTATGGGCACAGCCACCCCATAGTGTCCTCTACCACACTTCACATCACCGTTCTAAACGCAGTCCCTGCACACTCTTGTAATACCTTTTTTTTTTTTTTTTTTTGGTATTTATGATGTACCATCACCTGCAGTAGAATACAAACGCAGTGCAATTTCAACCTGGTGCAGGAAACGCATGGTACTGCATTCTGGTGTGAACAGGACACTGTGACCAGTGATCTTTGACTTCATCAGTGTTGTTCAAGTAGATCTCCATCTCTATAAGGTTGCCTACCCCTGCTCTAGGGTGTTTGTTTTGGTGCTTTTATACAATCTTCAGGTCTAAATTGTTTTATATACCCCATATTGCTAAGTTTATGTGATCACTTTTATTTATGTCATATTTTTTGTATATGACCTTTTAAATAAAGCCTTTATTGGTTTTAATTGACCTGCACCACCTTTTTTTCATTTGTTTTTTCATTTACCATCCTGCGGTCTTGTCAGAGCCTCAGCCGTTTATATCCTTGGACCTCCAGATCTACAGCCCAAGGATCCACCTGGAGTCTGTGATATAGACGGAAGCACGCCATTCAAGCTGGGTCGGTTCCTGCTGTTCGTGCCAGTGCCATCCCGGTAGTAGTGGTCCCGGCCCCAAAGACCACAGTGTTCGATCGACTCTCTACTGTATAGTATCAGAGTCCAACTCATCTGCTAAGCGTATTCATTCTTGCCTACACCTTTGATGTGATTTCAGATCTACCCCAACCACTGGACAGCAGTCTATTTCATTGTTTACACCAATCATCTCATTGATGTTCATTTACTCTCTCATTTAGAGACTTTGTCACGTTTCACTTATAGATCAAACATTTCTGTTTGTTATTTGTATTTATCACTAGTTCACGTTATCCCATGTGTACTGTGGGTGGTGCTATTTATATGGTATCATACACTGAGAATTTAGCGCTACATTGTTTGTATTCACCATTTGCTGACTTTGTGTGTAGCAGCTTATTTTTCGTTTTGGTTAGCGCAGTCTTTTCTATCTATCTGTGACGGTGGTAGAACATATCCCCATCATCCATTCCCTTTTTCTGGTTTAAAAGAAAATCACCCAATATTCCACGAGTAGGTATATCCCTGGAATCGCCGAATAATCCACACATGAGCCAAGGCTTAATGCTGGATGTAAACAGGACACCTGTAATGGTCACCACCGCTTACAACCTTCCATCCATCCACGACAAGCTTATCTGACACACTCCGACAATCTTGCATACACAATCCATATCCTTTCCCAGAATAAGACGAGACAGAGCTCCCTTCTTGCTTCCAAAGATAAGACAATTTATTAGTTTCCTTAGCTTGCTTATATCCAGTACAGCATAATACAGTTAATCACAGGACAATGCAATCTCCACCCCCCTTCACACCATAGGGGGCTTCAATCACACTCTAAAAGGCATTCCGGTAAGCTAACCATGTAGACCGGTCGGCACCGTATTTTCAATAGTGTTCAATTAACCTTGAATAGTAACACAGACATCTAGTTGAATAAGTTATCTATACAGCTTTATCACACAATGGCAGAGTCTTGTGAGAGTGGGTGCAATCCACACCTTCAGATATTTTAATAGCCTATTATACAAAAGGTATGACTCACTGGCTGACCTGGTCATGTCATCATGACTCCTTGTGATATCTCAGTCCAGAAATATGAAGTATTAATAATGTCCCATCACATGTAATATATGAATTATGATTCACTATTAGCCACCCTACACCCAAAAGGGCACAGGGTGGATTTCGACCCAAGAGTTATTGTTGCTGCTGGCACAGGAGTATCTCTCATCCTTCCAACGTCTCTGGGTGTCACGGGCCATTCTGTTACAACACCCTTTATTGAAAGTACACAGCACACTTTTATACAGGATTTGGAACATCCCACCCCCAACAACCGCTTTCTTATTGGTCCTTTTTAAAGTCCAGGCAGTTCCCCATCAGGTCCTCCCCAACCATGCAAATGAGGACTTGAAAATGACCCAGCAGAGATTGGTCAGAAAGGTTTGAAATAGAAAGACTGCCATGTGTATTGAGACAAAAGCCCCAGGGGGGCAATCAATGTACACAATAGCCAGCCACAGAACAATGGAACTGTCTGGAGAGTTGAGACAGGGCAGAAAACATTTACACCTGATAATCAAAAGGCTTTTAGATAGGGTTATCACACAATGGACAATGAGTATCTCTTATGAGTCTATTGACCTGGTTGGGGTTCAGAATAAAATCTCCTGGAATATGAACTATCCGTAATGTCCCATCTTCTGTAATACATGAATTAGGATTTCACGTAGAAACTCTTCAGTATTTCATGGTCCATGACACTATCTATCTATAAAAATCGAAAATGGCTTTGGCAGTGAAAGGGTTTAAGGAGAGTTTAGTACACATGATTACTCTCACCTCTCCCTGTTCTGAACATGCTGGGACTAGTAGTATTACCATAGAGAAGACCATAGCCTGCAGGACCATGTTCTGATTATTATTCCTCATAGCCCGGTATGATCAGATGTGTCATCTGTTTTCCTCAGACGTTGTAGGGTGTGATTCATACAGCCGTTTCAGTATCTGGTTTTTAATACCTCCTGTACTCCCGGTCTGAATTTCATTGGTTTTGCTTCCATTTTTATATATATATATATATATATATATATATATATATATATATATATATCTCTATATATATCTGTGGAAATTAACTATTGCTTGATTAATCGTAAAATTCTTTTGATGGGTACTCTCCTCTCCACCGGCTTCAGGGAGTTCCGTCAGAGATCCGGTGACGTCACGAACACTGGCGGGGTTTGCCGTGTCCATCTGAAGGGCTCCTTTTCTGTGCCTTCATATCTGCATGCCGGTGTATCGTCATACTCCGCTCCCCATCACAGAGTGCTCCGGAAGTGCTGTGGTGGGCAACTGCGCATGCGCGATGCGTTCCAATGCATTTACGGTAGTGCACACCAGCGAAACCTCATTTGGCATCCAGGCTCTTTCCTCAACATCCCCGTGGATTGGAGGATGTTAAAAAAAGAGCCAGGAGGCCGAGCGAGCGCAGCGAGCCGTCCGAGCAAAGCGAGGACGTGAGGCCGACTGGCCACTTTCCCCTAAGTCCACGTCGCTCTGAATGACGGCTTCGCTGGTGTGCAGTGTCGTAAATGCATTGGAACGCATCGCGCATGCGCAGTTGCTCACCACAGCACTTCCGGAGCACTCTGTGATGGGGGAGCCGAATATGACGCGTCACCGGCGGGACCTTACTATCTGCCGCACGCAAGGGCTGTTACACTTCCTTCTATCACTTCCCTCTATCGACCTGGGATTCTACAACCATCCACTGGGAGATGTGATAGTTCCCTTCATGGGACATCTACATGCCAACAGACTGATGTTAACCTCTCCTCATCTGGATTCAGCAGTGGTATCGTTGTACAATTTTTTTTACCAGTATCATACTTAGCTACATGTTTTTATGACTACTTTTGCTACCGTTTGGTATTACTCGCACCATTTTTACAGTTTATGTAGCTACATCAATTTTATCTCCAGTGCAATATTTATTTGGTTACCTGCTTGAAGACTATAAAAGTTTTAATGCTATTCCCATCGAGCGCTGCCTTTGTGTGTGGTGTGTGTTTTTTTTTTTTTTTTTGTATCCTCCTATCCATTTTTCCAGTGGTTGGCAGCTGCACTGGGAATCGGCCTGCAAGGAGATCAGCAAAAAGTTATTGCATCTCTATGTGCGTATTAACTAATTGAAATCAATCGATTAAAAAAACGATTATTTGAAAACGAAAATTTTAATCAGTGTGTACTTGTACTCGGGGGGGAAATGCTCCGATGCCTCAGCCCTCAGCCGATACCTGGGCATGCAGGGGAGTTGCAAGTCTTTTTTTTTTTTTTTTCCCCGTGCTCCGTGCTGTCTACCCCCATATCCCCCCCCCCCCCCACCGTGCTCCGTGCTCTGTGCTCTCTCCTCCCCCCCCCCCCTCCACCGTGCTCCCCCCCCCCGGCTCCGCGCGCTCTCTCTCCCACCCCACCGGCTCCGCGCGCTCTCTCTCTCTTCCTCTCTTCCCCCCCCCCCCCGGCTCCGCGCTCTGGTGGGGCTCTGCATAGTTTTTGGTAACTCAACCCCTGTGTGTAAAAATTATCCGCTCTGCTTCCTATTGTATTGTTTGCTCCGTGGTGCCCTGTAAACTTGTCTAGCCTGCCGGGCAGACCTGTGACTCTTTTTCTATAGACAGCTCGGCATCATTCTGTGTCCTGATTGGGAGAATTGGGAGGCTTTTAATTCCATAAACTCTGAGCGATGGAGACCGTCTTCACCCCAGCGGCACTTGCAGTGTACATCTGTACGCCTGTGTTAGTGACAGTTGGCTGATGATATGACCGTAATTTTGTAGCATGACCACAGGATGTTGTGCAACATGCCTAATGTAGTGTGGTGGGGAGTGCAGCAGACACAACAAACGCCTGATTTACAATGCAGATCTAAGTAAATATTGTTTGTTTTGGATCCTTTTTATCTGTAGAATATAGGCAATAATCGCATGCTACAAATCTGACATGCTATTTGTGCCCAACTCGCAACACGTTTTATTTCTGTTGGTAAACCATCTGATTTGTAGCCAAGTCAATCGATGGATTGATTAACTTTGGTACAATGATAGCCCATACATCATCCCATCATAGCCCATATCACATCATCCCAGAATACATTTTGGCCGAAATTGATGAAAAAAATAATTGTTTTTGTTATTGGATATGTTCTATAGCAGAAAGTACACAATGTTTTGTTTTCCCCATAAGTTGCCACTTTATTTTTATTTTTATATTTTTTTGTTTGTAGCGCAAAAAAAATAAAAAATTAAATGCCGTCAAAAGAAAACTCCAGTTATGAAAAAAAAAGGGGAAAAAAAATTGCAGACCGTCCCTGCTGAACTGGCTGAGATTCAATGCAATTATGGGCAGCCTAAAGTGATTGTAAATATCCCCCCCCCCCCCCTTCTCTCTTTAACCACTTCAATACCAGCCACTTATACATCTTCCTGCCCAAGTCAATTTTATAGCTTTCAGAGCTGTTGCAATTTGAATGACAATTGTGCGGTCATACTACACTGTACCCCAATTTATTTATTTTTTATCATTTTGTTCCCACACATAGAGCTTTCTTTTGGTGGTATTTGATCACCTATGCTTTTTTTTATTTTTTAAACATTTTCCACAAATTGGGCACCGATTTGACATAAATTTGCATATGTGGATGGCCATAGGGGATGTCCCTGGGGGTCTTGGCGGTCCAGTGTGGGCATCCGTGGTGGGGCTGCGCTGATAAACAATCGGCGCAAAACCTCTCTGACAGGAGAGACACCGATCTGGCAGACGAGAGTTGATCAGCTCTTCCTGTTTACAACATGATCAGCTGTGATTGGACATGGCTGATCATGTGGTAAAGAGCCTCCGCCGGAGGCTCTTTACCGAGATAGGAGATGCGCGGCCACCCGCGTTATCCTCCGTCAATAGACGTCCAGTCTGGATAACAGAACCACTTCCTGTCAATTTGCTATTGACCAGGTGGGAAGCGGTTAACCACTTGTCCTCCAGAAGATTTTACCACCCCGTCATGACCAGACCATTTATTTATTTTTTGCTATGTGGCACTCCATTACTTAAACTGACATTTGAGCAGTCATGCGACGTTGTACCCAAATACAATTTTATTTATTTTTCTTTCATATCTGGAGCTTTCTTTTTGGCGGCATCACTCCTGCGTTTTTTTTTTTTTTTTTTTACATTTATTTTTTATTTTGTGCGCTATAAACAAAAAAGGGTGGCAATTTTTTTTTGGGGGGGGGGGGGGGGGGAATGTGCACTTTCTGCTATAGAACATATCCAATAACAAAAATATATTTTTCATCAATCTAAAGCCAAAATGTATTCTGGGATGATGTGATAATCGTGATGGGCTGTAGAAACACTCGTGATGAAAACGTATGATCCACTAATGGAAAGAGATGGGTACTCTTAGCAGATGGAATGGACACACATACCGTATGGCAGTGAGTTAATCAGACTTGTAGCGATCGATTCCTTGGACTCCACCGATGTGCAGGAAAACTGTCTGGAACCCAAACTTTGTTCAATCCAACAGGCAGTCATCGGGGAAGGAAAGTCTCATCAAGACCAGATGAATATTTTGAGGAATGGTGAAAAACAAGAAAAGGCTCCATATGGTGCAGGTCAAACAGGGTTTTATTTTAAAGGAACATCAAAGCACAGATTGTACATTAAAAGTGATCACAACATAGGTAAAAGCAATGTGGGGAGCAATGGCTGCTGGTCCGACACGTTTCATCTTAAAAGGATTTCAACTGAGGCATACCTGAGCCCCCCCCCCCCCATCCCCACATTGTTGCTTTATATAATATCTATTAGTTAGCTAGGAATCGATCGCTAATAGCCTGATTAACTCGCTGCCATACGGTATGTGTGTCCATCCCATCTGGTAAGAGTACCCATCTCTTACGATTGGTGGATCATAAGTTTTCATCACAAGTGTTTCTACAGCCCATCATGTTTTGTGTGTGTATGTGTAATATATATATATATATATATATATATATATATATATATATATATATATATATATATATATATATATATTATGTGTTCTTTAACCAAAAAAAACTGGAGGAAATTACTGCGCTAAACCAATCACAAAAGTAATAGTGAAATATGTGGAAAGTTCTCAACATTTAAACAAAGTCAACGAAATGTAGGAATAAATAGTGTAGCGCTAAAAAAAATATCCAGTCCATATGCACGCTAATACATAATTAGTACAAAACATTCAATATACTCAGTGCATTGAAACCAAGAGAGGGGGAAAAAAAAAGTATTATATATATATATATATATAAATTTCTTCAGGTTGGAATTTTGTATTTTATTTTTATACTAGTAATGGCGGAGATCCGCAACTTATAGCGTGACTGTGATATTGTGGCGGACAATCTGAAACTTTGTGGGAGCCAGTGACACTAATACAGTGATCAGTGACTCTGTCCATTCGCATAACTGAGCATCGTAATGGAGCTTCTTAGCTGAGGCTGCATAGAAAGGGACTGGGGAATCTGTGTCCTTAGTCCCTTTCTCTGTCCTAAAGGGGAGATGTCAGAGGTCTGTTAAGACCCCTGATATCTCTCCAAAGCCCCCCAACAGGGCTGATTTTAATTCTTCAGGTTGGAATTTGTATTTTATTTTTATACTAGTAATAACGAAGATCCGCAACTTATAGTGTTACTGCGATATTGTGGCGGACAGTCTGAAACCTTGTGGGAGCCAGTGCCAATGATACTGGCTGGGAAGCGTTTAAACATGGCGATCAAAGGGTTAAATGTGTGCCTAAGGCCGCGTACACACGATCGGTTAAACCGATGAGAACGGTCTGCGCCAACTTGTTTTAAATTTAACCAATTGGATTCCTAATTGATGGGTCAAAACCGATCGTTAGTAGGCACGACCCTCGGTTAAAAATCCACGCATGCTCAGAATTAAGTCCACGCATGCTTGGAAGCATTGAACTTCATTTTTTCAGCACGTTGTTGTGTATTACCGCGTTCTGACACGATTGTTTTTTTTAACCGATGGTGTGTAGGCACGACGGACCATCAGTCAGCTTCATCAGTTAACCTATGGAAACAGTCCATCAGAGCGTTCTCATCGGATGGACTGATCGTGTGTACGAGGCTTAAGGCTCCATTCACACGAATGCTTTTTTTTTTTTTTTTATGGATTCTGCAGAAATGCAGGGAATTTTTTTTAACATGGTTTCCTATGGAACATGTTCACATCAATGCTTCAATGCTTTTTTGGTGCCTCTGCGTTTTTGAAAAGGGCCAGGGATTTTTTTCCCCGCAAAAAGCAGCCTTTTGCATGTAATAGAATTTGATAGATCTGCATCCAAAACGCAAGTACTGCGTTTTTTAGCGTGATTTTTCCAGCTTTTTTTTTCTTTTTTTTTTAATAAAAAAAAAAGCCCAAATCGCTGTAAAAACGTTCGTCAAACATGCCAAGCACCGCAAAAAGCACTGCAGAAATGCGCAAAAGCAACATGCATAGGTGTGAATCGAGTCTAACATGTTTGTGTGTGTGTACACTGCCGCTTTTACTAAGGGATTTTTTTTTTCCTTTTTTTTTGTCATGTTTGCAGATTCCAGCGGCCCCCAACCATAGTGTGTTAGTTTAATTGGCTTCATTCCTGAGTGCAAAATCCAATTAACTTGTCTTTAAATTTAATCTGAACCAAGCGGATTTCAGTGTCACCTGATCACATTTTTCATACAATCTTTCACCCCCTTCTGTCCCTGTCTTATTCCCCTCTGCTCTACACCATTATAGTCTTCTTTTTCTTTTTTCTTCTTTTTTTCTATAATATATATATATATATATATATATATATATATATATATATATATATATATATATATATATATATATATATATATATATATATATATATATAGCTCCTGACAAATTTGCTTGCTATCTAGTAGACAGCTAAAAAAGTTAGGAGCCACAAAACGTGTCTCGTCCCGACGAGCAGAAGCGCACACATACGTGAGTAGCGGGCTCATATGTAAACGGTATTCAAACCACACGTGAGGTATCACCGTGATCGTTGGAGCAAAAGCAATAATTCTAGGTCTAGACATCCTCTGTAATTCAAAAGATGCAACCTGTAGATTTTTTTTTTTTTTTTGAACGTCGCGTATGGAGATTTTAAAGTGTAAAAGTTTTTCTGCATTCCACGATCGGACGCAATTTTGAAGCATGACATGTTTGGTATCAATTTACTCGGTGTAACCATTATCTTTCACAATATAAAAAAAAATTGGGATAACTTTACTGTTGTCTTATTTTTTTTTAATTAAATAAAGTATTTATTTTTTTCCCCAAAAAAGTGTGCTCGTAAGACCGCTGCGCAAATACGGTGTGACAAAGTATTGCAACGATCGCCATTTTGTTCTCTAGGGTGTTAGAATAAAAAATATATATAACGTTTGGGGGTTCTAATTAGAGGGAAGGAGATGGCAGTGAAAAATTACACATTAGAATTGCTGTTTAACTTGTAATGCCAACGGCCACCACCAGATGGTGCCAGCTCACAGAAGGAAGAGCTTGGGACTTCACAAGGCCGCAAAGGCGCGGCCTCAATTACCGGCCGTCGCAGGCCCGCCGCGATCGCGCGGCGGGGGAGGTTGGGGCGCACGGAGACACGGGATCCTGTGCCTCCATGCAACCCCACCTGCCCCGCCGCAGCTTCACAGCCTTGTACTGTAGACCGCAAAGCCGTGGCCTCAATTACCGACGGGGTCACAATTTCTTGTCGCAATTGCGACCTGTCTGGATATTGTCGACCCCTGATAGATATCTATCTAATATAAACACACACACACACATATCTATCTAATATAAACACACACACACACGTGTCCGGGGCCTACCGATATCCTATAATTCTCTAACTGTTCATTTTTCCATTGGCCCTGAATGTGGCCAAAAGGAGCGGTCATGGCCAGGTGAATGATTGCTGCTGGGCTTAGGGTTGTCACCTTCTCTTCAAACCAAACCCGAGCATTTTGGCGGCGCACAGATTTTTTTTTTTTTGTAGTATAAACTATAGTATTATAAAAAAAACTTTGCCCCAAGGAGAGCAGTAATACAATTTTTATTTTTTTATTTTTTTTTGGAAATAAGTAAGTTTTCTACTTTAATTACGGGCACCGATGAGGCGGTACTGATGGGCACCGGTGAGACGGCACTGTTGGACACTGATAGGCAGCGCTGGTGTGTGCCACTGATGGACACTCATGGGCAACACTGGGCACTCATGGGCGGCACAGTTGGGCACTGATAGACACTGAGGGGTGGCGCTGATGGCCACTGAGGGGTCCATGTTGCCAGTCAGTGCCCATTTGTGGGCACTGATTGGCAACTATTCTCCCCTCCTTTTTTTTTTTTTTTTTTTGTTCACTGCCCTTCCCTGGTGGTCCAGTGTGGGCATCTGAGGGGGGGCTCTCCTCTACTCGCGTCTGTCAGACACAAGTGAGGAAGAGCCATCAACGGGTCTTCCTGTTTACATCGTGATCATCTGTGCGTGCGCCGGCATGAAATCCTGCAGGACGTCATCCCCTGCATCAGTCATACTATATCAGGGGTCTCCAAACTGAGGCCCGAGGGCCGTATGTGGCAATTTGCTAGCCTTTTATCTGGCCCTTAGGGCAGTATTGCTTTCAACGATATGAGGCACTATTCCTTCCAATGACCCCAAAAATGGGGCTCTATTTCTTAGACTAATAGCAATGATGTCGCACTAGTCCTCCTCCTACTGCCCACCAACTAGAGATTATTCTCACTGATGCTCGGCCCTGGGGCTTTTTCTACCCCCATTTGTCAGAATCCGGCCCCCCTGAAGTCTCAAAGACAGTAAACTGGCCCTTTGCTTTTAAAGTATGGAGACCCCTGCTCTATATTAAAACCTCTTGGCATCCATGCAATGCATATGTGTGCTGGCAGAGAGGTTGTGTGTTTTTAATGCCAACGCCGCACACATCTACATTACATGGGCATCTAGAGGTTCTGCATGCCCCTAGTATAGTGACTGAGCTGTCGTAGCTCTTCATCTCTAGTAATCGTCAGTGGGACTGATTGCCTCCTGATCATTTTGACAGCCATGCTCAGTGGTCACATGTTTGGAAATACTTTTCTGCCCGCCTGGTAAAGGGTTGCCATGGCTGGGCAGGAAGTGGTTATTATAATTCCGACATATACAACAGTGCTGTACAGAGAACACTGAGCCAGTCACATCAGTCTCTGTACCAGAGGAGCTTACACTCTAATGTTCCCACCACAGTATTAATAATAATAATAATAATAATAATAATACTTTGGTGGTAACATTAGAGTGTAAGCTCCTCTGGTACAGAGACTGATGTGACTGGCTCAGTATTCTCTGTACAGCACTGTGGTATATTTCAGAGCTATATAAATGTATAATAATAATATTCTACATTTTAGTGCTGTACAAAGAACACTAAGACGGTCACATCAGTCTCTGTAGCAGAGGAGCTTACACTCTAATGTCCCAATCACACACTGTTATACATTTTATATACAGTAGCTCTGTACAAAGAACACTGAACCGTTCACTGTGTCTGCTCCAGATGAGCTTGCACTCTGTCTCCCACCCCAGTCGCATATTATAAATTGTGAATGTGGTGGGACACAGAAGTGCAAGCTCCTGTGGTGCGGACACTGTGAATGGCTAAGGCTCGGGTTCCACTGGTGCGACATGGGACTGAACAGTCGCATGACAAGGCGTACCCCATGATTTCCAATGAGTACAATTCATATCTGTGCGACTTCAAAGTAGTCCCTGCACTACTTTGGTCCCACTTTGATGCCTGACTTTGGAGTTGCAATAGTGGAAACGGAGGATTAATGTTCTTTGTAAAGCACTATGGAATATGTCAGGGCTATATAATGCCAGTTTTTGTTTGTTAAAAATCTTACAAACCTAAAACAAATTTAGATGTATACAAAATAAATAAATTATGTTTAACCGATTAAGGACCGCCGCACGACGATAGCCGTGCCGCTCTGCCGACCTATGGGCATAACCACGTACAGGTACGTTGCTTTTAAGAGCCCAGCTGTGGGTACTGATTACTGTGAAAATGACTGGCAGTGAAGGGGTTAAACACTAGTTGGTGCTGCAGGGGTTAAGTGCACCCTAGTGTGATTCTTACTGTAGGGGGGCGTGGCCTGATGTGCAACGTCACCGATCGTTGTTCCGTATGACAAGGAACAGACCATCACTGCTACTAGGAAGAACGGGAAAGGTTTGTTTACACCTGCTTTTCCCCATTTTTCAGCTCCGTGACCGCCGACCCGATCGCTGCCGGTGTCCCGCGATTGGATCCCAGAGCTAAAGAATGGGGAGAGGTAAGTGTAAACAAACCTTTCCCGTTCTTCCTAGTGGCAGTGATCGTCTGTTCCCTGTCATAGGGAACGACGATCGGTGATGTGTCACGCCAGGCCACCCTACAGTTAGAATCAAACACTAGGACACACTTAACCCCTACAGCACCACCTAGTGTTTAACCTCTTCACTGCCAGTGTAATCTTCACAATGTCATTTTTACAGTGATCAGTGTTCTAAAAATGCAAAGTCCCAAAATAGTGTCAAAAGTGTCCGATGTGTCCGCCATAATGTTGCAGTAATAATAAAAATCGCTGATCACCACCATTACTAGTAAAAAAAAAAAAAAATGTTTTAATAAAAAATGCCATAAAACTATCCCTTTATTTTGTAGATGCTATAAATTTTGCGCAAACCGATCAATAAACTATTTTTTTTAATATGAAGAAGAATACATATCGGCCTAAACTGAGGGAAATGGATATGTATATGTGTGTGTGTGTGTGTGTGTGTGTGTGTGTGTGTGTGTATATATATGTGTATATAATATATATATATATATATATATATATATATAATAATAAAAAGATTGCCACTGACAGTACTTGTCCTGACCGGGAATGCCTGGAGGAGCACAATCCCGCCCCCTGCTTGTGATTGGACACAAGAGGCGGGATTTAGGATTTCTCCAATGTTGTCACCCTGTGCCCATGCCTCACTGTGCCCATGCCTATACCGACGTTTAACATGGGAGTCTATAGAAGGGGTGCCCGGCTTTGAAAAATCGGTGCTCCCCACCTGTAGGTCCCCCGGACAACAAGCTTTGCACACTTGTAGAGGAGAAATGGGCCTACATGTGTGCCGAGTTCCGGGTCCAGGGGACCTACGACCGGCCAGTACCGGGTCCCCAAAGTCACCGTAGAAATTACTGTTTAACATGGGAGTCTATAGAAGGGGTGCCTGGCTTTAAAAAATCAGTGCTCCCCAGCCGTAGGTCCTCCGGACAACAAAATTCTTTAATAAATTTTGCCTTGATATACAAGTAGCGTTGTATCGCAACTTTGTATAAAAGAGAGGAGAGGCGCCTCTAAGTGTAGCAATACAGTTACATTTCAATGAAGGTACAACATTTAAAAGGGTTGGAAAGGATTTTTTTTTTTTTTTTTTATATAATAAGCATCCTTTACCTGCAGACATTCCTCTTTTCACTTTTTCATTGTTCATTTTTGCTCAGAAGTTGCTCTATTTCTTCTCTGTTCTGTTCACTTCCTGCTTGTCTGATTGTTACTCACCACCGTGAAGGGAGGCTTTACTGCGGTGGTCAGTAACGTGCTCGCCCCCTCCTGGGGACTACATCTGTGCGGCAGGACGCTCTCTACGCGTTAGAGACTTCAAGGAGGTGTGAATTACTGGGCGTGCCGCAATGCATATTGGGTAATGTAGTTCTTACATGAACGAGCGCCGCAAACCAGGAAGTGAAACTAGAATGCCGGAGGTGATATAGATGAAGGAATTTAATAGGTATTTACTTGTTTTTTAACAGAATAATTACACTGTTCTGTCTGTCTACCTTGCAGCTATTCATTTTAGGCAAAAAAATGTTTTCCTTTACAACTCCTTTAAGATCCTATGTCCACTTTTAGAGGCCTCTCTTCTCTTTTATACTCTGGAGCTCCTGCTGGATTTTGTTTTTATCCCCCTGTGGAGGCTTCCATGTGTGGAATGGACATGTTATGGTTACACAACCTATCACATTGCTATAATATTTTTACATGGACTAGAAACTGAAGGATTTATAACTTCTATTATTTAGCTTAGGAATGTGATCTGTACGAAAATATGTTTCTTGGAACAGAATAATGCCAATTTTTTTGGTCATGGAATGCATTTAAAATGTGAGATCTTTTAGAAGGGGAATTAGGCCTCTTGCGTTAAAAGAACATTTTACCTCACCCATAAATGGTGAGGGAGAGCAAGAAAGAGGGGGGAAAACAAAAAACCCTTGTGTATCACTCTACACAACCCACTTATTCCACTCAAATCTACTCTCACTCTACTTAATCTAATTTTGACTTAAAGGTACCTAAATAGCGTCCTTTACCTTTGGTGCAGTTCTCCTTTACTTACCTTTTTATCCTTCCATTTTGCTTTTAAATGTCCTTATTTCTTCTGAGAAATCCTCACTTCCTGTTCTTCTGTCTGTAACTCCACACAGTAATGCAAGGCTTTCTCCCTGGTGTGGAGTTTCGTGCTCGCCCCCTCCATTGGACTACAGGAGAGTCGGGATGCCCACTAACACACAGCTCCTTTCTCTATCTGCAATGTAGAGAGTGTCCTGACTCTCCTGTGGTCCAAGGGAGGGGCGAGCACGACACTCCACACCAGGGAGAAAGCCTCACATTACTGTGTGGAGTTACAGACAGAAGAACAGAAAGTGAGAATTTCACGGAAGAAATAAGGACATTTCAGGTAAAGGACGCTATTTAGGGGAAAAAAAATTGTACCTTTTTACAACCCCTTTTAATTCAAGTCTAATATTATTATTATTATTAGACAGGATTTATATAGCGCCAACAGTTTGCGCAGCACTTTGTCTAGATTATTAATTAGTAAGATCCCTATTGGGGGGGGGGGGGGGGGATTCGGGGCTACTTTACCCGATCTGCGACCCTTCTGAGTAAATCCTGCCACATTCTAATTTTACTTTAATAAGATTAAGCATGCATTTATTTATTTATTTGCTTTTATTTCTTCTCTCAACTTGATGGAACTGGCTCTTCCCAGCTATTCTATTAATAGATATATTTTTCACATCCTAAGGTGTGTGTGTGTGTGTTTGTATATAATATACTATTAATATTGGGATTTCTATGGGGGGGGGGGGGTGGTCGGTCCGGCTGAGGGTTGTTTAAGGGGAGGTGTATTTATATATTGGATACATGTTAAGACTGATTTACTATCAAATACAGTATTATATTACCGTGTCTATATGCTATACTTTTGTCCCTTTTGTGTTTATCCCATCAGCCCCCCCCCCCCCCCCCCCCCCCCCCCATTTCAAAAACACCCAACCACACTCGAAGCCTTTTTTTAAGGCTTATAGATTTCAAAACATGGTAATTTACAGCCGGCAGCCAAAAAGTCCCCAGGAATTCTGGGTGACCCCCCCCCCCCCCAGGTCCCTAGATGTTGCTGTTGGATATTCATGTTGAGCTTGAAGTTGGAATGGAAATTTCCATCTATTTGGATGTTGTTGTTTTTTTTTTTTTTTTTTTTTTTATAAGTTGTTCCAAAAGGGGTTTCAGTGCTCTTCTCAGATCTAATGTATGTTTAGACGGGTCTTGGAAGAATATTATTTGTGTCCCTTCATGTTGTATATTTTATTTTTGTCGAGTGGCTGCCATAATTTTATCCCTAACTTGAGAATAGTGTATCCTACATATGACATCTCAAGGTCTGGTAGAGTATTTTTCTTGGTCTCGTGATTCTTTTATGCTCAGTCAGTTATAATTTCTGCTGCAGACGGGCTTTGAATTGGCCCTTTAAAGAGATCTTGCAATGTAGGTACCAAATCCTTTAATTTGACAGTTTCTGGCAGACCTCTAATTCTTATATTGTTTCTTCTATTCCTATTTTCCTGATCATCTGACATTTATAGCGCGCTTTAGATGTTGTTCTTGGTGTGTTTATTTTATTTTTCAGCTTGTGTTTAATTTTCGTTCTTTATCACTCTTGTATTCGGCACAGATTTTTTAAGTTCCTTCAATTCTGCCTCATATAAGGGTTTTTCTAGCCTATGTACATAGTAATCCATATCTGCCCTAGTAGGTAAAGAGCATTATATATATATATATATATATATATTAATATAATTCGGTTTGCTCCTTTCCTGCTAATGGTCTTCCTGTGTCAATTGGTTAGCTATTTCTAAAATGTCCAATTTGCTCTTCCTCTGATGCTCCAGAGCCCATCCAGTTCTTTACTTTCTTGTGGTTCTTATAACTCTCATGACTGAAGGTTTTTTTTATTTATTATTTTGTATGTATGTATATATTATATTAATAATAATCTCGACGTATAACACGCACCCTTACTTTAAGCCCGCGTACACACGGTCAGTTTGGTCCGATAAAAACTGGTCTTAACCGAGCGTGTGTACGGACCGTCGTCCATTAGACCAAAGTTTTAAAACTTCCAAGCTTGCAGGTTTCTGAGCCATGGCCTTGTATATTCTCCGGTCTCAGATCTTTTGGTTCCTGGCTCCACCCTTCTCTGAGCCCTCTTTCTGAACCTGGCCAAAATCCCACGATCGTTGCTGATTATTTAACTGCTGCTTATCTCCATTGGAGCCGTAACCTCCACGAGCACCCCACAGCGCTCGGAGTCAATATCTCCCACAAATTCCTGGACTCCTCAGCACCTCTCACCGTATGGCAGCTCCGCTACCTATGTCGTCTTCTGCCCACACCGACCCCCCCCCCCCCAAGCCCAGGCATCTACCTGGCTCAGGAGCGGGAACCGGACACTGAAAGACCAGGAACTGAGAGAGGCCGATTTCCACAGGTAACTTACTAGTGGAGCTAGTGGTCCGATTCAGTGAACCATCCCTTGAAGGATCTGCCCGTCCCTCCAGCCATGATGTGTTTTTCACCTTTGTGATAGTAAATGTTTTGTTGATCGATGCTCGGGGTTGTTCACATACCTCTAGTAATCACCGCTGTAAATATCCTCATCCCTCCTGTACTAGGGAGATGTCGGGGCAAAGTTCAGTTCCTCCACATTGGAGTAAAGGTCACCCTCCTTATATGACCCTGGACACTCTGTGTGTGCTGTCACATATAAGAGCAGATTTAATAGTGTGTGATATGTTACACGACTTTATAGTATCAGCACAGGAGATATAAACGCTCTAGCAAACGTTCTGCAATGATCGTGTTTGTATACATTATGGCAGCCGAGGGAAGCTCCCAGACATTCCATATTCTGTAATACACACAGCGCCCGTTATTTGGTATATTGTACCGTCGGAAGCAAAGCTTTCAGATCATTTAGGGCTCCCTTTGTACACAAGTGACCTGACACTGCGCTGTTGTGTTTTTTTTTTTTTGTTGTTTTTTTTTTGTGTTTAATCTATTTTTTGTTTTGTTTTTGTGTTAATCTATTTTTTTTCTTTTGTTTTTTCATTACATACATTTCCAAAAGGGAAAAAAAAAACACATATACATAAAACACATATATGGTCCCAATATATCCCCTGCATAAAAATAGACTAATGATATTACCTTGAAAGATCTACTACTCCTATATAAAATACAGCCAACCATATGGCCCCCATAATCTATATCCACTAGTTAGTGGGTCCGCAACATAGGAAAGAGGGGATGAAAGATAGAGAGGGAAACGACAAAATAGAGATATAAGAAAAAAAGGAAAGGGGAGGAAGGGAAAAGATATGTTTAGGATCGGAACCCTCTAAGGTGCTAGTATATAAATTAAAAAAAAAAAAAAATTTTTAATATATTTTTTTTGGTGTTTGAAACAGAGCTGCCAAAAAAAAACAAGGAAAAAAAATAGAGCATAAGAAAAGAAAACCAACATTTGCTGCATTTTCAGCTTCAAGTAGTATTAACCAATTCAATACCAGGTACTTTACCCCCCCCCCCCCCCTTTCCTGCCCAGGACAATTTTCAGCGCTGTCGCTCTTTTGTATCCAAATCCGGCTTTAAACTTCTCCACAACAGTATCTAGGACCTGCCTGGTGTGTTTCTTGTTCTTCATGATGCTCTCTGCGCTTTAAACTGACCTCTGAGACTATCACAGTGCAGGTGCATTTATACAGAGACTTAATTACACACAGGTGGATTCTATTTATCATCATTAGTCATTTAGATCAACATTGGATCATTCAGAGATCCTCACTGAACTTCTGGAGAGAGTTTGCTGCACTGAAAGTAAAGAGGCTGAATAATTTTGCACGCCCAATTTTTCATTTTTAAAAAAGTTTGAAATATCCAATAAATTTCGTTCCACTTCATGATTGTGTCCCACTTGTTGATTCTTCATAAAAAATTACAGTTTTATATCTTTGTTTGAAGCCTGAAATGTGGCAAAAGGTGGCAAAGTTCAAGGGGGCTGAATACTTTCGCAAGGCACTGTGTATGTATGTATGTATGTATGTATGTATTTTTTTGAACAAGTAGATCACTGTTTTTTATTTTATTTGTATTTTTTAAGCAAAAGTTTGCATCATTTTATTTCCACCTTAAAAATGGCAATCAGGCCTTAAAAAAAATTAACCACTTCCTTACTGGGCATGTATACCCCCTTCCTGACCAGGTGAAATTTCAGCTTGCGGCACTGCGTCGCTTTAACTGACAATTGCGCGGTCGTGCGACGTGGCTCCCAAACAAAATTGACGTCCTTTTTTCGCCACAAATAGAGCTTTCTTTTGGTGGTATTTGGTCACCTCTGCGTTTTTTTTATTTTTTGCGCTATAAACAAAAAAGAACGACAATTTTGAAAAAAAAATACAATATTTTTTACTTGTTGCTATAAAAGATAGCCCAATTTAAAAGAAAAAAAATTCAGTCTAGACCGATACGTATTTTTCTACATATTTTTGGTTAAAAAATTAAAAAAAAAATCGCAATAAGCGACTGGTTTGTGCAAAAGTTATTTATTTATTTTTACTAGTAATGGCGGCGATCTGCGTTTTTTTTTTTTTTTGTATTTTTATTTTTTTATTGCAACTGCGACGTTATGGCGGACACATCGGACACTTTTGACACATTATTGACACCATTCACATTTATACTGCAATCAGTGCTATAAATATGCACTAATTACTGTATAAATGTGACTGGCAGGGAAGGGGTTAACACTAGGGGGTGAGGAAGGGGTTAAATATGTTTCCTGTATAGTGTTCTAACTGTGGGGGGAAGGGGGTGACTGGGGGGTGACCGATCTGTGTCCCTATGTACAAGAGACACAGATCGGTCTCCTCCTATCCCTGACAGGACGCCGTCATTGTGAGAGCCGGCAATGAGAAATGATCTTGTATGTTTACATATGAGATCATCTCCCATTCGCCGCACGATCGCATCGCAAACGGCCACTCTGGCCTTTCGCGGCGATCTGTGATTGGCTGTGTCCAAGGGACACGGCCAGCACAGAAGTTCCCCGCTGCGTGCTCTGGAGCGCGTGCGGGGTAACGACGAAAGGGGCTGCTGTGAAATCACGGCGCCCCAGAGAATTAGATCCACCCTGCGGCCGTATATAGTCGTACGGCCGTAGGGAAGTGGTTAAATACATTTTAAAAATGTGTTTTTCCCCCTAAAAAGCATTTCTAATGGTGTTCTTTGCTCTTCTAGGATGCAGTTGGATCTCCTTTTTGTTGGAAGAAGAGTCAAACGGTAAGTCATATGAGCAGATTTTACTGGAGAGATGATGGAAAACATTGTCTGTTCACATCTGTGTATCACAAAATACTGCTGTGATTAGGCTCTGATGGAAGCATCTGTCCCCATGTCATGTAATGTATATTGGATGGGGAACAGGGCTGCTGAATCCATTCTGTTATTTATTTTCTGTACTGGTCAGATTCTATCAAAGTCTAATGACACAGATGATTTGCTGTGTGATGGAATTACCTCGGACATGAAATATGGACAAAGCATATCCCTCCTATAGCGTGTTTGTGTCTCAATCCAGGGCACGAAGTGTAATTTCTGCCTGCGGCCTCATGCCTCTGCTATAAGCAGCAATCACTTCTGACAGGTTTTCCTGACGCCAAGAAAAAAATGGTGACAGGGGATATAACTCCAGCACACAGCTTGTGATTGACAGCCTCCGCTCTGTGCTTTGTGTGCCTTTTTCTCCAAGCATCTCTTAGAGCTCTCCTCGCTGAGATCTGCAGAGTGTAATTTCAGCTCTCCGGCCCTTTTTTTTACTTATTTTTTTCTGACAGCTCAGACAATTTTTTTACATGTTTGTAAAGAAGAGAAGACCACAGATAAACGGGTACAACTGTAGGAGGATTTTTCATCTCTGTGTATCTCTGTGTATGAGGCTGGTCACTTTACTTTGCTATATATACTTGTGTGATCAGACATCAAATGTGATTTGCACCGCATTGCTGTGCAGATCACATGCAATGTGTGTGTGATGCAAATTAAGCAATACAGACTGTGTGGCTGAAATCGCTTTGCATTCACATCAAAATGGTGCTGGACCCTTTTTTTTTTTTTTTTGGTTTGCACTGCAAACAAAGCACATTGATGTTCACAGCAACGTCTGACAGTTTGCACTGCAAACTGATCTGGTGGTCTCATTAACTTTCTATTGACACCCTCATCGGATGGCAGAGGGCGGTGTGTACTGCCTACGAGTGACATGTGATGCTGGAACCCTCCCTAGAATTGAAGACCTCCTCTAAAAACGTTTACAGGTTACAAGTTTAAAATTAGAGGAATTAAAGTGTCATCTATGGAGGTTTTTAAGTACTGAAGTTTGGCACCATTCCACATGTGCGCAATTTTAAAGCGTGACATGTTGGGTATCTATTTACTCGCCGTAACATCTTTCACGTTTTACAAAGAAATTGGGGTAAAAATTGTGTGTTTTTTTTATTTTTTTGTTATTTTGTTCATGGAAATTTATTTTTTCTAAATGGATAACTTTATTTTATTTTTTTTATTTTTTTTCAAATGCAATTCCCTAGGGTTTCTGCTAAAAAAAAAATATATGTTTGGGGGTTCTGAGTAATTTTCTATCAAAAAAAAAAGTGATTCGAGGGAAATGCCAGAATAGGCTTAGGTGGCAAACCTTAAAGCGGATGTCCGCTCAAAAAAAATATTAAAAGCCAGCAGCTACAAATACTGCAGCTGCTGACTTTTAATATTAGGACACTTACCTGTCCTGGAGTCCAGCGCCGTCCGCAGCAGAGGACGAGCGATCGCTTGTCACCCTGCTGCTCCCCCCTCCATCCACGGTGAGGGAACCAGGATGTGAAGCACTCCGGCTTCAATGCCCAAATTTAATTTGTGTGCTGGGAGCCGAGTGTGGCACAATGGGGGGGGGGGGGGGGCTGGATGGGATGTCAGAAAAAACCTGTCTTTTGCCCGAGACATGTGGCCGGTAGTGGGTGCAAATACCTGTCTTTAGACAGGTATCTGCACCCCCCTCCCCCCTGAAAGGTGTCAAATGTAAAACCGGAGGGGGGGGGGGGTGCCGATCAGCACGACTTCACTTTAGGGTGGAGCTCCACTTTAAGCATGTTGGTACTAGGGCTGCGCATCTTCACCGGTCTCACGATTCGATGCGATTACGATTATCAAGGCCACGATTCGATTCGATGCGATTCCACGATGCATCACGATTGCAGCGCAAGTGCGCATGGCTTTCATTAAAAAAAATGTAAGTACTCCATTTTTTTTCTATCTGTTCTTAAAAAAAAAAAAAAAAAAAAAAAAAAAACACACAATAACACTTTCTGCATGTAGCAAAGTCTAAACACAGCAGACCTGCTACAGGAGATGGTCAGAGACTGCAGAACTACTACAGGAGATGGTGAGGGACTGCAGAACTACTACAGGAGATGGTGAGGGACTGCAGAACTACTACAGGAGATGGTGAGGGACTGCAGAACTACTACAGGAGATGGCGAGGGACTGCAGAACTACTACAGGAGATGGTGAGGGGCTGCGGAACTACTGCAGGAGATGGCCAGGGGCTGCGGAACTACTGCAGGAGATGGCCAGGGGCTGCGGAACTACTGCAGGAGATGGCCAGGGGCTGCGGAACTACTGCAGGAGATGGCCAGGGGCTGCGGAACTACTGCAGGAGATGGCCAGGGGCTGCGGAACTACTGCAGGAGATGGCCAGGGGCTGCGGAACTACTGCAGGAGATGGCCAGGGGCTGCGGAACTACTGCAGGAGATGGCCAGGGGCTGCGGAACTACTGCAGGAGATGGCCAGGGGCTGCGGAACTACTGCAGGAGACGGCCAGGGACTGCGGAACTACTACAGGAGACGGCCAGGGACTGCGGAACTACTACAGGAGACGGCCAGGGACTGCGGAACTACTACAGGAGACGGTCAGAGACTGCAGACATAGTACAGGAGACGGTCAGAGACTGCAGACATAGTACAGGAGACGGTCAGAGACTGCAGACATAGTACAGGAGACGGTCAGAGACTGCAGACATAGTACAGGAGACGGTCAGAGACTGCAGACATAGTACAGGAGACGGTCAGAGACTGCAGACATAGGACACTGTTCTGAGGAGGATGGATAATCAGGGATATAATGAGGCGAGTGTCGGAGGGGCTGTAACCCTTTCCTGCACTCAGAGGAGAGGTGACCCCAATACACAGGACGGGGGAGGGGGTGTCACCCTCGGCATAGAAGGATATGGAGAGGTCTGGGGGGGTCACCCCTGAACTATGACCCTAATTTCTCAGATTCTGCTGAGAACAACCCCCCCCCCCCCTCTGTCACATGATCACAGACCCAGGATGGAGTGCACACTGACCTGGGGGGGGGGGGGGGGAGTGTCCTCACTCCACTTCCCCCACATTCCTATCAATAACAGGCAGTCTGAATAGATTGTGAGCTCCTCTGCAAAATCTGAACAGAGACGTATCCCCTCACCCCACCATCTTCACTGCTATGTAATCTTCTATGAGATTTCTGCTGGAATCAGCGCCCGGGACCCAGCATGCGTCATCGACCCCCCTGAAAATATTTGCACCCTTTCCAGTTTTTTAGACCTAAATGTGATGCATTAGAGGTAAAAAAAAATGCATGTCTGTTTGCATCCGCCTACCTTTAGACCTATCATGGGTCTATTTCAATATGAAAGAAAAACCTTAAGATACGCATGTCACAAAAGTCTATCCAAGATCTCCTGCTAATTAGAATGTAAGCTGCCTGCGTGACACTTCTTTAGCTTTTTTGTTATATCCCTAAGGTACAGAGTGTTATTCACGTACCTCTAGAGTAGATTGTAAGCTCCTAGGGACAGTGCGTGACTCTGCTGCTCTTACGTCCTCTCCTGGCGTCAGCCCCTCCCGCCTTTTTACTGATCTGATAGTTAGACAGTGGGCGGGGCTGACGCCAGAACGTAAGAGCAGAGTGGACATAGGAGACATAGGACATAGGCGGGCCGTGTACTACCCGCCTCTACTAACTTCTACTGAAGTTCTAGTCAGTGGGCGGAGCTGACGCCAGGAGACACGGAAGAGCATGCAGACTGGGCATAGGAGAGAGGCGGTCCGGGCAGTCACACGAGCTGTGTAAAAAAAAAAAAAGTACCATAACGGAGCGCTCTCCCGGGAGGGGCGGGAACGGGGCGGGGCTAGGCATCGATTATCAGGGTTGCCTGCATCGGTACAGCATCGGGAACACCCGAATCGCGATGCAGCGATTTATATTTGACACCCCTAGTTGGAACCCTATATTTTCTATAGGTGACGCCTTAAAAGCCCCCCTTGTGTCATCAGTTTAGCATTACGAAGGAGGTCTGGTGCTAGAAATATTGCTCTCATTCCAGAGTGTGCGGCAATATAGAACATGTATTGCAATCATTTTCAGGTATAGGCGCCACACCGTGTGTGTTTTGCGTTTTGTACGTGTATATGTGTGGGGGGAGGAGATTTTATGTGCTTGGGTGTAACAATTTAATATTTTTTTTGTAATTTACTTTAATAATTTTTTTTATTTTTTTGGTGGCAGGTTTTCTTTAATGAGATATAAGGGGTCCATAAGACCCTTCATGTCTCCTCTGTGCTCCACTGAATGTAATGCAATGCATATTGCACTGCATTACATTAATTGACCATCTGGGAAACTGAACAGGATTTAGAAGTGACATCACTTCCGGGTCAACAACTAGGAGGGGAAGAGCCTGTCCCCTCTACCTGTTGGCCCCTGCTTTGCCAGCCTCGAGCTTGTAGGTGGGCAAGCAAAGCCAGAGGGACTGGGGGGGGGGGGGGCACATGCGTGGGATATGGGGAAAATTCGGAAGGTATCCTACGCACCAACACAATACTTCTGGTCACAATGGCGACCTGGCGCCTGGGTTTGTCGAGCCTTGATTTAGACGTTAAAGGGTTAGTGCACTCTGGAAGACGGCTATCTCTGTATTTCTGTGAGCCTAATGCTGGTCCAGTAGAGTCGCTGCAGCTACTATGCCCGTCCCTCCCCTCCTTTCTTCAATCACATAAGCTTTTTATATTATGTGACCTCATTCACAAAATACAAAGGCTTCTGTGATTGGGCTGCATCTCGCAGCCCCAAGTGTCTCAGTCAGAGCAAAAAGGCACCACCAAACTTTGAATGACAAAAAGAGGCTGGGCATAAAATGATGACCAAACCATGACTGCACCCAATCAAAAGCAAGAATTGTTTAGGTATCCTGACAACCAAGAGTGCCAGCTGTCAGAATATAATGGCTACCAGCGAAAGATTGGTTCATTCACCTAGTTTCGCATGGATGGGGAAATCAAGAGAAAACTAAACGCGTATGACCAGCTTTAGGAGTACATGCTTCAGTGTTGCCTGTTTATCCTGTTTGTCTGCCAAAGTAAAAACTCCTTTGGGATATGGGGAAAAATACACAACTTTCCTGCTTCCCCTGCAAGGCATAATTCTGTGCCAGAGCGGATGCTTGCCAAACTTGATCTATGCCCCATGGGGATGGGGGGGTGTGGTCCTTGGCATTGTGTAAGCTCTGACTCTGTGTAGGTTTAAAACCTTAAAGGGGTTGTAAACCCTCATGTTTTTTCACCTTAATGCAGCAAAATCCGATCGTGTGTGTGGACAATTCCGACGCACAAAATTCCATGCATGCTTTGAATCAAGTATGAGACAGGATCGCTCGGTCTGGTAAAACTAGCGTTTGTAATAAAGATGGCACATTCGTCACGCTGTAACGGACTGAAAAGCGCAAATCATCTATCACCAAACTTCTACTAACACGACTGGTATTGAACTTCCCTTTTAATAGTGCCGTCATATGTCACCGCGTTCTTGGCGTTAGGAATTTCCGACATTTGTGCGACTGTGTGTATGCAAGACAAAAAAAAATCCAAGGTTTTGTTGTCGAAATTTCCGATTGTCTTTACGCGGCATTAGTGTGTGTTTAACACTAGGTGAATTTAGCGCTCGAGTGTTTTAATTCATTTCAGTACCCGGAATAAATTTATTATTCTCGCTAGTAAAACGAATGGCCAAATGCGTGCCAAGAGTTTTGCTGGTGCTTTGACAAACCAGCAAGGAAACAAAGAAAAATGTAGGTAACCTGTTCCGAGTCCCTCGCCCTGAATTTTGCATGAACTGGTCATTCCATGATTCAGATGTTGGGGTCATGCATACACCTCTGAGCACCCCTAATGTCCTCCTTATGTGTACAGAGACTTATCAGTCTGATGTCTCCTGGTCTGCAGTCATCTTATGTATAGGTCCTGGTATATTGGCTTTTGTTCTGTGGTCAGCAATCAGACTCAGGCTTTCTCTGTCTACAGATATTCCAATCTTTGTTGTCTGTCTCCCATTTGCTCCATTCATAGTTTCCATTGTTTCAGATTCCACACTAGAGTAGGTTTTCTGAAACATAAGATAGTCCCGGTGTAACTGCTTATCAGAGGTCAGGCACACCATGAAAGCACATCCATATACAAAGAGACCCAGTGTGGACAATGGGAGATGATATCAACATGCTGCAGGGAAATCTCTGCTTTGTTGTCTGCGTTCAGAAACCTAGCTGTGCAAATACTGTGTGGGCAGGTGTGGACACCATGTTGGTTAAGCTTGTTTGACATTTGAATTTGTTGTCCTTGATATTCAGAAGCACAGTGGTAAAACCTACAGAAAATACCTGCCTGTGGTGGGACCTGCAGGGTCTTCAGTCTCTGGATTCAGAAAAAAGACAGAAAATACCTGCCAGTGGTGGGACTTGCAGGTTCTTCAGTCTCTGGATCCAGAAAAAAAACACGACAGAAAATATCTGCCAGTGGTGGGACTTGCAGGGTCTTCTTCAGTCTCTGGATCCAGGAAAAAAAAAATACGAAACATGCAAAACAAAAAATGGTAGTCCATTAATGAATCCCAGGAGGAAGTGAGGATAGGAAAGTGCCTCCACATAAGCACACACTGCAATGATATGATCCCTTGTTATAGGGGATCAATGAGTGCCTGTGGCTTATAACCCAGCCTAGGGTCTCTGTGGCATACACCAAATGTCCCAGCTTCAATGATGGTAAACCTTGTGAGAATTTAACAGGATCGTAGGTGTCCTCTTAAAAAACAAAAACAAAGGCTTATATAGTGTAAAACCTTCTACATTTATTAGATTAAGAAAAAAAGATGAGTGGACACTTTAAGTAGATAAAAAAACAGCATTAAGATAATCAAGCCGGCCGGCTCTCGATAGCAGCCCATATACGTCCGGGATGAGCGTGGACATGGTGACGTCATATCGTTTATGCAACCAGTGACTCCTCTTTGCTGTCAACATCAGGAAAGAGTCATCGGTTGTTAAGGAACTGGCATCCTAACGACAATAAGGATTTTCTGCTGACAGCAGGATGTAAACAAAAGAACCAGCGTTGGGGGGGGGGGGGGGGGGTAATGGTGTGGGTCCTCCCTGCCCCCAATCCATACAGGTCTTTCGGGTCTGATATGAATTTTAAGGGGGACCCCATGCCAAGAAAACTAAATGCTGCTGACGGCAAAGGAATTTGTCACTGGTTAGGAAGCCGGCAGGTGCTGGCTCCTAAAAATTTGTGACAAAACATTTAAGCCCTGTACACACGATTGGTTTGTCCAATGAAAATGGACCGATGGACTGTTTTCATCAGACAAACCGATCATGTGGGGGCCCCATCGGTTTGTTTTCCATCAGTGAAAAAAAAAAAAACATGTTTTAAAAAAAAGTCTTTATTGAAGTCCATCGGTCAAAAATCCATGCATGCTCAGAATCAAGTCGACGCATGCTCAGAAGCATTGAACTTCATTTTTCTCAGCACGTCTAGTGTTTTGCATCACCGCGCTTTGACACGGTCGGATTTTTGACTGATGGTGTGTAGGCAAGACTGATGAAAGTCGGCTTCATCAGCTATCTGACGAAAAAATCCATCGGATTAGATTCCATCAGATATCCGATCGTGTGTACGATGCTATGCTCAGGTGTGCATGTAGTCCTATGCCAGCCTTGGATGGTTCAAATCTTGGCGGCTTCAGGGTCCAGTTGAGATTTGAACAGTCTATGGACAGGCTCAATGTTAACAAGTCGATCGAACGATTTGACTTGGGTACAACCAGCATGTCGGATTTTCCGCAAGCGGTTATTGCCAGTGGCTAATAGCTGCTAGCAACAATTGATGTGTTCTCCAAGCAGTGACGGCACCTTGCACCCCCACTGGGAGAACACAATGGGGGTTATTTACTAAGGCAAATGCACTTTGCACTACAAGTGCACTTAAAAGTGCAGTCGCTGTAGATCTCTATTGATCTGAGGGAAAACTCTGCTGATTTTTATCATCCAATCATGTGCAAGCAAACCTACCGTTTTTTTATTTTCCTTGTATGTCCCCCTCGGATCTACAGCGACTGCACTTTCACGTGCACTTGTAGGGCAAAGTGGATTTTCCCTTAGTAAATAACCCCCAATAGCTCCATAGGAAATGTTCAAGCTGTTTTTTTTTTTTTTTCCTGCAACCCTCACAGCTGTGTGCAGGCAGCCAATGCAAGTGGATGCAGATTTTCTGGCTTTTCTGAGCTGGTAGTGGGCAATGGCTGGGGGTGTGTTGCAGGCAAGCTATTTTTGAGTACTAGTATAGGCTGTAGCGGGGAAACTGTTAGTTTTGTTTTCTCTAATGATTGCCTTTCCAAAGCACACATCACAGCATACAAAGCAGGAAAACTCAACTCTGGAGCCGCAGGTTGTTCTTTTTTATTTATCTGCATTCCAGTTCTTTATTACCCATACAGCATGTGATTTGTGTACAGCTGCTGCCATGTGCTTTTGATTTGTTCTTGGCAGCCATGTTGAAGGCCACGTGATGCCTCTCTATTGGATTAAATGGGGGATGGAGATGTATATATTACAGTTGTGGCCAAAAATATTAATTTCCACTGTGTTTGCGAAGAAGACTTCAGGGCGCCCAAGAAAGTCCAGCAAGCAACAGAATACAAGAGAGAGATGCGCCAAACTAAGCGCAGTTTGTCGTTTTTAATCAGTAGTAAATTGGTACAATAAAGTAACTACTCACAAACATGGAGTAATATAGGCATTGGTGTGGCTATGAGGCCGGGGTCATCATAAGAGGTTCCTCCGGAAAAGGTTTCTTCGTCCCAGGCTTGTGAGCCGCAAGTGTGGTATAGTGGACACAGGAAACCAGGAAGAGCCGTCTGATGTGGCGTGCGTTCCACCGTGGAGCGCGGCGTATCGTCGTCGCCCCGGAAGTGACGCGAGGGACCCGGCCAGCCAATCGGATTACGCGTTTCACAGCGTCAGCTGTTTCGTCAGATCCATCGTCAGGAATGGCAGCAGGCAGGTGTGAGTGCCTCTGCACACAGTGAGCAGAAGACATTTAGAGGGTTGATTGGTGTTAAGAAGCGCAGCAAAAAAGCCACTTCTCTCCAGGAAAAACATCAGGGACAGACTGATATTCTACAAAAGGTACTTTCTTTTTTAAATATTCTTTTATACCCAAATGCATTACATATCATTAAATGCATACATAATTAGTTTCTTGTCCGCTCACAATTTTGGAAAAGTACCGTATATACTCGCGTATAAGCCAAGTTTTTCAGCCCTTTTTAGGGGGCTGAAAATACCCCCCTTGGCTTATACTCAAGTCTGTGTACCTGAAGTGCTGTGAGTGTCCATAGTTTAAAAGTCGCGGCTTCCCCCTGGTCCCTTCCGTGATGGGCGTTTCCCAGCAGACGCTGTGTTTAGTGTTCCGTCTATCACAGACATTCTCTTGTCCAAGGATGAAAAGCCGTGCGTGATTCGCGGAACACTGAACACAGTGTCTGCTGGGAAACTGAGTCCGAGGATGAAAAGACGTCCGTGATAGGCTGCTGGGAAACGCCTATCGCAGAACAGGACCAGGAGGAGACCACAACTTTTAAACAATGAATGGACACCCGCAGCCTGTCAAGAGTTTCAGGTACACTCACTTGGGCACAGTGGGGTGGCAATGGGCACAGTGAGGTGTTCAAATGGACATTGTTGACCCTCTTTTCCGCTTACAGTAGCTGCTGCATTCTCACCCTCGGCTTATACTCGAGTCAATACGTTTTTTTTTGTGTTTTTTCCCCCAGTTTTTTTGGGGTTAAATTGGGTAACTCTGCTTATACTCGAGTATATAGGGTATTCACATTTCTCTACTTATACCTTTTCAGTATATGCATATTTAACTTTATAAACTCACATATTCACTTCCAAGTCCTCTCTACCTACTATTATCCTTATCTTCATACCCTAAACAACAAGATATAACCCATTCCTCCCTTTTTATTTTATATATAAAAAAAATATCCCCAACCAAGAAACAAACCAAAAACAAACAAACCTCTCTCTCCCTACCCCCTCCCTCTCACCCTCCCTACCCCCTCCCTCTCACCCTCCCTAATTCCCTTCTCCCAGTGGAGGGTAGGGAACATCCATATTGTTATAACATTCAAGGACAGGACAGACTCCTTCCCCTACTGTATTCCCCAACAGTCTCTTCCCTTCTTCTGAATATACAAATAAGTTCCTTATTGTCCAGGTTTTGGTGTATTGCTCTTTTCTGTCTTGGGCCGAGAGCACCAAGTCCTCTATGGCCCCCACATACCTGACCCTATTAAGCCACAGTGCAATTGCTGGTGACCTAGAGTCTTTCCAACAAAGAGCAATACGTGCCTTAGCCTCGTTAACTAGGTGACATAGAACATATAAGAATTCTATGTCTTTAGTGGTATTTTTGAAGAGTGCAGCAGAAAGAAAGCGTGGTCGTCCGGTATCGGATAGGTTGTAAATTTTTGGGAAATCCTTTGTACCTCTATTGTCTAATCTTGGGACATGTACAGCATGTATGAAGCAAGGTCCCCTGTCCCTTTTTATTACACCGCTAACAGAGATTCGAGGCCTCCGGAAAGTACTTACAAAGTTTCGTTGGGGTGTAATACCACCTCATCAATAGTTTGTAATATTGATTCCCGGGTTCGAGTGCAAATTGATGATAAGTTCAATGAAAGATATATTATGTTCTGACATTGGGCTGGAGTAAAGGTCTTATTAAAGTCTCTTGTCCACTTTCCAATTCCTGATATCTCAAAGTTATCTGGATTGACAGTTGGCATCGTATACATTTTGGATATCGTTCGGGTGAGGGGCTTCTTCTTCTCCTCACAGTATAGTTCGAACCTAGTCGGTTCTCGTCTATAATTTGTTGCTGGTCCTAATGATTCAAGAAAGTGACACAATTGTAGTATATGCCAGAAATGTTCTTTCAAATGGCTCCCCCGTTAGGTCATTGAGGCAACTGTGGGCCAGTTCTTCAAATGCAAAAAATGTGATGCCTGAGTGTAGCCCCCTCCCGGAATCCCTGATACGCGCCTAGCTTCATAGCTGGCCCAAAACTTGGATTGCCCAGTATTGGGAACAATGGAGATTGTATTGACGAATATTTGGGGTTCTGACAAATTTTGAAGCCTATTTGCAGTGTAGGGCCTATAAGGGGATGTTTTTTAAGGGAGTCCGGTAGTGTTGCGTAGCACCAAAGTGCTCTACGCAGGGGGACCGAGCTAAGCTCTTGTTTAGAAAAGAAGGCAGTTGGAATGTCCATCGGTAAGGCCTGAAATAAATACCAAATTTTTGGCAAAATGCTCAATTTGATAATGTTACATCGGCCAAACCATGAATGAAATTTGTGTTGCCATTGTCCAATATAGCAGAGGAAAGTTTACCATGAAGGTCTTTTCTAATCTTGATGGTATATATGTGCCCAGATATATTAGCACTGCCCCTACACATTTAAAATTGGGTTGTATGGTTTGCTGTGCCACTAAGGAAAGTGCGATGCCCATAGCCTCAGATTTCGCATAATTCATTTTTAGGTTTGATAACGCTCTGTATCCTTGAAGTTCCTTCATCAGGTTTGGCAGTGAGACGCGTGGACTAGACAAAGAGTACAGGTCATCTGTGTAAGCAGACATTTTGTAGTTACGGTCCCCTATTTAAAGTACCTGGATGTCTGGGTTTTGCCTAATTTTATTCAGTAATGGTTCTAGGGGAGGGCAAGCATGGGGGAGAGGGACATCCCTGGCGCGTTCAGTTTGAGATTTTAATCGGCTCCGAGAATACCCCATTTACTTTAACCGGGGCCTGTGGGGAAGCATATACCCCGGCAATCCATCGTAGCATGTGCTCTCCCGGATTCAGGGATTGGACTGCTGAGGATTGGGTAAAGTGATTTTTTTCTGATGAATCCCCTTTTCTGATTTTCTGTTTTCTGTTTGGGGCATCTGAAAAAAACCTTGTCCGGAGAAGAATAGGTGAGCGCTACCATTTAGTCCTGTGTCATGCAAACAGTAAAGCATCCTGAGATCACTGATGTGTCTGGTTGCTTCTCGGCCAAGGGAGTGGGCTCACTCATAATTTTGTCTAATAACACAGCCACAAATAAAGAATGGTGCAAAAACATCCTCCGAGAGCAACTTGTCCCAATCATCCAAGAACGGTTTATTGATGAACAATGACTTTTCCAGCATGATGGAGCACCTTGCCATATGGCAAAAGTGGTAACCAAGTGGTCGGAAACATGGAGATTTTGGGTCCATGGCCAGGAAACTCCCCAGACTTAAATCTCATTGAGAACGATCAATCAAGAAGCGGGTGAACAAAAAAAATAAAACAAATTCTGACGAACACCAAAAATACGTAGAAGAATACATATCGACCTTAACTGAGGAAAAATGTTTGGGGGGGATAATTATTACAGCAAAAAGTTAAAAATATTGCTTTCTTTATCGTACATCACGGGACACAGAGCGCATAGCCATTACACTTGGGTTATATGGGTACCTTCAGGTGTGGACACTGGTGTAATCAATTTCACAGGAAGTTTCCTCCCTATATAACCCCCTCCCACTGGGAGTGCTTCAGTTTTTTCGCGAGTGTCTTAGGTGTTGGTCACGTCTAGCTGTCCCTCGGAGGTCTCGGGACCCAGGATAGCTAGCCGGATCTGTCCGAAGTGCTTCAAAGCCAAGGTGTACGGTACCGGGGCCCTGCTGGAGTGGGGTTTTGCCTATAATGCCTCTCCTTGGAGGGCTGGATTCTGGGCTCCAGTGCCTTAGTCTCTTCCAAGAACTAAACGCTACTGATGCCAGGATGCTATATAGGTCCAGGGGTGTGGGTTCCTTAACACAGGACCCCGGTCCCTGAAGGTCCAAGACAATACCCACGGAGATGGGGGAAGGCTGGGCCTCTTGCATTTTGCAATACCCTGCGGCGTGGAGCAGGTAAGAGGGAACCTGCGGGACTTGGTTCGACAGTAGGTATCCCCCTGGGGGTTCTGGGTTGGCTAATGGTATGCTTGTGCATCAGCCACTATCTCCACTATGTCTTTTGAGGCAGGATGGGATGTACTAATGTTTACCCAGATAACATGTAGATATATATATGCTTTTAAAGATATGTATTTTGCTACTCCCCCCAGATTTGCCTGTTAGCATGATACTGCAGCCACACGTGTATAGAGGAAGTGCTGACAAAACTCCTGTTTCCTAGGAAGCCTAGGGGGACAGCTTCCTCTATGTGTGCACTACAACGATTAGTGGCTTACCGGGTGTCTGTGTTTCTAGCGCTGGTCCAGGCTTCTCCTCTGCTCTCTGCTTCCTCCATGTTGGTTTCAGCGTGGGGGGGGTGGGGGCGCGCGCGCGTGCGCGCCGCCTTTTACAGCGTCAGCGTGCGTGGGGGGGGCGGGCCAGCAGCGTCAGGTCTCAGATAAAGCAAAAAAGCATTTCCTGGCTGGTCATTCCCTCCTGAGAGCAGTGGAGAGTGAGGACATAGAGCACGCAGCTGAGCCAGTTCTGGCTAACAGTGACACCCAGTGGTGGTTTGTGGGTCTTCAGGTTTGGACTTAAGTCCACACTGACCAGAAAAAAAAAAATGTTTTTCTTAAAGGGACTCAGCCTTAGATCTGGCAGTATCTGAGTCGGTGCAACCTTGGACTCCAGCTAACGGGCATTGGTGTGGCAATACTCACAGGACTTTCCTCGGTATTGCCGCCTTCTCAGGCATATGAAAATTTAGATTTTTTTTTTACCATAGCCTGTCCTTATTAATGTTTCACTTCTAGCTACAACAGTTGGGTGTTGGCTGTAGGGGTGTCTCAAGGTTGTGCAATGGCTCCCAAGGGATCAGGACCAGCTAAGGCTGCAAAAGGTGCCAAAAAAGTAAAGGGGTCTCCAACGGGGTCAGAGGATTTGGGCCAGGCTCCAGTGGTCCCACCCTCACCAGATAGACCACCGAACAGCATCGTGCAGGAGCCATTGAGGGTGCTAGGGGCAGAGGCGGCCCCCAATCAACCCATTCCCGTTTATGTTACGGAAGAAATGCTAGAATCCACCCTGGGTGGGCTAGAGAAAAGGTTAACTGCTTTAATTGCCCGCTCTTTGCCGGGTGGCAAACGGGCTAGACCCCCTTCACCTAGAACGGTGTGTTCGGATGCAGAGGTCCTCTCTTCGGAGGAATTGGACCCACAGGGGGATCAAGCGGACCTGAGTCCTGACGGGTCAGACATTGAAGATTCCACTATAGATGAAATTTTTTCGGCTTCTCAAGCAGAGAGTCTGTGGATCCAGTCTCTGACGGATATGGTTCGCACTGCTTTTAAACTTCCAGTGTCAGAACAATTAGCCCCCGCGGTATCCTCTTTAGGTTCCTTGAAGGCACCATTGAGTGGTGCGTCTTTCCCGGTTCACCCCCTTCTGGAGAGCGTGATTTTTCAGGATTGGGCTCGACCTGATAGGATTTTTATCCCTCCTAAAAGGTTCACCATTCTCTATCCTATGAAAGAAGAATTTGCAAAGAAATGGGCACTCCCTACCGTGGACGCAGCCATTTCCTGCGTAAATAAATCCCTGACCTGTCCGGTGGAAAATGTCCAGGTGTTTAAAGATCCAGTCGACAAAAAATTGGAGACCCTACTGAAGGCTTCTTTTACCACAGTAGGTGCCGTGGTTCAGCCAGCAGTGGCAGCCATTGGCGTTTGTCAGGCTTTAAAGGATCAGACTAAACAGATATTAAGGGACATACCGGCTCAGCAAGCTCGTGAATTGGCTGACCTCCCAAGAGCTCTCTGCTTTGCAGTAGATGCTATTAAGGACTCCGTTCAACAGGCGTCCCGTTTATCTCTGCTGTTTGTTCATATGCGTCGCCTTTTGTGGCTAAAAAACTGGTCAGCAGAGGCACCCTGCAAAAAGCTTTTAGCAGGATTTCCCTTTCATGGTGGGAGACTATTCGGTGAAGACCTAGATAAATATATCCAGACCATATCAAGTGGTAAAAGTTCTTTCTTGCCTGTCAAGAAAAGATCGCGTGGGCCCGCATTTAAGCGACAGGCCTTCGCAGGCTCGGCCCCTTCAACTTCCCGTCAGTATCGACGGCCTCCCGGGCGTTCAGCATTTAATAGCCGCCCACAAGGACAAGCCACGACAGGCAAGAGGCCATGGTCTCGCAAGCCGGTTAAACCAGTCCTCAAGTCAGATTCATTAAGGGGCGCCCCCACTCTCTTGGGTGGGGGGAAGGCTTCGGTTTTTCTCCGACGTGTGGAAGGCCAGAATTCCCGACTCTTGGGTAAGATCCGTGGTAACCACGGGCTACAAGCTAGAGTTTCGGGAAGTCCCCCCTCCTCATTTTCAGGGGTCAAGTCTTCCAAGCGACCCATTAAAGAGGGCCTCTCTTGTAAAAGCATTGGATCGTCTCTTGCTCCAAGGGGTAATTGTAGAAGTACCAACCCAGGAATGGGGTCTGGGATTCTACTCCAACCTTTTCATAATACCAAAGCCCAATGGCGACGTCAGGCCTATCTTGGACCTCAAACGCCTAAATCGCTTTCTAAACATTCAGACCTTTCGTATGGAGTCCATACGTTCGGTGGCAGCCAGCCTACATCAAGACGACTGGCTAGCATCTATAGACATAAAAGATGTGTATCTGCACATGCCGATCTACCCGGCACATCACAGGTTTCTTCGTTTTATGATAGATCACCGCCATTACCAGTTCGTAGCCCTCCCTTTCGGGTTGGCAACAGCTCCGCGGGTATTCACAAAGGTGTTAGCCCCGGTGCTAGCCGTCCCAAGGACAGAAGGCATTTTAGACTTGGCATACTTGGACGATCTTCTGGTTATCGACAGCTCAGCTTCCAACCTCAATCAGGCAGTAGGTCGCACAGTTCAGCATCTAGAGGAATTCGGGTGGATTGTAAACCTAGAAAAATCGGTATTGAAACCCACAAAGCAGTTGGAATATCTAGGCCTTCGGCTAGATACAGACTGCCAGAGGATAATTTTACCTCAAGCAAAGATCAGATCAATAGCTCAAGCAGTTCAAGTGATCTTAGGCAAGAAGAGGCCGACTATTCGCCTATGTATGCGACTGCTGGGGAAGAGGGTGGCCGCCTTCGAGGCTGTGCCCTACGCCCAGATCCATACCAGATATCTTCAGGCAGCCATTCTCTCTGCTTGGAACAAGTCCATTTAGGCGTTAGATCGTCCGTTAGGGCTCTCCCCGAAGGTCCGGCGCAGCCTGTCTTGGTGGCTGGTCTCTCAAAATTTGTCAAAAGGGAAATCCTTTTGCCCCATCACGTGGAAGATAGTATCCACGGATGCCAGCCTGTCAGGTTGGGGGGCAGTTCTAGAAGAACAGACCCAGCAAGGGCAGTGGTCGGAGGCAGAAAAACTGCTTCCCATCAATATCTTGGAGATCAGAGCTGCTCGGCTGGCCCTGATCGCCTGGACTCTCCCCCTTCAGGGTCTGCCATTAAGGATACAGTCCGACAACGCCACTTCGGTGGCATACATAAACCACCAGGGGGGCACGAAGAGCCCAGCAGCCCAAAGAGAAGTAAACCTGATTTTCTCATGGGCCGAAGCCCATGTACCCTGCATCTCGGCGGTGTTCATCCCAGGGATAGACAATTCTCAAGCAGATTTTTTGAGTCGTCAACAGTTGCTCCCGGGGGAATGGTCTCTTCACCCCCAGGTATTCCAAGAGATTTGCCAAAGATTCGGAGTCCCAGATGTGGACATTATGGCAACGAGATCCAACAAAAAGTTGGACAAATTCATATCCCGAGCCAGGGATCCCTCGGCCTACGGGACCGATGCCTTGGTTTGTCCTTGGCACCAGTTTTCTCTTCTGTATGCGTTCCCTCCACTGCAGATGATTCCCCGCCTTCTACGGAGGATCCGGGTGGAGCGCAGGCCTGTGATCCTGGTGGCCCCAGCCTGGCCCAGGAGGGCTTGGTACGCACTCATCGTGAAGATGTCAGTCGGGGGGCCGTGGCCGCTCCCCCTGTGCCCAGATCTGCTGTCTCAGGGCCCAATCTGCCATCCTGCTTCACAGCAGCTAAATTTGACGGCTTGGCGGCTGAATCCCTAATTCTTAAGGGCAGAGGCCTCTCAGATCAGGTCATATCTACGTTGATTCAGGCTAGGAAACCGGTCTCCAGAAATATTTATTACAGAGTCTGGAGAACCTATGTGGAGTGGTGCGAGTCTTAAAAATGGCATCCTCGAAAGTTTTTTATTGACAGGATCTTGCGATTCCTCCAGGTTGGCGTTGACAAAGGGTTGGCTCTTAGTACTCTAAAGGGGCAGGTGTCGGCTTTATCAATATGGTTTCAAAGACCCTTGGCCACCCATTCGCTTATGAAAACCTTCTTGCAGGGGGTCTTGCATGGGAATCCCCCTATTAGAGCTCCCCTCTGCCCCTGGAATTTAAATCTGGTCTTGTCAGCTTTACAAAGGCAGCCGTTTGAACCTCTGACAGAAATCCCTCTTGTGCTACTGACCCGAAAGTTGGTTTTCTTGGTGGCTATGGCTTCAGCCAGAAGGGTTTCCGAGCTGGCAGCCTTGTCATGCAGGGAGCCATACCTTATTCTGCATAAGGACAGAGTGGTTCTGCAGCCTCAACCTTCTTTCCTTCCTAAGGTCATATCCAGTTTTCACTTGAATCAGGACCTAGTCCTACCATCCTTCTTTCCTACTCCCCAGTCCAGAGAGGAAAGACGGCTTCATACTTTGGACATGGTTCGAGCCATGAGGGTCTATCTCAAGGCTACAGAGAAGATTCGGAAAACAGATGTGCTTTTTGTTCTTCCGGATGGCCCCAAGAAGGGTCAGCCGGCTGCCAAGTCTTCCTTGGCTAGGTGGATTAAGCAGCTGATTTTTCAGGCATATGGTCTGAAGCGCGTTCCACCTCCCTTATCAGTTAAAGCCCATTCTACGAGGGCCATAAGTGCCTCCTGGGCGGAACACCATCAGATCTCTATGGCACAGGTTTGCAAGGCGGCAACCTGGTCTTCCGTACATACGTTTACTAAATTTTATAAGTTGGACGTTGCAAAGGGTACGGACGCAGCTTTTGGGCAGGCGGTCCTACGGGCAGCAGTATAGAATCCTCTGGCCCGGTTCACGCCCCCTTGTTTTTCTGTTGGTGGAGCCATGTTTTCTCCTGACAATGTTTTTATTTGGCTATTCTTGGCCTTACGGTCTCCCTCCCTTCATAGAGCATTGCTTTAGGACATCCCAAGTGTAATGGCTATGCGCTCTGTGTCCCGTGATGTACGATAAAGAAAAAAGGATTTTTAATAAACAGCTTACCTGTAAAATCCTTTTCTTGAAGTACATCACGGGACACAGAGCTCCCACCCCTCTTTTGGGGAACATTGTGTAACCTCGGGAGAATTGCTTGCTACAAAACTGAAGCACTCCCAGTGGGGGGGGGTTATATAGGGAGGAAACTTCCTGTGAAATTGATTACACCAGTGTCCACACCTGAAGGTACCCATATAACCCAAGTGTAATGGCTATGCGCTCTGTGTCCCGTGATGTACTTCAAGAAAAGGATTTTACAGGTAAGCTGTTTATTAAAAATCCTTTTTTTGATATCACTACCGAATTTGCTGAAAGATATATAGAGAGCTTTGGGGAGCTGTCCCACTTTAAGATTAACTACTCTAAATCACATGCCCTGAATGTGTCTCTCCCACAGTGCGATGTGGACAGCTGCCGGAATTCCTTCCCGTTCCTTTGGAACGAGAGCGCCATTACGTATCTGGGCATTCAGATTATGGCGGATTTAACTCGCCTTTATAACGTAAATTTTCTAACCGCCCTTAGGCTCAACCAGATCTAAGGGACTGGGGGACCCTTAATGTTTTATGGTTCGGTCGTTCCGCTCTCCTGAAAATGATAATTCTACCGCGCCTTTTGTACCTCATGCAATGTATCCCAATTGCCCTACCTCCCTCCTTTTTTTACAACATTCAAGAAGGCCTCTTCAGCGTTTATATGGAAGAATTCCCCCCCCCCCCCCCCCCGTATTAGATACTCGCGGCTCACCCGCTCAAAGGCCTGGCAGGCCACCTTATGCGAATAGTGGATTGGAATGTCCATGAGACTAGGAAGGGATGGGTGATGCTGGAAAAGTCTTTCACACAACTCCCCCTTGATTCGCTTTCTTGGACACCACCTCGACACTGGCCCCCAGAAATCAGGGTGCACCCGCTGCTTCACCCTTCTATTAAAGCTTTTGAACGAGCGATGAAAATGCAGTCATTCTCCTCGGTTCCGGGGCTGCTGACCTCGTTAAGAGGCAACCCTGAATTCTTGCCAGGTCTATCCTCCTCATTCCTGATTCGAGACTGGCCGCGGGACCGAGTCCAAGCACATCACTTTTTTCTCTCGCCCCTACGCAGATTTGGTCTCTGAATACCCGTCCAACTCCTTCCCCTTCTGGTCCTATAGACAACGAAGACACTTCCTCTCTTCACAACCGACTTCCGAAACTTGGACGCGGCAACTGACGCCCTTCGAAAACTTATGTTCGCAGTCCTCTCCACAGAGACACTTGATCTCCAGTATATATCAGATCCTCTCGGATAACACCCCCAAACTTCCGGATCCCGCGCGTATTGCCTGGGAATCTGAACTTCAGGTCTCCCTGGATGAGGAGGACTGGGCCCGTACCGATGAATGTGTCCACAAAGGGTCTCTTAATGTTGCTACCCAGGAAACCTGTTACAAAATCAAAACGCGCTGGTATAGAACTCCAGCTCTCCTGCACAAATTTTCCCCAGCGGTTCCGGAAACGTGTTGGAGATGTGGTAAGGAAAGGGGGACCATGCTCCACATATGGTGGAGCTGCGATTCCCTCCAGCCATTCTGGAAAGAAGTGCATGAGCTTATTGCACACGTTACTACTTATACTCTCGACGAGTATCCAGCACAATATCTCCTACATCACACGCATTTGACCAGATCTGAATATTTTAAATCCCTGGCCATGCATATGGTGAATGCGGCAAGGCTCTGCATTCCGGTACATTGGCGCTCCACACACACTCCGACGATTAGGGAATGGTTTAACAGGATTTCTAAGACCGAAGAAATGGAAGAGCTAGTTCATATATCCCAAGAACGCATCGAAAAATTTACAAACACCTGGGCATGTTGTGCCCACTTTAAAACAACTCAGCGTTTGTGCCCCTGGACTTGTGGCCTCCCTGGCGGAGGGCCGCCGACACCGATGACCTCCCACCACCGTCCCTTCTCCTCTTCCCCCTTCCCCTCCCCCTTTTTTTTTTTTCTTTCTTCTCCTCTATCCTCTTTTCGTCTATCTCTCTCACTCCCTTCTCTCCGCTTTCTCTCCACTTTTTCCTCGGCAAAATACTTTGTTATGGTTTGATTATAGACCATTTTGCCAAGGCTTAACAATCCCAGAAGATAGGATTGTGCTCTGTTTTAGATATGCTAATCTAGACACCCTGTTGCGCTATATATATATATATATATATATATATATATATATATATATATATATATATATATATATATATATTGTTAACATGTATCAATCTACTTCCATGTACTTTTTTAATTGCCGCAATTTTCTTGTTTTATAGCGCAAAAAAAATAAAAACCGCAGAGGTGATCAAATACCACCAATAGAAACCTTTATTTGTATGAAAAAAGGGATGTCAATTTTGTTTGGGTATAACGTCTCACAACCGCGCAATTCTCAGTTAAACTTTAGTACTTTTGTGGGGACAACCCAAAACGTGGGGTTTTCTTTACTTTCAATGATAACGGTAAGCAGGACAAATAGAGGGGGAATTCCCTCTAATGGGGACACAGACGGCAATAAAAACTGACAGGGGTTCTAATCCCTCTCCACTTTATCCAAAACTAAAACAACAACAGTTTTGAGTCTCCAAACATGGTGCTTGTGGTTAGGATGAGGAATGGTGCCCCATCATTGGTATTTAGTGGGAGGGATAGTATCCAATTTATTGGTGTTAGTGGGAGGAATAAAACGCCATTGTTGGCGCCTGTGGAGGGGAGTAGTGTGCAATCTTTGGTGCCAGTGGGGAGAAGTGTCTCATCGTTGGCGCCCGTTGGGGGGAGGAGTAGTGTCCCATGGATGGCGCCTGTGCGGGAGGAGTAGTGTGCCGTTGTTGGCGACCAGTGGGGAGGAGTAGTGTGCCGTCGTTGGCACCAGTGGGAAGAGTATTGTGCCATCAATGGCGCCATTCGGAGCACATGCTGAATGAAGGGGTCTTACAAGGCTCCAAATGTTTTTGCTGTATCAATGTGATTGCTGAATAAAGTTTTGAACCCATTCTGGAGATCCATGGTGTGCTGGTGACGTTCTCTTGCTCTATGTACAATTTAGCTGGTGGTCACTGCAGCACCCACCTACATACGAGGCCATTTCTACAGGAATGTGTGTGTTGGAAATCGTGCATTTTGGAATTGGTGGGAGCAACGGAGCCCCAAGGGTTCGATGTAGGTAAGCAGATTGCTGCCCACAGTTTAAACACTTAAGACCCGGACCTTAGTCAGCTAAAGGACCCGGCCAGGTTTTGCTATTCGGCACTGCGTCATTTTAACAGACAATTGCGCGGTCGTACGACGTGGCTCCCAAACAAAATTGCAACCTTTTTTCCCCCACAAATGGAGCTTTCTTTTGGTGGTATTTGATCACCTCTGCAGTTTTTATTTTTTGCACTATAAACAAAAATAGAGCGATAATTTTTAAAAAAATGCAATATTTTTTACTTTTTGCTATAATAAATATCCCCAAAACTATATAAAAAATATTTTTTTTTTCCTCCGTTTAGACCGATACGTATTCTTCTACCTATTTTTGGTAAAAAAAATTGCAATAAGCGTTTATCGGTTGGTTTGCGCAAAATTTATAGCGTTTACAAAATAGGGGATAGTTTTCTTGCATTTTTTTTTTTGACTGCATCATTATGGCGGACAATTTTGACACATTTTTTAAATTGCATTGTTTATTGTGAAAATGACATTTGCAGTTTGGGAGTTAACCCCTTCAGCGCCCCCTTGTGGTTATGTGTGACCTAATGTGTGTTTACAACTGTAGGGGGGTGTGGCTGTAGGTGTGACGTCATCGATTGTGTCTCCCTATAAAAGGAATTACACGATCGATGACGCCGCCACAGTGAAGAACGGGGAAGCCGTGTTTAGACACGGCTCTCCCCGTTCTTCAGCTCCGGGGACCGATCGCCGGACTCCAGCGGCGAACGGGTCCCGGAGCTTTGGACCGGGTCGCGGGACCACGCCCGCGACCCACGGCTGGGTAGTAGTACAGGACGTACCTGTACGTGGATGTGCCCAACCGTGCCATTCTGCCGAAGTATATGTGCAGGAGGCGGTCACTAAGTGGTTAAAGACCACTGATGTGGAACATGACTTGTGTTACTGGCACGATCATCAAGTGAAAATAAGACATCAAGTGAAAAAAGGACAATCTGAAATTCAACAAATGCAACCATTGCATGTAAGGGCTAATAATCTACCATAAAATACAGTTTTGGGTTTCGATGCGCGTTTATTGTCGCGGAATATAGCTGGAATTCAGCAATGCTGCTTTGGAGTCTGAAGGCTGCCATGCGTCACAGCAATTAGGCTGTCATTGTAAAGGCCAGCCAGTAATTATAGCCTTTTGTAGCTTCAAGCTGATACAGGGAAAGATCATTTTCCCCCTGATGTGTCTATTTCCGTCAGAATTTGCTCCTATAGCAGCCGGTGACGATGCAGCTCATTAGCTAATTAGCTGTGTTGCTCGGTATCTAGGATGGTACGGTTTGGTGTCTGCATGAAACCACAGTCCTAGATATCTGGACTAATCATTCATTCTTTCTTCATATGCTTTCATGGTAAATGTTTTCTCTACTTTTTTTTGTTTTTGGGGGGAAAAAAAACAACCCCACTAAACCACAAATTTATTCTAGTGGACCTGTAATGTTTTCTTTTTAATAATGGGAGAGTTATGCCATATTCTTGCACGATCGTTGCAGATTTTTGTCTTCAGATTTACCAAAACCATATTATGAGGTCAAACCTTAACCACTTGCTTACTGGGCACATATACCCCCCTCCTGCCCAGGTGAAATTTCAGCTTCCGGCACTGCGTCGCTTTAACTGACAATTGCGCGGTCGTGCGACGTGGCTCCCAAACAAAATTGACGTCCTTTTTTTCCCCACAAATAGAGCTTTCTTTTGGTGGTATTTGATCACCTCTGCGGTTTTTATTTTTTGCGCTATAAACAAAAAAGAGCAACAATTTTGTAAAAAATACAATATTTTTTACTTGTTGCTATAATAAATAGCCCAATTAAAAAAAAAAAAAATCTCAGTCTAGGCCGATACGTATTCTACATTTTTTGTAAAAAAATAGAAAATCGCAATAAGCGACTGGTTTGCGCAAAAGTTATAGCGCCTACAAAATAGGGGACAGAATTTTATTTTTTTACTAGTAATGGTGGCGATCTGCGATTTATTTTTTTTTTTTTTTTTTTTTATTACATCGGACACTTTTGACACATTTTTGGCGCCATTCACATTTATACAGGGAGAGCGCGCGGGGAACGCGCAAAGGGGCGGACGTCAACAGACGTCCTGTTGGAATTTCAAGTCCACGCTGTAGCCGTCATTCGGCTATAGCGCGGGCCTTTTTCCTAAATAGCTTCCTTTACCTTAGTGCAGTCCTCCTTCCCTTGCCTCATCCTTCTATTTTGATTTTAAATGTCCTTATTTCTTCTGAGAAATCCTCACTTCTGTTCTTCTGTCTGTAACTCCACACAGTGATGCAAGGCTTCCTCCCCGGTGTGGAGTGTCATGCTCGCCCCCCCCCCCCCTGGGCTACAGGAGAGTCAGGACGCCCACTAACACACAGCTCCTTTATCTGCAACGTAGAGAGCGTCCTGACTCTCCTGTAGCTCGATGCTCTCTACGTTGCAGATAAAGGAGCTGTGTGTTAGTGGGCGTCCTGACTCTCCTGGTGTGGAGAAAGCCTCTTGAGGGGAGGGGGCGAGCAGGAGAGTCAGGATACCCACTAACACACAGCTTCTTTATCTGCAAAGTAGAGAGTGTCCTGACTCTCCTGCTTGCCCCCCCCCCCCCAAGAGGCTTTCTCCACACCAGGGAAAATGCCTTGCATTACTGTGTGGAGTTACAGACCGAAGAACAGGAAGTGAGGGTTTCGCAGAAAAAATAAGGACATTTAAAAGCAAAATCAAAGGATGAGGTAAGTGAAGGACGACTGCACTAAGGTAAAGGAAGCTATTTAGTTTTTTTTTTTTTTTTTTTAACGGTGCAGAAAGCGCAAATACATCACAAAGGTGTTCTATCGGCTTGAGGTCAGGACTCTGGGATGGAGGAACTTTACTGGCATGCACAAACTCGCTCATCCATGACTTTATGGACCTTGATTTGTGCACTGGTCCAAATCATTTGGTGGAGGGGGGATTATGGTGTGGGGTTGTTTTTCAGGGGTTGGGCTTAGCCCCTTAGTTCCAGTGAAAGCTTAAAGGAACACTAAAGGTTCATTTTTTATTAGATCAATTGATTGCTGTAAGCTAGAGCATTTAAATATCACTTACCTCATTTTTCCTTTTGACCTCCAAAATACAGTAATCCAGGTTTGAAAATGCCATTTCCTGTCTCTCCTCTTCTTGCTTTCCATCAGCACCTGAGCTGTTTGGCATGGTGGAAAGCAGAGTGTGCTCACCGCCTCTCTATGACTACAGCCCTGCACGAAGATGCTCTCTTATCCCTCACAGGCATGGAGGCTAAGCCTAATGGGAACTGTAGTTCCCATTAGGCCGTAATGCAGCAAGAATGAATGTGCACCGCAAACCAGGAAGTCAGTGAGAACAACGATTCAGGAGTGAATGACTGTCTGTATGCACGGCTTTGCAAGACAAGCCGGCCGGGAATCCGTCAGGAAAAAAACATTGGCCCAGATTCACAAAGCACTTACGCCAACGTAAGTGCAAATGTGCGCTGGCGTATCTGTGCGCCAGACCCACAAACCAACATACGCCTAAAAACTGGCCACCCTATGCCGACGTAGCTTGCACACGCCGGCCTAGCGTGGGCGCACATATGGGCTGTACGCATGTTGCTGCTCCCATTGATTAGGCATTTAAACATGCAAATGAGGGAAATACGGCGATTCACAAACGTGAGTGCGCCCAACGCATGCTACGCGAGGTGCTCGTAAGTTGTACGCCCATGTAAAGTTATTCCCCATAGATGAGGTGTAACCCGGCAACAGACATGCAAAGGTCTGCACCAGGGAACACAAGCCGGCGTACTGTGCGTTGGACGTGTGTCTGGCTGGGCGTACGTTAAGTTTGCGGCGTACGTGGTGATCCGGCGTGCGCATAAGGGTGCTGTTTCATGCGTCCACGTCACGGCGCATGCGCAGTTTGTGATACGCCAGGCGTAAAACACTGCACCATGCTCAGACCATCATTTGCATGGGGTCACGCCCACTTCCACCTGCGGCTTCGAAAAATATGCCACGCTGACGTAGCGTTGGGAGCAATAGCTTGCTAAATGCAATGCTTGCCTCTCCGCGCTACGTTGGCGTAGCGTACGGCGTTTGCGCTACGACGGCGTAATGTGCGCCCACTCTCTGTGAATCTGGGCCATTGGTTTTACTGACTGGATTCCCGGCGGTGTGTACAGAGCCACACTAAACCTTGTGGACAGCCTTCCCCAGAACAGTGGAAGCTGTTATAGCTGAAAAGGGTGGGCCAACTCAATATTGAACCCTACGGACTAAGACTGGGAAGCCATTAAAGTTCATGTGCGTGGTAATACTTTTGGTAATCTAGCGTGCGTGTATATGTATACAGTACAGTCATGTGATAAAGCAGGTGCACCCAATGCAAACGGTTGACTTTTTTTAATATTTGAAATGGCAAAAAGTAGATCTGCATTTAAACAGTGCCTACAGAGAACGGTAAAATTCTTGAATAAATGACACATAAAATGGTATATTCATTCTCCTAATCGAAATTGGCTAAAATGCAGATTTGCCACATTGAAAGAAAGTACAGTTCCTCATTTGAAATCCATGAAAATTAGAACCGGGTGTTTTTTTAGAGATTTACGACCTCCTTAGGGCTCATTCAGATGGGCGAACCAAGGCGACCACTATGCAAATATCAGCAATTCTCACCGGCAGGCATTTATACAGTGGAGTTTTCACTCTATGCCATTAATGTTTGTGTGTAAAGGCAGGCGTCCCAATACTTTTGGTAATATAGTGTATTTGGGTAAAATGTTCTTATTTGGTAGTTCATCTTCATGTCTTGCATCCCAGTGCTTCCAAGCAAATGCCTAGGACCTTCGACATGGGGTGAGTTGTTGGGTAGAGTACGAAGGAAGGAGGCCTTGCATCATTCCAGTACATCACACTGAGGGCCGGGTGCAGTAATGGCAAGGATGGCAGAGCCATTAAAACTTGGCAAGGCACTCTTGGTGGTAGGTTAGAATAAGAGGTAATTTACGTTCTCTCTCTTTCTGCACAGATCTTGTTAATGAGTATCCGAGTGGTCACTGAGTTTCTTTTTATACACCTTTTAGCTATATATTGACTCTCATATGGCAATCATCCACAAGTAACTATATACTTAACTTATTTAAGTCTAGTGACTCTCTGTAGCCTTTTAATACTTTTACGACTGAACTGATAGGCGATGAGGTTCATCATCTGTTGGCAGCAGTCAGGAGAGTGCAGATAAGCCAGGGCTCTCTTAATGAGAGGGTACATTTGGGCACTGTCCAGGGGCCCCAGCTGCATGGGGGGCCCCTGCCCTTTCCCCAAGGCAGCTGGTCCTTGAGCCCGGGCTTCTCCTTTAAATCCCAGATATCTCCCCAGCACTCTGACCCCTCTACACCTCCTACCTACTTGATTTCTGTTTACCTGTACTGTCTCCATTGTAGGGGCCCCAGAGCATTACTTTGCCCAGGGGCCCATGATGCCATTAAGATGGCCCTGAGATAAGCCACTAGTGGACTTGGTGTTACTAAACCCAGGACCCTGCATTCACTAGATCTGGTCTCCCACAGTACACAGAACATGAAAATTCTATTATTTTAGAATATTTAGCAGTTTGCATATCCTTTCTTTGCAGCAGTATATAGCAGTCTTATGACTTCTATCAGTGTCTGGTTAAAGCTTGTAGGAGGCATTTTAATTTTACTCAAACTGTCCTATGAGGCTGCAGGACCCCTTACCCTCTGAACCTGTGCTGATCGCATACACCCTCCCAAGTACCAAAAAAAAATCCTAGCTAAACACACCAAACCGAGCATGTGCAGAGTGACTCCAAAGCAACGGCGGATCCAGGGGGGGGCAACGGGGAAATTGCCCCCCCCCCCCCGAGGCAATCGTGTCACATTGGCTTTAAAAAAAAAAAAAAATTTTTTTTTTTTTTTTTTTTTAGGGGTCCGGAGGTCCCCAGGGGCCCGGAGGCCACCAGGGCCCCAGATGGCAAACCCCTCCTTTTTTTTATGTTTTTATAAAAAAAAATATTTTTTTAACATATTTTTATTTTTTATTAAAGGGTCAATTTTTTTTCTTTTATTTTTTTTAGAAGTCCGGAGGCCGCCAGGGCCCCGTATGGCAACCCCCCCTTTTTTTATTTATTTTAATAAAAAAAATATATTTTTTTATTAAAGGGCCATTTTTTTTTTTTTTTTAGGGGTCTGGAGGTCCCCAGGGGCCCGGAGATCCCCAGGGCCCCATAAGACCACCCCCCTTTTTTTATTAAATTTATGTATATGTGTGTGTGTGTGTGTGTATATGTGTGTGTGTATATATATATATATATATATATATATATATATATATATATATATATATATATATAAAATTATTATTATTGTTAGTATTATTATTAAAGGGCACAGAGGTCCCCAGGGCCCCCGGAGGACAACCCTCCTTTTTTTCATAATTTTTTTTTTTTATAATTTTTTTTTATATTTTATTTATTTTTTTCTCTTTTTTTTTTATATATAGATTTTTATTACAGGGCTCAGAGGTCCCCAGGGCCCCATGTGTCAAACCCCCTTTTTTTAATAAATGTTTTTTTTTTTTTTTTTATATATTATTTATTTTTTTATAACTTTTTTTTTTTTATCATTTTTTTTAAACTGCTTTGCGGTGCCTGCAGCTGCTGCTGCCGAGTCTGTCACTCTCTCTCTCTCTCTTTCATCACCAGGGCTGGTAGGCTGCCTGTCCTGAGGCTGCTTTGAGCTGTTGCTGACTGCAGCACTCCCCTCTCTCCTGCTGACATCGGGCATCTCTGGCTGTTTGTGAGCTGGATCTGTGTTCGGCTGTGCTGCCTGTGCTAGACCTGCTCGTGTGATAGTAGATGGGGATGGAACACTGATTGAATCAGTGTCAGGGATTCTAAATAGACCAGTACTGTGTGCCTACACAGAGGAGACCAACACTGTATGCAGTGAAATAAAAGGTGTTTATTTACAAGGTGAACAAAACAGGTGAAGACAACCAGTGCACAAATAACAACAAAGCATATATAAGTGAAGGGGAAATGCCGTAATCATAAACCAAAAGCCAAGCCGAGGTCATATACGAGGAGATCACAGAAGAAGCTGCAGACAGGGAATGGGCAGGAAGGGAATGTCCAGGAGAGGGATCAGGTCGGATCAGATCAGAAGTCAAGAAAGGGGACAGCAGGCTGAGGCGGCGTACACACGACCGAGGTTCTCGCTGGAAACCAGCGAGAACCTCGCTGGAAGCTGCATTCCAGCGAGGACCTCGGCCGTGTGTACACAGAGCGCTCGCCTCGCCCGTCGGGAATCCCGTCGAGCGAAAAGAGAGCACGCTCTCTTTTTGCTCGACGGCCCGCCTGGATGAATGGCTGGTTGCCATTCCCGACGGGCGGGTCGCCGATTTCGACGGCCGGCAGAGAACCTCGACGGGCGGAACGATGTGTTCTGTCCGTCAAGGTTCTCTGCCGTGTGTACGCGGCTTCAGGGTCAGATATCAGATCTCAGGATCAGGTTAGTAGACAGATACCAGGGCGAGGAGTTATTACACACGCCGGGTATTATAGAGGCGTGCTGATTGCATTCAGGTCACACCTGAACGCAGGAAGGGCTGTGTGCTCCATACTGCCAAGACCTTTCCTGACAATCAGTGTTTTGTCTATCACACAATCCTGTCTAGGGGGGGACCTTGCTAGAGCACACTGGCCTACCAAACAAAGACCTTCAGCTCCTGTTTGTTCCATGACACGCGTCGGGAGAGGAGATGCCTGCTGTGTGTGATCGAGGCAATGCCATGGTGAGTGCCGTGCACAGTGGGGCTGCATTGATAGACAAAAGTGGGGCTGCATTGATAGACAAAAGTGGGGCTGCATTGATAGACAAAAGTGGGGCTGCATTGATAGACAAAAGTGGGGCTGCATTGATCTCTTGTACCACGTCTGCAGTCTCTGACCATCTCTTGTACCACATCTGCAGTCTCTGACCATCTCTTGTACCACGTCTGCAGTCTCTGACCATCTCTTGTACCACGTCTGCAGTCTCTGACCATCTCTTGTACCACGTCTGCAGTCTCTGACCATCTCTTGTACCACGTCTGCAGTCTCTGACCATCTCTTGTACCACGTCTGCAGTCTCTGACCATCTCTTGTACCACGTCTGCAGTCTCTGACCATCTCTTGTACCACGTCTGCAGTCTCTGACCATCTCTTGTACCACGTCTGCAGTCTCTGACCATCTCTTGTACCACGTCTGCAGTCTCTGACCATCTCTTGTACCACGTCTGCAGTCTCTGACCATTTCCTTGTACCACGTCTGCAGTCTCTGACCATTTCCTTGTACCACGTCTGCAGTCTCTGACCATTTCCTTGTACCACGTCTGCAGTCTCTGACAATCGTCTACAAACCATGGGATAGATTTATGGCATTCATATTTAAATATTTTTTACTAGTAATGGCGGGGATCATTGATTTTTTAGCAGTACTGCAACATTGCAGCGGACACCTAATTGAGTTCTGTAAGCAACACCTTATTTTCTGGCAGTGCCCCTCCCGAGACTAGACTCTGGATCCGCCCTTGCTCCAAAGGCTCTGTCTTATTAGAAGATGGATTGGGAATAGTGGAAGAGGGGGAGGATCGGACTAGACAGGATCAAACTGCCTTTTTACACACTGCAGAGGGTTAAAGGGGTTGTAAACACTCGTGTTATTTCACCTTAATGCATCCTAAAAATAATTTTGATCACTTTTATTCCTATGTAAACATCCCTTGTAATAGAAATATCTGACATGACGGGACCTCTTACCGTGAGATATGGGGGTCAATCAGACCCCACATCTCACAACTAGGCTGTGAAGCCAATACTGAACAATCACTGCTTACATACAAGCTGAGGCGGCGCAGTGTTTTTGAAAGCAGAGGACGGGCATGACGTCTTAATATCGAGCCGGCCTCCTCCGATCATAGAGACTCCGGTGACCATCTGGTCCACCGGAAATCTTTATGACCAGCATCCGGGGCCGGCAGATTCGTTCTCCGAATCCCTGATTGCATCGGTGAGTCGGTAGAAGCACCGGGGGGGGGGGACGTCACCTTTTGCCACCCGTTAGAACAATCAAGCGTCTGATCGTGGTGTAAGGAATTGCCAGCTGAGAATGCAGATTATCTGAATGATGCCTTTGGCTGCACCTATCATTCAGATATAGCCCCACAAAGCCCAGGACGTCATATGACGCTCGGGGTGCCAAGTGGTTAATGTCTTGTGTTCTCACATCCATATTTATTGCTTCCTCTCTCTCTTCTGTGGGGACAGTATAATCATGCAATTTAGATGAAAGTATTAGAACCTTCTAGTGTACTTCTTTTAATGCACAGGTAGGGCTTTAGCATCATCCAATCTGATTTTGAGTAGTTGTGGTGTTTTTAGGTGGTGGAATAGATTCCCCCCCCCCCCCCCCCCCCAGATTATAGGGACTTGAGGTTTGAACCTTGTAGGACTCTACAGTGTGACTATTTTGTGTATCTATGTTGGGAGTTGTTTTTTTGTTTTTATACTTGATTTAAACCATTTCATATAGACCTGGAATCCAACTTGTATGAAACGCTGTATAGTAATCCACATTGGAACAGTACGTGTTGGAGAGATTGCATCTAGTTTAGGGTGTTTTGTGCCAAGTGTTGAAGGCCATATGTCTTCTTGGTATGTGTCCTGACCTTTCTCCTCCTTGGCATAAAAACTGCTTCTCAATGTTTTCTGGTATGTTTGCAGTCATGCCAGCTCGTGCAGCTAGAATCGGGAGAAGTGATTTGAGATTGAGATATAGTCTGGCATAGACGGGCACTTAAGCCTCGTACACACGACCAGTTTTCCCGGCAGGAAAACTGCCAGGAGAGCATTTGGCCGGGAATCCCGGTGTCTTGTCGAGCTAGTTCCCCTATCGATATGGTTCCCTGCTTGACCGAACCTGATCAGCTGTTTTTCAGGTGTACACGGCTTGGGCGGCATCCAGACTCATGCCTTATCATCCCCGTGGATTTGGAGGATATTAAAATAAGAGCCAGGAGGTCGAGCGAGCGACTGGCCACTTACAGCGAATTCCGCATCACCCTGAAAACAGCTGATCAGGTTCAGTGATTTCCGTCGTATCGGATTGCGCCTGCGCAGTCAAGGGGGAAACCATATCGATAGGAGGAACCATATCGGCAGATCACCGGCCGTGTGTATGCTCCCTTGCAGTTTTCTTGTTGGGGAAAACAGCCGAGGATCCCAACAGGAAAATAGAGAACCTGCTCTCTATTTTCTCATTGGGTTTCCCGGTAGAGTGTTTCCTGCCGAGAAAACCGGTCGTCTGTATGCTTAGCTGTCCCAAGTAAACCCGCACATGCTCGATAAGAGTTTGACGCATGAGCAGTAGCATACAAGTTTTTAGTGTGGGGTGTAGCAAGATGGCGACGGCATGAAATGTGATGAGCGCATGCTCGTTGTAGTCAATGATGTCACTGCGTTCTTGCAATTCAAAAGAACGGTGGTTCTTTTGAATGGCCGTCTGTATGCATGGCAAGCTTGCCAGGAATCCCATCAGGAAAACAAAGGTTTTTTTTTTTTCTGGCGGGATTCCTGGCCATGTGTACAGGGCCTCAAATCGGTGTTCCATCCGCAATATTTTTTTTTTTTAAGTCTGCTACAAACACTGTAGCTGCTGACTTTTAATAAGGATACTTGCCTGTCCAGGGAGCCCCCCCAGGCTGATCTGTCCATGGGATCGGCTGCCGGCTCCGCCATCCTAACGAAGGGAAACGGGCAGTGGAGCCTTACGGCTTCAATGCTTGTTTCCTACTGTGCATGCCCAAGTCTCACTGCACTTTGTGAAAGGGGTGACTGTCTTCTGGGGCACACACAGGTCCCAGAAGACATAGTGAGTCTTTTAATGTTTTATTTTTTTGCGTGGACCTCCGCTTTAAAGTGGAAGTAAACCTTTCAATTTGATAGTTACAGAAAACAGTTAACATTTCTGGCATGCCGGAAATGCTAGCTGTCACATTTTGTTTGTGCTCTCAACCAAACTGCCAAACCATCTAATGGCTGGTTTCATAACAGGTCACATGTGCAGCATCATGGCAGTTGCAGATTAAACAGAGGTCAAGATGGCAGCTTCCTTGGCTGAAAACGATAGGAGGGTTTACTTCCACTTTAAGTTGACCATGCATGGATCGAAATTTGTCCGGTTCAGCAGGGACTGGCCAAATTTTGATCCATGTATGGAGCAGGGTGGTTGTGTAGAACCCCCCTGTCAGGTTTTTGAAGCTTGCTCAGTGCTGCAGACTATATAGCAATGATCAGAGTATTCTGATATTGGGGACGGAAGTCTCCCCGTTCTGAGAATACAATGGCTCAATCGGAGGATTCCCCCATCCACCTCAACTTGGTAGTAATACAGACTGAAGATTATGATAACTTGTTGATTTCAACTATGGGTGACTTCAACATGCTTGATGTTAACTGGAATTCTCAAACTGCTATTACAAGCAGTGACCCAAAGACTAAATTTAAGTGCCGTTCAAGTAAAGCGGTAAGGTCCAGGGAGCTCGTCCTAGCTCCAAGCTGCAACCATGTCTAAGGAAAAGATCCATAAGCTGCACATCATGAAGCAGACCCATGTGAATGACGTGAAATGAATGGCAGCCTGGGGGACTTGATAGACAGATCACCTGTCCCAGGATTGGACGGGTGATCTGTCTATCAAAGTGCCCGGACAAAGAGGATGGGCTGTATGTGACGGCATGCCACGGGGAACACACAGCTATTGAAATGAAAGCTGTTATGCTCCCGACGCTCTAATAAACCAGGCGGTGACTCTCCTCTCTCTTCCCCTACACAGGTAGGCTGCACTGGGGACACATGCAGAGGTTGCACCCCGATGGGCACTGGTGGGGCTCTGCTTCATGATGTGTGGCTTACGAATCTTTTTAGGGGAGCACCGAATGAGGTTTTTGGTGCCGAAACTTATATATATATATATATATATATATATATATATATATATATATATATATATATATAGACGTTTTGGTAATTTTTATATATATAATATATAATATATATATATATAAAAACAGACATGGTCAGAGACTGGAGACATGGTACAGGAGATCATTGCAGCCTACCTGTGCAGGGGAAGAGAGAGAAGAGCCGCCACCTGGTTTATTAGAGCACCTGGTTTATTAGAGCACTGGAAACATATCGGCTTTCGTTTCAATAGCTGTGTGTTCCCCACCCCAGGCACCGTCCCATTTTCGTCCATTTTCCCAAGGCGTCTTCCAGGACAGCCCTTGAGAGATGGAGCTCCTCCCTGGACAGGAAACACATCACCTCCAGCTCTTTAAAAGGCGGTCCCTCAGGCATCTGGTCAGTCTTTATGTGTTTCCTCAGTCGGAGGAGACATGTCACCTGGGAACCGTCTTTTGCAGGGGGATGGATCAGGGAGGGAGTCCATCTCCAAGGGCTGAGGGAAGACAGCTGGGCTGTGCTTACCCGAACGATCTCTCCTCCTTTGGCCGCGGGTTCCCTCCGACTGGGTCTGGAGTTCCCCGTTTCCTCCTTCCCCCGGTGCCTGGCGAGGGAGTTGGCGGTGATGGCGCGCATCAGGCGGCGGCGTTAGCGGCGAAGGAATTCTTTCCTTGCGGTGGACGCTGTGACCCGGAAGTCGCTGGGCGTAACTTCCAGGCCAGGATGCGCATCATCACTGAGCGCCGGAAGCTGTGGTTCCGGTTTCTGGCGCGGGAAGTTTGGAAGGCCGAGCCGGCGTTTAAAAGGCAGCAAGCGTGGGCTGAACGCTGCCTGTATACAGACACAAGATGGACGCTGTACACGCGCCAGGGGAGTCTAGCGCCGGCTCTTCACAGGTAGGCTGGCTGTGCCAGAGCTCTTTTTTCCTGTGTATTTCACCTGTTTTAGAAGGGGAGCTAGATAGGAATGTTTGCCTATGTTTAGCTCAGTGGGCACCTTAGGATGGCAGGCTGGAGATAACTTTTCTTAAAGGAGGACATCTCTTTCTTTTGTTTCCTACCAGAAAGATCCAAAAGACCACAGTGTTAAAGTCCCTTCTAGCAAAAAGAAGTGTGCAACATGTAATGCAAGACTAGCATCAGGTTATACCAAAAGCCTATGTGGACCCTGTATTTCTACTGTGATAAGCAGTGAAGAGGATTCCCCACTTAACAAATTTTTGGGTTCTTTTAAAGAGGAGATGAAAGCAACTTTTCAGTCCTTTAGGAAACTTATTGCTGATTCGCAAATCCCAACGCCAGCCACCACACAGCAAGAGGTGCCCACCTCTCCCACTCCGGTAGCGTCAGGAGCAGGTGATCCTGTGGAGAATGAGGAGATTTCCCTTAGAATTCCTGATTCAGATTCCTCCCATTCAGATTCTGGGCAGGAAGATGATCAGAATGACTCCCGCACACCCGCTAGATTCAAGCTCTCCCAGGAGGAGGTAGATGAATTAATTGGGGCTATTCATGAAACGTTAGAGATGAAGGAAGAAAAAACTTCTCTCTCACGTCATGATAAAATGTATCAGGGGTTAAGCAAGAAAAAGCAAAAAGTTTTTCCGGTGCACAAGCTGATGTCAGACCTGGTGCTTAGGGAATGGGAGGAACCTGACAAAAGGCCTTTCTTTTCTAGCGGTTTGAAAAGAAGATTTCCTTTTGAGGAAGACCCTAAGGCAGTCTGGAACCAGTCCCCAAAACTGGATTCCCCCCTGTCAAAAGTCTCAAAGCACTCAGACTTATTGTTTGAGGACATGGGACATTTAGCAGACCCCATGGACAAAAGGGGAGATGTTATCCTCAAGAGATCCTGGGACGCAGCCATGGCTAATTTTAAACCAGCCCTGGCAACTACGTGTGTAGCGCGTAATTTAGAATTTTGGCTCAAACAGCTACAGGAACACCTGACAGCAGGTACTCCTAGAGAAGATTTATTGAAATCTCTTCCAATGCTGTTTAAGGCCGTTGGTTTTATCGCTGATGCTTCGGCAGAATCAGTAAAACTTTCAGCCAGGTCAGCTTCACTGTCAGTAGCAGCAAGGAGAACTCTTTGGCTCAAGACTTGGCCAGGGGACACCTCATCTAAATTACGTCTTTGTAGTGTTCCTTTCTCAGGTAACCTTTTGTTTGGCACTCCGCTAGATGAAGCGTTAGAACGCACGGCGGATAAAAAGAGGACCTTTCCTGAAAAGAAAAAACCTTTTAACAAGAAGTTTTTTCGTTCCTTTAAGGGTCAAAAGAAAACGCAAGAGAAAGGAAAACCAAATAGACCCTGGGGGGCGCAAGGAGGGAAGCAAAAAGCAAAAGTGCTCTTTAACCCTCCTGACAAAAATCCCAAATCTCAATGAGGCCAGGATCCAGGTGGGAGGAAGACTGGGGGATTTCCTTCCACAATGGATAAAGTTGACCTCCAACAACTTTGTCAGGGGAGTCATAGGAAAGGGCTATGCCCTGGAGTTCAGTCAGTTGCCACCAACAAGATTCTTGGTTACACAACAGGCAAAGGACCCGGTAAAAGCGCAGGCACTACAACTTCTCATAGGGGAGTTTGTAGATCAAAAAGTCCTAATACCAGTTCCCAAACAGGAAGAAGGTCAGGGTTTTTACTCGCACGTCTTTCTGGTAAGAAAGCCATCAGGGAAGTATCGCCTGATTTTCAACCTAAAACCGTTGAATACAGTCATTCGGTACAAAAAATTCCGGATGGAATCTATTTATTCTGTCAAGAATTTGCTTCAGAAAGACTGCTTTATGGCAAAGATAGATCTGAAGGATGCCTACCTCCACATTCCTATCAGAGTAAGCTCCCAAAGGTTCCTGCGCATAGCTGTTCGGATAGGGGAAAAGATTTTCCACTATCAGAGCCAAGCCCTCCCCTTTGGCCTCTCCTCGTCCCCGAGGATCTTTACCAAAATCCTTGCGGAGACGTTGGCCCCGCTAAGACTCCAAGGAATAACAGTCGTCCCATACTTGGACGACCTGTTGTTCCTGGCACCCACAAAACAAAAGCTACTCGAGGACCTAGTGGTCGTCCAGCAGTGGCTGACTCAGTTAGGCTGGATAGTCAACAGGGAAAAGTCAATCCTCATTCCCACACAGGAAATTCTGTTCTTAGGCTACATAGTAAGTTCTACAGAGCAAAGGACCTTTCTCCCACAAGAAAAGATCGATCATCTAAGTCAGCGAGTAGCTCAGTTGCAGACAAATCTCCCTGTCACAGTAAGGGAGATAATGTCAGTCCTAGGCCTCATGACAGCCTCCATCCCAGCAGTCAGATGGGCCAGGTTCCACCAAAGGCCACTCCAGTCTTTTCTCCTTTAAAATCTGTCAGGAAAAGACTTGGAGGATAAAATATACCTGCCAGAAAAAACAAAGCAGGCTCTCTGGTGGTGGAGAAACCAAAACCACCTGAACAAAGGTCTGCTGTGGAACCCACCTGTGACACGCATTTTGACTACGGACGCCAGCAACCAGGGTTGGGGAGCCCATCTAGAAGGTCGGTGGGCACAAGGCACCTGGAGTCATCTAGAAAAGAAACGCTCTTCAAATTATCGGGAGTTAAAAGCCGTAGCCAAAGGGATTGCAGCGTTCCAGGGGCAGCTCAAGCATCAACATCTACAGATCAGGTCGGACAATACAACTACTGTAGCGTATTTGAACAAACAAGGAGGGACCAGGAATCCCACCCTGATGGGCATAGCAAAATAAGTTTTTGTATGGGCAGAAGAGAATCTCGAGTCACTTTCAGCTGTCCATCTCAAGGGTACGCAAAACAGTCTAGCCGATTTCTTGAGCAGACAATCAGTCTCTCAAGAAGAATGGTCTCTGGATCCGACAGTCTTTGCCAAGATAGTGTCCAGATGGGGTCTTCCGGAGGTCGACTTGTTCGCCAACAGGAGAAATACCAAGCTTCCAGAATTTTTCTCACTGAACCCCAGGGATCGACCTGTGGCAGTCGATGCCCTTCAAAGCGCATGGTCATACTCCCTGACATATGCTTTCCCACCTCTGCACCTCTTACCAAAGGTCCTGGCCAAATACAGGATGGAGAAGACTTCCCTTATCCTGATAGCCCCTTTTTGGCCAAAAAGGGCGTGGTTTTCGCTTCTACTAGCATTGGCGGATCGTCCACCATGGATGTTGCCGTGCAGTCAAGATCTGTTGACTCAAGGTCCAGTACGGCACCCCAATCCGGCCTTTCTGAATCTAGCGGCCTGGTTTCTGAAATAGACATCCTGAAGTCTAAGGGTCTATCAGATAGAGTGATCAAAACTCTGTTACAGAGTCGCAAACCAGTTACCAGAGCGATTTATCTGAAACACTGGAAAAAATTCAATCTCTGGCTAAAAGAGAATGGAAAGAGGGAACATGATTCCCCAACGATTTTGGAGTTCTTACAAGAAGGCATCGACAAGAAACTGGCCTTAAGCACGAATAAGGTTCAAATTGCTGCCCTTTCAGTTTATGTTCAGCGCTCCCTACAAGAGGACCCGCTTATCAATCGATTTTGCAAAGCAATTGCCAAACAACGCCCGGCCCCATGCCGTAAGGTCCCGACGTGGGACCTATCTCTTGTGTTGAAAGCAATCATTAAAGAGCCTTTTGAGCCGATATCAGAGGCATCCTTAAAGCTGGTTACTTTAAAGACAATTTTTTTGATCGCTATGACTTCTGCCCGCAGAATCAGTGAACTTCAGGCTCTCTCAATTAGAGATCCCTATATGCAAATTTTGTAGGATAAGGTTATTCTAAAGACAGATCAGTCCTTTGTGCCAAAAGTCGCCTCTGCTTTCCACAAGAGTCAGGACATTATACTTCCTTCTTTTTGCAATAAACCAAGAAATAGCAAAGAAGAACAGCTACACTGGCTGGACGTCAGAAGATGTCTTTTAGTCTATCTGGAAGCAACTAAAGGCTTTAGAAAATCAGATGCACTGTTTGTTCTTTTTTCTGGTAGTCGAAAAGGAAAACAAGCTTCGAAAGGGACTCTAGCCAGGTGGATTAAATTGGCCATCTTGGAAGGGTATAAAGCCCTACACTTGGATCCTCCGCAGGGTTTGAAGGCACACTCTACAAAGGCGTTAGCCACGTCCTGGGCAGAAAGAGCCGGCGCTACCCCGGAGCAAATATGTAAGGCCGCTACGTGGTCAAGCATGTCCACGTTAATTCGACATTACCGACTGGACGTCCTAAGTAGCCAAGATCAGGCCTTTGGGAGGAAAGTCCTGCAGGCATTAGTCCCACCCTAATTTGGTGAGTGCTTGCTCATCCTCTCAAGGGCTGTCCTGGAAGACGCCTTGGGAAAATCAGAGTTAGTCTTACCGGAAACTCTGTTTCCAGGAGTCTTCCAGGACAGCACGTTCCCACCCTATGCTTTAAGGTAGGTATTTATGTGGGTATGTATATATGCATGGATAATATGTATGTATGTCATTAACTGTTTTTCAGCTCCGTCCTTCGGTTCTTGGATTAAAACTGACCAGATGCCTGAGGGACCGCCTTTTAAAGAGCTGGAGGTGATGTGTTTCCTGTCCAGGGAGGAGCTCCATCTCTCAAGGGCTGTCCTGGAAGACTCCTGGAAACAGAGTTTCCGGTAAGACTAACTCTGATTTTTCTCTTTTGGCAAATTGCCGGAAAGGCCATCTGTTTTGGGCGGTCGAAATTTCAGGGAATCCCTAGATCTTTTTCTTTTGACCCTTTTTTTTTTTATCTTAACTTTTCTTTATTGTTTTCCAATATTTAAGATTTTCATATTTACTTGCAAGTACGGTAATCAAATGGTGCATATTACAAGTATATAGATGAGTAAATACCAACATTTAGACATTGTGTACATGCAATAAATTAGCATACTCGTACCACCCCCCACCCTTCCTTACCCCACCGTGTGATTATTGCACCGTAATTTTACTTTACCACCTATAGTGCAGATGCGTTAATCTAAGTTATTCTTGGTGCCATAGGTGTGGGAAGAGAAGTTGAAAAGGAAGAACAGAAGTGGGTAAGCCCATCCAAGCAACAGAAGCGAGATAACGTCCAAGAGAGGGCCAGAGTTTGGTCCACCTTACGTTTAATTGCTAGTTGTTGAGATACGGACGGTCTGCCTCTAGGAAGGAAATCCTATGTCCCTCAGCCAGGGTCCCCGCACTTTTTCGAACCTTTTATGGTTCCCTTGTTTAATAAAGGCCACTCTCTCGCTCCAAATCAGTGTTAATGGTTTCAGTCCAACCTACCATCCCTGTGCAATTAGCTTGCGTGCCTGAAATAGGCCTCGCAGTACGCCTTCCAGGGCTCCCGGTGGAACTCTATGGTCCTCCATGTCCCCTAAAAGGCAGGTTCTAGCGTCTGGCTCTAGAGAGGTCTTAAAAGTATTATTGATCTTGTCAATAACTTCTGTCCAATACCTGAAGAGCTTGGGGCATCTCCAGAACATGTGGACAAGATTGCCTGTAGCCTTGCATCTAGGGCATTCGTCTCTCTGGTTCCAACCTAATTTAAACATTTTTTTAGGGGTGTAGTAGACACGGTGTATTAGGAGTAAGTGGGACAATCTCTGTGCTGGGGCAATAGATACCAAAGCCCCTCTATTTAGGATCCTACTCCACTGCGCTGACGTTATCAACCCCAGATCTCTTTCCCACCTTTCTCTACTCTTAAGCGTGCCTGATTGGTTTATAGCCCTGGCCCCTAGTTTGTCATATAGCTCTGAGATTAAACCTTTCGCAATATTAGTTTGGGCTATTTTGGTAAGGATGGGAGTCTGGATCCTATCTATCAAATACGACTTAAACTGGGTTTGGATGGCATGCCTAATCTGAGATATTTTAAAGAACGTTTTATTTGGTATATTAAATTTGCGTCTCAAGTCCGAGAATGATTTCATAAGGTTACCCTCGTACAACTGGGATAATCGCGTGATTCCCTCTCTCTCCCAGATTCTAGATTTTTCTACGCCCTGAACTTCTATTAGGTTTTTATTGTTCCAAAGGGGGGTAAACTGTTACCCCGAGGTATCCCAACAGAGCCTTCGTTGTCTGCCAGACTTTACTAAGTAATTTTATGGTCGGACATATTCTTTTGACCTTACTATTGCAAGCAGGAGCAAGGATGTAATGAAGGCAATTACTTTCTTTGTGAAATCCCCTCAATCGATTGATCTCTGTCCACCATGTTGGCATATTTCTCTTGCCCCATGATATACTCCTGGACTTCATCCTCTATGGGATCATGTAACATTTCTTCATCTAATTGTGGAGGTTGAAGCATTAACCACTTTATTATCTTGTAACTGGTTAAAATCTCACTTCCCTCTGTTTTCTTACAGGTTTACTAGGGATTAAAAGATTAAGCCGGGATTAGACATCTATGCTGCAGCGGTTCCTTCACAAGGCAGAAAGGTTTCAAGATGACTGTTGGAAACCACAGCAGAGGACTATGTAACTGCATCTTCACAAGTTGCGAGAGCGCTCCAATTCAGCTTCCGTAGAAACCTAAAGGCAAAATTAATGAGCAAACGTAGGACTTCTAGCAGAACTTTGATAAATAAACCAAAAGACGGTGACTGTGTAGCTGGTATCGCAGTCTAACATCCACCATGAAGTTTAGTACGGTGGATTACGTTATCTTTGCGCTGCTCTTAATCATGTCCTCGGCCATCGGACTCTACTATGCCTTGAGTGGAGGAAAACAGCGCACCACGCAAGAGTTCCTGCTGGCTAACCGAAATATGGGCTTCTTCCCAGTAGCCTTGTCACTTCTGGCTACATTCCAGTCTGCCGTGGCCATTCTTGGCGTGCCATCTGAGATGTATCGCTTTGGGACAGAGTACTGGTTCCTTGGCTGCTCCTACGTCCTCGGGCTGCTAATTCCCGCATATATCTTCATTCCGGTTTTCTATCGGCTACGACTTACCAGCACCTATGAGGTAAGAAGACCAAAGTTACATAGGTAAGGTTGAAAAAAAATACTCAAGTCCAACCTATGAGACCAAAAGTACATTCTTTTAAAAGGGCTACTTCATGCCTGTGTTTACATTAGTTTAATGTCTTGACATATGTTGCCCATTTTTTTTTTTTTGCATTAATGCATGTTGTTTGAATGAAAAATTTTAAGTCTGTAATTCGAAAGTACATGCAAATTATTTTATTAATACATGAGTATAAAACTGACTTATGCGTTTCAACAGCCTGGACTGCATTAATGCATGGTGTATGGTGTGTTGATGGCAGTACAAGTGCATATTAATGCATGTAAAAGTGCATGAAATTGCCAATTGAAAGGACCTTCTGACTCATGTCTCACTTGCTCCCCTTTCACTTTGGAAGTGAAACACTCTCACCTGCGGCAAAAGAGCGACACATACAGGCAGGTCCATTTTGGTGGCTGCCAGCTATAGAAGTGTAGGTGTGACCGGGTCCTAAATTTGCTCATACAGGGTGGTTGGAAATAGTAGGAACTAAAGTCGTATTAAACCCAAAATCGAACGCTTATATTGCAGCTTACCAATTCTTAGATGCGGCGGCCATAAATGATGCCATTTTCTTCATTACAACCATAGATGGATCAAAATCCAGTCAGTTCCTGCTGAACTGGACAAATTGCAAGCCGTCTTTTTTTTTTTTTTTTTTTAGGCTTTCTTTCTTAATTTTTTTACCTGGTGATCTGGCCAGTAAGTCTGTTTCTTTGCAACAGAGCAAGCCGCTGTATCATAGGTGGTGTGTTATTGGCTGGATCACCAGTTGAAAACAAAAAAAATCCTAAATTAAAGAAAAGAAAAATGCAGCCACCACATCTTATGATTGGTAAGCTGCAATATATTACATTTTGGGTTTTGGGGTTAATACTGCTTTAAAGTGGAGGTCCGCTGATTTTAATTTTAACTTTTTAAGAGTCAGCAGCTATAAATACTGCAGCTGCTGACTTTTAAAATAAGGACACTTGCCTGTCATGGGGAACCCGCAATTTTTGGCACCCACAGCCGATTTATCCCTCTGCTCTCGGTTGCTGCCGCAGCCATGTTCAGTAAGGGAATCGAAGTAAAGCCTTGTGGCTTCACTGCCTGGTCTCCTACTGCGCATGCGCGACTCCCACTGCACGTTCCCTGCTGTCTTCTGGGACCTGTGGGTCTCCCAGAAGACAGCAGGGGGGACGGAGAAGGTGCCGGAAGGGGTGTATATACCCGCGGGTGGCTCGGGTATCTATGCCAGGAAGTGGGAGCAGAATACCTGTATTAGACAGGTATCTGCTCCCCCCCCCCCCCCCTGAAAAGTGCCAAATGTGACACCGGAGGGGGACCGGAAAAGCGGAAGTTCAATTTTTGGGTGGAACGCCGCTTTCAGTGACACCAAGTGTTGGGCTTTAAATTGCCTGTGGGAGAGCAATGTATATACTTGCCTATTTTCAGGCCTCTCTGCCCTGGTCAGGTGATCTCCCACTATGGAGGGGGGGGGGGGCAGAGCAGACAGCGGTGACGGGACAGTCTCTAGCTGTCTGCTCATGGAGCTCAAACACTGCGGATCACTTGGTTTTTAGATCGGTCGGTCCTCGGAGCCGGTGGGGGACCGATGCAGCATCCACCTAGGTAAGTATAAATGGGCAAAAAAAAAGGTCCATACTTCTCTTTTAAAGTGGAAGTAAAGTTCGATCATTAACTTTTACATATAGGTAACCCTATAATAAGGCTTACCTATAGGTAGTGTAAATATCTCCTAAATGGATACCGTTTAGGAGATATTTACATTACATTCAGCCAGTGACATCACTGGAGCATGCGCTGTGAAGGAACGGCCACCCGTGCCGTTCCTTCAGAACTCTGTGCCGTAATCGGCGGCTCCTGCGCACATGTAATGTCATCATGGCTCCGCCCAGTCACAGCGCTGAAGTCCACAAACCCGAAAGCAAGAAACGGGTGAAGATGGGAGCCCTGCAGCGTTGACATCTCGGCGCTGGAAGAGCTTTGTTTTTAAGGCAAGTTTCACATAATGTGTTAGTATGTGATGCATACTAGCACATTATGACATTACCTTGCTGGGTAAGATGAAGAAAAAAATAGTCCAGCGGTTTACAATCGCTTTAAGTTATTTGGCAAGGCTTTAAATGCCAGATGGGTTTTAGCTTTTTCATGCTACAAAGGAATTCTAGTATTAAATCATCTAAATACCTCAAAAGTCAAATCCAGGGAGACTTGAGGATTACAAAGACTTTATTTTTCTTGTTTGATGTGAAGTCAAGAAGTTTGCAAATCGTACACAATTATCACTTTAATTACTTTACTTTTTCTTTAGTCATTTATGTCAACGTCAAATCTGGTGAAGGATTTAGGATTCTGATAAAGTTCAGGGGCAACTGAAAAAAAAAAAAAAAAAACGTAACCGTGAAGTTAGCCCATTTACACCCTGCACTTGGCATCAGTGCAGGGTGTAAATGCAGATCTGCTACTCTCAGCAGGGAACTTAACAAAACGGCTTGGCTGCCATACTCCTAAATACACCGCAGCTATCAACCAATTTTTGGGCCATTCACTGATTGAAATCCAGGCTTCAACGCTGTGGGATTACTCCCTCTACTTCATAGATTTAACTGCTTGAGCATACTAATCTAAGTAGTTGATCAGCCCTTTCTACTAAAATACTCTGCGGTATACACACTTGGAGGAAGCCACGTCGCTTTAGCTTTACCCGGATCGCTCTACAATTATTTGGATCTCTTTAGGTTCCATACAGTATCCATCTATACTGTCAATTTTTAATGAAACCCATTATTGGGAACGAACAATCCTAGCTCCTGAGGAAGCATTAAATGCGAAACATGTAGAGTCTATGTTTATCTGTACTTGTACCTACAGTAGTCATCAACCAACATTGATTTCTACGCCGCACCATTTCTGGTTACAACGACTATTTTCTGTTGTTCACTACTTTTATTTTGTGATCAATCATATGTGATTTTTAAATGTATTTTTATAAACATGTATTGTAATTTTGATTGCAACACCAACATTCTTTTGGTATTGTATCAATAAAAATTCATTTTATGTTTATGACTGGTGCCTATAAAGTCCAATTTCTTTCCAAAACCACAAATCTTTCTAGCTATGTTAGGACGTGGCACTGCAATACTTTAGGTCACCCATAGTCCATCCTATGGTTTGTGCACCTTGAACCTCGTTTTCAATCTTGTTATCAGCCCAAACTACATGGGCTGGGTGTAACAAGATGTCAGCTGCTGGCTTACTGTGGCCAAGTGCAGGGTGTGTCAAGATGGGCGTCGGAATATCCAAGCTGACGGCGACCGATCCGCCTACCGACGCCGCATGCCCACTGAATCCGTTCGCCCGATCCACCTACTGACACCATCCGCCCTCTCTGTCCGCTCACCGCCGACCAGGCATCGGGAGCATTTGTGCGAGTACAAGTACGCGCGCAAATACTCGGTATTGGTACCGATACTAGTATCGGTATCAAGACAACCCTAATATCCACTATAATTAAAGCGGTGGTCCTCTGAATTTATAATTTTTTTATTTTATTTATTTTTTAAAGTCGGCAGCTACAAATACTGCAGCTGCTGACTTTTAAAATAAGGACACTTACCTGGTGCCTGCCATGTTGGCACCCAAACCCGACCCATTCCTCGGCCCTCGGATGCTGTTGTCGCCATCTTCGGTAAGGAAGTGAGGAAGTGAAGCCTTGTTTGTACTTCCAGCAATGTGGTGTGTTTTTTTTTTTTGTTTAGCTGTCAGCTGTTCCCCCCCCCCCCCCCTCTCCAAAAGGCACCTTGTCCCCATGTTGCCAGGTTTGTGTGGGTCTGCGGGTCTGGTACCAGCTATTCGGTGGTTAAGTAAACCGGCGGCCGCACAGCTTAACGCTGCAGCTGCTAAACGTAGCTTACACACTGGGCTAAACTCCGGCAAAAGCGTTTTTTTGTCCAGCGTTTCTAAAGACGCGTTTTAGCATTCTAGTGTACATTAAGACTTGGTATTGATATGTAAATACTTTCCGGCTCACTTTTAAAAGCTTATGAGGCAAATATTTGCAACCGTTTTGCATATATTTACCTATACATACTATATTAGATCACATCTAAGGTCTTTTTTTCCAGGCTTGGGGAACACAGTTTTTCATACTTGTTGTTATGAGTGATATCCCCTATGTACTATCTCCAAATCTCTTATGTCCTCCTCCTTACAGTGTCCATAACTGTACGAGACATTCAAGGTACGGCCTTTACGAGTGGCTTATACGCCATCAATGCTATGCTTGTTTTAATGCTCCAGAAGATTTTATTTTCTCAAGTAGATGCAGCGTCGCATTTATTTCTGCTGCTTGGCATACTCTTAACAGCTTTTCTAAATCCTTCTTCATTAACACACATTAATAACTGAGGTGATTTACTTTCTTAACTTTTTTAAATATAAGAAAAAAAAACTTGATATGGTTTCCATTTAAGCAAATCGGTCCAGTCTTTAGCCACTTCAACTCGAGCCTGTTTTTCAGACTCGGTGTTTACAAGAAAATTACATATATATATATAATGTGTTTGAGGGTTCCAACACCCTAGATAATAAAATGGCGGTCATTGAAATACTTTTTGTCACACCGTATTTGCACAGCGGTCTTACAAGCGCACTTTTTTTTTTTTTTAAATCTAAAACATTTTTGAATTAAAAAAACAACGGTAAAGTTAGCCCAATTTTTTTTTTTTTACGTTGTGAAAGATAATGTTACGCCAAATTAATTGATACCCAAAATTGCACCCGCTCATGGAATGACATCAAAATTTTACCCTTAAAAATCTCCATAGGCGACATTTAAAAAATTCTACAGGTTGCATGTTTTGAGTTGGGTTGGAGGAGCATTTCCTAGGAGAGAATGGCTGATGTGTTGTGGTGGCCATGCCCCTTTCCTCAACTCTGAGGAAAGGAACATGACCCCCGAAACGTGTCAGTCGTTTGCTCCCAGGGCAAGTCTCCTTGTGTCTGAGCTGGAGCAGATCAGTTTTGCTTGAAACTTCCTATTAGCATGTGAGTATCCATTTGTCCTTGTGGATTTAAAAAACGTCGACATGTCTCTGGGAAGATTTGGGAAGAAGACTTGGACATGTCTCGGGGAAGATTCAGGAAGAAGACTTGGACATGTCTCGGGGAAGATTCAGGAAGAAGACTTGGACATGTCTCGGAAGATTCAGGAAGAAGACTTGGGCATGTCTCGGGGAAGATTCAGGAAGAAGACTTGGACATGTCTCGGGGAAGATTCAGGAAGAAGACTTGGACATGTCTCGGGGAAGATTCAGGAAGAAGACTTGGACATGTCTCGGGGAAGATTCAGGAAGAAGATTGGACATGTCTCGGGGAAGATTCAGGAAGAAGACTTGGGATCACGACAGTTATGAAAGATCTCCCTCACCCTCTCTTACTTGTGGTTACAGTATCCCCCCTCGGTACTGTTGGAGGCAACCACTTCCCTTCCCCTTCAGTACCTGGTGAGGGTCAGTACCAGCAATGGTGTCAGGTCCTGTAATTCTTCCACTGTGGGGTTTCAGCCAAAGCACCTGCTCCGGTTGGGCCTTGCATGCTTGTTTAGGTGTCACTTGGAGGTCTATCGCTAGGCAGTGAAGTCAGCAAAACCTCCTCCCCCCTGCTTGACGTCTGGGGACCATTCGTTTTGGTGGAAGGATCTACAGGAACTGAAAATGATGCTGGGTGGCACTCCCTGAAGGAACTCCACCATCGCTAGGTGCCAGATTTTCTAGCTTCAGGCGGTGCAGGGAATGGGAGCGGCAATCCTGCTGCCTTTTTATTAGCGGCAGCAAATCGCAGCAATGGCTGCAGGGACACCAGCAAACAAGCTTGCACAGCTATGGGGCAAGCTTTAAATGTTACTCAGGAGGTACAAGTTTTTTTTGAACAATGTTATAGTGAGCTTGTTCCAAGTCTGTCCTCATTAACATACAATGCAAGAATCCCCGCCTCTACACATTTAAAGAGGAAGTAAACGCTGATGTGTTTTACGTCCCCTTTGTTATCCTGCAAAGGTAAAGCATAATTAGTCACTTGCCTGAAACCGAAGCCTGCAATGTCACCGCTGTCCCCTGTTCCACGAAGCGTCCATCTTCCTTCCGGGTATTGCAGCTCCGACGCTGTAATTGGCCGGAGATGCGATGACGTCAGTCCTGCACATGCGCGGGAGCTGCCGGTCACGGCACATTCTCCTTTAGAAACGGCACGCTTGCTGTTTTCTTACCGTTGACATCGGCGTTCGTCTCGTTTGTAAATATCTGCTTAACCGTGAAGGTTAGGGAGATATTTCGAGCACCTACTGGTAAGCCTTAATCTAGGATTACACATAGGTAAAAGTGGTTGTAAAGGGTTTACAAAGAGAACTAGCCAGGATTTTTTAGAATGGAGCATCTAAAAAAGACGAGCTGTAATTTTTAAGTATTATTTGTTTAAAGTTATGTTATGTAAATAGGGACAAGGTACAAATATAATGTAGGTGTTCTCCTAATTTGGAGGCAAATTTGGACATACAGGAAAAGCAGGGAGTCGCGCTAAACAAATGAGTGATATGTCTCATGAAAGGCATAAATAAACATACATGATAAATTAAATGAATAATACAACCATGTGCAAAAATATATAAAATGACAAAAAATGTGTAAAAAGTTCAAACAAAATTTGGTAATATTCCGCCAATACTGGCAGTAAATATGGTGAAAAGATTGAGTCCAAAATGTGCAGCAGAAGCGTAATGATTCCTCAGTAGTGTTGGCAGACAAACGTGTGATGAAGGAACAAACTAAGCACCACCACCAACGGAAACCCCGTGATCGAGTCCCGTAGTGACGAAACGTCGTGAGGAGACGTGCTGACGTCACCGCATCATCTGTTTAGGAAGACGCATGTTCTGAAGAGCCGGCCGGCTTATTGTTTTTAACGCTATCGTTTTTTTCTACCAAATGTGAGTGTAACTTCACTTTTTATATTAAACTGTTGATACGATCTTACACTATGTGAGCCCTTTTGTTTCTTATGCCCTGAATCATATTGGCGATTGCTGAGGACCCTCTATGCCATTTAAGACGCTCGGGTTTCTGCTGGTTGATTGTCTTGTACCCTGCATCATCCCACTAGGGATCGCAGGCTCTGGTAAGGGTCAGTGGTTTCCGTTGGTGGTGGTGCTTTGTTTGTTCCTTTATCACACGTTTGTCTGCCAACACTACTGAGGAATCATTACGCTTCTGCTGCACATTTTGGACTCAATCTTTTCACCATATTCACTGCCAGTATTGGCGGAATATCACCAAATTTAGTTTGAACTTTTTACACGTTTTTTGTCATTTTGTATATTTTTTTTTCTTCATTTATTTCTTTTTGCACATGGTTGTATTATTCATTTAATTTATCATGTATGTTTGTTTATTTATGCCTTTCATGAGACATATCACTCGTTTGTTTAGCGCGACTCCCCTGCTTTTCCTGTATTATTTATGTTGTATAACATTTTGAGTTGCTTCTCTAGCCACGTTATTTACTGTAAGGTATGCGCAATTTCCACACTTTTTTTTTAAATGTGGACATACGCCTTAAGCTGAAAGTAACCAAAATGCAATCAATTTTGTTTTGCTTCAACTCCTCTAGTTTTCCCTAAATTGTGTTGTTTTCTGACCTGAACCTGCCAGGTCTTTTAAGAAATGGAAGTTGTTTGTAGGAGTATATGGTAGCGGTCGGTCGATATATCGGCCGATATTTGTCCATTTTGGAGAAATCGGACGATTGTTCTCCAAATTAGGCTGATATTGAACACTGACCGCACCGTGCCCACGTTCCTCCTCCCTTCTCCACACTCTGTTGTCAGAGCAGCGCCACGGTGTGCAAAACTGACATATAACTGAATGGGGAGAGAGGAGCTGTCAAAATTGAGCATTGGTGGCGGGGGTGGGCGGGACCCAGCAGCTATACGATGGGATCTGGGTGGGCCGCTATGTGTGTGGTCCCACCCCTTAAACAGCCCAATCATCAGCTGGTGTTGGATACCTGCTGGGTCCTGCCCACCCCCAACATCACCGCTGAATTTGATCTCTCTCGTTCTCTCTTCATTCAGTTACATGCCAGTTTCACACAGTTACACTATCGGCTCAGTGTGAAACCTGCCAGTGCCGTCTGCCAATCAGTGCCACCTGACAGGAGCAAGCAGGGGGGAATGGAGTTGGTACATTTGAGACTACTTTGCAGCAAATTTAGGGAGAGGTCTCAAAGTCCAATTGCCTTCTGTGTCACCATTTCTGTGTTTTCTGACTTTACTGTCTTTCCCACATGCAGTACCTGGAGCTACGGTTCAATAAAGCTGTGAGAATCTGCGGGACTATCACCTTCATATTTCAAATGGTGAGTGTTTTTCAGCATTACAGTCAAGCAGTAGTATTTTATTTTCCTGCAGCCCCAGGTTTCTTTCTTCCCAGTACCCTTCAGTCTTCTCAGTGCAGGTAGTGGCCAGGGAAAATTTGCAGAGGTCTTGAAAAAGAATTAACGCTACAAATATTCACTCTTTGCATAAACTTAAAGGGATTGTAAAGGTTTTTTTTTTGTTTTGTTTTTAAAGAACAAACCTGTCATACTTCCCTCCTCTCCAAGGGTTTTGCACAGAGTGGCCCCAATCCTCCTCATCTGGGGTCCCTCAGCGGGCGCTCCTGGCTGCTCCTCTAATCGAGTGCCCCCATGGAAAAACACTTTCCATGGGGCACCCGTGCTGGCTCGCTCCTATGTCCTGCTGCTGCATCCATTAACAGACAGCAGGACTCCGCTCCGCCCCCCAGCTCCCGTGTCACAGTGAGGACCAGAGACAGCAGCTGGAGCTGCTGTGCTCTCGTCCTTGTCACTAAAAGTAAAAGGGGGGCTCTGGTGGGCTGCTGCACTACAGAAGGTTAGAATATATTATTGAATGCATTAAGGTGAAAAACCTCAAGGGTTTACAACCCCTTTAAATTTTTTTTTATCTTGATGCTTTCTTTGCATTAAGATAAAAAGCCTTTGTGTGCAGCAGCCCCCTCAGCTTCCCTTTTACTTATCTGAGCCCATCTCGATCCAGCGATGTTACAGGAGTGTCTTGGCTGCCCGGGAATCTCCCTCCTCATTGGCTGAGAAGGCAGTGCGACTCGATTGACTCCCGTTGCTGTCAAAGTCGGTGAGCCAATGAAGAGGGAGCGGGGCCAGACCGAGGCTCCGTGTCTGAATGGACACATGGAGCTGTGGCTCGGGTGCCGACATACTAAGCTGCTTTCTGTGTGGGCACTTAACAGGAGGGAGGGGCCAATAGCACCAAAGAGGGACCCGAGAAGAGGAGGATCTGAGCTGCTCTGTGGTACAGTTTTGATGCTCATACCCATTTGTAGGCGCTTTGGGCTGTGGACACTGGTCAGCATGGACACACTTGGCGGTCTGTGCCTTCGTAGACCCATACACAACAAACTGCAATACACAGTGTGTCCTGACACCTTTTTATGGGGATCAACATTAACTTTTCCCTTCTCGTCTTTCAGGACAGCCACAATAGAGAGATAGGCTCCTCCTCTTCCTTTAGGAAACACTGCACAGCCTTTAAGAACTCTCCTCCCCCTGCCAGACCTCAGTTCTTAGTGTTTCCTCCGGTGGGGAGACACTGCAGAGGAACCTAGGCCGGTGCAGTCAGGGGACTGTGGCTGTTCTTTCTCCTACCAAGGGAGCAGGGGCCTCCTAAGGAAAAAATCTTTTTTTGGCGGGTACTCACCGCCAGACGCACCCCAATCCTGGTCGAGCGCGGCAGATGGCTTGAGGGGGGACCCCTATCGTGTCCACAGGACCATGGCGGGGGAGGCCTCCAGGACGCCCTGTTTTTTTACAGGCCGCATACTTTTTTCCAAATTCGCGGGCTGAGTGGCGGGTGACGTCATCAACGGCGCGTCGGAAGCCTCCCCTTTGATCCGCGACTTCCGGTTCCGGGCCGCGGCGCTGATAGAGGCCCAGCGTGTTTGCTGGAGGAGTCTGAAGCTTGCTGGGGCAAGTTGACACAGCGCAACCACCCCAGGATGTCGGCGACTTCTCCGGAAGGGGGCACGACCAAGGACGCTTCCTCCAGCCAGCCTAAGGTAAGAGTTCCCTGGGGAGGGGTCCCTAAACCTTAGGCCTGGTCTTTCCCCCCCACTATTCCCCCTTGGTGGTTGGGGGGGGGGGGGGACCATAGGGGAACCTAGCAGGAGGGTCTGTTTTTAGAGTTTCCCCAGGGTTGTAACCCATATGTTTTTTTGTGTTTTTAAAAAAAAAATGTTTTTCTTTCTTTGGATGTTAATGTGTGGGGCCCCTTGTTCCTATGTCTTTCAGAAGAGCCTGGAAAAGACAGGGAAGACTCACGGTTCGAAAAAGAAATGTGCCTCCTGTAGGGACATTCTTCCTGAGTCTTGGTCCAAAGTGTTGTGTAAGGAATGCATTCACTCCTTGGTCAGGGAGAGGGATGAAGAGCAGGAAGGTAGCCTAGCAGCCTCTGTTAAGGAGCTTTCCTCCACTTTCGCTTCCTTCAAATCTTTGTTTGAAAGGCTGCAACCTCCCACTGTCCCCACACAGGTTACAACCCAATCAGTTGAACAGGGTCTTGCTCCTGTCACACCTGATCATACAGCAACGACAGTTGATCTTGCAGGCCCTTCCCAGGCAGTAATCTCAGGGGAGAGTGTGGCCTCGGGTTCTCAGGCAGAGTCAGATGATGACCAGGATGGGGATTCCAGGAAGCCCTCGAGATATAAACTGTCCCTTGATGAGGTTGAGGATTTGTTAGGGGCCATTTGCACGACTCTGGGCATTCAGGCCGAAAGTAAACCTCTTAGCCTTCATGACCAAATGTACAAAGGTCTGGGGGAACAGAAGAGAAGGGTTTTTCCTGTACATGACCTTCTAACTGATACTATCAAAAAGGAGTGGCAGGACCCCGAAAGGAAGCCCTTTTTTTCCCAGTCCCTTAAAAGGAGGTTCCCATTTTCTGAAGATCCTGCATCCATTTGGAACAAAGGGCCTAAATTGGATGCAGCGTTCTCCCAAGTATCCAGAAATACTGTCTTGGCTTTCGAGGATAGGGGACCTAGCTTCCAAATCTAAGCTGTGTGGGATACCTCTTACAGGGGATCTCCTGTTTGGCCCGGGTCTTGAGTCAGTCTTGGATCGTACAGCTGACAGAAGTCCTTTCCCCAGAGACGTAAGGCTCCAGTAAAGGGGAGGGGGTTTCGTTCCCAAAGGCACTCGGGGGTCCCAAAGCCAGAAGTTCAGAAGAGAATCTGGACGCCTAGGGGAAGGGGCAGAGGAGCTTTTTTTCGCCCTCCTGACCAGCCCGCAAAAAAACAGTGACTCCCAGGTCAGGGTGGGGGGAAGATTGGGGGCCTTCCTCCCACAGTGGGAATCAATTTCCCCCAACAGGTATGTCCTGGCGATAGTAAGGAGGGGGTACTTCCTAGAGTTCTCTTCTCCTCCCCCCCAAAGATATCTGGTCACTCAACTTCCCAGAGACAGGGAAAAATCAGAGGCCCTGACTGGAGCCTTAAAAGAGCTAAAGAACCAGGACGTGGTCCTCAGGGTTCCAGCGACAGAGGAAGGGAAGGGATTTTACTTGCACATTTTTGTGGTGAGGAAACCCTCAGGGAAGTACAGGTTAATCCTAAACTTGAAACCCCTAAACAGGTCCATCGCATACAAAAAGTTCCGTATGGAATCAATCTTCACGGTCAGGGCCCTCCTTCCACAGAATTGCTTTATGGTCTCCCTGGACCTCAGGGACGCGTACCTGCACGTACCCATCGCAGAGGGGTCTCAGAGGTATCTACGCCTAGCGATAGACCTAGGAGGGGAGGTGATGCATCTTCAGTTCCAGGCTTTGCCATTCGGTCTATCCTCCTCACCCCGCGTGTTCACCAAGGTCCTGGCAGAACCCATAGCTTTTCTGCGTCTTCAGGGAGTAGGCATCATAGCCTACCTGGACGACCTGCTCCTTTTTGCGGCTTCTCCAGAACTATCCAGAGATCTGGAATTAACCAAGAGGACTCTATCGGGTCTAGGGTGGCTGTTAAACTTAGAAAAATCCAGCCTGTCACCGTCTCAACAAATTTCTTACTTAGGGTACCTTTTGGACTCCACCCTCTTAAGGGTCTTTCTCCCCAGGGAGAAGGCCCTGAAATTAGACAGAGCGGTGGCCACCCTACAGGGCAGTCGGCAAGTGTCGATCAGGTCTCTGATGTCGACCCTGGGCCTGCTTACGTCCACCCTTCCGGCTGTCCAATGGGCAGGCCTTCACTTTCGGCCCCTGCAAGCTTTCCTCCTGAAAATCTGGGATCACGATCTGGAGCGGCTAGATACCCTAGTACAAGTCCCAACCCAGGTAAAGAGGTCCCTCTGGTGGTGGAGGAAGATTTCCAATTTATCGCAGGGTCGGCTATGGCATATTCCGGTTCCTCAGGTGGTAACCACGGACGCAAGCGGCAGAGGTTGGGGGGCTCACTTAGGGTCCCTTCCAGCGCAGGGCGTATGGAAAGATGCCGAGTTGGGGAAGTCCTCCAATTGGAAGGAGCTGATGGCGGTCGGTCTAGCCCTCAGGTTCTTCCAGGAAGAGCTTCAGGGTCACCACGTCCAGGTGCGGTCGGACAATGCTTCGGCTGTGGCCTATCTGAACAAGCAGGGCGGCACGGGAAGTGTAGTCCTGTCGGCCATTACATCAGGGATTCTTCACTGGGCCGAAGCAAACACCCTGTCATTATCAGCGATCTTCCTAAGAGGGATAGAAAACAGGACGGCAGATTTCCTCAGCCGAAGTCAGCTGAGAGAGAGCGAGTGGGCTCTCAGTCAGGAAGTTTTTCATCTCCTAGTCAGGAGGTGGGGTTCTCCGGAGGTAGACCTGTTCGCGTCAAAAGAAAACGCGAAAACCCCTTGTTTTTTCTCCCGGAACAAAGGAGAGGGAGCAAGGGGGGTAGATGCCCTGTCCCAGAGCTGGGGGTTCGGGATTTGTTATGCCTTCCCACCTCCAGTGCTTCTACCGGCAGTTCTAAGAAAGTTCCAACTGGAGAACACCTCTCTGATTCTAGTGGCACCTCACTGGCCGAAAAGGGCTTGGTTCTCGGTCCTCAAACAACTGACCATGGAACCTCCCTTCTTCCTCCCATCCACAAGGGATCTTCTCTTGCAGGGTCCAGTCCTTTGCCCATACCCACACAGGTGGAGCCTAGCGGCGTGGTTACTGAGGAGACCTTGCTAAGGTCTAGAGGGTTTTCTGAAAGGTTAACTGCCACCCTTCTTAGTAGCAGGAAGAAGGAAACCCGCTCTATTTATAGGAGGGTCTGGCTTCGCTTTAATGCGTGGTGCCTGGAATATTCCTGTTCAGTGCAGAACCCCTCTTCAGTATTGAAGTTCCTACAGTGTGGGGCAGAAAAGGGTCTTTCAGTCAGTACCTTTAAGGGTCAAGTTTCTGCCCTTAGTGTATATCTAGAGAGTCCACTGGCCAGTAACTCCTGGGTAATCCGGTTCTTCAGAGCATTATCTAGACAGAGACCGTCCCAGGGGCCCCCCTTCCCCAGGTGGGATTTATCCTTAGTTCTTCAGGCCCTAACAGGGTCTCCCTTTGAACCTCTAGACGGATGTCTGCTGAGGGAGTTGACTTTAAAGACAGTCTTTTTGGTTGCAGTGACTACTGCTAGGAGGGTCAGCGAGATAGAAGCCTTGTCTGTTAGACCCCCTTTTTGTATTGTTTTTCCGGATCGAGTTGTTTTCAAGACTGATCCGGCCTTTTTACCCAAAGTATCTTCTAGATTCCATAGGAGTCAGGAGGTGGTGCTACCCTCTTTTTGCCCTAATCCCTCAGGTGAAAGGGAAATTAGGTTTAGTAAGTTGGACGTCAGGAGATGCATCCTACACTATTTAGAGCTGACCAAAGATTTTAGGAAGTCAGACTCTCTTTTTGTTTTATTTTCTGGAGTTAAGAAAGGACAGAAAGCGTCTCGGCGCACAATCGCTAGATGGCTTAGACTAGCTATTGAACAAGCATATGCCTTGTCTGGTAAAGAGGTCCCTACAGGAATTAAGGCACACTCTACACGAGCAGTGGCTGCTTCCAAGGCTGAAACTGCTGGAGCCACGCCAGAACAAATATGCAAGGCAGCAACTTGGTCCAGCTACACCACCTTCGTCAAACATTATAGAGTAGACTTGGTGTCGGCAGGCGACCAGGCCTTTGGGCGAAAGGTCCTGCAAGCCATAGTCCCGCCCTAGTTGGTGAGTACTCGATTATCCTCTCTATTGTGGCTGTCCTGAAAGACGAGAAGGGAAAAATGGAGTTACACTTACCGGTAACGTCTTTTCCAGTAGTCTTTCAGGACAGCCCTGGTTACCCACCCGAAGTTATGGAAGGTTTGTTTAATACAGGAACATAGTATGATCTTGATGTTTAATGATGGTTTACTAACATGTTCTTGTGTCTCCCCAGCTGACCGGAGGTGCTCGTATAAAAACTGAGGTCTGGCAGGGGGAGGAGAGTTCTTAAAGGCTGTGCAGTGTTTCCTAAAGGAAGAGGAGGAGCCTATCTCTCTATTGTGGCAGTCCTGAAAGACTACTGGAAAAGACGTTACCGGTAAGTGTAACTCCATTTTTTCAGCAATTTGGCCTACTGTATCTCTTCTATTGGATCAGACTACATGGGCCAGTCTTCACTCCCTATGTGCATCAGTGAGCCTTGGCCGCCGTTGACCATGTCAGCGGTTTACTGGTCTTCCTTTCTTGGGACACTTTTTTTGGTCAGTCCTGACCTCTGCAGCTCGTTTGATGTTTCTGGTCTGCAGTTTTGAAGTTGCTCTGACCCAGTCGTTCAGCCATTGCAATTTGACCTTTCTCAGTCACTCGGCTCCTTATGCTTGCCCATTTTTTTTATGCTTTCAACACATCAGTTTCAGGGACAACATGTTCACTTGCTGCCTAATATATCCCACACACTTTCAGATTGTAATGAGATAATCAATGTTATTATGGTGTGTGTGTGTATGTGTATATATATATATATATATATATATATATATATATATATATATAATATTACACAGTGTGTGTGTGTGTGTGTGTGTGTGTATGTATATGTGTGTGTGTGTGTGTGTGTGTGTGTGTGTGTATATATATATATTATTGTGTGTGTGTGTTAAGATAGAGATATAAATATATATTTCTATTCTTCTAACCTCTGCTTCTGTTCTTTTCTGCCCACAGGTTATCTATATGGGAGTGGTGTTGTACGCTCCAGCTCTAGCCTTTTATGCAGGTAACAAATTTACAGGAACCGACTTATACATTGTATGGGTGCACAAAAGCTTGTGAGCGTCACCTTTCCAGATTAGTGGCTGAAGAGAATGGGTCCCAATTATGTGTGCTCGTCATTGAGGGCTTATTTATAAAGGAGATGGAATCAAAGTGATTCTAAATGCTCATTAAAAATAAAACAAACATGTTATACTTGCTGTATTGGCGTATAACACGCACCCCAATTTTAAGAGAGAAGTTTCAGGAATAAAAAAACGTAAAAATAAATAAATAAACCACTTAGAAGCAAAATAATGGTCAGTGTCCCTCTGCAGCCTCACCATCTTGTACAGCCGTCATCTCCTGTTCACTCGGCATCTGCAGTCACCTACACAGTCCCGCCTCCGCCATCAGCATTGGACCAGCTCCTGTGATTGACAGAACACTGGTCCAATGCCGGTGGTGGAGGCAGGACTGTGTGTGTAAAAAGTCAGAGTCGAGTAAACGGAAGATGACGGCTCGGTGATATCCGGCGGCACTCGTTCCCCTCCGAGTCCGAGGTGCACTATCAGTGTATATCGGTGTATAACACTATTTTCGGGGGGGAAAAGTGTGTGTTATACGCCAATTTAAATACGGTACTAGCTCTGTATAGTGATTTTGCACAGAGCCACCCTGATCCTCCTCTTCTTGGGTCCCCCTGCCTGCTCTCCTGGCTTCTCTACCACCCCCCCCCTCCAAACTGCGAAATGCCCCCATAGCAATGTGGTTGCTATAGAGTTACTTGTGTATGTTCGCTCCCAAGGCCAGCTGTGTGCGTAAATTGCTTTGGTAAAGAGGGTTTGGGGGAGGCAGGAGGGGTGTGTGTTTTTTTTTTTTGTTTTGTTTTTTAACGGTAATGCAGGGAACACAAAAGTAAAGTAGAAAAAAAGTTTGCCTTTTAGAACAACTTTAAAATCTAATATTGCACAGTGCTTCAATAAACTACTAATAAAAAAAAAGGGGGGGGGGAATACAATATAACATATAAATATGCATCAAATAAAACAATAAAGTGATTCCAACTACTCCCAAAGTTAATAAATGATTTCTGTGATAAGACAAATTCCAGACACCACATCTGATTGATTTTAAATCAAAAGAACGACACCCAGATGATCAGGGTCAGAGTCTCTGCTGGTGTACACATGCGCTGGACTGCATTCGAGCCTCGAGATTATGCCGTAATTCTCAAAAGAAATGTGATAAAATCATTGCGCAGATAGTATACAGTTGCAAGAAAAAGTATGTGAACCCTTTTGGGATGATATGGATTTCTGCACAAATTAGTCATAAAACGTGATCTGATCTTCATCTAAGTCACAACAATGGACAATGACAGTCTGCTTAAACTAATAAAACACAAAGAATTAAATGTTACCATTTTTTTTATTGAACACATGTAAACATTCACAGTGCATGTGGAAAAAGTATATGAACCCCTAGACTAATGACATCTCCCAGAGCTTATTGGAGTGAGGTGTCAACCAACTGGAGTCCAATCAATGAGATGAAATTGGAGGTGTTGGTTACAGCTGCCCTGCCCTATAAAAAACACACACCAGTTCTGGGTTTGCTTTTCACAAGAAGCATTGCCTGATGTGAATGATGCCTCGCACAAAAGAGCTCTCAGAAGACCTACGATTAAGAATTGTTGACTTGCATAAAACTGGAAAGGGTTATAAAAGTATCTCCAAAAGCCTTGCTGTTCATCAGTCCATGGTAAGACAAATTGTCTATAAATGGAGAAAGTTCAGCACTGCTGCTACTCTCCCTAGGAGTGACCTTCCTGTAATGACTACAAGAGCACAGTGCAGACTGCTCAATGAGGTGAAGAAGAATCTTAGAGTGTCAGCTAAAGACTTACAAAAGTCTCTGACATATGCTAACAAGAACGTAGAGACGTCATCGACTACGACAAGACGGTGTCTTGTCACATTCGATGCCGTCGCTGCCATCTTGCTATACCCCACACTAACCTTGTATTCTACCGCGCTTGCATCGAAGTGTTATCGAGCATGTGCTGTTTTTCACCGCATACAGATGACTGGTTTTCTCGGCAGCTAACACTTTGCCGGAAAACCCGACGAGAAAATAGAGAGCAGGGTTCTCTGTCTGTCCTGACGGGAAAACTGCTAGGAAACATACACATGGCCGGGATTCCCAGATGCTCTCCTGGCAGTTTTCCTGCCGGGAAACCCGGTCGTGTGTACGAGTCTTTATAGTGTATCCCCCCCCCCCCTTTTTTTTTTTTTTTTTTTTTTTTAATATTAGTAATTTATTGGAGCAATGTGCAATATTAGGTTGATAGTAGTGCATTATACACCTTATCTATACTCTGGGAAGTAGATGACAACCAATTGGACTACATTCATATCTGAAATATCCATTTTTAGCTAAACTAAGATTGTAGTTGATGGACTTGTGTCTTTTTTTTTTTTTTTTTTTTTTTTCAACCTCGCCTACTATGTAAGTTGTGTCAGTTTGCCCCTTCATCCAGATTAAAGTGTATGTAAACCCTCACCCTGTAAAACAACCCATTTAGTTTAGAAATAAACGGCAAAACATTTGTGAATCGCTATTTAAAAAAAAAATATATAAATACTTTTTTTTTCTTCTTTTTTTAATGACTGATCACATTCCCTCTGCTCTCAGTTGCATAAGGATCTTGGAGCTGGGGGAAGAAGCAACACACTGGTCTTCCAAATGAATGGCTGTGCAGGGGGGGGGGGGCATGTTGGCAAAAGTCTGATCATGCTGGGCTGCTCTCATGCCTAGTGTGGTCGGTTTTTAATAGGAAAGCAGGAGGACTGGCCGGAAAGCCTGAGATTTCATATAACGTAAACGATACAAAGAGAATAACCAGATACATTCTCATACAAGTACATGATACATGCCGGCACATATCGGGAATATGATTTTTTTTTATTTTTATAGAGAGATTAATACTGTTCTAAACAGCCACTGAAAAGAAATCCCAAATGTCTGAAATTCTTAATTTGTTTGCTTTTGTTGCAGTTACCGGATTCAGCCTGTGGGGGGTGGTGTTGACTATGGGATTGGTCTGCACTCTTTACACTACTTTGGTAAGACTTCTGAGGTTCGATTATTTTTCATTTATTTTTTATTATTATTATTTTTTATTATTATTATTATTATTATTATTATTTTTTTTTTTTACTTGTTGGGAAAAAAAAGGCAATTTATGGTGTTGCATTTAGAGAATACAGAATGCTTATCTGGTTGTAGCTTTCCACTGTATTACGTGTTTTATGCAGATGTAAATTTACATATTTTTCTGATCTCTGTGCTGGGAGATCAGACAATCTTTTCATGGAAAAAAAGGGGGGGGGTGGAATTTTATAACAATATAAACTCTCAAGAATTACATATTTTTCTGAACTCGGTGCTGGAAGATCAGACAATCTGTGCTGAGAAATTCCAAAACATGTACAATTACTCAGAACTAACAAAAAAATTGTAACCAACACTGGCTACCTGCTGGCCTTCCAGGTTCTGATTGGTAACGGAATGAACCGTGACAGACTGAGATTCTCCTATGTCTAGGGTCACCTTATGTCCACTAGGGCCATAGGGTGACAAAGAATCATAATTCATATATTACATGAGATGGGACATTAATAATAATTCATATGGCAGGACTGGAATATTACAAAGTGGATGTCTTGAGATATCACAAGCTGTTGCCTATTCAATATGGGCACACATGCTTTTAAAAGGTGTTAATTGCATCAGGACCTGAACGACCTTTTCATTGTGTGATTCATTGTGTCTAAAACAATGTGTTAAATTCTCCATTCAGATGTACTGAATTAGGATGTCATTATCTCAAGGAATGTATCTGTCAGTATCGGTGCCGAATTGTCTGTCTAGATAATGTGATTGAGGTTCCTGATAGGTGTGAAGATTATCTGTGATTGTGTATTATTCAAGGTTAATTGAACTCTATTGATGATGCGGTGCCCAGATGTCTAGCTACGGATTAGATAATTAGCCTCAGTGTGTGAATAGGGGGGTGGAGATGGCATTGTCCTGTGATTGGCTGTAACATCTTGTACTGTATAAAAAGCAAGCTAAGATACCATTAAAGTGTTCATATCTTTGGAAGCAAGTGCAGAGCTTAGTCTCGTCTTGATTATGGGAATTGATATGGATCGTGTATGTAGTATTGTCGGAGTGTGTCGGATAAGCTTGTCGTGGTTGGATGGAAGTATAAAGTTGAGCTCATGCCTTCCTCACACCTCATTGTTGGTTATCGGAGTGCTGTGAGCGATGGGTGAAAGAGGACTTGAGGTGCTCAAAGGGTCAGAATTTGCCAAATAGCGCACTCAAATTTGGGCTAATTCAAAATATGTTAACCCCTTCTCACCCGCCCTGGCATCCCCTTTAAATGTTTTTAATTCCTAGGGGTGTGAAGGATGGGTGATCATGTGACCACTGTGATTGGCTGTCCTAGTGGTCACGTGATTGGAGGCCAGCCTCGCTGGCTACTGATGTTTTTTGGGGAACAGGAGCCATTTCTGATAACTCTGCTTTTGTGCTGGGAGCACACAGGAAGCGCGCTCCCAGCACATAAAAATTGCCCGCCCAGCAGGGCATATGTGTGGGCATAACGCCAAAGGGGTGTAGATTGTTTTTTCTTTAGAAAGCACCCACGAAAAAAAAATGTCCCTTGCTCTCTGTGTGGAAGAAGTGATCTCTCTGTAAAGATCGGGCAGGGCCCCTATGAGTCAGAGCTTGCTAAATTTAGAACAAACCGTCTTATCAATGGGTGTGTTGGACCTCTGCAGAGAGACCACGGTTTCCACACCGATCCTTCTCTGCAGCATGCTGGTAGTGTACAGGGCTTTCTAGTCCAGGCTGTGGTCGCTTTCTAAAACAAAAAAAAACTATAAGGGGTTGATTTACTAAAGCTGTAGAGTGCAAAAATGTGCCGAAGCTGTGCATGGTAGCCAATTGGCTTCTAACTTCAGCTTGTTTAATCTTTGACACAAAATACCTGGAAGCTGATTGGTTTCTATGCAGAGCTGCACCAGATTTGTCACTCTTTTTAGTTTTAGTAAATCAACCCCAGTGTGTCTCGCTAGTTAGGGAGTGACACACAAGAAGGCTAGTGATTCACCTCCATGCGGTGTCCTCCTTTTTTTTCTTATTCTATATTCATGTATTAATTAGTCGGGTGGTAATTTTCCAGTGTTGACTGATTTATGCTCTCTTTTCACCAGGGAGGTTTGAAGGCCGTTATCTGGACAGACGTCATTCAGACGATGGTGATGTTTGCTGGACAGCTTGCGGTTATCATTGTCGGTACTGCCAAGGTGGGCGGCATCAAGGAGGTTTGGCAAATTGCCACCGACAACGATAAGATCTCCGGAATAAAGTGAGTGAGCTGTGATGTTATAACACTGCACCCCTTGGTTGCTCCCTTTCTCTTTCCAGAGCAATATGAACAGGTGGAGTTCTACTTTAATCCTTTTTGTTTTGAGTGCCAGTAGGCATTTAAATGGTCATTGTAAGGAGGAAACTATCGCCGTTACTCGCGACCAGCCTAGGTAAACAAGTCTCAGCCTACATGTTCTAGGTTGTGTGGTGGAGACATTTAGGCTGAGGCCACTGTTTATCGTTCACCTGCGCTGGCTGGGAGTAGCAGCGATCCTTTCTCCTTTACATTTACTAGCCCTCTGGATTAGTATTAGGATAAACCTGCACCCCATACTTTCACCTTTACTTTTAGCAGCGCCTAAAGCAATATAACGGGTGGCGGTGAACTGGTCGTAACGGGTGGCGGTGAACTGGTCGTAACGGGTGGCGGTGAACTGGTCGTAACGGGTGGCGGTGAACTGGTCGTGACGGGTGGCGGTGAACTGGTCGTGACGGGTGGCGGTGAACTGGTCGTGGCGGTGAACTGGTCGTGACGGGTGGCGGTGAACTGGTCGTGACGGGTGGCGGTGAACTGGTCGTGACGGGTGGCGGTGAACTGGTCGTGACGGGTGGCGGTGAACTGGTCGTGACGGGTGGCGGTGAACTGGTCGTGACGGGTGGCGGTGAACTGGTCGTGACGGGTGGCGGTGAACTGGTCGTGACGGGTGGCGGTGAACTGGTCGTGACGGGTGGCGGTGAACTGGTCGTGACGGGTGGCGGTGAACTGGTCGTGACGGGTGGCGGTGAACTGGTCGTGACGGGTGGCGGTGAACTGGTCGTGACGGGTGGCGGTGAACTGGTCGTGACGGGTGGCGGTGAACTGGTCGTGACGGGTGGCGGTGAACTGGTCGTAGCTTGATCTGACAGATCTTGGCTGCACGTTGGGTTGTCCTATTTTTGTGCCTGTGTTTGTGTCAATGGCTCATCTGAAAAATGTATACTATGCAATGCCCATCATGTTGGGCAGCATAGTGGCACACTGGGGAGCATAGTGGTTAAGTGGTTAGCACTTCCACATAGCGGGACTAGGGTCGCTAGTTCGAATCCCAACCATGACACTACCACTGCCAAAATACATCCCTGGGAATTAGACCAGTTAGCCTAACCTCAATAGTATGTAAGCTCTCGGAGGCAATGCTAAGGGACTATATACAAGATTTTAGTAATGAGATTGGTATCATTAGCAGTAATCGGCATGGATTCATGAAGAATCGTTCTTGCCAAACCAATCTATTAACCTATGAGGAGGTAAGCTTCCATCTAGATAAAGGCAGGCCCATAGACGTGGTGTATCTGGATTTTACAAAAGCATTTTACATAGTTCCCCATCAACGTTTACTGTACAAAATAAGGTTCCGTTGGCATGGACCATAGGGTGAGTACATGGATTGAAAAATGGCTACAAGGGTGAGTTCAGAGGGTGGTGATATATGAGAACTACTCAGAATGGTCAGGGGTTCTGTGCTGGGACCAATTTTGATTTAATTTATTCCTAAACGACCTAGAGGATGCGATAAGTAGGTCAATCTCTGTATTTGTGGATGACGCAGGTCAATCTCTGTATTTGTGGATGACGCAGGTCAATCTCTGTATTTGTGGATGACGCAGGTCAATCTCTGTATTTGTGGATGACGCTAAGCAATAACTTCTCAGCAGAATGTGGAAACCTTGCAAGAAGATCTGAACAAATGAATGGGGTGGGCAACTACATGGCAAATGAGGTTTAATGTAGAAAAATGTAAAATAATGCATTTGGGTGGCAAAAATATGAAAAATACTCACTAGGGGGAGAACCTCTTGGGGATTCTAGAAAGGAAAAGGACCTGGGGGTCCTAGTAGGCTCAGCAATGGCATGCAATGCCAAGCTGCTGCAAGCAAAGCAAACAGAATATTGTCATGCATTAAAAAGGGGATCAACTCCAGAGATAAAACGATAATTCTCCCGCTCTACAAGACTCTGGTCCGGCCGCACCTTAAGTATGCTGTCCAGTTCTGGGCACCAGGCCTCAGGAAGGATGTACTGGAAATGGAGCGAGTACAAAGAAGGTCAACAAAACTAAACATAAATGGTTTGGAGGATATTGGTTATGAGGAAAGTTTACGAACACTGAACTTATTCTCTCTGTAGTAGAGACGCTTAAGAGTGGATATGATTTCTATGTACAAGTACCGTACTGGTGACCCCACAATAGGGATAAAAAATGTCTGCGTAAGGGAATTTAATAAGACATGTAATAATCAGTAAAATGAGAAGAAAAGAGGTCTAACCTTAAACTTCGTAGAGTGTTCTTTACTGTAAGAGCGGCAAGGATGTGGAATTGCCTTCCACAGGCGGTAGTCTCAGCGGGGAGCATCAATAGTTTAAAAAACTTAGATAAGCACCTGAACGACCACAACATACAGGGATATACAGTGTAAATACATAAAATCACACACATAAGTTGGACTTGATGGACTTTTTTTTTTTCTTATTTCAACCTCGTCTATTATGTAATCTCAAATAACCCTTCCTCTCATTACAGCTTCAACCCAGATCCATTCACCCGTCATTCTGTCTGGTCCCTGGGTATTGGAGGAATTTTCCTGATGCTGTCATTGTATGGAGTGAACCAGGCTCAAGTGCAGCGGTACCTCAGTTCACGGACAGAGAAGGAGGCCGTCATGTGAGTGGGAATGTCTAAAGGGAATGTGGGGCGCTTTTGCATATTTTCTGTTCTTTGTCATGGTTAGCCCAACATTTTAAAATGGGCAGCCTGCCAAAAAGTGAGCTATGAGGGCAGCTATTTAGACCTCCTGTCTGTGCACTTTTTGAATGAAATAAGACAACAATAAAGTTGGCAAAAACTTATTTTAGATTGTGAAAGATATAAAGCTGAGTAAATTGATACCCAACACGTCACGCTTCAAAATTGCGCCCGCTCGTGGAATGGCGACAAACTTTTACCCTTTATCTCCATAGGCGACGTTTAAAAAATTCTACAGGTTGCATGTTTTGAGTTATAGAGGAGGTCTAGGGCTGGAATTATTGCTCTCACTCGACCGTGGCGATACCTCACATGTGTGGTTTGAATACCGTTTTCATATGCAAGTGCTGCTCAAGTATGCATTTGCTTCTGCACGCAAGCTTGGTGGGATGGGGGTGGGTTTTTTTTTTTTGGTTTTTTTCACCTTTTTTTTTTTTGGTTTTTTAACACTATTCTTTAAAAAAATGTGTTACTTTTATTCCTATTGCAAGGAATGTAAACATCCCTTGTAATAGGAAAAAAGCATGACCGGACCTCCTTAAATGAGATCTGGGGTCAAAAAGACCTTGGGTCTCATATTTACACTGAAATGCAATTAAAAAAAAAATTGTAATTTAAAAAAAAAATATATATATTTTTAAGCGCTATGGGCGTTGCTTCCGTTCTGCAATGATATGGAGACAGGTGAGGGGCCATCTTCCCCTCGCTTATCTCCATACCTAATGGGGACAAGAAGCTGATCGCCTCTGCCGTTACTGAAGTGATCTCGCTGCAAATCCGCCGTAGAGACCACTTTTTTATCTTGAAGCAGACCGCCCGCCCGCACTTGTAGAGGATGCCGAGGTTATGGTAGCTAGCTGCTACCATAACAATAGTATTCCTCTTTAAAGTAGCGATGTAAAAACGACGGTGGGCAGTCCAGAAGTGGGTAAACTTCTTCCGGTCTACTGATGTCTTTTGAGGAAAATTAATGAATTTAATCCATTTTAGAAAAAGGCTGTAACATAACAAAATGTGGAAAAGGTGAAGCACTGTGGATACTTTTCAGGTTGACTGTATATCTGACCGGTTTGTTGTGCTACAGGAAGATAACTTTCGAAGTTCTGACGCTGCTCGCTGTGATCTTAGCAGAGTTACTTGAACTGCTATGCCCATCCCTCCAATGCTTCTGCTTATCACAGAAGCCTTTGAACTCATTCACAAAATACAAAGGCTTCTGTGAATGGGCAGCAAGTAAAGAGGGGACGGGCATAGCTGTTCTGTGTGCTACTGTCATCTCACAGCTGTAGTGTATCCTCCCGGGGTTTGTTGTCACATATAAGTAATAGAGATAAGTCAGGAGGTGATATGGCACCTAACTGGACTTGACTCATAGTGTGCCTACATCTATTGCAAAAATTGCTGGACGTCGGCTTTAATTTGTGGCCTTTTTATTTTTGGAGTTTTGCTTTGGCTGCTATTGGCGTGCTAATTCTAAATAAATGTTGTCTTCGCAGGTCCTGCTATGCCGTGTTTCCCTGTCAGCAATTGGTTCTGGCTTTGGGGTGTCTAACCGGCCTAGTGATGTTCGCTTATGACCAAAAGAATAATCTCTTCACCCCTGAAATCAAAGCTGTGCCAGACCAGGTAATTTCCACAGCTTACCAGGTGCTCGTATGGGGAGATGTAGATCACATTGGGATACCCTTGGGAACTACAGGTCCTACCTAGCGTGTTGTGGCAGGGAGCATGTCGTGACAGTCATGAAGTTGCATCGACCACACAACTGTATTTACTCAAACAAACTTTCTAATGTTGTGAAGTAATGTTTGTTAAAAATGTAAGGATGAATATCTCTCGCTCTGCTGATCGATCTCCTGATCATTTATCTTGAGGTTTAGACTCGGCTTACAATAGTGTATCTAAAGCAGACGTGTATTGTCTGTCTTCCTAATTGGAGGGTGTTCACTCTCCTAGCTTGACTTGATGTTATTGACACATAAACTGATAGAAAAAAAATTAAAAAAACAGTTGTCACTGAAACGGGGGTACTTGCCTAAAAAGTTTTTTTTCACTTTTGCGAGATTTCCTATTTGTCATGTCTCTGCGACCAGATGTGATGGGGGGGGGGGGGGGGGATTGCTGTTTTTAGGCATTTCTTGTTCCATCCAAAGTTGAAGAAAGTCTTGGTTTAGATAAGCTATAAAGAAACCCTGTCATCTCATCAACATGGCTGGAAGGTGTCCCAGTGGCGGCTGGTGCTCAAAATTTTTGGGGGGTGCAAACAAACAGGAAAAAAAAAACACATCACTTGCCGCCACTGTGCATCCCCGCCCGCCCAGCACTTACCTGTCTCGGTGGGGTAGCAGGCCGTGGCGGCGATATCCTCCATGTTCCTTGATGTCTTCTCCCATCCTCTGCTGTTCACCTTTTTGGACACCTATTAGGGCCTATGGCTCCAATCAGGTGCTTCCAAAAAATACCCTGCAGCTGTAATTCAGGCTCCTGGTGCCCAAAGAGGGGCAGGGCACCCGACTACGGGGTGACAGTGGTGACCATAGATAGATTTATGCATTGCATTAAAATATCTATCTATGGTGATAGAGAGGGGGCGGCGCTCGTGCGCCCCTTATGGATGCACCGCCACTGTCGTGGCCCCTTAAACAGCCTCCCGAACCTCCATAACCCCCTTATTGGCCCTTACCCGCAACACTTTCCTCTTCCACACCCAGCAACACTATCCAGCACTTTCAGGTATGGAGGAACATGCACATGTCCTAAGTCACTAGGCTCACAAGTCAGTTTGGCTTTGGATTTAGGGGCGAAAGGCGCGGTGAGGGAATGCTAGTAAAGTAAATAAAAGGGGTTCAAGGGGATCATTGTTGGTGTTTCTGTCAGTGCCTTCTGAAAATGCTGGTTTTATGGCTGTACTGCTCATACTGTGACTTAACATGCACATATCATGAAGACCAACAGCACTCTGACTTTGCTTGCTGCATACTTGTTTCGGGTCAGCAATACAAATACTGAAGTCAGAGACTTGGCCTTACAACCTAAAGACCTCCTGTAAATGAAAGGGGTGGGCAACTACATGGCAAATGAGATTTATTGTTGAAAAATGTAAGGCAATGCACTTGGGGGCTAAAAATAAGAACGCAACTTACTAGCTAGGGGGAGAACCTTTGGGGGGAATCCAGGATGTAAAAAGATCTGGGGGTCCTGGTAGATGACAGGCTCAGAAATGGCATGCAATTCCAAGCTGCTGCAAGATAAGCAAGCTGCATATTAGCATGCATTACAAAGGTCTTTACTCAAGAGATAGGATTATAATTCTACCACTTTACAGGATTCTGATCTGGCTACATCTGGAGTATGCCGTCCAGTTCTGGGCACAGTCCTCAGGAAGGATGTGCTGGAACTGGAGAGTGAGTCCAGTGGAGGGAAAAACCAAGCTAATAAACGGACTCAAGGGACCTCGGTTACGAGGATCGACTTCAAACATTGAACGTATTCTGAAAGAAAGTTACCGCTCCATGTGGGTTGTGTTGGGATGATCAGTGTGGTCTCAGGAGATCAAGGGTGCTGGCAATGCACAAGGCAACAAATGGAAAAAGAAAATATGGACAGCCGCACTCCAAAAAACCTTGATGGTTGTCTATTTAAAAAAGGAAAAATGCACTACAAGTCACAGCACACAACACGGGAGTAAAATTACTGTCGCGTTTCGCACTATAAATTCGTAATAAGCACTAATTTATAGTGCGAAATGCGTTTTTTTTTTTTGGAGTGCGGCTGTCCATATTTTCTTTTTCCATTTATTGAATGTATTCTCTCTGGAAAAGTGACGCACGAGAGGGGATATATTGGCGATATAAAAAAACCTCCATGGTAATTCTAGCAATAGGGAAAACTTTTCAGTTTCATTAAGCTAGAAGTGGTTGTAAAGGCAGAAGTTTTTTTTTAATCTTAATGCATTAAGAATAAAAAAAATTCTGGGTGCAGCAGACCACCTAATACTTTACCTAAGGTCCATCTAGATCAAGCGATTGTTGCACAAGAGACTCGACTGTCCAGGACTCCCATCCTCATTGGCTGAGACAGCAGTGTGGCCCCATTGGCTTCTACTGCTATCAGTCAGTGAGCCAATGAGGAGAGAAGGCGGCGGGGCTGGGCCGCAGCTCCATGTCTGAATGGACACGAGAAGCTTGGCTCGGGTGCGACCACAGGAAGCTGTTTGCTGTGGGGGCACTGAACAGGAGGGAGGGACCAGGAGCACCGAAGAGGGACTTGAAAAGAGGAGGATCAAACCATTACACAGAGCAGGTAAGTATGACATGGGGGGGGGGGGGGGGGGAATACAAGATTTTAGTATCACTTTTAAAAGACACATGCCACTCAATGAAATTGGAGGAGGAGCAGTTCAACCTTAAACTTCGTAGAAGTTCTTTACTGTTAGAGCATTAAGGATGTGGAACGCACTCCCACAATTGGTGGTGTTGGCAGGAAGTGTTTGATCATTTTAAAGAAGATGGGACTCCTAGCAAATGCATACTATAGGCATATGGGAAATGATGGTGACATAAATACGCCCACTCAGGTTGACCTGGAAGGACTGGTGTCTTTATCCAACTATGTAACTGGGCAACTATCATTTCAGGAATTATTTTATTTTAATAAAGCATTTATTAAGAAACTATTACTTGTCTTTAATGCATTTGTTTCCTCTCCAGATGGTGCTGTACTTTGTCATGGACATTCTGCAGGATTTTCCTGGCCTCCCAGGTCTGTTTGTGGCCTGTCTGTTTAGTGGAGCCCTCAGGTAGGTAGATGTCCTTGTTCTGGATCTGAGAGAATTCCTATGGGGATTTCTGGGACTGTTATGTCCTACTTATAAAGCTGAGCTTAAAGTGTGAGTGAAGGTTTTTTACTTTATGCATTCTATGCATTAATTTTAAGAAAAAAAATCTTTAGTGTGCATGCAGCTCCCCTCCAAATACTTACCCGAGCCTGATCCTCATCCAGGGATGTGCACGAGAGCCGAGGCTCCTCTGGGTCTCTACCTCCTCATTGATTGAGAGATGGCAGTGTCCAGCTGCTGTCAACCCCAACCAGTGAGGAGGGAGCAGGGGGGCGGGATGGAGCCATGCTCTGTGTGACCCGGGTGACTCGGAAATGAGCACACACGATGGCCCCCTGAGCAAGCAGCTTGCTATGGGGGCACTTCATAACTGGGTGAGGCCAGAAGCACCAGTGGGGGAACCGAGAAGAGGAGGATCGGGGCTGCTCTGTGCAAAACCACTACACTAAGGGCCCTTTCACACTGGTGCGTTTTTGCCACGTTTTTGCGGTAAAAACAGCGCTATTAAAACGCTCATAATATGCATCCTCATGCCCATCTCCATTGAAATGAATTAAAAAAACGCTGTAAAACCGGATTTTTAAAAACGCGGTAAAACACCGCAATTTTACAGCGATTTTACCGATTAATTCATTTCAATGGAGAGGGCATGGGGAGGCAAAAACGCACCAGTGTGAAAGGGCCCTAAGCAAATACATTTTTTTTTTCTCCTCCTTTTCCTCTCCGGGGGGGGGAGCTAGGAGGAGAAGCGTGCTGCAGGGAGTGGGGGCACGCATGTGACATTTTGTTGCTATGACACCAGCAATCCTAGCAACCAGTGAGGATCGAGCACAGCAGAATTGCTGGCTGACGGTCCCGATTGGGCTGTCTGTCAGTCCAGATCCAGACCTCGATCCGCCATTTAGTGAAGGCTGATCTAGGGCATTGTTTGTAAGAAACTTTCTAGTAAGTCTTGTGGTTTGCACACCTCTGCCATGTGGCACAACCAAGCAAGCAAACCGACTTATTTACTAGTTTGGCAAGGCATGTTCTAGGAAGGTGACCCAAGATTGTAGTACAGGTAAAGTGGTGTCTGGGGGTGTTCTTGCTGTGACCTGTGCTATATAACAGACTGCAGATCTCTGTTCTCAGCACTATTTCCTCTGCGTTCAACTCTCTGGCTACGGTTACCATGGAGGATCTCATCAAGCCACATTTCCCCGGCCTCACCGAGTCCAGGGCCACCCTATTATCTAAAGGCCTTGGTGAGTATAATGCCTTAATATAACATATACTTGTGTGTGTGTGTGTGTGTGTGTATATATATATTGTGTGTGTGTATATATATATATATATATATATATAATATATATATTATATATATATATAATTTATTATTGCATATTATGTCGCCACGGCTGTGGTAATTACTAAGGCAGTGAAACTGATCAGATCACCTGCTGTGCAAAATAATGGAAAGCCTAAAAACATGACCTGTCGGGGCGCTTTGAGGACTGAAGTTGAGAAACGCTGGTCTAAGCGTTACAGTTCAGTATATGCACCATTCCCATCTATTTCTTAAACCAGTGTCAACAGGACGGGACGTGCTCTAAAATCCCCATAGTGTAGTCGCAGCAATGAAATTAAGTGTGTGTGAGTGTGTAAAGTCAGTTTTTGATTTATTTTTTGGTTAGATTGGAGAAGCCTACCCCCTGCCATTATGCTATAGGTGAGGATACTTGCTGTCTGTGAGGAGAAGGTTTCCCTGTGATGCTCCCTCTGCTGAGTCATCCTAGAGCTCTGCAGTCAGCATCTAGCATGAGCTTTGATTGCTTTTCAGTGTGAACAATATAGGTCTGTCTCATCAGGAGGAGTGTCGGACATCTGCAGAGAAGCCACTGCTTCCACACACAGAGAAAGGGTCCATTTCTTATGGCATACTGGCAGGGGACAGGCTTTTCTACTAGGGCTGTGACTGCTTTCTAAAAAAAAAAAAATTGAATACACCTGGATGCATTGAGCTGATTTAAACTGAAAATTCTTTAAAGCTTTAAAGCCGACCTCCATAAATATATGCACATAAGTTTAAGCAAGTTTGGTTTAATCAAATCGTCCACGTCCTATAAAGGTCTTGACTGCTGGGGACACTGCTATGTGCCGCAAGTAGCATTGGTTGCATACAGTAAGCTGTCCTGTGGAGAGGCAGGAGTAACTTCCCTCTGCTTGTCGGTGAATACCAGGCAAGCAATTTAGTACAGTATGCGCATATACCGTATTTGCCGGCGTATAAGACGACCCCCTATTTTTCCAGGAAAAATGTTGGTTTTAGGATATACTCGCCATATAAGATGACCCCCTTCCTACTAGTCTTTCTGGCCGCTGACGGGAGCAGCCGCTGACGGGAGCAGCCGCTGACGGGAGCAGCCACTGTTGGGAGCAACCGCACAGTGAGGTCTAAGAAAAGCCTGACGGGAGCAAAAGCAGGCTTTTTTCAGATCTCACTGTGCAATTACATTACGTGCCTCCACTGTGCCGCCACGTGCCTCCACTGTGCTAGCTAAGACAATCTCCCTACCTTGCGTTCTTTTCACATTTTGGCTTCCAGGCTGCAGGCATTTATGATTCAAAAGCCGCGCCTCCTATTTAGACTGTTTCGTGATAGGCAGAACACTAATTTGCCCAGCAGGGCCTCTGTTCAGTGTTCCGCCTATCACGGGTGTCCTCTCGTCTGAGAATGATTGATAGGCAGAACACAGAATCAGGGAAAGAGGACAGCCGACGCGTTTCACACTGGTTCAGTCATGGCTAAAATAATATTAGTCATGACTAAGCACTGAACCAGTGTGAAACGCGTCGGCTGTCCTCTTTTCCTGATTTTTTTGCTGTGATTCTGTGGTGAATTTTTTACTGTTTTTACAATTAAAGACAACTTAAGAGTTTCCTTTGGAGTGCGGCTGTCCATCCCTTTGATATCTACAAAGCCATCTACAACTCTGCCCCGAGCGACATCACCAATCTCATCTCCAAACCTATCCCAAACCGTCCTCTCCGCTCTTCTCAAGACCTGCTACTGTCAAGCTCTCTTGTCTCCTCCTCCCATGCTTGTCTCCAGGATTTCTCCAGAGCCTCTCCCATCCTCTGGAACTCACTACCTCAACCTGTCCGGCTATCCCCTACTCTTGCTACCTTCAGGCAATCCTAAAAACAGTTTTTCAGGGAAGCCTATCACGTCTCCAACTAATCTTTTACCACTTCCATCAGCTCATTCCCCACAGTTGCAACCTTTTTGTACCATCTGCCCCACCCTATTAGATTGTAAGCTCTTCTCAGCAGGACCCTCTTAATCCTATTGTATTGTAACTGTATTGTCTCCCTTTTATAGTGTAAAGCACAGCAGTTACTGTTGGCGCTATATATGATCCTGAATAATAATAATGGTTGCATGGCTAGCCTGGAGTGTGACTTGTGCCCATACTTGGCCTCTTTACTGTGGCGTCTTTCAGACTTGAATGTACTGTTGGTCATGGTGAGCTTTTTGGATCCAAGCGCTGACGTCAACAGTAGGGATGAGCTTCGGCGTGTTCGCACACTCCACGTGCAGAGCCCCGCCAGGAAGTCTGCACGGCGCTGCACTAATCACAGGCAGGGAGACATTGTCTCAATGCTCAGCTGCAAGGATCGGGAAATGCCTCCCTGTGGGCAGCAGTTAACCACTTGGTTACTGCCCCATAGTCAAAAGACGTCATGTATTTAAAGATGGATATCTCGGTAACGACAGCTGCTGCTGCCACCAGCGAGGTATCTATCTTTAGTGCCAACGTTCATGTAAATAATGGCGGTCTCCCCCCTCCCGCCACTCTCCCGCGCCCTCCGCCGCTTACCGGAGCCGTCGGTAGCGGCGGAGGCGATCGGGTCCGTTCGGCAGCTGTGTGGGGATGCGAGTGAGGGAAAAATCGCCCCCACCCGTCCCCATAGCTCTGCTGAGGCGGAAGTGACGTCAAAACGTCAGTCCCGCCCAGCGTCTTAAAGAAACATTTTTTTTCTGTCATTTGAAAAAATAACAGTTTAATTTTTTTTCTTTTTTTGCATTTAAGTCTAAATATGAGATGTGAGGTCTTTTTGACCCCAGATCTCATATTTAAGAGGACCTGTCATGCTTTTTTATATTACAAGGGATGTTTACATTCCTTGCAATAGGAATAAAAGTGATATTTTTTATTTTTTTATTTCAGTGTAAAAAATTATAAACTAAATTAAAAATAAATAAGAAAACAAAACACTTTTTTTTTTTAAACGCCCGTCCCGACGAGCTCGCGCACAGAAGCGAACGCATACACGAGTAGCGCCCGCATATGAAAACTGTGTTCAAACTACACAAGTGAGGTATCGCCGCGATCATTGGAGCGAAAGCAATAATTCTAGCCCTAGATCTCCTCTGTCACTCAAAAAATGCAACCTGTATAATTTTTTAAACATCGCCTATCGAGATTTTTAAGGGTAAAAGTTTGACGCCATGCCACAAGCGGGCGCAATTTTTAAGCGTGACATGTTGGGTATCATTTTACTCAGCGTAACATTATCTTTCACAATATATAAAAAAAATTGGCAACATTTATTGTTGTCTTATTTTCTAATTTAAAAAAGTGTTTTTTTTGGGGTTTTTTTTTTTTAAAGCGCTTGTAAGACCGCTGTGCAAATACGGTGTGACAAAAAGTATTGCAATGACTGCCATTTTATATATATATATTGTATGTTTGGGGGTTTTAAGTAATTTTTCTAGCGAAAAAAAAATGTTTTAGTCTCGTAAACACCGAATCTGAAAAACAGGCTCGGTAATCAAGTGGTGTTTAACCACTTGATTACCGAGCCTGTTTTTCAGATTCGGTGTTTACGAGACTAAAACATTTTTTAGTTTCTGAAATCATGTGTCCCTCAACCAACAGGAAACCATTTAACAATAATTTCACAAGTCTTATTTTTTGTTTCATTTGACAGTTACTTAATTTAGAACCATTAAAAAATAAAAAAACAGTCTGATGTTCTTCATGTATAGCGTTGTGTGACCGACCATACACCATTCATTTCTTATTCCTCTGCAAAAATTACCCCAGATAATTTCTGCACCTCTTCATCCCACATTACGGAGGAATACAGCGTATACTTGAAAACTGTGTGGTAAATTCTCATGTCCCGCGCAGGTTCCCTCGCCTACTGCGGACATTTGAGCCACTCAGTTTGAGGTATCCTGACACCCCATTGGATTCTGGGTACGAGTTCCAGGTGGCGCATGATGTCACGTTTCTTATGTTTGCACCATTTTCATGTTCCTCAGTGCTCCACAATTGTTTTATAACCCCCTGTGTTTTGGAAACCTCCCAACTTTTCAGCCCTCCATTAGGTGTGTATTGGATTATTAATAATATAATTGGGTTGTAGATTGGAATTTGTTTACAGTGATGGTGAACCTTGGCACCCCGGATGTTTTGGAACTACATTTCCCATGATGCTCCACTCCACTGCAGAGTGCTTGAGCATCATGGGAAATGTAGTTCCAAAACATCTGGGGTGCCAAGGTTTACCATCACTGACTTATAAGATGTTGGTCATCTGCCAAGTAGAAAACTAGCCCAGGTTTACAAATGGGATAAAAGTTTAACTAAAGATTTTGGAGTGGAGATGGATTATAACACCTGTCAATTTTATTGCTGTCTGCCCTCATTAGGGAGCTTCACCCTCTCTATTTGTCTTGTTTACCGTTATCATTTGAAAGCAAAAGATAATCCCCACATTTTTTTTGTTGTCCACAGAAACGTAATAGAAAATAAATCTTCCAATGGTGGCAGCAGTTCTTGGGGGTCCCCAAGGGATTCCCCTAATCCACAGGGCTTTCCTATCACTTCCTGTTTTGGCTATAGGACAGGAAGTGAAGGTAAATCTCCCCAATGGGACATAGATGGCAAAAATAAAACTGACAGTGATTATAAACCCCCCTGTACGCTATCCAAAACGCATAACAAAGTTTTGCCTTTAGTCTCCTACTTTAAAAGGGGTTGTAAAGGTTGGTTTCTTTATTTTCTAAATAGGTTCCTTTAAGCTAGTGCATTGTTGGTTCACTTGCTTTTTTCCTTCCATTTCCCTTCTAAAAAAATGTTTTTCTTTGTCTGAATTTCTCACTTCCTGTTTCTCCTCGGTAAGCTTGCCCCCATCATCCGAGACTTTCTGGCTGGGGATTAGTCAGCATGCTCTAGGGTGGCCACATTTCCAAACTGCCATTTAGGGACACCCCCCCTTCCTAAAAATCAGCTTGTGCTGTAATGAATCCCAGCATAGCCGGGGGTGGCGGGTGTGCGATTTACCCAGAAGCACTGATCGGGCCCCCCACCAAATAAGGCTGCAGCGTTGCCACTTTACTCACTGACAGTACTTGTCCTGGCCAGCCGAGAACCGTTTTACCTTGTGTCTAATCACTGTAGAGCCAGAGTTGGAACAAGAGGCGGGATTTATGATTTCTCCAATCACAAGCAGGGGGTGGGGTTGTGCCTCCTCCCAGCCAGGACAAGTACTGTCAGTGAATAAAGTGGCAATATGGCAGCCTTTTTTTGGGGGCATCAGATCAGTTCTGGGGGGTGGCTGTGTCGGTTTTATTCCGGGACAATGTATTGTCCTGGTATGTAGGTAACCGGGACAGACCTACAAAATGCGGGACTGTCTCGGGCAATCTGGGACACTTGGTCACCCTAGCGTGCTGGCCCCCCTCCCTTGGGACTACATCCCTGCAGGGAGATGCTGTGAACGTTCACAGGGATGTAGTCCCAAGGGAGGGGATGAGAACGCTGATTAACCCCCAGCCAGAACAGCTCGGATGATGGGGACAAGCTTACCGAGAAGGAACAGGAAGTGTGAAATTCAGACAAAGAAAAAAATCCTTTAGAAGGGAAATCGAAAGGAAAAGGTAAGTGAACCAAGAATACACTAGCTTAAAGGAACCGATTTAGAAGAAAAAAAAACCTTTACAACCCCTTTAAGAAAAACGCTGATCTAATCCATAACTTTATATTTTCCAAGGGTCCCTCCACACAAATCTGTTCCACATGGACGTTTGTCGTCCAAGTGCAATGACGGTAACAATATTGTCATGTGCAAGTTATTTTAATTTGGAAATATAACTGTGGAATGTTTACATCTGGCATTCATTCCAACAACGTGCTTGTTTAGTAACTATCAAGTGTGCAGTGACAGTCAAAGTAGAACTATAAGCAAAATAAAAATTGATATATAATGTAGCCTGTCACTATCAGGAGTGAAAGTTTGCTTGAGAGGCGATATAATCACACTGGCAACTATTAGGCCTCATTCACACGTCCAAAACCTGCCATGGTGCGACAAGGATACTGCGGATACCTTTGGCTGGGATCCCAGACATTGCGATCAGAAGCAGCTGCTCAGTCTATACAGCTCAATGAAAAGCTGAAAGTAGCCAGGGCTGCCTCCGGCTGTAAGCATGTACACTATATTGCCAAAAGTATTGGGACACCTGCCTTTACACGCACATGAACTTTAATGGCATCCCAGTTATAGTCCGTAGGGGTTCAAAATTGAGTTGGCCCCCCTTTGCAGCTTTAACCTCTTCAACTCTTCTGGGAAGGCTGTCCACAAGGTTTTAGGAGTGTGTCTATGGGAATGTTTATCCATTCTTCCAGAAGGACATTTGTGAGGTCAAGCTCTAATTCATTCCAAAGGTGTTCTTTGGGTTGAGGTCAGGGCTCTTTGCAGGCCAGTCAAGTTCCTTCACCCCAAACTCGCTCACCCATGTCTTTATGGGCCTTGCTTTGTGCACTAGTGCACAGTCATGTTGGAGCAGGAAGGGGCCATCCCTAAACGTTCCCACAAAGTTGGGAGCATAAAATTGTCTAAAATGTCTTGGTATTCTGATTCCTTAAAGGGGTTGCAAAGGTAAAAGTTGTTTTACCTTAATGCATCCTATGCATTAAGGTAAAAAAACATCTCACTGCACTGGCCCCTCCCGAGTCCCCGTTTTACTTACCTTACCGTTCGAAACTCCCGGGCACGTCCACGTCATCCTCTTTGGTTCCCAGCCTGGCCGTTGATTGGCTAGGCTGGGCAGATTGATAGCAGCGCAGCCATTGGCTGGTGCTGCTGTCAATCACAGCGGATGATGCGGCGCAAGGTCCATAAAGATATGGATGAGCGAGTTTGGGGTGGACCTCAACCCAATAGAGCACCTTCGGGATGAATTGGAGGGGAGAATGCGAGCCAGGCCTTAACCACCAATGCCTGACCTCACAAATGTGCTTCTGGAGGAATTGTCAAACATTCCCTTAGACGCACTCCTAAACCTTGTGGACAGCCTTCCCAGAAGAGTTGAAGCTGTTCTAGCTGCAAAGGGTGTGCCAACGTATTATTGAACCCTTCAGACTAAGACTGGGATGCCAGTAAAGTTCACAAGTGTGCAGGGCTGGACTGGGACAAAAATGTGGCCCTGGACTTCATCCAGACCGGCCCAGGACACAACACATCAGGGCCCATCACAGCACATCAGGGCACACCACATCGGGGCACGTGGCACATCGGTGGGAAAAGGCACATCGGGGCACAGGGCACAATATGGTGCACATCGTTTACCAGCCAGCATGCAGAGTAGCGCAGGAAGTGTGTGTAATATGTTCTCTCTCCTGTTACGGCACTCACGCTGCTCCCCGGTGGCCCCTCCTCTCTTCTCGTCCATCCCAGATGATGTCACAAGCAAATGAGGATGAACGAGAAGAGAGGAGGGGCTGCCAGGGAGCAGCGTGAGTGCCGTAACAGGAGAGAGAACATATTACACACGCTTCCTGCGCTACTCTGCATGGTCACTAAATCTCGATCTACCTGTCGGGGGCCAGCGGACCTCCGACAAGCCCACTGAGCTATCGGCCCACCGGGAAGCTCCCGGTAGTCCCGATGGCCAGTCCATCCCTGCGAGTGTATAAAGGCAGGCGTCCGAATACTTTTGCCAATATAGTGTATCTGCACATTTTAACAGTTAACTACCATTGGACCCTACAGTTTCCCTAGAGTTTATAATCAATCTTTGTATAACCTTCTGAGCAAAATGAGATCAAAGAGCAAAATAATCAGATTAAAGAAAATGGACAGAATTAGGAAAATTATTAAATTGGTGACCGTTGTCAAATTTTCCATTTGAAAAAGATTGTCATTACTGATGGAAAAGGCACAGGCGACAATATGGATGGCTGAAATGTTCGGTGTATATTGGTGGAATTGGATGCTGCTGCCATGTAGTAAATAGTCTTGCAGAGATTTTAGCTCTCATTCATCCCTCTATATTCCTGCTGTGTTGAGAGTTTGCCTGGTCTAGTTATCTCCAATTTATTTGCAGCTTTCGGTTATGGACTCCTCTGCCTGGGAATGGCCTACGTCTCCTCTCTGATGGGCTCCGTCCTGCAGGTAAATGTTCTTTGTCCTTTGTAGCATAAAGCATATCTGAACCTCATCTATTGCAGCTTACCAGTACAGTGGAACCTTGGTTTACGAGTAACACGGTTACATGTACGCCCGTGTGCCCAGCCGTGCCATTCTGATGACTTATATCGTCGTGCGGCGGTCCTTAAGTGGTTAACCACTTAAGACCCGGACCTTTAGGCAGGTAAAGGACCTGGCCAGTTTTCGGCACTGCGTCGCTTTAACTGACATTTGCGCGGTCGTGCGACGTGGCTCCTAAACAAAATTGGCGTCCTTTTTCCCCACAAATAGAGCTTTCGTTTGATGGTATTTAATCACCTCTGCGGTTTTTGTTTTTTTTGCGCTACAAACAAAAATAGAGTGACAATTTTGAAAAAAAAACAATATTTTTAGCTTTTTGCTATAATAAATATCCCCCAAAAAATGTATAAAAAAACACATTTCTTTCTCAGTTTAGGCCGACACGTATTCTTCTACATATGTTTGGTAAAATAAGCGTTTATTAATTGGTTTGCGAAAATTTTATAGCATTTACAAAATAGGGGATAGTTTTATGTCATTTTTATTCATTTATTTTTACTAGTATTGGCGGCGATCAGCAATTTATTTTTTTTTTATTTATTTTTTTCGTGACTGTGACATTATGGCGGACACATCAGACACTTTTGACACATTGTTGGGACCATTGTCATTTTCACAGCGAAAAGTTCTATAAAAATGCACGGATTACTGTGGAAATTCCAATGGCAGTGAAGGGGTTAACCAATGGGGGGCGCTGTAGGGGTTAAGTATTACCTAATGTGTGTTTCTTACTGTAGGGGGTGCGTGGCTGGATGTGACGTCACTGATCAGCGTTCCCTATGACAGGGAACAGACGATCATTGACACTGCGACACAGAAGAACAGGAAAGGTTTGTTTCCACTCATCTCTCCCCGTTCTTCAGCTCCTGTGACCGATCACGGGACACCGGCGGCGATCGGGTCCCACGGGCGCAGTCACTGAGCTTCAGACCAGGGCGGCGCGCTCGCGATCCACGGCTGGGTTCTTAAAGGGGACGTACATGTACGCCCTTGTGCCCAGCCGTGCCATTCTGTCGACGTATATTGTCGTGCGGCGGTCCTTAAGTGGTTAAATAACCAATATAAAAACTACTCAAACATGTGAAAGAAACCGCAATATAAGAAGCCTTTAAGTGAAGGCAATCAGTCTGATGACCACAGTCTCCAAGTGATGACACACAGCCCACAGCTGGCTGACACATTTTCAAAGGGTAACCTTCTTTTTAAGAGCCTACTAGGCTCTGAGGAAGAAGGTTACACTACGAAACGCATCAGAAAGCTGTGGGCTGTGTGTCATCATTTGGAGACTGTGGTCATCAGACCGATTGCCATCACTTAACCACTTAAGGACTGCCTAACGCCAATATTCGTCGGCAGAATCGCACGGCTGGGCACAGGCAAGTACAGGTACGTTGCCCTTTAAGTGCCCAGCTGTGGGTTGCGCTCCGCGCTCTTGACCCGGTCCAAAGCTCCGTGACTGCGCCCGTGGCTACGATTGCTGCCGGTGTCCCACGGTCGGTCACAGGATCTGAAGAATGGGAAGAGGTGCGTCTAAACAAACCTTCCCTGTTTTTTCTCTGTGGCTTGTCACTGATCGTCTGTTCCCTGGAGCCACGCCCCCCTACAGTAAGAATCACTCCCTTAGGGCACACTTAACCCCTACAGCGCCCCCTAGCGGTTGACCCCTTCACTGCCATTGTCATTTTTCGCAGTAATCCGTGCATTTTTATAGCACTTTTCGCTGTGAAAATGACAATGGTCCCAAAAATGTGTCAAGTGTCCGCCATAATGAATGAATGAATGAATGAAAAACTTATATAGCGCGGCACATGCGAACTGAATCGCCTCTGGGCGCTTGTTGTTTCTGTCTCTCTGGTCATCAAAAGAGCAGAGTTTTTATCTGTCTTCTGAAGGTCAGGTGGTTTTCCTCCAACCGAATGCTGGTTGGTAAAGCGTTCCATAGTCTGGGACCTTGTCGCAGTCACAAAAAAATTGCTGATCGTTTACTAGTAAAAAAATATATATATTAATAAAAATGCCATAAAACTATCCCCTATTTTGTAAATGCTATAACTTTTGCGCAAACCAATCAATAAACGCATATTGTAATTTATTTTATTTTTTTACCAAAAATACGTAGAAGAATACGTATCGGCGTAAACTGAGGAAAATAATTTTTTTTCAAAATTGTCGCTCTATTTTTGTTTAAAGCGCAAAAAAAAAAAACGCAGAGGTTATCAAATACCACCAAAAGAAAGCTCTATTTGTGGGAAAAAAAGATGGCAATTTTGTTTGGGAGCCACGTCGCATGATCGCGCAATTGTCAGTTAAAGCGACGCAGAGCCGAATCGCAAAGAGTGGCCTGGTCCTTTTACCTGCATAATGGTCCGGGTCTTAAGTGGTTAAAGGCTTTTTCTATTGCAGTTTCTTTCACATGTTTTTGAGTAGTTTTTATATGGTTATTTAATAAACTCATCTAAGAATAATGCACAAGGCTGGTGCGCGTTTTTTTTTTTTTCCAAAAATATGTTTGGGGGTTCTAAGTAATTTTCTAGCAAAAAAATGCAGATTTGTAAATGGTGTCAGAATCGGCCCCGAAATTTGGCACTTTATATGAGGCATAAAACTTGCAACTCTGCACTCTTCAGGAGCTGATGCTAATGTGTATCTCAAATTAATAAGATATATAGACTGTTGGAACAGGGTCTAAAATGAACAGGAGGGTGTATATATGAATGGAAGCCTGTTATTAAAGTCCAGTGTGATACTAAAATCACAGCGTATATATGAGCATATCTGTTCTGCAGTGGTTACTGGGCTGCTTTCAGAACTGGTGCACTGCAGAACACTTGCCCGGTTACCTGCACTTTTCCATAGACTTCTATTATTACCTGCGGATTTGGTGCACTTCAGAAAGGCGCCACACCTGCAGGATATAATAGAAGTCTATGGCAAAGTGCAGCTAACCCACAGAAAAGCCACAGGTGCACTGCGCTGCCCCCTCGGTGTGGGTAAACCACAGCGCATCAGTGTGAAAGCAGCCTTAGGCCCCTTTGACACGATCAGTCTGACCCAATCAGACAGCCCTCGTCACCTCTTTTGAGCCACAGATGTAAACGGACTTGTGGCCATATACCCACCTACCTCCAATTCAATCTGATAAAGGGGGTGATCTCCCCTTCCATCTGGGCAGATCGGATCAGAGGGCCCATGTAGTATAGTGGACCGTGTCCATGTCCATGCTGCATATGCAGAGTGGACATGGACCTGTCATCAGCCCCCTCTGCTCATTGTGGCCCACGCCCGGTTACTAAATGGCTTAAAGTGAAGTTCCACCCATTTTTTTATGTTTGTCTGTGCTGCATGCCCTAATCTCATAGTGTTCAGAATGGACAATTTTTTATTTATGTTGTTGCTTGTAAATACCTTTATTTTGTAGTCCTTCATTACTTCCTCCTCCTTATTAGCCTAGGCTATTAAGTCACAAGGCTGTTTGCAAGGGTTTCTGGGATAGGCATCATGTTTCCCAGTAGTCCTTGCAAACCTGACTGAAACCTATTACATTGCTTGTGCAGCACTGAGCATGTGCGAGATATGCAAAGCTGAAATCCAGGAAGTCATACAGTTTGGCTTGATGATGCCCACACTTAAGATGGCCACGATCTATTTCTGGATTATAATCTAGATAATCTAAATGCTGTAACAACCTAACAAAACAGACCTTAGTTTACAGACTAACTTTACTAGAATACATTAAGCTTGTGTATTACAGGGGTATTTATATTTAAAAAGTGAAATTGTGGGTGGAACTCCCCTTTAAGTGGCCCTCATTCTTCAAAAGGTTGGACACCCCTGTCTTACAGGAACTCATTGCTCCAATTTTATTGTTACCAGTTGTGGAAGCAAGCTAGCACCTCTTCAAGGCAGAGGGAGTCATTAGACTGGAGGCATCTCCTACCTCTGATCACTGGATTATAGTGACAGTGTTATTGGGTAGCAGGGTGTAGCTGCTTGATGATGGCTTCTACATTCTGGGATATGGCAGCTTCCTTGCAGCCACACTGTGGTATAGGTGACCTACTCGGCCTACACACCAGCAGCTGTCCATGTTGGAGAAGTCAGTTGTGAATTATATTAACACTGTTGGAAGACTTGCTTGAGTCTAGTCTATCTCTGCTATTTCAATTATTTATTTATTTTCCCCTACAGGCAGCGCTAAGTATTTTCGGCATTGTTGGAGGCCCCCTCCTTGGTCTCTTCTCTCTTGGATTATTCTTTCCTTTTACCAATGCTATTGTGAGTATAGTCTTACTTTGACAAGTTTCCCTTGTACCTCTTTTATTATATCACTATCGATTATTTCCTGTTTTCAGGGGGTTGTTTAAAGTTGGAGATGTAAATGCAGACCTCCTTAAAGCGGAAACTCAACTCACCCCAACAAAATGGTCTTACTTTGTCCCTCCCATCCTCTTCCACACATGCAGATTTTTTTTTAATTAATTTTTTTAGGGATATTTCCCTTTTTCTTCAGGGTTTCTTGTCTAGGCTGGGCCCTCCTGCCTCCTAAGTCACAGCTATCCCAGGAGGCGGTATGTTTATGGGTGTATATCCCAGGAGTAAGCTCTAGTTTATGTACATACAAGGTGGATGTTGCTAATGCGCACACACATGCCACCGGGCCAGTGTTGCTAACCTACCAACTTGAAAATTTACTGGCACGACACCTGAAATTTACTGGCATTTCACAAAAGTTACTAAATTACATTTTTAGGTGTAAATTTCAGTATTTAGGCTACAAACAAGTACGCTAGGCAAATAGCAATGTGATTTAAGGTAGATATTCAGGTAAAAAAAAAACATATTTTTGTTATTTTCGATATAATAAGGGCAAATTATTTAGTCACATCACCCCCTGCCTCTATCCCCCTCTGCCACCAACACCGCCGGCCTTCACCCCCCTCTGCGGTGCCTCCAATCTCCCTCTGCCTCCAATCTCCCTCTGCCTCCAATCTCCCTCTGCCTCCAATCTCCCTCTGCCTCCAATCTCCCTCTGCCTCCAATCTCCCTCTGCCTCCAATCTCCCTCTGCCTCCAATCTCCACCTGCCTCCAATCTCCACCTGCCTCCAATCTCCACCTGCCTCCAATCTCCACCTGCCTCCAATCTCCACCTGCCTCCAATCTCCACCTGCCTCCAATCTCCACCTGCCTCCAATCTCCACCTGCCTCCAATCTCCACCTGCCTCCAATCTCCACCTGCCTCCAATCTCCACCTGCCTCCAATCTCCACCTGCCTCCAATCTCCACCTGCCTCCAATCTCCACCTGCCTCCAATCACCCCCTGCCTCCAATCACCCCCTGCCTCCATAGTCCTCTTCCTCCATCCCCCTCTGCGGTGCCACCAACAACCCCTGTCTCCAACCCTCTGCGGTGCCACCATCCCCCTCTGCAGTGCCACTAACACCCCCTGCCTGACATTTACGAACGGGGGGAAAAAAGTGCCCGTTTTTATGAACTGCCCGTAAAAATACGGACAGTTGGTAACACTGCATCTGGCACTACAGTGCCTATTCACCAGAAACTTGCATCATTTGTGCACACACCAGTCTCTGCCAGAGCTAAGATGCCTGGAGAAGACTCGCGGGGCAATCTGATATGCAATATGCAAAGCAAATAGCTTTGAACACTCTTATTCCCTTACCCTTTTGAGTGTTGACCTATGGGGGTAAATTGGTTGCGCAATACTCCTGAGAGAGGAGTCCCTGGCCCCCCCTCCAGCTCCTCCCGTCTACTTCTCGATGCCCATTTATACTGCTTAATTTACTCCAGACCAGTCCTCAGATCCCTGTATCATTTTTTCCCCCTATTTATAGTTTTTATTAGTCTATTAACCGCTTAAGGACCGCCTCCTGCACATTTACGTCGGCAGAATGGCACGGCTGGGCACATGCATGTACAGGTACGTCCTGTGCTAGTGCCCAGCCGTGGGTCGAAGCTCCGGGACCGCGGGACCCGCGGACCCGATTGCCGCTGGAGTCCCGCAATCGGTCCCCGGAGCTGAAGAACGGGGAGAGCCGTGTGTAAACACAGCTTTCCCCGTTCTTCACTGTGGCGGCGTCATCGATCGTGTGATCCCTTTATAGGGATACACAATCGATGACGTCACACCTACAGCCACACCCCCTACAGTTGTAAACACACATTAGGGAACACATAACCCCTTCAGCCCCCTTGTGGTTAACTCACAAACTGCAATTGTCATTTTTCAAAATAAACAATGCATTTTTTGCTGTGAAAATGACAATGGTCCCAAAAATGTGTTAAAATTGTCCGAAGTGTCCGCCATAATGTTGCAGTCACGAAAAAAATCGCTGATCTCCACCATTAATAGTAAAAAAATAAAAAAAAATGCAATAAAACTATTCCCTATTTTGTAAACGCTATAAATTTTGCGCAAACCAACCGATAAATGCTTATTTTTTTGTTACCTAAAATAGGTAGAAGAATGCGCATCGGCCTAAACTGAGGAAAAAAAAATTTTTTTTTAGATATTTTTGGGGGGATATTTATTATAGCAAAAGCTCTATTTTTGTTTATAGCGCAAAAAAAAAACGGCAGAGGTGATCAAATACCACCAAAAAAAACTCTATTTGAGTGAAAAAAAGGACGCCAATTTTGTTTGGGAGCCACGTTGCACGACCGCGCAATTGTCAGTTAAAGCGACGCAGTGCTGAATCGCAAAACCTTGCCGGGTCCTTTAGCTGCCTAAAGGTCCAGGTCTTAAGTGGTTAAAGGAGCCAAAAAAAAAGAGAGAAAGTTGCTCATTCCCCTTTAGGGGCACGTGTGAGGGGACGATGCCTACAGCTGTGTTTGATTGCTCAATTCTCAGTGTTGGACCTGGCAGGGGATAGATGCAGCGCCGTGCTGATGCTGCATCCACCTAGGTAAGTATAATTATAATTCGGCAAAAAAAAGAAAACGCTATACTTTTTTAAGTTCCGCTTTAAATGTAAGGGGATCCTAGATGACTCCTAAAGAAAAAAGGGGAATCTATCAAGGTTTCTAGCATACAGTAGCTGCCTAAATGGACACATGTGTCTTCAAATGTAAAAAGTTAGTATGAACTTTATTAATGTCAAATTGACAAATACAAAAAGACAACCCTCCACTTTATTTTAAAATAAGACAACGTTGTCTCATAGGTAGACCAGACATAACATCACTCCGAACCATAAAGGGTTTGCCCCCTCACAAAGGTAATAATCGTTGAGTCACATGGGACCCTAAAATGAAATACAAACCAATAAAGGATGCATAACTGCCCCCCAGTTGACAATAATAACCAACCAATGGATATGCCAATGAATACCGCTGCCACAAATTGACTCTGGATTGTAAAGCAACCTGCAATTCCATGCAGTTGGAAAATTAGTTCACTGAACGGACAAGTAGATCCAATTGGACAGCAAAAATATGCAGGATTATTAAATGATATTGTAAATGTTATGTAATGTCCTCTAGTTGGCCTAGTGGCCCTATATTTAAGAAATTGTATCGATTTTGGCAATATTGGCATTAGTCACTCAAGTTGGTATTGAGTACTGCGTCCTGAAGAAACTCATGTGATTACAGCAAAACCCGTTGACATCATCGCGCAATGATATCACTGAACCACGCCTCCACGCACTGAGCTGTCAGTTGTATCCATCCAAGTAGGGTGCTTTACAATCCTGATTTAATGGGTGACAGTGGTATTCATTGCTTTTTATTGGCACATCCATCATTACTGGCAGGTCAGTCTTGTGTTTGCTCCACGTTGTATAATGCCATTTTCTCATTCTTTCTCCTCACACCCTCTCCTTCATTCAGGGAGCCATCAGTGGTCTGATTGCTGGGCTAGTCGTGGCATTTTGGATCGGCCTGGGTAGTTTTTTGAGCAGATTGCCGGTTACATCTTCTTCCCCTTTACTCAATGCCACCAGTTCGCCAGAATGGGGGAACTTCACTACCACTGTTATGACCACCTTGCTGACCTCTGGAAACGCTACAAAAAGGTCAGTCACATGCTACATATTTACTGACGAATATATAACTAATTTACTCTGTGGGGAACTGTAAAGGGAACGTGTAACAGTTTTGCGCAAATTTTGTATTTTAAATTAGACTCCAGAGATATGTAAAATTCACCAATTACGCCAGGTCTTTATTCATTAAAGTTGGGCTAACCCTGAACTGCTAGAGTTAAATACTCATTCTGGTTTAAGGGAAAAATAAAAAGAAGCTTTACTTGCTCTCACTTATCCCTCGCTCTTCTGATGGCCTGCGTTTTTTTTCCTCTCATGCTTTTGGTTGTGGGCGGGCCCTCAGTATCCCACCACCCTGCCTGCTGGTCCTGCATTGTACATGACAACCTCAGAGTGTGGCCAGTGGAGCTAGCTGCAAAGAGAAGTGGATTTGGGGGACAGGTTGCTTGGAGAGGACAAAGCCTATGAGAATGAGGGGAAAATGTTACCACTGCTTTTTAGTATTCCCCTAGATAAAAATTAGCATTTAAAGGGATGCAAAACTCTGGTTTAAAAAGTAGCCTCAAAAAAAAAGTTCCTTCTATAACTCTCAGCCTCCTTCACGCGCAACTAAACTGTATTGGAACTTTATTTTGCTGAGAAATTACTTTGAAACCATCCCCTCTCCTAGCATTTCTGCGAGGGACCTCATACCGGATGCCTTTAGTGCCATTTTAAGAAATCTGAAACTTTATGAAACTTGACTGGTATAAATTGCAGGCCCCAGAGGTGCACGCTGCATGGATGACAGGCTGTTCTGATCTGACAATGCTTTGACACTTCTGGGTAGCATTAGAACTTGCTACTAAGCCCTGCCTATATACATTTCTATTGGCCCATAACTATGAAGAGGTAGCTTCACTGGCCAATAGGAATGTGTGGAAGGCTTAAGGCATTATTAGGGGAGGGTGAAGCTTTTCCCAAATGGAACCTTTTAAAATTACACTTACCTGTCCAGCGTGCCCACAATGTCGGCACCCGAAGCCAATCTGTCCCTCTAGCGTGCTGCCATCATCGGTACGGCTTCACTTCCTGGTTACCTGCTGCGCAATCCATGCGTCGCACTGCACGATCTGAATGGTCCCTGCTGTCTTCTGGGACCTGTGTGTTTCCCACAAGACAGCAGGGGGAACTGAGTAGGCACCAGACATGGTGTAGGTCACCGCGGATATCTATGCCCGAAAGTGGGAGCAAATACCTGTATTAGACAGGTATCTGCTCCCCCCTGAAAGGTGGCAAATGTGACACCATTTTTGGGAGGAACTCTGCTTTGAGCCACTCTAAGATGTATGCACCATCAGCACTGCCTCCTATTTTAGTATCCCCCTTTGTAGGTGATTTATAAAAATAAATGCTGCAAATACCTTATTTCACAGCTGAGATTGGGATCAGATGACCAGCCAGCTTTCGCATTTCATCCTCTGAGACATACAGTGGGCGGGGCTGATATTCCTCTGCTGATGTCAGTCTGGAAGGGAGGAGGGGAGGAGAGAGCTGGCTGGTCATGTGATCGCAATCTTGGCTCTTAAATTAGGTATTCACAGCATTTATATTTATAAATCATTCACAAAGGGGGACACTGAAATAGGAGGCAGTGCTGATGGTGTATACAGGTCAGTGTTATGAGAGCAGCAGGGGGGAGCGCGCACACAGACAGAGAGGGAAGGGGGAGGAGAGGACACAGGAGCAGAAAGGAGAGCAGATAGCAGGCTGCTGATGACGGAGGCACGTAATCTGACCACGGTGTCTTGTCTCAGCAGCCACGAAACACTGTAGTCAGTTTACAGAGGGGTGGGGAGAAACTGGCAGGATCAGCCAGGTTTTTTAGGTGTTACAGGGGGCCAAATGACACAGGACAAGCACTGTGTCATATAACATGCTTTAAAGGAGCAGGATCCATTTTTTTGGGGGTCGTCAAACGCTTTAAGGCGAGTGGTTTACTTAGTAGGAAAGTAAGAAATTTTGATAGGGACACTCTGGAGGGTGTACCTTTTTACCAACAGGTTGGCAGGGGCACCTGCCATATTTATATCCTAACAGGTCTTCTTTAAATAATGATCTTGACTCCAGTTCCTCCTGACCAGGCAGCAGGTTCACTAATCTTTCTATTTTTCTGTATCCTTCCAGTGTGACCGGTCTGCAGAAGTTCTACAGTTTGTCCTACATGTGGTACAGCGCTCACAACTCCACCATCGTTGTTATTGTTGGCATCATCGTCAGCCTGCTGACCGGTAAGGAACTGATATAACCATTTCTTAGCCTGTCTTCTGTAGATTTAACTACAGGTCTCCAGTGGACCATTTCACAAACTGTCTCCAGTTTCTAACCAATGAAAAGAAAAATCCAAGAGATGCTGGGACTTTGATATGAACTTATACAAAGTCCTCAGAGGGTCAAAACATTTGAAGAGCCCACTGGCTCAGTTGAGGCTGCTCACGACAGACAAGTATAAAGCCCCATACATACTATTAGATTTTCTGCAGATTTTTGTCTTCAGATTTACTAAAACCATATAATATGAGGTCAAACCTTAAAGCGGAGGTCCACCCTTTTTTTATTTTTTTTTATTAAAGCCAGCAGCTACAAATACTGCAGCTGCTGACTTGGCACTGACACTTACCTGTCCAGCATGCCCACGATGTCAGCGGACGAGGCTGAGCAATCGCTCAGCTTAAAAAATGTGTTTTATTTAAAATCTGTGTGTCGATTTGTAAAACTTGGTTTACAACAGCATCTGTCAGTCAAGCAGATGTAAAAAGTATCCAGATTAAAAGCAATAGGCAATGATCACAATTGTGCAATCCAAGTGGCTCTCGTTACTTGTAGGAGTCCATGCTGGCAGTGATAGAAAAGTGTGCCAGGAGATGTGAAAGGTGGATCGGCAATCTTCACCCTTGCTCTATTGTGGAATATAATGTATACTGGAAGTGACGCACCAGATGTGATGTCACAAGGCAACCGAAAGCCACTAGGAGAAAATGCAAGGGGGCTTGGAACTCGGACAATCTACTGTTGCCAAAACAACGCATTTAGAGACTTGATAAAGTATGCATGTGTGAAACACGTCGTGGCTACAGTAGATTGTTTATCTACTGTTGCCATGACAACATGTTTCATGCATGCACACTTTATCAAGTCTCTAAATGCATTTTCTTGGCAACAGATTGCGACAGGTTGCGTTCCTGCCTGGTGACTTTCGGTGCACACGACTCCGGCCTCGGGATTGTTTTTTCACAATGGCACAAGGGTGAAGCTTGCCAATCCACCTTTCGCATTTCCTGGCAAGCTGTTCTATCACTGCCAGCACAAATCCCTACGTAAGTAAGGAGAGCAGCTTGATTTGCACTATTGTGATCAGTGCCTATTGCTTTTAATCTGGATACTTTTTACATCTGCTTGACTAATGTTTTTGTTACCCATATATTCTAAATGTCACACAGATTACAGTGTTATTTCTTGAAACTGGTGAACACATTGACTGTATTCTACTACAAGGCTGTACCATCAGTTTTGGGCGACGTGGTGAGTGAGTTCTGAGTGCTCTTTTACAAGTTTATTGGATAATGGCTTTCAGGACAGACAGAGGGTAGAGGGTATCCCATCAGGTTGTGAAAAAAAATTTAATCGCGCTACCTCTAAACCATGTGAAACAAATGTTTGAATCACAAAACTATGTGATATATATTGATATAAATCATAAACCTATGTGGTATATATAAATCACTAATATACCAAAAAGCAAGAGGTTGATAGCCACTAGAGGGCACTATATAGCACTCTCAAGTGCTCTGTGCCAAATTCCAAAATCAGTTGAAAACGTGTCCAAAGAAAAGTGATGTATCCTCCACCAAACTATAGATTGGCTCATGAACAGCATATAATAGATAGTCGCTCCTAGTCTTGCAGTTCAGACAAATACGATCCTTAACAATGGGTCTCATCCACAAGTGATTAAACTTCACCAACATCAATGTCCACCATGTAAAAAACAATAACGGCTCCACATTAAATGAGTAAAAAAAGATTTATTAAAAGTTGTGTTGCAGTAAAAAAAATGCCTCGAATCTGATGTGCCGGCCGATGCACAAATTTACAGACACCCGTCCACTGGGGGAACGTTTGGAGCTCTTGGGTGACAACAGGGCGCCGCTCCGCCCTACGTCTGTTATTCATAAAATATTACTTCTTCCAGGGGCAGGTTACCAGAAGAAAAAAATATGAGTACATGGATGGAGCCCCAGGCCAAATTCAATTATTGGTATTGTGCTAAGAGACAGCCTAACGCTTTTCGGGGGGTCAAGAGAACTCTTCTTCTTCAGGGCTTCAGTTAAAAATGAGAACCTTGGATGGACTCAAAATAAGGCTTTTCTGTGTGAATCTGTGCAGGGAAGCTGATTGTTGGATAGAAAAAATGACTGGCCAGCAGTATCTGCATGATCAGTCCAGATCATCTTGCTGTGTGTATGCTTCATGGTTGGCAGCAGTGGTGGACCTGAAGCAGTGGCGACTGGTGCTCAAAATGTTTGGGGGGGCGCAAACGGAAAAAAAAAAAAAAAATTGCAGCCTCACTGTGCCTATCAAATGCAGCCACTGTGCCATCAATTGTCACCACTGTGCCATGCCATCAAACGCAGCCACTGTTGCCAATTGTTGTCACTGTGCTGTGCCCTTTAATTGTCACCACTGTGCCCTTTGTCGCCGCTTTGCCCTGTAAAATGCACTTGCCTTTCTGCTTCCATGTCTCTCGATCTCTTCTCCCACCTTGGTGACACTTCAGCCAATCAGGTTACCGATCACCAGAATCCGTGAACCTGATTGGCTGAAACGGCCGTCAGTCTTATCCAAGGAACGCATCCGCTCAGCTAACCAGCTGCCGTTAGCCAGACCTTGGGCGCCGGTTACCTGAATATCTAAATAGACCAGCAGCTGGCAACAATAACATCGATTCATGCAATACAATGCATGAATGTATGTTATTTGCGAGAGGGGGTGGCGCTGCAGCGCCCTCCTATAGACGGCCGCCATCACTGCAGTTAAAATGTAAAAACGACAAAATAAGCAAAATAAAAATTCTTAAAGGGCCCTTTTTTTTTTGTTTGTAACTACAGCAGGGGGGCGGCGCCCGGGTGCCCCCTATGGACGGGCCGCCACTGACCTGAAGATTCATTACTGTACATTGATTTTTGTGTTTTCAGGCCCGATGAAGGGGAAGGATGTGAACCCTCACACAGTCTACCTCGTCCTTCCGAAGCTGCTCTTCTTTCTGCCAGAGAGATACAAGGAGAGACTGCGGTTTGGGGTGCCTCACATAGCCGAGGTAGGGGAGCGCCTAGAGACCAGACTGTTTAAGGTATATTGTATTGTCTGAAAATAAATGTACTTCTGCGCTACTATAACAATAAGTGCTATAAATTTGAAATTGTAACAGGTTGCTGCTTAACACCAACTGTAATAAGCGGACCAAAATGAAGCAAAAGAAATAAATGTTAACCACTTAAGCCCCGGACCAATATGCAGGTAAAGGACCCAGGCCCCTTTTTGCGATTCGGCACTGCGTCGCTTTAACTGACAATTGCGCAGTCGTGCGACGTGGCTCCCAAACAAAATTGATGTCCTTTTTTTCCCCACAAATAGAGCTTTCTTTTGGTGGTATTTGATCACCGTTGCAGTTATTTTTTGCCCTATAAACAAAAATAGAGCGACAATTTTGAAAAAAATGCAATATTTTTTTACTTTTTGCTATAATAAATATCACCAAAAAATATATAAAAAAACATATTTTTTTTTCTCTGTTTAGGCCGATACGTATTCGTCTAACTATTTTTGGTAAAAAAAAATCGCAATAAGCGTCTATCGATTGGTTTGCGCAATATTAATAGCGTTTACAAAATAGAGGATAGTTTTATGGCATTTTTATTAATTTTTTTTTTTTACTACTAATGGCGGCGATCAGCAATTTGAATTTTTTCCGTGCCTGCGATATTATGGCTGACACATTGGCCAATTTTGACAAGTTTTTGGGACCATTTTCATAGCAATAGGTGCTATAAAAATGCATTGTTTACTGTAAAAATGACAATTGCAGCTTAGGAGTTAACCACTAGGGGGCGCTGAAGGGGTTAAGTGTGACCTCGTATGTTTCTAACTGTAGGGGGCGGGGCTGGACGTGTGACGTCATTGATCGCCTTTCCCTATATCGGGGAACAGATGATCACTGACACTGCCACTGTGAAGAACGGGGAAGTTGTGTTTACACACACCTCTCCCTGTTCTTTAACTCTGGTGACCGATCGCGGGACTCCGGCGACGATCAGGTTCCGCAGTCACGGCGCTTCAGCCCGGGTCGCGGGCGAGTGATTGTGCCATTCTGCAGACGTATATTGGCGTTAGGCGGTCCTTAAGTGGATAAGTGCTACCTCTTTAGAATTGATAAACTCGCTTCAATAACATAAACATATAATCATAAATAATAATTCCCCTAGTGGGAGTGTTGAATATAGCACCTAGTGGTATTACAAGCCACACAAATACAGTAGAATCTCTTTTTACAATACTGCGCTTAACAAGCATCTTTAAAGACGAGCACTTTTTTTTTTTTTTTCTTTCTTTTTTTTATTCTGGCTCGGTTTGCGATTGTCTCGCAAAATGAGCAGGATTCAATCTAATGGGGTGTGCAGTACTGCATTTGGCCAGAGGTGCGGGGGCGCCTGTGATACTCGGAACAATTCGTAGCCGTTTTTTCCGAGGTCAGCCGAGGTGTCCCCGAGCATTTCCGAGGCTCTCCGACGCCCCCCACCTCTGGCCACATGCGGTTTTGCATGCCATTGTAGTCGATGCAGAACCAATTATTTTAGTTTCCATTGACTTTTAAGGGGAAACTCGTTTTGATATGTGCGAGTGCTTTGGATTCCGAGCATTCTCCTGGAACGGATTATGCTCATAATCCAAGGTTCCACTGTACAAAGTGTGTAACCAGTGACCTCTAGTGGACATAGGAAATAAAACACATTATATGTCAAGAAAAAGTCCATATATTCAGGGATATCTTCTGTGAATAAATTGCTATCCTCATGCAATCCAACGGTGAATACTATGCGCTCACCTAGCAAACTAGCCCTGGTGCATACAGGTGATGAGTTCAAACAAATACAGATCCGTCCCTGGGGTCACAAAATCGTCCGCAATTACTCGGCCCTTCTGCCCGCATAGGTGATCTGTCACTCGCCTGCGACTTTATCAAAGGGTGACTCTTTGATAAAGTCGCAGGAGAGTGACGAAACGCGTCAAAAATGGGGCTTTTTACATCATCGCATCATTGCAGGAAGTACATGATCACCCATGAGGGCAGAAGGGCCTAGGACCCCAGGGACGGATCTGTATTTGTTTGAACTCATCACGTGTATGCACCAGGGCTCACCCGCGCCCTCCGCCGCTTACCGCAGCCGTCGGCAGCGGCGGAGGCGATCAGGTCCTCTCTCCTGCTCGGCTGGGATAAGAGTGAGGGCAAGACGGCCCCTACCCGTCTCCATAGCAGGGCGGAAGCGATTGTCATGCTTTTTTTCTATTACAAGGGATGTTTACATTCCATGTAATAGGAATAAAAGTGATCCATTTTTTTTTCTTTTTAGTGTAAAAATTTATAAAATAAATAAGAAAACAACATTTTTTATTTATTTTTTTAAAGCGCCCTGTCCCGACGAGCTTGCGTGCAGAAGCAAATGCATACGTAAGTATCGCCCGCATTTGAAAACGGTGTTCAAACCACACGAGTGGGGTATCGCCACAATCGTTAGAGCGAGAGCAATAATTCTAGCCCTAGACCTCCTTTGTAGCTCAAAAGATGCAACCTATAGATTTTTTTTTTTTAATCGTCGCCTATGGAGATTTTTAAGGGTAAAAGTTTGACGCCATTCCACAAACGGGCACAATTTTGAAGCGTTGGGCCCCGCGTACACACAATCGGATATGTCCGTTGAAACTGGTCCGCCGACCAATTTCAGCGGACATATCCGATCGTGTGTACGACCTAGCGGACAGGTTTGTCCAGCGGACAAATTTCAAAGCATGCGTGGAAGTATTTTACTTCCTGGAGTAGTGACGTGGCGGCGTCAACGTCACCGCCACATCACCGAGTCCTCAGTCCGAGGGGATTTTCGTCGGATGGTGTGTACACGCCATCGGACCAAAATCTGAGGAGACATTTCCGCTGGAAACGGTCTGTCGAAAATGTCTCCCCGTGTGTACGCGGCCTTAAACGTTGGGTATCATTTTACTCGGCGTAACATTATCTTTCACATTATATAAAAAAATTGGGCTAACTTTACTGTTATCTTAATTTTTTTTTTATTCAAAAAGTAGAATTTCTTTCTCGTACATCACGGGACACAGAGCGGCATATTCATTACTATGTGGGTTATATGGAGTACCTTCAGGTGTGGACACTGGCAATCTCAAACAAACAGGAAGTCCCTCCCTATATAACCCCCTCCCCTAGAGGGAGTCCCTCAGTTTTTTCGCCAGTGTCTTAGGTGTTGGTCACGGAATAGCTTTGCTCCACATCCTTGGGATTAAGGGCGGGCTAACCGGATCTGTCCAAGGAGCCTCAGTGCCAAAGTGGACAGTACCCAGGCCCCAAACCGTGGGGTTTTGCCTATAATGCTCCTCTTTGGAGGGCTGGACCCTGGGCCCAGGACTTGGAGTTTGTAAAAACCATAAGTTCCTGTTTGCCAGGGTGCTATATAGGTCCAGGACAGTGGGTACCTTCATAGGACCCCAGGGCCTGAAGGTCTACTACGCTACCCACGGAGATGGGAGAAGATTGGACCGTTTTGCAAAACGTCCTGCTGCATGGAGCAGGTAAGTGGGGAGCCTGCGGGACTTGGTTCGACAGCAGGCTCTCCAGGGGGATCTTAAGGGGGGTAGCCTGAGTATGCTCTGCATTGGCACCATGGTCACTATGTCTGATAGACAGGATGCCCTGAAATGTTTCCCCCCATAACTTGATCCCCCTACCTATCTATGTATGTTTGCTAGCTACCTGCTGCTCGCTGGTTGAAGATCTTTTAAAAAAAAAAAAAAAAGATCTGTCTCTAGGCTAAAGGGACTCCTTAGGGGCCTGTGTTAGCCTTACCTTGCCGGGATTCAAATCTGCCGCCTGATGCGTCCTCCAACCTGCATTCCTGGGCTCCAGAGTGCGTCTCCTCCTGGGCTCTCCTCCCCCGACAGTCGCGCGCGTGCACGCGCGCATGCATATAGAAAATTTTCGCGCCGTTCGGGAGGGGGGGGAGGGGCAGGAGTGTGACTGCAGTGTAGAGTGGGCGCGCCTTTAATTGCTGTTATACACAGCAGGCGCGTTCTTAGCTCAGTTCAGAGCTGAGCTGGAGAGAGAGAGGACGTAGAGCTGGCAGCACAGTGACTCCCGGTGGCGAGAAGGGGTACTACATACTGGAGTCAGCTCCAATACTTTTTGTTAAGCCAAAATCCCCTTGGCAACAGGTTGAATGCTGGCAAACATGTTGGGGGTGGGGCTGTATGTGGTGAATAACATATAAAAGAAAACATACTGAGCCCCACCGGTTTTGGGGCATTAGTGATCCTATTGTCCCCTAAACCTTATTTTTTTGTACTCCTGGCTATAACAGTCTGTTGTTGTAAGCGGAGTCCTTCGCTTTTGTATTATGGCTTCCAAGGGTTCAGGATCAAAAAAAAAAAAAAGAGAAAAGGCAAAGACAAAGGGGTTCCTCCTCTGGTTCTGATAATATGCCAATACTTTCCCCACAGGTTATTTCTATAGGGGGTCACCCTGGATAAGCCATTAAGGGGGTCTGGTGCTGAGGCTGGCCCAGGTCTGCCCAACCCTGTGTTATCACAGAGGAGATGCTAGCCGTCACCCTAGGGGGGCTAGAGAAAGGAGGTTAACAGCTATGATCGCTGGCTCTTTTTCTGGCAAGAAGCGGACTAGATCCCCATCGCCAAAAAGGGACAGAACCTAGAGGATCTACCACTGTAGAATCGTTTTCAGCCTCCCAGGCGGAGAGTCTGTGGGTCCAGTCTTTGACAGACATGGCCCGCTTGGCATTCAATTTGCCATTTCCAGAGCCTCAGGTTCCTGCGGTATCCTCTTTGGGTTCTTTTAAAAACGCCTGTAAGCAACGCAGCGTTTCTGGCCCATCCTCTGTTAGAGGAATTGGTTTTCCAGGATTGGGACGACCGGACAGAATTTTTTCTGCCGCCTAAAGCTGACGAGAGGGTAGTCTTTATGCACATCTGCCAGGAAATATTTGTGCTTGCAGGCACTCTTTCCCCTGACCAAGTGCTCTTTAAAAAGGGGGCCCGGATGGCTCAGTTGGTAGAGCATCGGACTTTTAATCTGAGGGTCCAGGGTTCAGGTCCCGGTTCGGGCACTGCTTTTCAACTACCCGTGAGGTCCTTGAGGCCGCATCTCCCGGAAAGCGCCCGATCTCGTCTGATCTCGGAGGCTAAGCAGGGTCGGGCCTGGTTAATGCCTGGATGGGAGACCACCTGGAAGGTTTTCTGTTATTTACCCTATGGAAAAAAAAAAAAAAAAAACATTTTTTCTAAGAAAGGGGGCGCTCCCAACTGTGGACGCAGCCATCTCATGGGTGAATAAATCATTAACTGGCCTAAGGGGAAACATACAAATGTTTAAGGTCCCGGTCAATAAACGTTTAGAGATACTTTTTCCAGCATCCTTGGCTACAGCCAGCAGGGGCTGCAATTGGAGTTTTGTCAGGCGTTAAAGAACCAGACAAAACAGATGCTTAAGACATCCCTGCCCAATAGGCAGAGGAGTTATTGGGTATTCCCAGAGCTCTGTGCTTTGCGGTAGAGGTTATAAAAAGACTTCATCCAGCAGGCGTCTCGTTGTCGCTATTTTTAGTGCATATGAGAAGGCTCTTATGGTTGAAGAACTGGGCGGCCGAGCCCATGTAAAAGACTGCTGGCAGGTTTGCCCTTCCATGGAAAGATCTGGATAAATACATTCAGACTGTTTCAAGTGGCAAAAGTACCCTTTTACCAGTCAAAAGAAGTTCCGGGGTCCTGCGTTTAAAAGGCAGTTCCCCCCCCTGTTCCGGGGCCCTCAAATTCCAGGCAGTACGGACCTCCTGCGCGATCAAACTTTTAAGATGGATCGCAAGGACAGGCCTCTGGGGATCGATTCCCGACAGAGGGGGTCCGATCATCTGTGGCCGCAGGCTACAGATTAGAATTTCTAAAAATTTCCTCCACAAGGAAGGCCTCAATGCGGGCGGCGTTGGTTCATCTGCTTACCAGGGCATAATGGTAGAGGTACCAGCCCAAGAACAGGGGCTAGGTTTCTATTCCAATCTGTTTGTCATACCAAGGCCCATCGGCGATGTCAGACCAATTTTGGACCTAAAAGGTTTAAATGCTTACCTAAGGGTTCGCTCTTTCCGGACAGAATCCGTTCGGTCAGCAGCCGCCACACTCCAGAAGGATCTGGCTTCTATAGACATAAAGGATGGTTACCTTCATGTACCAAGTCTTTCAGCCACATCAAATATTTTTGTTTTTACGCTTCGCAGTGATACAGCGTCACTTCCAATTCGTGGCGCCCCCCTTCGGGCTGGCTACGGCCCCCGGGTATTCACGAAGGTCCTTGCTCCAATTCTAGTCAGTCTAACGGATCCAAGGGATCTCGGTCCTAGCATACCTGGACGACCTCTTAATCATAGATCACTCGCTTCCTTGGTGGAATGCGTAGTAACCCTCATGGTTCAGTACCTCGAGAGGTTCGGCTGAGTCCTAAACTGGGGAAAGATCAGCATTTTAACCTACAAAGCAGTTGGAATATCTCGGCATGAGATTAGACACAGAACAGAAGATGGGTGTTCCTGCCCCTGGTAAGGGTCGAGGCTATCAAAAGATTAATTCAGTTGGTTCTAAGCAAAAGAGAACCAACTATTCGCCTATGTATGCGATTACTAGGCAAACTAATGGCCATGTTCGAGGCGATACCACACGCTTCCACACTCGGGTCCTACAGACAGCAATTCTAGCAGCCTTGGTTCTGCCCAGTGGTCTGGAAGGCTGGAGAGCGGTCTGGAACGGGTTCACTCGCCAAGTAACTTGGGCAGAGGCGGAGAGGCAGCTGCCCATCAAGGTCTGGGAGATCAGAGCGGCTCGGCTAACCCTCCTGGCATAGACATCCAGATTACAGGGGTACTCGGTGAGAAGTCATTCAGACAATGCCACAGCGGTGGCATATATGTGAACCACCAAAGGGGGAACCAAGAGTCAAGCCACTCAGAGTGAGAGGAACTTGGTTTTTCGGTGGGCAGAGGTTTATGTACCCTGCATATCGGCGACATTCATTCCCGAGGTGGACAACCTGCAGGCGTACTTCCTAAGTCACCAAACCCTGTCGCCGGGGGAGTGGTCCCTGCATCCACAAGTTTTTTTCAGACAATCTGCCAGAAGTGGGGAGTGCCAGACGTGGAGGTCATGGCATAAGGATTCAACAAGAAGCTAGACAGGTTCATGTCTCGAACGAGGGACCCTATGGCCTGCGGAACCGATGTGTTGGTTTGCCCTTGGCATCAATCATAGCTTCTATATGCATTTCCCCCGCTGCAGTTACTACCCCGCCTGTGGCGCAGGATCATAGCACAGGCCGGTTATCCTGGTAGCCCCAGCTTGGTACCGGAGGGCATGGTACTCACTAGTCCTGAAATTGGCAGCGGAAGGCCCTTGGACTCTTCCTCTATGGCCAGACCTACTCTCACAAGGCCCGATCCTCCACCCTGCATTACGGCGTCTAAAATTGACGGCCTGGCGGCTGAATCCCTGATTCTCAGGGGTAGAGGTCTGTCTAGGCAGGTAATCCCTACCCTCATTAAGGCTAGAAAGCCGGCCTCCAGGGTAATTTTGTTACAGGGTTTGGAGGGCCTACGTAGGCTGGTGTGAGGCTAAGAGATGGGTTTCCCGCAAGTATACCATTGATAGAGTATTACGTTTTCTCCAGCTAGGAGTGGATAAAGGCCGGGCATTAAGCACGATCTAGGGACTGATTTCAGCCTTATCAGTGTGGTTTCAGAGGCCGCTGGCCGCCCACTCGCTGGTTAAGATCTTCGTACAGGGAGTCTTACGTGTTAATCCTCCGGTCAAATCACCACTTTGTCCATGGGACTTAAATCTTGTTCTGTCATCTCTACAGAAACAACCCCTTGAGCCGTTGGCTGAGGTACCTTTGGTTTTACTGACTAGAAAGTCGGTATTTCTGATCACCATAGTTTCGGCCAGGAGAGTATCGGAATTGGCAGCCTTATCTTGTAAGGAACCATATCTCATTTTGCATAAGGATAGGGCGGGGTTCCGTCCTCATCCTTCCTTTCTACCAAAGGTTATATCCAGTTCCCACCTGAACCAAGATGTGGTACTTCCATCCTTCTTCCAAAACCCACCTCTAGAAAGGAGGGGTTGCTGCATACGTTGGATATTGTCAGGGCCATAAAGGCCTATCTTAAAGCTACAGAGAAGGTTCGGAAAACAGATGTGGTGTTCGTTTTACCGGAGGAGCCCAAGATGGGTCAGGCAGCTGCTTGATCCACCATCGCAAGATGGATTAAACAATTAATTGTTCGGGCCTGCGGTTTGAAGAGGTTGCCTCCTCCTTTGTCGGTAAAAGGCCCATTCTACCAGGGCCATGGGCACCTCCTGGGCAGCACATCATCAGATCTCTATGGCTCGAATATGCAAGGCAGCAACGTGGTCATCAGTCCACACGTTTACAAAATGTTATCAATTGGACGTAAGAAGGAAGGCGGATACAGTCTTTGGGCAGTCAGTACTACAGGCCGCGATTCAAGCTCCTCAGGATCTGAGGGGGCTCCCTTGATTTGATTTGAGATTTACATTTCTCGTTTAAGTTGGATTTACTAGTATTTGAGTATACCTCTAAATTAAATCCTTCTTTGGAAGATGTCTCCCTCCCCTCATTAAAGCATTGCTTTCGGACATCCCATATAGTAATGAATATGCCGCTCTGTGTCCCGTGATGTACGAGAAAGAAAAAGGGATTTTTAAATACAGCTTACCTGTAAAATCCTTTTCTTGGAGTACATCACGGGACACAGAGCTCCCACCCCTCTTTTTGGGAACATTTTGGGAGGCATACTGCTTGCTACAAAACTGAGGGACTCCCTCTAGGGGAGGGGGTTATATAGGGAGGGACTTCCTGTTTGTTTGAGATTGCCAGTGTCCACACCTGAAGGTACTCCATATAACCCATATAGTAATGAATATGCCGCTCTGTGTCCCGTGATGTACTCCAAGAAAAGGATTTTACAGGTAAGCTGTATTTAAAAATCCCTTTTTTTTCCAAAAAGGGCGTTTGTAAGACCGCTGCGCAAATACGATGTGACAAAAAGTATTGCAATGACCGCCATTTTATTCTCTAGGGTGTTAGAAAAAAAATGTTTGGGGGGGTTTTAAGTAATTTTCTTGCAAAAAAAACTGTTTTAATCTTGTAAACGCCAAATCTGAAAAACAGGCAAGGTCCTTAAGTGGTTAAATAAATGTAAATTTCCAGTATTACGCTATGCTAGTTCCTTCTTTATCCTTATGTTTAGGGTTGTCCCGATACCGATACTAGTATCGGTATCGGGACCGATACCGAGTATTTGCGCTAGTACTTGTACTCGCGCGAATACTCCCGATACCTAAATAGAATACTTTTTTTTGAACTTTGAACTCAGAGGGACCATGGCTGAACTCAGAGGGACCATGGCTGAACTCAGAGGGACCATGGCTGAACTCAGAGGGACCATGGCTGAACTCAGAGGGACCATGGCTGAACTCAGAGGGACCATGGCTGAACTCAGAGGGACCATGGCTGAACTCAGAGGGACCATGGCTGAACTCAGAGGGACCATGGCTGAACTCAGAGGGACCATGGCTGAACTCAGAGGGACCATGGCTGAACTCAGAGGGACCATGGCTGAACTCAGAGGGACCATGGCTGAACTCAGAGGGACCATGGCTGAACTCAGAGGGACCATGGCTGAACTCAGAGGGACCATGGCTGAACTCAGAGGGACCATGGCTGAACTCAGAGGGACCATGGCTGAACTCAGAGGGACCATGGCTGAACTCAGAGGGACCATGGCTGAACTCAGAGGGACCATGGCTGAACTCAGAGGGACCATGGCTGAACTCAGAGGGACCATGGCTGAACTCAGAGGGACCATGGCTGAACTCAGAGGGACCATGGCTGAACTCAGAGGGACCATGGCTGAACTCAGAGGGACCATGGCTGAACTCAGAGGGACCATGGCTGAACTCAGAGGGACCATGGCTGAACTCAGAGGGACCATGGCTGAACTCAGGGACACGTGGCTGCATTTAAAAAGTATCGGTGTTCGGTATCGGCGAGTACATGAAAAAAAGTATCGGTACTTGTACTCGGTCCTAAAAAAGTGGTGTCGGGACAACCCTACTTATGTTACCATCACCTATGAGGGACAACGCTTGGAGGAGTCCACTGTTGGGTGCTTAAGAATTACTTGTTTGAGACCCACAAAGGGGAAGGTGCTACTTGGCCTTGTTGGGGGGCTGGTTTGGGAGGTGAGCGCATAGTGTGACTGGAGGAGGGTCCACTGGGTGTCAAGTCGCTAATTTTCTAGTATTCAATGCTGGGGTTGCATGAGGATAGCAATTTAATCACAGAAGATATCCCTGAATATATGGACTTTTTCTAGACATAGCATGGTATGTTTCCTATGTCCACTAGAGGTCACTGGTTACACACATTTGTGTTTGTAATACCACTAGGTGCTATATTCAACACTCCCACTAGGGGGATTATTATTATTAATTTCTATGATTATATGTTCATATTATTGAAGTAAGTTTATCAATTCTAAAGAAGTAGCACTTCACGTTTTTTTTTTCTTACTTTTTATATTGTATTTTCTTGTCTACGTCTGGCTTGTCGTCTTCGGAAATCTTGGTTTTTACATAAGGCCCCTTTCACACTGGGGTGGTGGCGGTATAGGGGGGGCTATACCGCCGGAATTGCCGTGGGAATCGGCCGCTAGCAGTGTGGTATTAACCCCCGCTAGCGGGCGGTATTGCCGCGGTTTGCCATTCTTTTCAATGGCAAAGATGCTGCTGGCAGGAGATTTTTTTTCTCTCCTGCCAGCGCATCGCCTCAGTGTAAAAAGCCCTCGATTTGCAGATATTTGGGTTACTCCCACAATGACCTCATGCCGTCTTTGGAATTGGGTCATCAGTAGTTTAGTGCAGGGGGTCTCAAACTGGCGGCCCTCCAGCTGTGACTATATACAGTATTTTAGATCATTTCGTACTCTGTACTATTATTAATATCATCAGCATCGCACTCCACCTGCCCAGGCAGCAATACTGTACAATATAGATTCAGTGTGCAGTGTGAGTGACACTGCTGCAGTGCACACTGAATCTATATTGTACAGTATTGCTGCCTGGGCAGGTGAAGTGTGATGATGCTGGGCCTGCCTGGGCATGTGGAGCGGTCCGGTGGAGTGTCCTGTGTACTGTGCGGGCATACATGTGTGCCTCTCCATCCCCGACTGTTGATGATCTCCTCGGCAGGCTCCAACGCCGCTGTTCCATCCGGGCGGTCCCACTCTCATCTCACTGTCGCCGGGCAGACTCTGCCTCCTCCCGTGACGCTGCTCCCACCCCAAGGTGTCCAGACACGAGTGTCACGTCTGCGGCCACGGGCAGGAGACTCCAGGGGCGCGTGCATGCGCTGCGCCAGCGCCACCCACCGAGTCAGTCCGACACTGAGAGCCCGCCGGCGACCAATCATTAACTTTGGCATCATGTGATGATGACAGACAGTCACCCACCCAATCACAAGTACAATGCAACAATCGGGCTCCATTCCCCGGCCCTGAGGTGAGGGGAACTAAGTTAGAACAGACTGAGACATTAACCCCGGAGTCCGCCTGCCCCCACCCGCGCCGCGCGCTCAATGTAACACCGCCAATGTAATGGCAACAGCGTTCCCGCTGGGGTAAAAGTAATCGGGTAGATTACTAGTTACCCCTTGGCAGGCAATCGTTATGTAACGGCGTTAAGCGTGCACTTTATGTGGTGGTGGATTTGCACTTTGTCCGTCGGTGTGATTTACTATCGTCACGAGGAGGACTTTCTATCAGGATTACATACATTTTTTGTCTGCACAGGCGATGCGTTGCCTTTTTAGGCTATATGCTAGGGATATATTCTTCCCAAGTCTCTTCATTAGTTTTTTGGGACTATTAATATCATCATATTTCCTTTATTTACTTATTGTATTGAACATATTGGCCCGGATTCACAGACATCGGCGCATATTTATGCCGCCGTAGCGTATCTCTTTTACGCTACGCCGGTGCTGTGCGGAGAGGCAAGCATGGAATTCACAAAGCAAATGCTCCCAACTCAGCGCCGGCTTAGTGTATATTCATAGGCGTAAGTAGAAGTAGGAGGAAGTGGGCCTGATCCATGCAAATGAAGCGTGACCCCATGCAAATGATGGGCCGGGCACCAGACAAGTACTTAAAATGGACTGCGCATGTGTCAGGACATGGACGTATCCCCGTGTGCATGCTCACAACCACGTCGGAACAACTGTCTAAGATACGCCGGATCACTGTGTACACCGTGAACATAACCTACGCCCAGTCAGACCCACGTCGGCCCATATTCAGACGTTGAACGTAAAATACGTAGGCTTGTGTTCCCTGGTACATACCTTTGCAGGGGTTGCGCCTCATCTATGGGGAATAACTTTACACTGAACGTAAAACTTACACAAACCGCTTAAATCATGCACCGGGTGCAAGTACGTTCGTGAATCGGCGTATCTACCTCATTTACATATATGAATAAAAAATCGATGGGAAAAGCCACATGCGTCCAGCGTAAATATGCGCCCACTCTACACCGGCGTAGGCAAGTTACGTTGGTGGGATGAAGTCAGTTTTTAGGCGTGTCTAAGTTTGTGGGTACGGCGCACAGATACGGCGGCGCATATTTGTACTTACGCGGCGTATCTGGAGATACGTCGGCGTAAGCGATTTGTGAATCCGGGCCATTATTTTTTTTAAATGTTAATGTTACCGTTCTTTATATTGTCATATTCTTTGGTTGGTGCACGGGCGCAGCTCCATTTACTAATGTACAATCTTTTTTGTGTGCTGTATTTATTGGCGTATAACACTCACTTTTTTACCCTGAAAATAGAGGGTAAACTGTGCCTGCGTGTTATACGCAGGGGGCTGTGGAAAGTTTTTTTCCTGAAACGTCCCTCTTAAAGTTAGGGTGCGTGTTATACCCCCCGATAAATACGGTATATCTCGCAGCAGAGCTGCTGCTTTTTAGGAATTATTTAGATTAGAGCGCAGATTCCTTTTTATGTTACGTTTTATAATGCAGATTCGCAAATCATTTGGTGGGTGTGCGCAGGTGAAGGTACAGAACTTGTATAGTTATGGCCAGCAAATGTGCCAGACAGAGCTCTCCACAGTGCTAAAACTGGTTATATATATATATATATTTTTTTTGTGTTTGTTCGGAGGGTTGCATTAAGTTTTTCCTTACACCTTTTTTTAGTTTCCAAAAAGTATGTTTTAGAACAAGGGTATCAAACTCCATTTCAACCTGGGCTGCATCAGCAGTATGGCTGCCCTTTAAAAGGGTGCACTGTACAGAGGTGCAGGGTTCAGGAGTGTTATGTACAGATTGCAGCGTTCAGGGAATGCGTCGCGTGCAGCGTTCAGGGAATGCGTCGCGTGCAGCAATCAGGGAATGCGTCGCGTGCAGCAATCAGGGAATGCGTCGCGTGCAGCGTTCAGGGAATGCGTCGCGTGCAGCGTTCAGGGAATGCGTCGCGTGCAGCGTTCAGGGAATGCGTCGCGTGCAGCGTTCAGGGAATGCGTCGCGTGCAGCGTTCAGGGAATGGTTCGGGGAATGCGTGCAGCGTTCGGGGAATGCGTGCAGCGTTCGGGGAATGCGTGCAGCGTTCGGGGAATGCGTGCAGCGTTCGGGGAATGCGTCGCGTTCAGCGTACAGTGTTCAGGGAATGTGCCGCTTTCAGGGTGCAGGTCTTATAGGTGCTCTGTGCACACTGCAGTCCCAATAATATAAAATATGAGATGATGGTAAGTGTATTTAATTTATGAGTTATTATTCCTTCTACTCATTTTAAGGCAAAGTTTAAGATTTTACTTTCATGGTCTCTGTGACAAGCCGGGACTGTGGATGTCTGGGGCACATAGACAGCAATTGAAGATGTTCTTTTTTTTATTTTATTTTTTTTCACATCAGCCCAAACCAGACCTTTAGAGACCAGCTCATGGTTGGTTGCTTGTTTGTCTCCATTTGACTGCTTCGCATCATCTGTGGTATTTTTATATTATGCGTTTCTCCCTTTTACTTTTATTTTTATTTTATTTTAATCATTGCCACAAAGTACAGTGGGAACCACTTATGCCCCATGAGATAATAAAACGAGAGCTGGCCACCATCGACCCCGGTACTAGGATTCATATTTACTATTTTTCTACCCCCCCCCCCCCCCTCCTCCCAAGATCCTTGGTTCAGCAGGCTCCCTAGACTAGGTATTCGTAAGTTTTTCACTCATTTATTCCCCTGGGTATCTGTGTTGTTGCCTTATACTCTCAATTGCTCCACATAGCTCCATGTTTTTTTAAACACCTTCCACTTGTTCCATTTTTCATGAAAATCCCTGCTTTATTCAGCGATGCTCTCCTTTAGATCCTCCATTCTATAGGTTTTCTCTACTGCGTCTACCCACTCCCATATCCGGGGACAATTCTGCCAATTTTTTGGTATAAGCCGTTTTGCTGCAGTCAATAAGTGTGGAACTAATGACAGTTTATATTTTTTTACACCCTCGCAGCTACCGTGAAAAAGTACGGTCCAAGCATCTCTCTTTAACTCTATACCTGTGATCTCTTTGATATGTGTCAACACCTCTGCCCAGAATTTCTGGATTTTCGGGCAGGTCCACCACACATGCGCCATTGTCCCTCTATCCGCACATCCTCGCCAGCACTTGTCCGACAGACCAGCTCTGAAATGGCGGGTTTTGTCGGGTGTGGTGTACCAGCCCGAAATGCATTTATAATTAGTTTCAGCGTGCGCGTGTCTATGGCAGAAGAATGAGTCAGTTTCATTAATCTAGCAAACGTGTTTTCCCCCCTAAGTGTTCCCAGTTGCCGTTCCCATTTCTGTACAAATGTGGGTTCCCCCTGTGCATCCAACCTAACCAACATCTTATATAATTTTGAAACCGTGCCCTTTGGGTTATCGAGGTGACAGATTTTCTCAAGTGGGGTCAACTCCTCCTTCGTCCGTAAGGGTTTAGGGAGGTGTTGAACAAAATGATAGAGCTGGGTATAGCGCCACTTGTTTAGTTCCCATATGTCTATCTTAGCTTTCAGCTCATCATATGTCCTAATTTCTCCGTCCTTGATTATGTCCCCCCAAGTGTACTTTTTCCGTTCTAATCCAATTCCCCCCGATTTTTTTTTTTTCCCCCCTGGTGCAAAATACGGATTTTCTTTTAAATTTAATAGTGGGAGTTAAATTTCTTGTCTGTTTGTGTCAGTGCCCTGTCCCATAATCTCAAGGTGTCTCGTGTCAATACAAAAGCGTTTCGATCAAGTGCTCTACATTGTGTAGGAATCCAAATAATATTACCTAAAATTACTTTAGCTTGTGTCATTTCTAATTGCACCCATATTTTCCCAATTCTATTCCTGGCCCATTCCACTACCCGTGACAAAACAGCTGCTTGATGATATTTCCTAATATCGGGCACTGCTAGGCCCCCATGTTGCTTCTCTTGTTTCAAAATTGAGAGGGAGATGCAGTGTTTTTTTGTTTTTCCACACGAAGTTCATAAGTATAGAGTTGAGAATTCAAAGGAACTGGGGGGGGGGGGTAAAGCTATTGGGATCAATTGAAATTTATATAATATTTTTGGTATTATCATTTTCAACATGTTTATGCGACCAATCCAAGAAATAGGTTTATTTTTTATTTTTTTCACTTCGCTTTTTATCGCTTTTTTCGCTTTTTTCCCCTAACAGGGGAATGTAATTTATTCTATAAATCTGCCTATCCGAGTTGGCCAGTTTTATACCCAGGTATTTTAGTTCTTTTCTCCAGGGAAAAGTACAGATCCCTTTTACCTGCCCAATTTTTTTTTTGTTGAGATTTATATTTAAGATGTCTGATTTTGTTACATTAATCTTAAAATTCGATATGGCCCCATATTCTTGTAATACCTTCATTAACCTGGGGATTGTACAAAGTGGTTTTAAGAGATAAAATATGATATCTTTGGCGAAAGCAGTTTATGCTCCTCCTTTCCTGCCCTTACGCCATTGATATCGGGGGTCATTTCGAATCATGGCTAACAAGGGTTCCAGAGATAGTATAAAGAGCAATGGCGATAATGGGCAGCCCTGTCGGGTTCCGTTCTTCATTTCGAAAGCCTCCGATAGTGTTCCATTTATTTTAATTTTTGCAGTAGGGTGGTGATATAAAGTTTTTATCCATCTAATCAACCTATTACCCAGGCCCATCATCTCTTAGAGTCTGCAGCATGAGTCCCCAGTCTACCCTGTCAAAAGCTTTTTCAGCATCCACTGACAGGAATAGACCTGGGGACCCATCCCGCCTTATCTTCTGGACTAGAAGGAGTGAGTGCCCTTATGCCATTGTCCTTCCCTTCCCTCCCGGGGACGAAGCCCACCTGATCTGGGTGGACTAGGAAATGCCTAACCCCTTTCAGTCGCTCCGCTAGGATTTTCGCAAACAATTTAATATCTGAATTTAATAGTGCAATTGGTCTGTAGCCTGAGCAAAGTGAACTGTCTTTCCCTTCTTTTAATATTATCGCAATGGATCGCAATGGATGCAGTAAGTGCATCCTTGCTTGTTACATACTCTGATCCAAGACCGTTGAAATAATTACAAAGCCTGGAAACCAGTATATTACAAAAAAATTTGTAATAGAACACTGTGAACCCATCTGGTTCGAGTATTCGAGTATTCGCGATATATTCCGAATTTCGCGGTGAATATTCGCTATTTCGAATATTCGTATTTTTTCAATTTTTTTTTAGAACAGATCACATCCTAGAGATCCCCATCGACGTCTAAAAGCATTGCTGGTATGATTAGAGACCTTGGGCCGAGTAGCTGCAGCGATCATTTTATATTGCCGAAAAATCGCAATGCGATTATTCAGCAATAGCGATATCGTGCGATTATTTTCGAGAAATTCGCAATATTGTTTTTAGCTAAAATAACACATATATTCGATTTCAGAGTGTTACTGTCGAAATTCCGCAATCAATTTCTCATTCGCATTTTTGCAAAATTACGATAAAATATCAAGAATATTCTGAGCCAATCAGAGTGCTCCTTCCGCATTTGCCGAATATTCACAATTATTTTGTATTGTAATATATCACGAATATTCTGAGCCAATCAGAGTGCTCCATTCCGCATTTCTCGAAATTTCGCAATTATTTTGTATTATAAAATATCACGAATATTCTGAGCCAATCAGAGTGCTTCATTCCACATTTGCTGAATATTCGCAATTATTTTGTATTGTAATATATCACGAATATTCTGAGCCAATCAGAGTGCTCCATCCGCATTTGCCGAATATTCGCAATTATTTTGTATTATAAAATATCACAAATATTCTGAGCCAATCAGAGTGCTCCTTCCGCATTTCTCGAAATTTCATTCGCATTCGCAATTCGCATTCGCAATAGCGAAATTTCGCAATCGTTTCATTTCCAAAAAATATCACGAATATTCGTATTTAGCGAATATATCTCGAATATTCGACTATATGTTCGAGATATATCGCAAAATCGAATATGGCATATTCTGCTCAACACTACTGTCCATATGGGAGCTTTCATTATCATCAATCTTTGGTAATCTAGCTTTCTTCAGGAAGTCTCGGGTTTTGGCTTCTTTTACCCCCCTGCCATCCCGTCTGATTTATGTTATACAAATTCTCGTAAAAATTCTTAAAAGTTGCAGCAATATCCTGGGTGGAATAGGCCAGGTCACCATTTGACTTTTACATTTTTTCTATATAGTTTCTAGTTTTCTTTTTGAGGGCCATTTTTGCTAAATGCTTGCTGGGTTTATCTCCCCAAAGGTATCTCTCTCTGGCGATACAGTTGGATTTTTTCTTAGTATCTTGCTCTAAGATTTCCTTAAGTTCGTCTCTTTTTACGGTGAGATTGCGGTATAACTCTTTGGAGCAATTGAAGATTCTATCCAAAATTGGGGGGTGAAATGATGAAATGCATCCTTGAATTTCTTTTGTTTTAATATCATCAGTGTAAGTACCCCAGTTTGACTTGGTATTGGCATCGGCCCCCAAAAAAACTAAATAAATTCTGAAGTCTACTGTACAGCAGAGGGGGGAGAGAAGCCATACAAAGAGCCAGTCAGGACTGTTGCACTGCAAGGGGCAAGCTGATAGGAGGGGTGAGCAGAATGACAGAGGGATGAGCCTATCCTTTGCTGCTTCTCCTTCACTGTACCGTCACAGGCTGGGGGAAGAGGGCAAGACCTGTATTAAAGGGGTTTTAAAAGTACAATTTTTTTTTTTCCTAAATGGCTTCCGTTACCTTAGTGCAGTCCTCCTTCACTTACCTCATCCTTCCATTTTGCTTTTAAATGTCCTTATTTCTTCTGAAAACCCCTCCCTTCCTGTTCTTCTTTGTGTAACTCCACACAGTAATGCAAGGCTTTCTCCCTGGAGGGGGCGAGCAGGCAAGTCAGGACACTCTCTACTTTGCAGATAGAGAAAGGAGCTGTATGTTAGTGGGCATCCTGACTCTCTGGTAAGCCCAAGGGAGGGGGAGAGCACAACACTCCACACCAGGAAGAAAGCCTTGCATTACTGTGTGGAGTTACAGACAGAAGAACAGGAAGTGAGGATTTCTCAGAAGAAATAAGGACATTTAAAAGCAAAATGGAAGGATGAGGTAAGTGAAGGAGGACTGCACTAAGGTAAAGGAAGCTATTTAGGGGGAAAAAAATTGTACCTTTACAACCCCTTTAACTGCAGCAGAAGAAAACCTGGTCTCCTGTCCTGCCAGACATGGATAATTATAGGTCTCGGGACAGAAATACAAATCTTTTGATCTGTAAAATAGGAATCTTATGGATTTCATTTAGTAGTGTGCCTACAGTTCTGCTTTTTAAAAAGTATTTTGGCTAGAGCAGTATTTACAGTAATTCTCTTGACTAAAATATTGTTTTTTTTCCCCTGAAGGATGAACAGAACCTGCCGAAGCCCTTGGTGGCTGACAAACCCAGCAACGGTTTCCTAAACGGAAGTGTGAAGGGGCCGGAAAAAGATGAAATGGAGGAGAACTTTATGGGTGTTTCTCGCCCCGATGGTGGACACTCATATGTGGTCCATGAGACGTCTCTTTGATACGTGTCAAGATAAGACATTGGAGAAGACACAGCTGCCGGCTGGACCGTGCTCTGAAGATCCTACCGTTGGTCCTTTCCAAAATGCCGCCTTCGGGACCTTCGAATTATAGCAGAAAGTGGATGCAGGTTTATGTGTCACCCTGTTAGTCCAATCATCTCTGTGGTGTCACCCTCCTAATGTTCTGCTTTTACCTCACCGGGCTTCGGTCAGTTTCAATGGTCTCAATCCGGATCGGCACTGACCTTCTCTCGCGGTTACGTGATCGTAATATAACATCTCGGCTCTTCCAGCAGACACCGAGCCTTGGAGAGCTCATCTCTGAAATTATAACAGTGTTATCTGTCTGCCTTGAGTCGGTTGGGCTTCTATCGGTTTGGTGCCGGTTTCTGGAATCTCATTCTTCGGGACAACACTCAAAAAGTTTTTGTATCAACTTGAATGACGCATTCGTCATTCCCCAGAAGTTCTGTGATTTTCTTCTTCTTTTTTTTTTTTTCCATTTTGTTAATTAAGTGTATCTAAAACCAAGAACAAAAATGTAATTTATTGCAGCCTGCCCTTTCTTAGATGTGAACTTGATTGGTTTTGTTTCTCCAGATTTTAATCCTTTGTCCATTGTTGATCCTGACACGTCTTGTCCTAGGGTGATGACACTCGCTCACTGTATTGTCTGTGGATAAGCAACAGTGTCACCTTTTAAGGGGTTGTAAAGGTTTTCTTTTTTTTTTTTTTCTTAATTGGTTCCTTTAAGCTAGTACATTGTTGTTGATTCACTTGCCTTTTCCTTTTTATTTCCCTTCTAAATGATTTTTTTTCTTTGTCTGAATTTCTCACTTCCTGCTCTTCCACAGTAAGCTTGCCCCCATCATCTGAGCCATTCTGGTTGGGGGTTAGTCAGCGTGCTCATCCCCTACCTTGGGACTACATCCCTGCTGGGATACACTGAACACAGCATCTCCCCGCACAGATGTAGTCCCAAGGGAGGGGGCGAGCACATTGACTAACCCCCAGCCAGAACGACTCAGATGATGGGGGGGAAGCTTACTGAGGAGGAACAGGAAGTGAGAAATTCAGAAAAAAATATTTAGAAGGGAAATCGAAGGAAAAGGTAAGTGAACCAACAATTCACTAGCTTAAAGGAACCTATTTAGAAAATAAAAAACAAACATTTACAACTCCTTTTAAAAGAAGGGTTGCGGTAGGAGTACAAAACATCTCCACTTCCTCTTCTTCTTGCCTCCATTCCATAGAGGAACGTGTCCTGTAGTTCTGAGAGGATGGCTGTGAGAGCTGATAACATTTGTTTTTTTTCAGCTTCACAAAAATAAAGCAGCAAAACATGGGACTTTAAGGTGCCATGCTCCGTAAGGAATTTGAATTTTCCGAACTGCATACTTGTGTTGAGTAGAATGTTAATGCAACGGGTCAGATATCGGCTAGGCAAGTGGCATTCTTCGTACGTGATCAGTATTGGCATCCCCTCTACCGCTGTCAATGATGGGTTCAGTTTAAAGCAGAACTCTAGGTAAACTGACCATAATCAGGCAAACGTAGTACTGTTAAATTTACAAAAACACTAAAAAAAATCTAATCAAATGACCGTTCTGTTCTCCCCTGTGTTCGATGTTGGAGGAATCTGCATATTGACATGCTCCCATGGGAATATGCCTTCAGATCTGGGCAGATCTATTGGGAACTTGTCTGACTACTCTTTAACCCACCTGGGACACCAGGGTGTCGTGTGTGTGTGTGTGTGTGTGTGTGTGTGTGTGTATATTATATAATTTCCTTTTTATAATTGCCCCTGAATGCTGCTGGGATGCAAGGTAGTTGGGCCACTCCCCTCCATCCCTGTTATTAATTTAAGGTAGGGAGAACACGACTGCTTCCAAATCGAAAGACCAATATTCAGGTTTTTTTTTTTGTTTGTTTGTTTTGTACATGTTACTGTTAGTTTGTTGTCATTTTGCCTGAAATTCTTCTTTACGGTACTCCGACATGAGATGATTATTGTGTTCAGATTGGGTCTAGATCCCCATGTCTGTAGGGACCAGAAATAGCCAGACGTCCTCTTTTCTGCTGGACCAGCAGTTGGTTGTGTTGGTGTTTTTATGATGACCGGTAGTCTGTTGGCCCGTACTCTTGGCTCAGTCTCTATCCTTGTCTTGCAGGCTTGTACAGTCCAATCTTGCAGGTATATGGAAGCTACACAGTCCACAGCAAAAAGGCGGCACCACAGTATGTCGGCATATACGGTCATCCTTTATTAAAAATGGTGGAATACAGCTAGACAAAAAGCCAACGTGTTTTGGCTGTTCGACCATAAAGGGTTTGTAAATGTTCCTTTTTAAAAAAAACATAACAAATATGTCATGCTTGCCTCCGCTGTGCAGTTAGTTTTGCACAGGGGAGCCCTGATCCTCATCTTCTGGGGTTCCTTGGCGGCTGTATTGACTCCTCCGTGCAAGAGCTAACCCCCCCTCTGGGAAGCGCTCTCCCAAGAGAGTTAGCTTGCGGGCGCCCTCCCGAGATAGTCGGCGGCCATAGCCACTTGGCCCTGTCCCCCAGCACGCTGTGTCATTGATTTGATTGACAGCAGCATGAGCCACAGGCTGTGCAGCTATCAATCATCCGATGAAGAGCCAATTAGAGCCGAGAATCCAGCACGTTCACGACGTGGGACTTTCAAGGGCTCAGGTAAGTAAATGGGGGGCTGGGGGGGGCCTGCATAGGATGCATTAAGGTGAAAGAATGCAAAGCTTTAAAACCCTGTTAAACATTAAAATTATAAGTTCACCTTTGGGAACACGTTGCGTGATTCACCCGTTTTTAGGGTGGAACATGCTGCTGCCGCTGCCACCTCTCCCTATGACAGCAGTACTGGGAGAAGTTACCCATACTAGCTGTTTCTTTTTGCCCACGCGGCCACGTCATTCATTCACCCAGCTCTGTGTGTGAATGAATTACGAGCCCCGATATCCTTTGAGGCTGTCGACTTGTAGTTGTCAATGAACTACCACTGCGCTGTGGAGCGTGGTGATGTTCATGGAGTCTTCCTGCTCGTATGGGGACAAAGATACACAGAATGATCTGCAAGAGACCTGCGTGGCAACAGCAATGTGCTAATTGCTGGTGAAATGCTTTGCAGGCTCCCAAAAATAAAATGTTACCTACAAAAAAATGTGCATCTAAAAAAATAAAGTGAACTTCTCCTTTTAAGGCCTAAAGTCCGAAACGCGTTGGGGCTATCCAGCTGCACACCACTATTTTTTAATAAAGGATGATCGTATATGCCAACATACTGTGGTGCTGCCTTTTTTCCATGAAGGTTATTGGAGATCTTCCAGCCTGAGCACCCTGGACTTGGATGAAAAAGAGGTTTTAGCCCTGTTTCACCTGTTCCAGGACTATGGAGATAAAACACTTGGCAGTCCTCTTGCCTGTCTGTTGCTTTATGGTTCAAGCCCTGCTGTACTACAAGGAAGCCAAAGAGAAAACCATCATATCTTCAGTGGCCATCCACTTGTTTGTCCATAGGTGCATACTCTACCTCTGAAGGCTTACATGGCATTCGAAGTTCGATAGCCATTTATCCCTGCCAAGTACTACAGGTAAATTTAATTTTGAACCATCCTTGTGGAACTGTTTAGACTTGACTGATGTTAATTATGTGATCTCATTATATGCTAAATCACTGTTTTCTTGAGCTAGACTCGGGATGATCCAAGTGACCACCACAGTGCACGGTAAGTGTCTGTGTTGTCAATTATCTAGAGACTTTTGTTCTACCATTCTACTAGTCCATTCGTCCTCTAGTTCTAGTTTTGTTGAAGTTAAATAGGACCCCCTTCTATTTGATGCCTATCCTCTGAAAACATTTTAGCAGGTGCGTACTTGCTTGTGTTCTGTAGACTTTGACAAACTGTTGAAAGAGAGGAGAAAGTGAATTGGTGAGGTAGATCTCAAAACAGGATGTTCTGATGTTGCTGTAATCGCATCATGAATCTCACAGGTCTTAAAGTGGATGTTCACAATGTAGAGTATAAGATTTCCGATCATCTGTGCCCAGTCTTGCCACACAGAGTTAATCCAGATCTGAGTAATCCTCTTTTAATGTACAGTGAAAATGAACAGCCTTCCTGATAAAAACCTGCCTAAATAAAAAGTCAGTTTTCTCTCTTTCTTGTTTTGAGTGACAGGTTATTTACATATCTAGCTTGGACATGTTTATCATATGTTATGTTTATCATAACATGAGGTATAAAAAGTCAGAAATCCACACCTCCCCCACATAACACATCCTGGTAATATACAATGAACTTTGGATCACCTCATGTTATGATAAACATAACATAGCATATGATAAACATGTCCAAGTAGATATGTAAATAACCTGTCACTGAAAGCAAGAAGAGAGAAACGGACTTTATAATTTGGCAGATTTTTATCTGGAATTCTGTTAATTTGCACTGAACATTACAAGAGGATTACTCAGCGCTGGATTAACTCTGTGTGTGTGGTAAGACTGGGCACAGATGATAAAAAATCTTATACTCTACATTGTGACATAAAAAAAAAAAATGTTTTTGGGGGTTTACATCCACTTTAATGATAAAGCATCCCTTTTTAGATGTGTGATTTCTAAACCAAGGTTATCCAGCTTTGTATTGCTGGATATGGCATTCTGGGATGCTTTGTCTGGTGTATCAGACTGCCTGTTTTATAGCTTTATGCTCGGGGTTGATTTCTAAAAGTGAATCGGGTACAGTAGCGGGGGGGATGATCTTTCTAGAACGTCCTATCTAAATGGGAACTGTTGCCGGGCCGCCTCATTCTTTAATGGGATGTTTCTTCCCTGTATCCTAAGGGTTAGGAGTGTTAAGCTGACCGTACCCTAGTAGAAATTTTAGTATAATTTAGTATTTTTAAATGCATGTTTGTATTGTCAAACGTATCATCAGATTGTACAATACAACATATGAATAAAATATTATGCTAGTAACAAGCTACATGAATTCTAGTTGCAATTAATATGTCCTTTGGGCTGATGTGTTGCGGGAGATTTGTCCCGTCTTCAGGGACATTGGATGTCGATATATTCTGAAAAAGAGCAAAACAATAGTTTCAAAAAGGCATCCGGAGCTGCGTCTACATCGGAACAAATGTCCACACCAAAGCATCTGATATGTTTGACAATACAATCATGCATTTAAAAAAAAAATTGTATACCAATAAATTTTGACTTTTTTTTTATTTATTTTTATACCATATATCTCTAGTTTGCCCTTAAAGTCCCACCGGGGGGTACTTTTTTTTCCATTTTTGGTTTTCTATACTAAACAATATTTTGGGATATTGGCAACGCTCAAGTGAGAATTTATTGTTCTCCATGGTGGTTCTCCCCCTATAATCTACTAGAAATTTTAAAGCTCTTGTTTTTGCCATGTCTGTTTTTGTTTTTTCAATGGTTAGTGGTTCAAACTTGTGTTCATAAACCATGATGACAAGAAAATGTGAAGGTGCAGGGTTGAAATTTTTTCCCTCAAACGAAATTCTAACCATGAATGTGTTTTTTTTCATTCATGCAAAAAATGTACATATTGTAATGTGCATGTTATAGACCCAATAAGAAACCTGTTTGAGTACATCTGGGATTTAATTAAAGTACAGTAGCAAGTCTAGATGGCGTTTTAAGGTTTTCAAACAAAATTAGTGGACTCGGTGATGGAAAGATGGTACAGTGGAACCTCGGATTGCGAGTAACGCGGTTGACGAGCGTTTCGCAATACGAGCACTGTATTTTGAAAAATCCTAACTCGGTTTGCGAGTATTGTCTCGCAAAACAGGCAGGATTCAGGCTAAAGCGATGTGCAGTACCACGTTTGGCCTGAGGTGGGGGGCGCTGGAGCCGATCATTGTCGTTGGTATTGCTCGGAAATAATCCATTCCAGAGCCTTTCAGAGGTTGGCCAAGTTCAGCCAAGTTCCGAGGCTCTCCGGTGGCCCCCCACCTCTGGCCACATGTGGTATTGCATGCCATTGAAGTCAATGCAGAGAAAATTATTTTAGTTTCCAGTGACTTCAATGGGGAAACTCGCTTTGATATGTGAGTACTTTGGATTACGAGTATTCTCCTGGAAAGGATTATGCTCGTAATCCGAAGTTCCACAGCATCTCCTTCTCAAACTATATTTCAGAATTTCCATTCAATAATTACTGACGTACGGCTAGCATAAGGCTCCGGCCTTCACATGTAACCTGGCTGGTCTTCTCTTGTGGACCTCATTATTGTCCAAGGTTTCCTCTAATGACCTGTTCTTAATGACTTTTCCTGGAGTTTCTATTCTGTTAACCACATCATGTTGTTGATCTCTCGCTTCTTTTTTTAGGTAGTTATGATGTTCAAACGGTTTTGGTGGGTTTTTGGCTTTTCAGCCACTTGCTGGTTCAGACAGATGTTTTCTTTGGTGGAGTCATTCCCCTTTGTGGTGATCTCTTCTTTACTTTTCTCTTGGTAAGCTCTTGGGCATTTTTGCCCATTTGGTAAATATCCCCTGACAATTCCCAGATTTCATCTTCTCTGGTTCAGGTTCTGGCACTGGTCCTTCAGGTTTTCCTGGGCTGTAGTTGGTTCCTAATACCTTCTTAGGCCTTTCTGTGGTTGCTCCAACTGGAGTATTCTTGTCACTTTGACACTGCTTTGAGGATAGATTGGAGTAGTTGGGTAGGTCTGGTAGACAAGGGGTTTCTCAGTGGCTTTGTATTATGAGACTGAGTTTGACCAATCATGCCATTGTTCTAAACAAGTGGTTGCCAAACTATGGCAGGATGTGTCCTTCGGCTTGCCTTTATCTGGTTGTTGGGGACATTGTTCATGCCTACTGAGGCCAGGGCATTTTCTGCTCCCACTGGTCACAGTCCGGCCCCCCTAAAGTCTGAAGGCAAAGTAAACTGTCCCTTGTTTAGGTTTGGAGACCCCTGTTCGAAATGGACAGTTATAAGCCGGTACTATACTTTTACTCCATCCATCATCATTGCTTTGTCTTATTGAAACAGACCAAATATTTTCCTTGTGGACACTTGAAGTATCTCCATGTTGACCTCCTTCTAAAGAGGCATTTAAATGAAGCAGCAAACTCTATAATTTAAAATTGGTAGTCTTAAAGGGTTTGTAAAGCTATGTGTTTTTTCACCTTAAAGGAACACTAAAGGTTTGTTTTTTATTAGATCAGTTGATTGCTGTAAGCTAGAGCATTTAAATATCACTTACCTTGTTTTTCCTTTTGACCTTCAAAATACAGTAATCCAGGTTTGAAAATGCCATTTCCTGTCTCTCCTCTTCTTGCTTTCCACCAGCACATGCATTAAGGTGAAAAAACACATTGCACTCTCCGCCCCCCCCCCCCAGCCCCTATTTTATTTACCCGAGCCCCAAATCTCCGTGGGCGCGATCCCTCATCGTTCTCTCAATATCTGAACAGACAGATTGTTAGCAGCGCAGTCATTGGCTCCCATTGCTGTCAACCAAATCCAGTGACCCGGGGGGCAGGGCTGAGTCATACACTCGGCGGCTATGCATGCCGAGTGTATAACACGGCAGCGCGCCCGCAAGGTAACCCCCCTCGGGCGAGAGCTTTCCAAAGGGGGTAAGCTCTTGCGGGGAGGATCAGAGACAGCCATCGTGGGACCCCAGAAGAGCACGTTCGGGGCCACTCTGTGCAAAACGAACTACACAGTGGTTAGTATGGCGTTATTTTTAGGAAAAAAATTAACCTTAAGGCCCCTTTCACACTTATATGACTTGTCCCACGATTTGTGATGGCAAAGTAGCATTACAAGTCATCTCCCATCATTTCCAATGACAACCTTTCATATTAGTATGACTTCAAGTCGTTCCGACTTCAAAGTAGCCCCTGCACCACTTTGGTCCGATTTTGATGCCACTTACACAAGCATTCCCTGAAATCGCAGCTGCAAATCGCTCAATTTTGATGTCGCAATAGTGTGAAAGGGGCCTTAGTGTCCCTATTAAGCATCACGTCACTTGTTCTGTCCTTTATAAATATGGTGCTCTCTAACGTCAGTCCAGCTTACATAATTTCGCCAGTTTTAGTAGTTGCTGAAAATGTGGACCTCATAAAGGAGTCCAATCATGACACCTCTTGCTAGGTCTGCAGAGATAGAAGAAGCCAGGAGGTGATTTTGACGCTTCTGTAATATTTTTGGGTGGACTGCCCCTTGGAAACATTTTTCTATGTGTCGTTTTTAACATTTTATCCAACACTGCATTTATTTCAAGTACCATCTTAATATCTGTTATAAGTACGGTATTTATTAAAAATGTTGGGGGGCTGATGAGCTATGGGTGCCCACACAGCAAGTATAAATATCAGTCCGGGGATTTGGCATTTTATATTTTAACATTTACCCAACACTGCATTTATTTAAAGTACTATCTTAATATCTGTTATAATTACGGTATTTTATTTAGTTGGTGCCCACACAGCAAGTGTATCAGTCCGGGGATTTGAAATTGTTGCTCTTCTTTCTGTAGGGCACTTCCAAGACGAATCAGAGTCATTCTGATTGGTCAGCACCAGCACGTGACTGCTTTGACCAATTAGTATTGTTCTGGTGCATCTCGGAAGCCAAGAAATTGCTACGTGGAAGGGTCAGCAGCATTTGCAGTTGAGAAAGTTGTAAGTGGTAGATAAAATTGGGCACATTGCTAGCTATAATTACCTCAATTATGACCATCCTAAGAATCTTTTTACCCAAAGCTGGTACTGTATTTTTGTTTTCGTTTGGTGCTGGCGAGTTGAGTGACCCACCTTCCTATTGTTTCTCTCGGAGACAACTGTGACATTTTCTTTCCGGATTTGTTGGCTGTGCCCATTCTGTGACATCACAAGGCCAAGTTGATGGGCCTCTTTTCTTCTTCTCTCTTGGTCTCCAAAGAGTTTACCCATAAAGGCATCAAAGGAGGCAGCGGAACGTTTACCCTACAGTTTGCCCCTAATTTAAAATATCAGTTGTGGGTTTACTATAATATTGTAGAAGTATTAAACTATTTACATTAGCTGCACAGTTATAAGCAAATCTTTATTTGTGTGCCTATTGCTGGATTCCTGCTTTTTGTCATGTTGGTTGATGCCAATTGTATATATTTAGAATTTTTGTGCCTTTTGTATACTACGGATATGTGTGTTCTGATGTTACTATTGTACAGGTGCAATCGTAAGACCAATGAGAATAATTTATTGAGAAATCTATTCTACGTAGTAATGTTATAAAAAAAAAAATGATTAATATTTTATGTACAAGAACTAGTTTATAAAATAATTTTAAAGAGTTTTGTACCTTTTATCAGTAAAGTAGAAAATCCCTCTGCTGAGCTAATTGGGGTCCAAAAGGGGCAATTTCTGAGGGCCAGCTGTTTTCTGGCTAAGTTGATTGGTAACCAAGTATGTCCCTTCACATGTAGACTAATGCCGCGTACACACGGTCGGAATTTCCGACAACAAATGTTCAATGTGAGCTTGTTGTCGGAAAATCCGACCGTGTGTGGTCTCCATCGGACATTTGCTGTCGGAATTTCCGACAACAAATGTTTGAGGGCTGGTTCTCAATTTTTCCGATTGTCTATATGCAATTTCGGCGCACAAAAATCCTACGCATGCTCGGAATCAATTCGAGCATGCTCTGAATCATTAAACGTCATTTTTCTCAGCTCGTCGTAGTGTTGTACGTGATCGCGCTCTTGGCGATCGGAATTTTCGTCAACATTTGTGTGTATGCAAGACAAGTTTGAGCCAACATTCCGTCGAAAAAAAAATCCACGGTTTTGTTGTCGGAAATTCTGATCGTGTGTACGCGGCATTAAAGTATAAGTTCACTAAAGAAAAAAAATACTAATGCAAGTTTTTTTCTGGAAAAAAAAATGTGCATCTATTTTTTTGTTGGACGCCTACAGAGCATTGCACCCCCAATCAGCGGATCGAGAGGGCAATGCGAGGCTCCTGCAGACTCTCAACACAGCTGTCTTCCCATATAGTCAGACAAGTCCAAGAAGAATCTATGAGCTACAAGAGACATTTGTTGTTTTAGACGTTGCCTTGATTGTATGGTAGGATCTTTTTGTGTAAGGCCAAAGAAGAAAATGGGAGACATCTTTAATGGTGCGCCAGTCCCTTGTACTTTGTTCCTGTGTGCAGACCCATTTAATACCATGGTCCGAGGCTATATGCAGGGAACTGCCTGTGTTGGACCCCTCAAATATCTGGTTCTGAGGCTGCCCTTCAATACTGGGTTCATAAGCTACCTGTGAGGACCCCTTTTAATACCAGGTTCTGAAGTTGTGTATAAAATTGTAGACCCCTCCAATACTGGGTCCAATACAGGAGTTGCTAGTGTACATACCTCGAATACTGGGTTTTGGGACTGTGTTATGAGAAACTGCTTGTGTGGACCCTTGTAATACAGAGTTCAGTGGTGGGCCACAATGAGCTGCTTTTGTACGCCCCTCCAATGCCAGATTCTGAGGTTGTGTTCAAAGAGTTGCCTGTGTACACACCTGCAATACCAGGTTCTGAGTGTTACAAGAAAGTGCTTGGGTGGACTGCTCAATACAGGGTTCTAAGGGGGGCTCAAAATGGGCTGCCTTTGTACCCCCTTCTAATACCAGGTTCTGAGGTTGTGTACAAAGTGCTGCCTATGTTCAAGGACCTCTCCAATACAGGGTTCTTCAATACTGGGTTTTCAAAATTTCTAGATATACTCTGGGTTCTCAATACTCGTAGACCTCTCCAATATGGTGTTCTGAGGTTGTGTACAATGAGCTGCTTATTGCTTCTTTTGCGATCAAAAGGCTGGATGACATTTTTTCCTTTAGAAAGGCTGAGCAGCTTTTACCTGGTCTCCGTTGATTGTGTGAGATCCAGATATGGCGCCCCTTGTTATGCATAGCAGTTTCTGTTTTCTCCTCAAGAAAGCTGTAGCATTACAACTTCTTTTATATATAAACATTTCTGTACCTAAAGGGATCTTGTCAGAATAATACCACAGGAGCTGCCATTGACTCCTCCAGTGTTGTGATCCCTGCATGTGCGTAGGCGTCCTCAGCCCTATTATTTGCATGGTCTTTAAAGTGGAAGTAAACCCCCCTATCGTTTTCAGCCAAGGAAGCTGCCATCTTTGCCTCTGTTTTAATCTACAACTGCCATGATGCTTCACATGTGATTAGTTATGACACCAGCCATTGGATGGTTTCACCGTTTGGTTGAGAGCACAACCAATGGGAGTGTTACATCTCCGGCATTTACTGGAAATGAAGCTGTTTTATAGATGGGTTTACTTTCACTTTAAAGGCTGGAGACTGATCAAGTAGTAAAGGGGTGAATGTATAGGACAGTCGTCGAACATGTGCTTTCAAAAACAAGTCAACCTTGGCGGTGTTCATATTTTTAACCTACAGGGTTCCTTTTCTGAATGGCCTGTTCTTCCTGGTTCTGTGATTTTTTTTTTTTTTTTTCCCTGGAAAGCCTTGGCTTCCATTATAGCCAATCTAAAGTGGGAATCTGCATAAGACACATTTCCCTTTTGATGGACATGGCTTGGTCTATGGAAAAAAAAAATAAGATGGCTGGATTGACTATGCTGAGAAATTTTGACTGGAATTATGATGATTTATGAACCGAGGTGATGAGTAGAGGACCTTTCCTTGCCCCCACCCCCCCCCCCCCACCCCCTGCTAAGCTCATTAGGTAGACGGGGCTCCCAAGTTTTCAGAACCTGAACAAACACTAAAAATCATATTGGTGTACACTCCGTTAAGCCGCATTTATACGCACAAGACTGCTCAGTGACCCATGTTGGGTTGCACCAACGCATTTTCATGTCTTTTTGTTTTTACTCTATGGTATAAGTGATAAAGTATAAGTAACTGGAAATGTATTCTGTGTTCCAGTCTCCGAAAACGTATCTGCCATTTATATATTTTTTGCCTGCTTTGCTGAGGGTCTCTGGGATGTTCAATGCTTTATTTCACAGTCTGGATTATTTATGTTCATGAAACTATACGACACCCAGAGTAAGTGTGGAGCCATCTTATAGTGGTGTGGTGGAGCGAGGACTATAGGAGGGAAGTTGGTGCTTTATCTGCACCTTCTACATCTAGCTAAAACTAGGTGGCATGGCCTCTTAGTGTTTTTATGTTCTACAAATATAGGAAACCAATGTTTTATGAATTGAAGTATAAAAGCCCAGTCTATTGATTCTTTAGAACCGTGGTCTCCAAACTGCTGCACAGGGGCTGGATGCGTCCCTTTACTTGCCTTTTCCGTCTACACCAGCAATTGAGCATAATTCCTGTCACCGATGCCAACCAAAAGGTACTTATCCTACCAGTGACCTCAACAATGGGGCACTATTCTTCCCTACTGACACCGATGATGGGGCACTATTTTTTCCCCTAATACCAACAATGGGGGAATTTTCCTCCCACTAATACCAATGATAAGCCATTCTTTACTCCAATTGACACCAGAGCTTTTTCCGCCCACACTGACCACAGTCCCCCCACAAGCTCCCTCAAAGTCAGGAGGATAGTAAACTGGCCCTTTGTTCAGGCCTCTGCTTTAGAATATGGTGACATTACTTGTCTGATACGCTTGATACATCACCAATGGTACCAAGATGGCCCGCTCCACCAGTTTCTCAGTCTGCTCTGGGATAATGAATTGCACTGAAATCTGCCAAATGATGTTATGCATTTTTGTATATGTAATTGTTTTTGTTTTTTCCTAAAATGTATAAAAAAATAAATCTATGTCCTGCCATGATTTATAAATAAAGAAATGTTCAAACAAATGGAAATAAAAATAATTAAAAAAAAAAGAGAAATAAATTAAATAAATTAAATTGGAGTCTGGTGTAATGGTTTTTGGCACCTCCGGAAGGCTTTACACCTTCATGACCAGGCAATTTTTTTTTTTGCTATGGCACTGCATTACTTTAACTGACAATTGTGCAGTCGTGCGATACTGTTACCAAATAATATGTATGTCCTTCTTCTTTTTTTTTTTTCCTCTCACAAATAGAGCTGTTTTTGGTGGTACCGTATATACCTGAATATACCGGAAATTTTACCACAAAAAATTGGGAACACGTATTTACTCGAGTATAAGCCTAGGGTGAGAAAAGCAGCAGCTACTGTAAGTGGAAAAGAGGGTCAACAATGCCCGTCTGCCTGCCGCCTCACTGTGCCCGTCTGCCTGCCGCCTCACTGTGCCCGTCTGCCTGCCGCCTCACTGTGCCCGTCTGCCTGCCGCCTCACTGTGCCCGTCTGCCTGCCGCCTCACTGTGCCCGTCTGCCTGCCGCCTCACTGTGCCCGTCTGCCTGCCGCAGTGTAACAAATCCCAGCCTCCCCCTCATCCGTGACACTGATTCAGTTTTTCCCAGCAGTGAGTCAGTGTCCCGCCTATCACAGGCGAGGACGAGAAGGAGACGGGGCTTTGTTACACTGCACGGCTGTCGTCTAGACTGACTGCATGTCACAGCGCCGGAAGATCAGGTGCATGAGGCTGCAGATGAACACAGTGATTATCGGCGCACGTACCTACCAGTAGGACGTTGTGGCTCCTGGGCTCCAGACAGGCAGGGTTTCCACCTCCTCGCCTCAGCAGGCCATCCATCAGCATCCCCGGCTGCCTCTCTCCCTCTGCAGGTAAGCCCCTGCCATTCAGGGCGTCCCACTCCTCCCCAGGACCCGTAGGCGGCCGTCCTTTTCAGGACAAGCCGCGGCGGCGGCCTAATCCCTTCCACTGGCGGAACGGCCCGCCCTCATCCTCCATCTCCGGCCCCCCAACTACTAGCCAGAGCTTGAGGCACCCCCCTCAGCCTCCGACAGCCAGCAACTGGACCCTGGCCCCTCGCGCCATCTCGTGGAGCAATTTGCGGCGGCCGCGGCTTCATCCGCGGCCTAGCGGCTCACCGCTCTGGACATCCTGAAACCCCCAGGATAATCCACAGCAACTGTCTCCCCTACCTTCTCTAGACACCTCTATCCCCCTCGAGCCATCCATCCAGCCGCTCGCCATCCTGACCAAGGCCCCTGGTCGGGGGCCATCTGGGGTGCACCTGGCAATCGTAATCCCACAACCCCACAACCACAGTGGCTCCCACTAAACATACTCAAAGGAGAGTATACCCCCCCCCCCCATTCACACTGCCCTAACAACCTCCGCTCCCATCAGGGTTTTGATCCAGGGTTCGTCCGATCGCCTCTATAGGGGTCAGGAAGTAATTTTTTCCCCTGCCGTAGCATATTGCCACTGCACGGCCAGGTTTTTTTTGCCTTCCTCTGGACCAACCTGGAGAGAAGATTTAGCTAATCTTCCCTCCATCACCCTTTAACCCCCCCCTCCCCCCACTACCCGGTGTTGGCTACCATGGCGAATCTGCAATATTCTGCAGTTACCATTTGGGGTCTGAGGCGATTCGCCGCAATACTGCCAGCCATCACCAAAAAAGCCCTGAGAAGGGAGCAATTATTGAGTATCGATCGTCGATCGACTGTCAGAAATCCTAGTCATTTACCCCAACCTAAGCACATATTATGTGTTTTGATCAACACTAGATCGGCAGTAAAACACCGTCTAGAAATCCACGATTTCATTCTACAACACAACCTAGAGCAGAACAGAGAGCTGGCTCACAGCCGACTGTAACACCATTCTAGGAGAACTGGTGCCAGAAAATTACCGTATTATAACGGAAAATAGAATAGGGCAAAGAGGAGGGGGCCTGGCAGTGATCCACAAGATTCACCTTGCGATCACTAAACCTGTCCTCCAAAACCCTCTTCCATTCATGGAAACCCTTACGCTGCAATTGCAAACAAATTCAGAGGAGACCGTCCACATTCTGCTCTGCTATAGGCCACTCGGCCCAAAATCGCAGCTGCTACCATCATTGTCGGACTTCTTCTCCACTTACACCCTCAACAGCAAACACCTTTTGCTGCTCGGGGATTTCAATCTCTGGGCCAACTCCTCACTAGACCCCGTTGCCGACGCCTGTATTGACCACCTGGAAGGATTAGGGCTACAGCAACTAGTATGTGGATCCACACATGCTTCAGGTCACACACTCGATCTTATTTTCAGACAAGATCTGGAAATAAAAATTTTGGAAAATGAACCGTTGCCATGGACTGACCACCATGCAATTAAATTCATTATTTCCAAACTCCTCCCCGCAACAAAAACATCCAGGCCAGTGACAACACACTGGACTAGATGTAAGAAGAAGCTCCACTCGGAACTCTTCAAAACCACATTAAGGAAAAAAATAAAATCAATTCAGCCGGATCGAACAGCTGTAGAAACACTAGACGCCATAAATTCAGCCCTCCTACAGTCAGCTGACTTAGTAGCGCCGAAACGTAAAACCCGCATCCGGAAAAACAACGGCAGCTGGTTTAACAACCAGCTGTCGTTATTGAAGCAAGAGCGCAGAAGGGCAGAAGCTGCCTGGAAAAAAAGCTCTTCAGAGGCAAACCTCTCCACCTACAAGATGATAACAAGAAAATATCACAAAGAAATTTTCCAAGCCAAGAAAAATTATTTTTCTGTGACTATCAATAGCGCCCTAAACCGCCCACGCGAACTCTTCAAGATGGTCACTCAGACCATGGACCCAAGATATCTTGAAGCCACCAATTCCGACACTCAGGAATTTTGCAATGAATTGTCGGATTGCTTCATTAATAAAATTGAGGCAATCTGTGAAAGCATTCAGCAAAACAATTCCCCCCTCAGCCCCCCCCCCCCCCCCCCGCAATTTCTCACACAATACCCACAGTAATTTACCACAAGCAGGTAAGTTCACGCTGGGACCCATCTCCATCGAAGCCACAAAAAATATCATCGGTACTTTGCGTAATGGCACAGCGCCAAATGATATCATCCCCACCAAACTGCTGAAGGAATGCGCCGACATCCTGGCGCCTCCCATCACGCAGCTTATAAATCGGTCTTTCAAGGAAGGCATAGTGCCCTCACAGTTGAAAGAGGGTATAATCCAACCCATCCTGAAGAAACCCACCCTAGATCCCAAGGACCCACTCCACCGCCGTCCCATAACAGGCCTAAATGTACTCTCAAAGGTAATGGAAAAAGTAGTGGTACAACAGCTGCAACAGCATCTAGATACCCACAACCTACTTGATCCATTTCAATCGGGTTTCCGTCCCGGACACGGGACGGAGACAGCACTGCTCAAAATATGGGACGACGCTCTTAAGGCCGCAGACAAGGGAGAATCTTGTCTTCTGGTCCTGTTGGACCTAAGCGCAGCCTACGACACTGTAGACCACAAACTTTAATTGACACGGCTAGCTAAAGTAGCCAGAGTCGCAGAAGGCGATCTATCTTGGTTCTCCTCTTTTTTGGAAAACCGATCGCAAACAGTGAAGTTAGGACCTTTCACCTCTGAGAAACGCACGGTGTCATGCGGAGTCCCTCAAGGATCGCCTCTGTCGCCGGTGCTGTTCAACATCTATCTTCGTCCTCCGTTTGAGATTATCAGCAGCCAAAAACTGCTCTATCACTTATATGCAGACGACACGCAACTGTATTTCCGCATTAGCAACAAAAAGGATCACCACCTCAATCTAGAGACATGCCTCTCTTTGATAGAGGACTGGATGACAAAGAGTTATCTTAAACTCAACGGTGCGAAAACAGAACTTCTCCTGTTTCACGCCAAGCGCATGAATCAACCTGCAACAACTTGGACACCCCTGCCCATTCTGGGCAAAATCATCACCCCTAGCGCCAAAGTCAAAAGTCTAGGGGTAATTTTTGACTCCTATATGACAATGGACGCACAGTAGTCAGCGGATCTCGCCATCTGCTGCGCCTACTACGTAGACTTATGCCTTTCATCCCCAAAGAAGACTTAGCAGTCGTGGTGGGAGCAATTGTTAACTCCAGACTAGACTATGCAAATGCCCTTTACCTCGGACTCCCCAAGTACCAAATCGCTTGTCTGCAAGTTGTTCAGAATACGGCCGCCAGACTTGTGACTGGGAAAAAACCCTGGGAATCCATCTCGCCTTCACTGAGAGCCCTTCATTGGCTGCCCGTAAAAGACAGAATTGCTTTTAAAGCACTCTGTCTAACGCATAGATGCATCCATGGGAATGCTCCCCAGTATTTATGCGATAAAATAAAAGCTCACAATCCCAATCGCATCCTGCGATCCACCAATCAAAACCTGCTCCAGATTTCGTCAGCCAACTACAAATCCAAAGGAGAAAGACGATTCGCGGTCCAAGGGCACAGACTATGGAACACTTTACCAACCAGCATTCGGTTGGAGGAGAATCACTTGGCGTTCAGGAGAAAGATCAAGACTCATCTCTTTTGATACCAAAGGAGACGGGAACAACAAGCGCCCAGAGGCGATTCAGTTCGCATGTGCCGCGCTATATAAGTTTTCATTCATTCATAAGCTGAGGGGGGGGGGGAGATTTTCAGCAAAAAAAAAATCAAAAATCAGCTTATACTCAAGTATATACGGTATTTAATCACCTACCTGCGGTTTTTATTTTTTGTGCTATAGACAAAAGAACTAATTCTTACTTTCTGCTATAAAACATATCCAATACAAAAAATGTAAAAAAAATCATCCCAAAATAGTTTCAAAAGTATCCGATGTGTCCGCCGTAATGTCAGTCACGATAAAAAAAAAAACACTGATCGCCGCCATTAGTAGTAAAAGAAAAAAGATATTATTAAAAATGCCATAAAACTATCCCCTATTTAGTAGACCCTATAACTTTTGTGCAAACCCCCTAATGTGATTATTTTTTTTTTTTTTTAGCAAAAATATGTAGAAGAATACGTATCGGCCTAAACTGGGGGGGGGGGGGGGGATTATATATATTTTTGGGGGATATTTATTATAGCAAAAATTAAAAAATCTTGCTTTTTTTTTTTTTTTTTTTTTTTTTTAATTGTCGGTCTATCTTTGTTTATAGCGCAAAAAATAAAAAACGCAGAGGTGATCAAATACCACCAAAAGAAAGCTCCATTTGTGGGGAAAAAAGGACGCCAATTTTGTTTGAGAGCCACGTCGCAAGACCGCTCAATTGTCAGTTAACTACTTGCCGACCGCCCGCCGTCATATTACTGCGGGATGGTGGCACTGCTGGGCGAGAGCTCTTCGCTATACGTCCGCTCTAAAGCGGCCGCTAAGGGGCGTGTCCCCGAGTCCCGCGCGCGTGCCCGGCGGGTACGATCGCCGCCGGGCACACGCGATCGCTTGTTACAGAGCGGGGCCTGGGAGCTTTGTGTGTAAACACATAGCTCCCAGTCCTGTCAGCGGGGGAAATGCTGATCTTCAGTTCATACAATGTATGAACAGAAGATCAGTGATTTCCCCTAGTGAGGCCACCCCCCCCCCCCCATACAGTTAGAACACACCCAAGAACACACTTAACCCATTCCCCGCCCCCTAGTGTTAACCCCTTCACTGCCAATGGCATTTTTATAGTAATACAATGCATTTTTATAGCATTGTTCGCTAAATGGTTCCAAAAAAGTGTCTGAAGTGCCCACCATAATGTCGCAGTACTGAAAAAAAATGCTGATCGCCGCCATTACTATAAAAATATTAATAAAAATGCCATAAAACGACCCCCTATTTTGTAAACGCTATAACTTTTGCGCAAACCAATCAAACGCTTATTGCGATTTTTTTTTTTTTTTTTTTTTTAATGCAAAATATGTAGAACAATACGTATCGGCCTAAACTGAGGAAAACAAATGTTTTTTTTTATATATTTTTGGGGGATATTTATTATAGCAAAAAGTAAAAAAATATTGCATTTTTTTTCAAAATTGTCGCTCTATTTTTGTTTATAGCGCAAAAAATAAAAACTGCAGAGATGATCAAATACCACCAAAAGAAAGCTCTATTTGTGGGAAAAAAAAGGACGCCAATTTTGTTTGGGAGTCACGTTGCACGACCGCGCAATTAAGTTAAAGCGACGCAGTGCCGAATCACAAAAAGTGCTCTGGTCATTGGACAGCAATATGGTCTGGGGCTAAAGTGGTTAAAGCGACGCAGTGCCGAATCGCAAAAAGGGGCCTAGTCCTTTAGCAACAAAATGGCCCGGGTCTTAAGTGGTTAAAATGCTAGTAAAATCCTATAATCCACTCTATTACAGTAGTATATAATGTACAATGTGTGTGTCTGTAATAAAAAATGCGGGGAAGAGAGCTCTGGTGGGTCATAGAAGCGCAGAGCGGCGCTAAAGCAAAGGTATTTGGCACAATTATATTACAGAAACGCACACATTGTACATTATAGACTGCTGTAATAGAGTGGATTATAGGATTTCACAAGCATTTTAACTCTGTTCACATTGGGGATTCCTGTCAGGCAGGGAGAGAGAGTGGGAGAGAAGACAGCACATTATATGGTAAGACCTACCCCGAAAATAAGCCCTACTGTGTCTTTTTAGTTTTTGCTGGAATAAATATAAGACCCAGACTTATTTTGGGGGGAACACGGTAGTTATCAAGGTCATCAAATTGAAACATGAATGTAGTTTCTGCTTGAATGTGTTTTCCTGCGGCTCCCCCCCCCCCCCCCCCCAATATAGCAGCTCCCCCCCCCCCCCGATATAGCAGCTCCCCCTCTTGCAGCGTTCTGTGATTCAGGACATAATAGTGCCAGGGTGGGGCACCGGAGAATCCTTCCTGAATGATGCATAATCCTGTGCTGGTATCTCCTGTGTCATGGTATGCACAAAACTATTCATTTACCCAGCCAAATTATTTCTTGGTAAAGACACAACTCTAGGCCTGTTATTTCAAGAATGTAAAACAAGGAGTCTTTCATGTGTCAGAGAGCTGGAGGAACAACTTGGGATATGCAGAGAAAGGGAAACTTTCTTTCAGCATTTCATCCTTGGTCACAAAACAGAAACCCAGAACCTGCTGGAGAAGTGTGATTTAGTTCTGCCATTGGTACGAGTAGAGTTGAAAATAGACAGATCCCCTTGACTCCCCATCCTTTCACCCCCCCCCCCCCCCCCCCATCCAAAATTCATAATTTCTTAACCACTTCAGCCCCGGAAGAATTGGCTGCCCATTGACTGGGCCATTTTTTGCAATTCCGCACTGTTGCTTTGACAATTGCGCGGCCGTGGCTCCCAAACAAAATTGATGTCCCCCCCCACCCCCCCCCCCCCTCCCCCCCCCCCCCACAATTAGAGCTTTGTTTTGGTGGTATTTTTTCTAGCATGTAAACCACTCCAACTGTTGGATGGTGTACTCTTTATTGGTGGCTGATGCTAAAAACATTTTCCGCTTTTTAATATTTAACTTGGAGTGCTTACAGGAAGTGCATCGTCCACAGGCATAGAAGCCACCCAAAAATGAAAATAATCTATTTTCTGAGAGAATTGGAGGAGTTTAAACACTTGGTGCTAAACAATCCCTTAGTGGTGGAGTGTTCTTATAGATAAATTGTGGCCGTGCTGGTAACGCCGGGCCCAAAATGTTGTCTTGTTTAAGAATGGACCAATTCAGAAACGCATTTTTGAGGCCAGGCACTGATGCTCAATGAGAAGGCCAAAGGTGTTGTATCAGGTTGAGGCCGGACTCTTTGCAGGCCAGTCAAGTGCCTCCACCCCAAACTCGCTCATCCATGTCTTTATGGACCTTGCCTTGTGCACTGGTCCAAATCGTTTGGTGGAGGGGGATTATGGTGTGGGGTTGTTTTTCAGGGGTTGGGCTTGGCCCCTTAGTTCCAGTGAAGGGAACGCTTAAGGCATCAGAATACCAACATTTTGGACAATGTCTGTTTGAAATACACTTGGGAGTCACAGGGCACATCAGCAGGGGCTCGGTACAATCGCCTCTCCTCTGCCATGTATGGTAATAAAATCCGAAGTGTCGTTCGGAACAGAGCGGTCCAATCTCTTAGTAAGAATACATATTATAACAATATAAAACCATATCGGTATATTTACAGTAATTGCTTGTGGTGGTTTAGTTATAACATACTGAATGTACTCCTCTGGATTCATAGGAGGGGTTTTTTTTTGGAAGGCCTCCAACTTGGGCAGTGGTGTGAAAATTAAATTGATCCAAGAAAAACAATCACAATCTCTGTATAAGACATGGACTGTGTCATAGTAAATCTGGGTCTGGTCTAAATACATTTATTTGTACATCTTTATTTTTATTTTTTTATCTGACAGTTTACAAGGTACAAAAAAAACGAATTCTATGGTGGGTAGAAGATCCGGGATGGACTGTGGGAGACTCTGGAGACCAGCAGCTCATAGGAATTCTCCAGCTTTTCAGTAATAATCAGGGGGCTCACCATATTATCTTGGATCTTTCGCTTCAGTCTTTTCCTGGGGTGCATCCAGCAGTTAATTCACATTCTATGGCTTCAGCATACAGACGGGCCCTCATGGGCCACTTCTAGAAGACAAATGAAAATAAAGGGAAGAAACTGTGTAATACTTATCTATAAATGTTTGGTTTTAGCTAGGGTTGTCCTGATACCACTTTTTTGAGACCGAGTACATGTACCGATACTTTTTTTTTTTTCAAGTACTCACCCCCTGGGCAGGGCTGTTCAACTCTGTTAAAGTTACATGTTTTAAGATAACTAACATGTTCTGTCAAGATTTAAGGAGCTTTGTCCATCGATGAACGAAAAGAGAAATATTAGCATCCAATATACATAGTTAATCTGGTTAAAAAAAAAAAAAAAAGGACACAATTCCATCCAGTTCCACCAACACACACACACGCACGCGTGCGCGCGCAATGTGTGTTGGCACGGCCAGGGGCATATTTACCACAAGGCATTTGGCTTAGGTAGCTTAGGCATTTTTCAGGCACTGCCCCCCAGGCAGAAGGGCACTACGAACAGTGGCATTGCTATGGGGGTGCAGACCACCAGGGGCGGTTGCGGACTGACCGTTCAGTGACAGGGGAGAAAAGCAGGTGGCAGAAGTGGCTGCAGCCTCCAGTCCTGGAAGTAGCTTACGTGGCAAAGCAGGTCTGAGACCTGGGCTGTGATCATGCTACAGCAGTACACACAGCTGGTAAAAAAGAGCCGGTGGACTGCAGGAAGGTGAGAGACTGGTGTTTTGTTGGGGGGGGGGATGGAAGAACCCCCTGCTGTAGTTTGGGGAAATAGGGGAGCCACCTTCTCTCTCTCACCCCCACCTCTGAATAGGAAAAGGCAGAGCCTAAATAGGAAGGGGTGGATCTTATACAGGAAGGGGTGGAACAAATTCAGATGAGGGCACCTTAGTCTAGCCTAGGGCAGCACAAAACCAAAATACACCGCTGGGCATAGCCATATGTGATATTGCAGAAATGCAGGAGCACACTTTCCATCCTATGACAGAAAGTGCCTAAACAAGACTCCTTATGTCAGAATTATTTTAGTACCACAAATACTTTATTTGAAAAGGAATACATATAGATGGGTCCAAGGATCTAGGAGATCGCAGAAATGTAACGAAAGAAACCAACGATAACCATTCTGCGCGAACAGTACGCATCTTAATATGAATACCTAGATTTCCCATCTGTTTCTGAAGACAGCGGTAGGAGTGAGTGCTTTAACATTTTATCCAATGTTTTGAATCTTATTGAAGAATATATATATATATATATATATATATATATATATATATATATATATATATACACATTGAGTCAAAATTTAAATATACTACATTATGCTCCAAAAACATGTTGCAAAGAATAAATGATTTAGTTCAGGGGTGTCCAAACTTTTTTCAAAGAAGGACAGATTTTGTGAACTGGACATGTGCGAGGGCTGACCATCAGTGCAGCACCCACCATTGCCATGAATGTTGCACCCACCATTGCCAGGAATGCAGCACCCACCATTGCCAGGAATGCAGCACCCACCATTGCCAGGAATAATGCACCCACCAATGCCAGGAATGCAGCACCCACCAATGCCAGGAATGCAGCACCCACCATTGCCAGGGATTCAGCACCCACCATTGCCAGGGATTCAGCACCCACCATTGCCAGGAATGCAGACTCACCATTACCACCAGTGCAACCTGATTGATGCCCATCCATCTGCAGCCTTGGAGGGGACATGGAAGGGGGCGGGACGAACGCCAAAAGATTACATACAGGAAAAACTCCTCTTTAATAGAAAGCACTGCCTCCAATGACGGTCAGAACAGTTGTCCAATGGCAGCGCAGGAGACTGGACTTCCCATTGCAGAGGCTGCCATGTAAACAGAAAATTCTCCTGTGTGTATGGCACTCGGCCTCCTCATTGTCCCCTACAAGGCAGCCAGCATATATATCTTTTGTGACCCGGCACTGGGAAATCGTTGGGGGGCCACAAAAGATATACATGTCCAAATCACCAGGTGGCCGTTCAAAACCGAAACATGGGCTGCGATTGGCCCATGGGCCGGACTTTGGACATGCCTGATTTAGTTATTCAATAAGAAAGACAAGCAAAGACGGAACTGGGGTGTCAGCAGCATCTACTGCAAGACCTGGGACATGTGTCATTGGTGCGAGTCTATCAAGATCCCTGTTAGTGTGGGCTTCTTCCTGTATCACTCCACAGAAGGTAGGCAGAGAGCAACCGCCACAATTCAAGGAAATCAAATGCATCAGTGGGTGGTTTTAAGAAGAAAACGGAAGGCCACAGTTGAGTCTCAATTTAGTACCAGTAAAGGGAATGCATAGTTTGAGCACTCTCAACGATCGCCTGTCACATCTCCCTCATTTCTATTAATGTCCACTGCACCGCAAAATTATAAAGAAGTGGTCAGGGGAAACGATTAAATGTCCTCAGCATAACAGAACAAGTCCATTCAAATGTGACTAACTCCATCTGTCTCTTGTAAATTATTTCACTTGCACTTCTTTCCAGAGATATCTAAGCTGGAAAAAAAAACATTCAACCTAGGAGGAAAGCCCTTTAAGGTGGCATGATGGATTGAATTAGTTTTACACAATAAACACTTTGTTCATGTTACCTTCATAGGATGCAGGTACCCAGGACCCCTTCCAGACAGAGCACTGTTCCCATCATGATCCAACGTTTGAGTGAGGTGGGCTATGTAGCTTGTGGCCAGGACCAGGACATCCAGCTTAGACAATTTGGTGTCTGGTGGGACAGAGGGCAGGGCGGCCTGAAGGGACAAGAAGGCCTCCCGAAGGGTGCGGACCCTGTTTCTCTCCCGGGCATTGTTCTCTGGAGTCTTCTTCCCTGAAACTGCCCCATGGGACTTAGTGGGAGACGCAACCTGTAAAAGACAATATGTGTGTATATATATATAGTACTAGATATACTACCTCTTGCAACGTTCATTGAATACAATTATCCCAAAAATATTCATTTAGTTTAAAGTGAAACTCTGGCCAAAACATTTTCTTTGCATTTTCGGTGAAGTGGGGAAGGGCTAGAACACCAGTCAACAGTGGCATTGCTAGGGGGTGGCTATTGGGGCTGTAGCCCCGAATCTGGGGCCCATAGCCCAGAGTCTCTTGCTGCAGGGTCCCTGCCTAACCAGTGGGTCATGGCTGTGGCGGGCTGCATTAGAGGCGGATGAGAGGAGCGAAGGTGAGCAGGTGGACAGGCAGAGATGACATCATCTCCACATCACCGCTCTCCCGCCCTCACAGCCGGGCTTCTTCAATGTGGAAAAGATGTGTGTTGGGGAGCAGAGAGAAATTACATCATCTTTCACTGCCCGCCACACATCAGCACTCTTCCGCCCTCACAGCGATGGTGCTCATTTTGTCAGAACATGGGCCTCTTCAATGTCAAAGGTGCAGCTGGGAGCAGAGAGATGACATCATCTCTGCCTGCCCGCCCTACATCTCCGCTCTCCTGCCCTCACTAAATGGCTCGTGCTGCCAGCCTGTCACCGGTGCAGCAACAATGCTCATTTTGTGGTGCTGGCATGGCTAGTGACAATCCACATCATTTAGCAATGATGTGGACCTGGCGTCAGGTGGAGTGGCAAGTGACAATCTGCAAATAGTGGCAGGTGATGTGGCAAGTGACAAGCTGCAAATGGTGGCAGGTAACGTGGCAAGTGACAATCTGCAAATGGTGGCAGGTAACGTGGCAAGTGACAATCTGCAAATGGTGGCAGGTGATGTGGCAAGTGACAATCTGCAAATGGTGGCAGGTACGTGGCAAGTGACAATCTGCAAATGGTGGCAGGTGATGTGGCAAGTGACAATCTGCAAATGGTGGCAGGTGATGTGGCAAGTGACGGTGGCAGATGCCACGCTGAATCTGGTGGCATGAGATGTGGCAAGTGACAGACCCAGGGCTCTCACTGATTCTGCATTATGGTAAGTTGAAAAAACTTCAATATATATTAGAATGTAACAATAGAAACAATGCGCTTCAATCACCCTGACACCATATCAACCACGGTGCCATGATGATTGAGGCGCCAACACCCGCCATTGCCCTTAAAAAATTGCTTACTACTGGCGTGCCCAAGGCTGTCCACAAGGTTTAGGAGTGTGTCTATGGGAATGTTTGACTATTCTTCCAAAAGAGCATTTGTGAGGTCAGGCACTGATGATCTATCGGGTTGAGGTCAGGACTCTCCATGTCTTTATGGACTTTGCTTTGTTTACATGGTCCAGATCATTTGGTGGAGGGGGGATTATGGTGTGGGGTTCGGTTTTCAGGGGTTGGGCTTGGCCCCTTAGTTCCAGTGAAGGCAACGCTTAAGGATTTGGTATACCAAGACATTTTAAACAATTTCATGCTTCCAACTTTGTGGGAACAGTTTGGGGACGGCCCCTTCCTGTTCCAACATGACTGCACACCAGTGCACAAAGCAAGTTCCATAAAGACATGGGTGAGCAAGTTTGGGGTGGAGGAACTTGACTGTGCTGCACCTCAACCCGATAGAACATCTTTGGGATGAATGAGAGCGGAGATTGCGAGCCAGGCCTTCTTGTTCAACATCAGTGCCTGACCTCACAAATGTATTTATGGAAGAATGATCAAACATTCACATAGAGACACACACCTAAACCTTGTGGACGGCCTTCCCCAGAAGAGTGGAAGCTGTTATAGCTGCAAAGGGTGGGCCAACTCAATATTGAACCCTATGGACTAAAGCCTCATACACACGATTGGATTTTTCGACGGGAATTGTGTGATGACAAGCTGTTGTCAGAAAATCTGACCGTTTTTACGCTCCATCGGACAATTGTTGTCGAATTTTCAGCCAACAAATGTGGGATAGCATGCTTTAAAATTGTCTGCCAACAAATGTGTGTTGTCGGATTATCTAATGTACAAACACACATGCTCAGAAGCAATGCTCACCATAACACAACATTAGCAGAAGTTGCCCAAAGGGTGGCACTAAAGAGCTGAAAACCAATGTAGCTTTGTGTTTGTTGGCCATCAATTCTTTGACATTTGTATGCAATACATGTTCCTGGCCAACGCCCTTCAGACAAAAGTCCTATGCTTTGTCCGCAGAAAATCCGATCGTAAGTATGAGGTTTAAGACTGGGATGCTATTAAAGTTCATGTGCGTGTAAAGGCAGGCGTCCCAATACTTTTGGTAAAATAGTGTACATCCCCTTAGCAGTGAAAAAGTAGAAAATGTATTCAGTTATTCCATCAATCTTCACAGGCAGGCCCTTTCACCCACTTACAGTCTGACGTTTGGTGATTTTTTGTCCTCTCCTACGCCCAATCAGCTGTGCTCTTGACTCCCGCCGGGGCCCCTCAATGGCATCTCCTTCCTGAGCCTCTTCCACTGGCTCATGAAGTTCCCAGTTCGGCAAAACGACTTCTGCTCTCAGCATTCTGACTGGCTAGCAATAACTTCACATCTTACTATATGAACGTGCTTTAAGCAGAATTAAAAAAGAGGAGAAAAAAAAACGTTCCCAAAGCTCATTAAGGAAAATGAAATTTGGAGAGAGCGGAAGATTCCTTTGGGATAATTTATGTTTCATCCCCCAAGCTGTGTAATGAGAACAGCGCGCTCTGCGTGGCTCTTATCAGCTTCAGACGTGTAATGAGGGGATGTTTTAGGTTTCTCTCTTTGTGCTTTTATCTGGCTGTCCGGCCAGCACTTTTTCTCCAGCCATTGCCAAGATACCAGAACCCAAAATACGCCCCGTCTACTTCTCAGAAACCTTCAGAACACCCAGATGGATTGTACCTAATGCAAAAGGCCACCGCCTTCCATTGTCTCTTGGCATTTAAAAAGATCGCTCCACCCAAAAGTGTTAGTTCTGTTTTAGGTGGGTTCTATGGCTACTTTCACACTGGGGTGCTTTGCAGATGCTATAGCGCTAAAAATACACTGGAGCGGTGCGCTGGCAGGACACTCAAAGATGTCTTGCCAGCCGTATCTTTAAGGTGCTGTAGGAGTGGTGAATACACCTCTCCTAAAGCGCCCCCGCCCATTAAAATCAATGGGCAGCGCCACCGAACTACTGCATTGGTGCAGTATTAATCCTCTTTCGCCCGCTAGCGGGGGGGGTAAAAGGGCACAGCTAGCTGCCGAATAGGGATGAGCCGAACACCCCCACGTTCGGTTCGCACCAGAGCGTTCGAACAGACCGACCGTTCGCGTGAACATTTAGAACCCCATTGAAGTCTATGGGACTCGAACTTTCCAATTAAAAAGTGCTAATTTTAAAGCCTAATATGCAAGTTAATTTTGGAAAACGTCTTTGAGAACCCGGGTCTTGCCCCAGGGAATATGTATCAATGGAAAAAAGTTTTAAAAACTTTTGTTTTTTCAGGAGCAGGACTCCTGAAAAAATTACCGTTTTTAAAACTTTTTTCCATTGATACATGTTCCCTGGGGCAAGACCCGGGTTCTCAAAGACGTTTTCACAGGCAAACTATAGACACACAGCAGGTACAATATTTAAAGCGGATGGCCCATTAAAATGTTTTTTAAAAGCCAGCATTTACAAATACTGCAGCTGCTGACTTTTAAAAATAGGACACTTACCTGTCCTGGAGTCCAGCGGCGTCCGCAGCAGAGGACGAGCATTCGCTCGTCTCTCTGCTGCTCCCCCCTCCATCCATGGTGATGGAACCAGGAAGTGAAGCGCTGCGGCTTCACTGCCCGGTTCCCTACAGGGCATGCACGAGTCGCGCTGCCCCCGCCAATTGGCTCCCGTTGTGTGCTGGGAGTCGAGAGTTCCCAGCACACAACGGGAAAAACCCGACTTTTGCCCGAGACTGTGGGCCAGAAGTGGGTGCAGATACGTGTCTTTAGACAGGTATCTGCACCCCCCTCCCCCCTGAAAGGTGTCAAATGTGACACCAGAGGGGGGGAGGGTTCCGATCAGCGGATCTTCACTTTAGGGTGGAGATACGCTTTAAAGGAATTTTTCATTTTTTCTTTTTAATTTAAACATTATTAAAATCACTGCTCCAGGAACAGTGATTTTAATGATGCTTAAATGAAATTTAAAAAAATGAAAAATTCCTTTAAATATTGTACCTGCTGGGTGTCTATACCGGTGATAACGTCTTTAAATAGCACAATCACCTGCCTGCCAGTAAATTAGGAAGAACTGATCTAGCTAAGCTATACAGTGTATAAATATATGTACAACTCCTAGGGATGTATATATATCCTCTACACACTGTAAATTAAGCTAAACTGACGAGCCTGCCTGCTCTATCTAGCTATATAAAAAGACTATCTCTCTGTCTCTCTGACTGATCTCAGTTCAGCAGGCTCATAGTGCATGTTTGGCCAATCATCAGCGCGCAATGCCGCAGTGAATTATGGGCCGTTGCGCGTCACTCGAATTTGGTGCAAACGACCCGTTATGTTCGAATTTCTTCAAACGTACGAACAGACAATGTTCGAGTCGAACATACGTTCGAATCGAACGTGGAGCTCATCCCTACTGCCGAGTAACGCTGCAAAAATGACGGTAAAGTGCCACTTAAAATAGTGGCACTTTACCGCTGGCGGTGCAACGCCCCAGTGTGAAAGTAGCCTAATAGGCTAAGTCACCCTATTCTTCAGTGTGGGAGCGGTGGCTTTAGATATCGAGAGTTCTAGTACCCAATGAGGCACATGCTTTAAAAAGTATTTTCAGACAACTCATTGGAGTGATAATTGACATAAAGATATGTAGCAAACACCACAACTGTGATATAACCAATAGATGTAGCAGGTTAGGGTGACCAGATGTCCCTGGTTTCCAGGGACAGTCCCCGGATTGAGGACGCTGTCCCCTGAGCCTATTTGTCCCCATGTCTGTCCCCGGATCTGTCATCTCAGCAGAGTGTCCCGGAGGTAGAGTGGGCGGGGACTCCCAAATCCAGTCCATCAATAAGCTAATCCCCCACAGTGTAACTTTTTTTAAAACAAATGTCGGGGGACAGTAAGTGAGTGAGTGAGAAACATATATAGCGCAACACATGCGAACTGAATAGCCTCAGGGCGCTTGGTATCCATTCCCTAATGTACTTTGCCTTCAGAATAGATGGGTTTTGAGTTTATTCCTGAAGGCCAGGTGATTCACCTCCCATTCTGATGCTGGTTGGTAGTGCGTTCCACAGTCTAGGTCCTTGGACTGCAAATTTTCGTTCTCCCTTGGACTTGTATCTGGCTATGGGTATCTGGAGTAGTTTTTGTTTAGTGGAACGGAGAACGCGATTGGGGTTGTGGCATTTTATTTTTTTGCATAGATATTGGGGGGCATTTCCTTGAACACACTTATTTGTCAGAAAAAGTGCTTTAAATAGCCATAATAGCAGACTCGCCAAAGATGGTGATGGTGGTTAAGTGTTGATCGCGATGGTAATTAATGACGGTGAAATGATTACAGGTAGCCCTGATGAGCGGCGATGGGTGGACCCCCAACTAACCCCCCCCTGTTGATCCAGAGGAAGGCGAAAAAAAACTAGCCACGCAATGCCAATCTGCAACGACGGGGGAAAAAATTCCTTCCTGATCCCTCGGGGGCGATCAGTGACCCCTTGATCAACTACTATGGCGGTGGTGCGAGGGTTTTGATTGGCTGGAGTTGATGATTGGGGATCCTGCTTTACTATGTAATGTGAGCGAGCGTCTTGAGGTGTAGTGGCGGCAGATATAATGAAATGCTTGGATGCGGATGGAGGGAAAAAAGGGGTGACTGGGGAGGTAAACTTTTCCAGGTAGATGCTACCTGCGGATGGTATGGTTTATGGATGATGAGGGGGGTGTGGGGGTGAGGAGACAAGGAAGTCCCTGTTCCTTGGGTGTAGCAAGATGGCCTCCGGCTGGGCCTAGACCTGATCCGGTGACTATCCTGCCGGGTAAGAAAGGCCGTTCGGCGGGGAGGAATCGGGGCACAGGAGGGTGGAACTGGAGGTCTTCTTAAGGCGAGGGGGTCTGGAGCCGCAGGGTTTTGTTGTGCTGAAATGGGGATTAGATCGGGTTGTGCGGCGTGCCGCTAGGCCTCTGCCGGAGCCGCGGACTCTCCTAAAGCGGCCACCACGACCCGAGTGTGACCAGGAGCGTTGTGGATGGCGGGAGTTGGCAGGGGCTTACCTTACCCGGTGTGGTCCTCCGATTATGGCTGTACCTGTCCGTTCTTGTTGGGAGGAAAGGTAGGCTGTGGAGGGGATGAAAAAGAGGGGGCAGGATAGGTGATCCTGCAGGCCGCAGCCACAGACTGTCCTGGCTGCCTGGAATGAGGGGGCAGTACCTGGGAGGTCTTTGTGGCTGTGGTCGGCTCCTGTAAGGAGGAAGGAAAGCCTGGGGGCTGGAAGGAAATGAAACCAAGTAAGCCAGGGACTGAAGGCTGGAGGTTGGATACCAGGTTAGCGGGGAGCTGGATGCCTGGATGCTTGAGCACTGGCTGGAGACGTTGAAACCTGCCTGCCTGGAGCTATAAGCTACACGTCCTACTGTTAGGATCGTGTGCTGCTTGTGAGCTCCTGTTGCTATCCTTCTGTGTTGTAAGCAGACTATTTCTTCATTTTTTGGGTTTAGTCGGATTAATCCTCCGCAGCGCGCTACACAGTTGAAGCCCAGCCTCTTCAATATGAATACCCTGTGAATGCCTTAACCTGAAAATGAAGAAATAGTCTGTTTATTGTCACCTGTCTTCCACTGAACACAGGGGGCCTGGAGACATTTGCATACAATAATTCCATAAACACATACCATATACACTGCATATATCATTTGAGGAAAATATGCTTATAAAATAAAATTTAGTTAGGCCTATGCTGCATGCTAGGCCTGCTTGTTTTGTTTTCTGAGGGCAGGGAGTGGTTAGTGTAGCAGTGGCGCCTCCCATGCTTCCAGGAAGAATGTTCTAAGAGGGGCAGGGCTGAGAGGAGCTAATGTGAGGAGCCCTAACCAATCCCTAACTGGAAGTGGCAGAGGGCATGCCTCCTTCATAAGCTCAAGTCCAGCCCACCGGAGGTGAGTTGGCGGCTGTGTGAAGTGAAGAATAGAGGGGTGTGCGCGCCTCGGTGGAGGAGCCCGGGGGCTGGAAGGGAGCCTCATCCTTACACGGTCATGGAAGAGGTGTCCTGTCACAGAGAGGCTGAATAAGCGTTCGCAAAGCATGTCCGGATAAGTTCTTCACCATGGACTAAGGGCAGGAGAAGTTTCCATGAGTGAGTCACAGTGGACATCTGGAGGAGGTATGCCAGGGGAGCTGGGTGCAAGGCCAGATGAGAGACTGTGTTCCAGGGTCACCTGCAGGTGTGTTTTAGCATCACCAGCAGGTGTGTTTCAGCATCACCAGCTGGTGTGTTCCAGGGTCACCAGAAAGTGTGGTTCAGCATCACCAGCTGGTGTGTTCCAGGGTCACCAGCTGGTGTGTTCCAGGGTCACCAAAGAGTGTGTTTCAGCATCACCAGCAGGTGTGTTCCAGGGTCACCAGAAATCTTGAAGATTTACCCCTCTTCAGGACCAGGCCATTTTTTTGTGATGTTGCCCTGCGTTACTTTAACTGACAATTGCACGGTCATACAATGCTGTACCCAAATAAGATTTGTGTAATTTTTTTCCCACAAATCCTTTCTTTTGGTAGTATTTGATCACCACTGCATTTTTTATTTTTATAAACAAAAAATTATCCGAAAAAAAAGGAATATTTTTTACTTTCTGCCATAAAACATATCCAATAAAAATTGAGGAAAAAAAATAGAGGGCCAGATTCAGGTACAATTGCCCTGGCGCAGAGTATCAGAGATACACTATACCGCCGTATTTTACCTGGCTCTAAGACGAATTCTGGTAGATTTCGGCCCGTAAGGTACGGCGGCGTAGTGTATTTCTCGCCGCGGAATCGAAATACGCGATTAGGGGGCGTGAAGCATTTAAATTACGTGCGTCCCCGCGGCGATCGAACTGCGCATGCTCCGTTCAGAAATTTCCCGCCGTGCATTGCGCGAAATTACGTTGTTACGTCAGATTTTTTTTGAGTAGCGTCGTTTACATAGTTACATAGTTAGTCATGCTGAAAAAAGACACAAGTCCATCCAGTTCAACCATAAAAAAAATAATAAACAAACAAAATAAAACACAGTACATCCCATACACCCAACTCCATACCCACAGTTGATCCAGAGGAAGGCAAAAAAAAACAGCAGAGCATGATCCAATTTGCTACTGGAGGGGAAAAAATTCCTTCCTGATCCCCCGAGAGGCAATCGGATTTACCCCGGATCAACTTTACCTACAGAACTTAGTACTCAGTTATATTATGTGTATTTAGGAAAGTATCCAGGCCCTTCTTAAAGCAATCTACTGAGCCGGCCAGAACCACCTCTGGAGGGAGTCTGTTCCACATTTTCACAGCTCTTACTGTAAAGAAACCTTTCCGTATTTGGAGGTGAAATCTCTTTTCCTCCAGACGTAAAGAGTGCCCCCTTGTCCTCAGCGTTGACCTTAAAGTGAATAACTCAACACCAAGTTCACTATATGGACCTCTTATATATTTGTACATGTTGATCATATCCCCCCTTATTCTCCTCTTCTCAAGAGTGAATAAATTCAGTTTTTCTAATCTTTCCTCATAGCTGAGCTCCTCCATGCCTCTTATCAGTTTAGTTGCCCTTCTCTGCACTTTCTCCAGTTCTCCGATATCCTTTTTGAGAACTGGTGCCCAAAACTGGACTGCATATTTCAGATGAGGTCTTACTAATGATTTGTACAGGGGCAAAATGATATCTCTATCTCTGGAGTCCAGTTTAAGTACATTCCTATTCCGGGACGACTTACGCAAAAACAAAATTGAAATTTGACGTCGGAAGGACGGCCATACTTAACATGGGCTGTCTAACTATAGACCAGATTTTTGCTTCCCTAACTTTACGCAGCAAAAAGATGACTACAGATGCTGTAAGAGAATGCGACGGACGATCGTAACTTCGTGGATCGCCGTGAAAAAACTAATTTGCATACCCTGACCCTGAAAATGATGCGAACTCCACCCAGCGGGCGGATAAAGATTGCAGCGTAGATCCGAAGGTGTACGAACATGTAAGCCTGTCGGATCAAAGCCCGAAGCCGTCGTATTATGGTTTGAGGATTCAAACTAATGATACGACGCGGGTAATTTGAAATTACTCCGGTCTAACAGGAGATAGACCGGAGTAATGGCTCTGTGAATCTGGGCCAGAATTTCTTCATAAATTTAGGCCAATATTAATTCTGCTATGTTTTTGATAAAAATCCTAATAAGCGAATATTGATTGATTTACGCAAACATTATAACGTCCTCAAGCTATGAAATATATTTATGACATTCTTTTTATTTACTTTCTTTATACTAGTAATGGCAACAAGCAGCGACTTATAGTGGGACTGCGATATTGTGGAGGCCAATCAGACATTAACTGACACTTTTGACACCTTGTGGGAACCAGCGACGCTAATACAATACTAAAAATATGCACTGTCACTGTACTAATGACTCTGGCTGGGAACGGGTTAATGATCTAGGGTGATCAAAGGGTTAAATGTCTGCCTAGCCAGTGTTTTTTTGTGTACTGTGTTAGGTGCTTTTACTAAGGGAGGAGATTGATTTTGTACTCTGCTTTGCAGGAACACAAAATTCATTCCTTTCCCCCTGTCAGAAAGGAGATCTGCCTTGTTTACATAGCTGGCAGACATCCGGTTCCCGATGTTCTGCCGAGATGTGTCCCCTTGATGGATAATGCCCGCCCTGGACTGCGCAGACGCAGCGCTCTAGCTCCAAAAATTACCGAATATGAAGAACTGTGCATGAGCTGTAGACTGCGCCTGCGCAATGAACAGGGCTTATTGACAGTCGTTGCTGCACGCTCCCGAAGCTCGCTCCACTCTGCTAAGGGGGGAGTGTATATTAGAGCCCTTTCACACTGGGGCGTTTTTCACGTGGTACAGCGCTAAAAATAGCGCTGCTATACCGCGTGAAAAAACCTGCCCTGTAGTGTAGCCCTGTAGTGTTCAATGTGAAAGCCCGAAGGCTTTCACACTGAAGCGGTGCGCTAGCAGGACCGCTCCAAAAGTCCTGCTAGCCGCATCTTTACAGCAGTATAGGAGCGGTGTGTTCACCGCTCCTATATCGCGCCTTCCCATTGAAATCAATGGGAAACCGCGGTAATAACGCCCGCAATGCGTCTCTATAGATTGGTATTAACCCTTTTTCGGCCGTTAGCGGGGGTTAAAACCGCACCGCTAGCGGCCGAATACCGCGGTAAATACGACGGTATAGCAGCGCTAAAAATAGCGCTGCTATACCGCCACCGCGGGTAATGCTGCAATGTGAAAGCAGCCTTACAATTATATCGTGTAAGGGGCAGATGTCACAAAGTTGCCCATTAACAGTGCAAAACTTGCCCTACTTTTCATATGGATATGAGCCACATAGGTTTTTTTGTAGTCGTTTAAACTTATTGCGCATGGGATTCACAGTCTTTTTGAGGAATGCCCATTGCTGCCAATATTCGCTCCCAATCCAGAGGTGTATTTAGGTTTTGTGCTGCCCTAGGCCTGACTAAACTCGTGCACCCCCTAATTTAAATATGACCCACCCCTTCCTGTCACGGCCACACCCTGTGTTGTTTAAGACCCGCCCTGAAATTTTCGAGTGAGGACACTAGTTCTGAGGGCATGGGGGGGGGGGGCAATAGATTCCCTTAATTTACTTAGATTTCCCCTTACTTCCTGGTTGCCCATAGAGCAGGAAGTGAAGGGAATTCTTCGCAATGGGACAGGGATGGTAAAAGTGTTGCCTATAGTTCTACTTTAAGTAGATGGTGCAGCAGAAACATATAGCACAGTGAGGAAGGTTTGTGGTCCAGGATGACAAAACAGTCAAAATTGGAAGCGCCCCCCCCCCCCCCACAGTTGCGGAATGCCGGCCAACGGCATACTAGAAGCAGCGCGGGCACTTTATGGGGGCGCTAGACTAATTTTCCTAACAGTGTAGCGCAAGCCGGCGGGGACTCTTTTCGTGCTGCCCCTCTGCAAGGTGCTGCCCTAGGCCTGGGCCTTGTTGGCCTAGGCCAGGATACAGCTCTGTCCCAGTCTAAGTCCTGGAGAGCAGCCCTCATCCTTGGAAAAATTGCTCTCTCTAATTTAGGTGTTTTTATATTTCCCGTATGTGTTTGTTTCTTTATAGATAACATTAAATTAAATCATGTTATGATCACTGCTACCCAGATGTTATTTTATATGAACATTAGTAATAATCTCTGCATGGTTTGAGATTACCAGGTCCAACAGAGCATCATTCCTAGTTGGGGCTTCAATAAGCTGGACCATAAAATTGCCTTGTAATAGATTTATACATTTTTGCCCTTTAACTGTTTCTGCACTGTCATTACTCCAATCAACTTCCGGGTAGTTAAAATCCTCCATTATTATCACTGTCCCAGCCCTTGTAGCCCTTTCCATCTGTGCAAGGAGCTCAGTCTTCACCTCCTCAATAACGCTTTGTAGCCACTGGCCAATAACAAGCTCCAATGATTACATTTGTAATACGAGCACTAGGGATGAGCTTCGTGTTTAAGTCGAACGTATGTTCAACTCGAACATCGTATGTTCAATCGTTCGTCGAAATGCGAACAAAACGGGTCGTTCGCGCCAAATTCAAGTGACGCGCCATGGCCCATAATTCACTGCAGCATTGCGTGCTGATGATTGGCCAAGCATGCACTATGACCCGCATGCTTGGCCAATCACAGCGCCGTCAGTAGAGAGAGCTGTAATTGGCCAAAGCCAGGGTGGCTTTGGCCAATTATGGCTCAGGGCTTTAGTAAACGCCCCACACTATAAAAGGCCGCCTGCAGGGCGGCCTCGTGTAATGTGTTGCGGCGCTGGTTAGATATCAGTCACAGAGAGAGAGAGAGAGTGTCTTTTTTTCTAGCTAGATAGAGCAGGCAGGCTAGTCAGTTAAATTTACAGTTACAGTTTTGTAGAGGATATATATGCACCCCAAGTGTTGTACATATATTATTTATACACTGTATAGTTTAGCTAGATCAGTTTTTCCTAATTTACTGGCAGGTAGTTGATTGTGCTAGCTGCAGTATTCTCATGTGGTGTATTGCCCGTGTCCTCTGCAGTGTGCACCATAAAGCTACACAGGCATACTTTAGACACCCAACAGGTACAATATTTAAAGGAATTTTTCATTTATTCATTTTTTTTATTTAAGCATCATGATGCTTAAATTAAAAAGAAAAAGAAAAAATCCTTTAACCACTTGCCTACTGTGCACCTACACCCCCTTCCTGCCCAGGCAAAATTTTAGCTTCCGGCACTGCGTCGCTTTAACTGACAATTGCGCAGTCGTGCGACGTGTCACCAAAACAAAATTGGCATCTTTTTTCCCCACAAATAGAGCTTTCTTTTGGTGGTATTTGATCGCCCGTGCGGTTTTTATTTTTTGGGCTATAAACAAAAAAATAGCGTACATTTAAAAAAAAAAACACAATATTTTTAGCTTTTTGCTTTAATAAATATCCCATTTAAAAAAAAAAAAAATACATTTATCTCAGTTTAGGCCGATACGTATTCTTCTACATATTTTTGGTAATAAAAAGTAAAATCGCAATAACCGTATAGTGACTGGTTTGCGCAAAAGTTATATTGCCTACAAAATAGGGGACATAATTATGATTTATTTTTTATTTATTTTTTTACTAGGAATGGCGGCGGTCTGCATAGTTTTTCTGGGATTGTAACATTATAGCGGACACATCAGACACTTTTGACACATTTTTGGAACCATTCACATTTATACAGTGAACAATGCTATAAATACAGTATGCATTGATTACTGTATAAATGTGACTGGCAGGGAAGGGGTTAACCACTAGGGGGTGGGGAAGGGGTTAAATGTGTGTCCTAAGTAGTGTTCTAACTGTAGGGGGAGGGAGGGTGACTGGGGGAGGTGACCGATTGTGTCCCTATGTCCAAGGGACACAGATCGGTCTCCTCTCTCCCTGACAGGAGTGGAGCTCTGTGTTTACACACAGAACTCCACGACCCTGCTTAGTTACTGGGCAATCGCGGTTGCCCGGCGGCTATCGCGGCCGCCGGGCATGTGCACGGTGTTCCCAGTAACGCGACGGGCGCGCTTGCGGTGACGGCGGCGCGCGTGCCCCCTAGCTGCTTTAAATGACAGGACGTCATATGACGTCCTGTCAGAACAATAGAGCATTCCGCCCACCTTCATTTGACTGCGGACGGGTGTTAAGTGGTTAAATATTGTACCTGCTGGGTGTCTATAGTATGCCTGTGAAAACGTCTTTGAGATCCCAGGTCTTGCCCCATGGAACATGTATCAATGGAATTTTTTTTTTTTAAATGGTCGTTTTTTTTCTGGAGCAGTGATTTTAATGATGCTGCATCATTAAAATCACTGCTCCAGAAAAAAACGACCGTTTTTAAAACTTTTTTCCATTAATACATGTTCCCTGTGGGCAAGACCCAGGTTCTCAAACACGTTTTCCGACAATAACTTGCATATGTGGCTTTAAAATTAGCGCTTTTGAATTCGAACGTTCGAGTCCTATTGACGTCAATGGGGTTCTAAATGTTTGTGCGAACTTTCGGTCCGTTCGAAGGTTCTGGTGCGAACCGAACGCGGGGGTAACAAGCACCCATGTACAGTTCCACACATAATGCTTCAGCCTCATTACATTCACTGTCAACTAGGTCCTCTTTCACACTCACTTTGAGATCACTTCTCACATTGAGACAGACACCACCACCTTTACATTTTAACCTGTCTCTCCAAAAGTGTGCATAGTCAGGAATATTTTTTAGCCCAGTCATGTGCAGTATGAAGCCAAGATTTAGCAATACCAATCAAATCATAGCTCTCCTCGTGAACCAGAGCTTCCAACTCACCTATTTTGCTTGGCAGACTTCTGACATTGATGAACAAAAAATGTCACATTGTGTACACATATTTTGCATATTTTCTACTTTAGCACAAATAGTGCCATTTCCAATGATTGTTTGTAACATGGAAACCTTCTTATTACCTGCTCCCCCATCTTTCCCCATTCCACCCACCAAAAGGGGCTAACCCCTGTCTGACCTGTCTTCCTAATTATAATCCAATTCACCCTACCTCTCAATCATAGTTTAAATACTCTCCCAGCCTTGAGCCCTCCCATAATCCTCTACCCCATCACAGCCAGCATGCGCAGGAGTGACATCATCCCCCTCTGGCCAAAGAAGATGCCCAAAGACCGGCACTCAGAAGAAGATGCTGGCACCAGCACAGGACCATTGGTTAGGTAAGTATGGATACTTTACTCCCATATTACAGCAGAACTAAACCCATCAATTTAAATCTTTCACAAAATAGTTAAATTCAAGACATATCAGGAATGCTAACTGTAACATTTGTTTGTCAACCTATTAAATAGATGCTGTCATATTCGATCACAATGATGTGCATCACACTGGCAGTTGCAAATCAAACAGAGGCTAAGATGACAGCTTCCTTGGCTGCAAAGGATAGGAGGGTTTAGATCCACTTTAAATAGGAACTCTCAATGTTTGTGGTGTTGTACAAAATTGCTTTTATTTCTTATCGCTATTGCCATTCCGTTTGTCAGAAAAGGTTTCACCTGCTGGTGGCACTGTTAGTTCCTTGAGCTGCAGTACTGGAGTCCACCAGCGGGTTTCTCCCGAGAGACAGGAGATTACATCATCTCCTGTAATTAGGCATCACCTGAGACTGATTTCAGGAGATGAATGTGTATATATACCCGCCTGATGATTGCTCTCATCGCCTTGGTCAAGTCAATGCGCCCTGACCTGTACCTGCGATCCTGTTATCCTGAACCTGAACCTGTACCTGATCCTGAACCTGTACATGATCCTGAGCCTAAGCCTGTACCTGTACCTGAGCCTGAGCCTGAATATGAGCCTGAACCTGATCCTGAACCTGTATCTGATCTTGATCCTGAGCCTATCCTAACCATTCCCTCCTGTGTTCCTGTTATCTGTATCCCTGCCCTGCAGCCTTGGTTTGCATTGGAGGTGCGAGCAAGACACTCCACACCAGGGAGAAAGCCTTGCATTACTGTGTGAAGTTACAGACAGAAGAAAAGGAAGAAAGAAGAAAAAAGGACATTTAAAAGCAAAATCGAAGGATGAGGCAAGTGAAGGAGGACTACACTAAGATAAAGGAAGCTATTTAGGAAAAAAATTGTACCTTTACAACCCCTTTAACCACTTAAGGACCGCCTCCTGCAGATATACGTCGGCAGAATGGCACGACTGGGCACAAACACGTACCTGTTCGTCCTCTTTAAGTGCCCAGCCGTGCGTGCTCCGTGACCGCGGGACCCGATCGCCACCGGAGTCCCGCGATGGGTCCCCGGAGCTGAAGAATGGGGAGAGCTGTGTGTAAACACAGCTTTCCCGTTCTTCACAGTGGCGCCGTCATTGATCGTCTGTTCCCTGATATAGGGAAACACGATCAATGACGTCAAACGTCCAGCCCCGCCCCCCTACAGTTAGAAAAACATATGAGGTCACACATAACCCCTACAGCACTCCCTAGTGGTTAACTCCCAAACTGCAATTGTAATTTTCACAGTAATCAATGCATTTTTATAGCATTTTTATAGCATTTTTTGCTGTGAAAATTACAATGGTCCCAAAAATGTGTAAAAATTGTCCGACGTGTCTATTATAATGTCGTAATCATGAAAACAATTGCTGATCGCCGCCATTAGTAGTAAAAAATAAAAAAATAAAAATGCAATGAAACTATTTCCTATTTTGTAAACGCTATAACTTTTGCGGAAACCAATCGATAAACGCTTATTGCGATTTTTTTTTACCAAAAATATGTAGAAGAATACGTATCAGCCTAAACTGAGGAAAACAAAAGTGTTTTTTTTATATATTTTTTGGGGATATTTATTATAGCAAAAAGTAAAAAATATAGCATTTTTTTCAAAATTGTCGCTCTATTTTTGTTTATAGCGCAAAAAATAAAAACCGCAGAGGTAATCAAATACCACCAAAAGAAAGCTTTATTTGTGGGAAAAAAAGGATGCCAATTTTGTTTGGGAGCCACGTCGGACAACCGCGCAATTGTCAGTTAAAGCGGCAAAGTGCCGAATGGCAAAAAGGGGCCAGGTCCTTTACCTGCATAAAGGTCCGGGTCTTAAGTGGTTAAACACTGATGGTGCATGGACAAGGGCTATAGCTGGGGCTAATAATATAACATGTTTTGTATAACCCATCTCAGGACTAGGAGACAACAGGGAGAACAGGAGGAAAGTAAGGTATGGGAACTTTATTTGCCTAATGTTCTATTTCCTGTAAAAAAAAAAAATGAAGAATGTCTTTGCATTTATTTGCAAATAAATAAATACATTTAATTAAAAAAAAAAAGAAAAGAAAAAAAACTTTTTTTCTATTGCCAAATATATTTTGTAGACCTGTCCTATTCTTTGTCATAAATCAGCAAAAGGAAATGCTGGAGCCTTCAAGGACGGCCGTATAATTAAACATTTGTGGGTTTGGAAGGAGAGTAGATTCAGAAATAATGTTTTGTACGGGCACATTGCAGTCCTCAGTGTTCCAAAACTGTTGCATATGTGTCCTTGAATTGAGTTACGGACCTGTTCATGAGAGGAGTGCGACCCCAAAATCTTTTTACTGTAAATTCCATGAGTTTCCACCAACAGCCAGGACTTCATTTTAAAGAGAATGGTTTTAGGGTAAACTACAATTTACAGTACAAAGAACATTATTTTACCTGGGTGCATAGAGTCAATGTACAGCTTAACCACTTCAATACAAGGCACTTATACACCTTCCCAGGGCTGGACGGGGACAAAAATTTGGCCCTGGACTTCATCCAGACTGGCCCACTTTGACAGGTCTCTCCTATGGCGGCCGGACAACTCCGCACCCCCTCCCCGGCCACCCAAGCCCCCTCTCCCCCTTCACTAGCCACTAGTGGTACTGGTACTTTTATAGGCAGTACCAGTGGGGAAGCTACACATTATTTCACCCGGGGCAAAAAATCAGTTTGGTGCCCCCCCTTATGGGACAAGATTAGGCAGAAGTGAGAAACTCCCAGGCCATAGCTGTTGAGTCAGCTGTCTGTCCCCTCCCCCATGCTCATCTGTCATCCCCCTGTTTCTCTCTTTCAGGTGAGCGCTGCAGGGAGAAAGAGGAGGTGAGCGCTGCGGGAAGGGAGAGACAGAGGAGCAGAGGGGTAGCGGTCCTTTGTCACTGAAGCCAACCCACCAGGAAACTTCGTCCCAATGGCCAGTCCATCAATGCACCTTCCTGCCCAAGCCAATTTTCAGCTTTCAGCGCTGTCGCAATTTGAATGACAATTGCGCGGCCATGCTACACTGTACCCAAACACACTTTTTATCACTTTGTTCCCACAAATAGAGCTTTCTTTTGATGGTATTTGATCACCTCTGCGATTTTTTATTTTTTTTTGCATTTTTTCCTCAATGACTGCCACTGATATGGCTGCACTGATGAGCACTAATAAGGTGGCACCGATGAGGTTGCACCAATGAGGTGGCACTGATAGGCGACACTGATAGGCAGCACTGATGGGCACCGATGAGGTTGCACTGATGGTTACTGATGATGGGCACTGATAGGCAGCACTGATGAGCACCGATAGGTGGCACTGATGGGTACTCATTGGTGGCACTGATGGGTACTCATTGGTGGCACTTTTGGGCACTCATTGGTGGCACCATACCTCCCAACTTTTAGACAAAAGAGGTAGCCCTGGGACTTTGAATGAGGTGAGAGAGGTTTAGCCAATGTTCACAGCGAACAATGAGACAAAATCAATTATTTTCAAAGTGTTATGTAAGGAAGCGGCAACAACAATGATTGTGAGTTACCCGGCATAATAGCCAATGTACACAGCACAGATGAAAGTAAATATATAAAGATTTATTACAAATGTTATACATCAATGAGCAACAATAAAACTTTAAAGTTATTGGGCCAGTGGATACACATATACACATATACAATAAGGAAATAAAATGTACATACATATAAATAGAGAAATATGTAGACATAATGCAGACATCAATATGTACAGGCATAAAACAAGCATCAATAATGCCCTACTATTTTCGCGAGACCCTGCTCGCTTCTTCAGGGGCGGATGCATGAATGTTGTATCTGCAATGTAAGTGATAAAATCAATAGATGTATGTTGTTAATAAATGGGGGCGGACGGAATGATTGGCAAGAGAGGTCTGAAGAGGGACCTCATACTTACCAATGGGCTGAAATGAATTGCCAACTTCGGACGTGTAGCCAACTTTTTGAGATGAGAATGAGGGACACCTATCAGCAAAAGTATGCAGACATAGGACACATCCCCTTGTCACACCCCTTAAAGGAGAATTGTACAAAAAACAATATTGGGTAACCCCACAAGCAGGGGCGTCATTAGAGGTGGGCTGGAGCCCCGAATGGGTGATCGAAAAGCCCCGAGTCTCGGGCATGACGAAGTTTATTAGTAGCCCGAGCGCCGCCGAGCAGGGACCATTATTTTTCCGAGTGTGCCCGAAGAGAAACAGCAGGTCCCGCCTTCTGGAACCTGCAGCACCTATGATGGACGTCCCACTGGTCCAATCCGGGCCCGCGGGACGTGTGACGTCCATCATAGGCATATAACAGTTGATGAATATATCTTATACAAAATAGCTGCTAAATAATTGTAGGGACTGGCATAAGATGAAGCTACGTGATCACGCTTTGTGAAACACGTTGACGTCATAGCCTCCGCATGGCACACCCCCCCCCCCCCTGCTTCTGGGACCAGTGGGATTGACGGAACGGCGCAGTGCGCTAAGTTTGTTTGCGGAAGTATACGAGCAGCTCTTATCCACAACAAGAGGCGTGAGTGATAACATCCAGCATCCATCCACCGCGTGTCCCCCTACCTACCACCGTTTGGCGGGGACATTGACTCAACACTACCCTACGTGTCAGGTAGACTCTATCCTATATTTGCAGGATGAATGAGCCATAACCTTTCCTTGAACTACGGAAGTGGTAAGGTGGTTGTGAACTGATATACTGTTTCATCACAAGGCACAGTACATACAAGGGCCTAGATTCACGTACATCTGTGTATTATTGGACCGGCGTAGCGCACCGCCTTTACGTTAGACTTGCGCAATTTTGTCGCGTAATCACTCTATTCTCGTAGCTTTTTCGCAGAAAATTGCGCATGCGTAACGTTTTTTCAGAGGCGTAAGGCGGAGTAATACAAATTGGGAAGGACGTGTTACATTGAAATGAGCCGTGACCCCATGCAAATGAAGGGCCGGCCGGCTCGCGCATGCGCGCTTGAAGGAGACTATGGTCAGCTCCGTTGTGCGCATACTCACAACTCGGGAGCGGCGCAATCAGTGAAATTGGAAATGGACTAGGGCAACGTTGTGAACTACGCAAACAGCATAAATAGACACACACAAACGCACTTGCATTGCAAAAGTACATCCCTTTGTCCCTTCCCATTTAACCAAGTGCTTTTGTCCTGTTGTTCGTTGCGTTGTGTTTTGTAGTTGTCAGATTAGTGTTCTGTGTGATCAAGTGTTTGTTAGTAGATCTTTGAAAGTGTTTTTCGATAAGTGTTTGAGTGACTGTTTGTTTGATATATTTCTGTTCGTTTGTTTTCTTGCTGTTTTTTTGCTGTTTGTTTTTGTGACTGTTTCTTGCTGAGTGCTAGTGTGTTTTTTTGGGTGTTAGTTTTCTCTTTGTGTGTGTTCTTGCTTGATTGGTTGTGCTTGTTTTTGTGAGTGATTTTTGTTGACTGGGAGTGAGTTTTTTTTGGAAGTATGACAGAGAGAAAGCGAAAGCTCAATTTTACTGTGGGGGAAAAAAGAATTCTTGCCCGGGCCATTAGCGATTATGGGCGTTTCCTCCACGGCCCGGACAGTGCCAACACCACCCCGGCCAGGAGGAGGGAGATTTTGGATATGATCACTGAGCAGGTCAATTCAGCGGGGGAGGGGGAGACACGGACCCGGTCTGGGATTGACAAAAAAATCAATGACCTCCGGCGTCTGGTCAAACAGAAGCTGGCCAGAATGCATGCCCATGCCAGGGGCACAGGAGGGGGCCCACCATGCCGTATTAGGCTGACAGCGGAGGAGCGTGCGGTGGCCCTGACCTTTCATCGGCATGAAGTTGAGGGCCTGCCCGGCTTTGACTCAAGTCCGGAGCCCGTGGTGCCAGGTAAGTATTTTTTTTAATATCAGGTGTGTAGCATGTGTGGGGGAGGGGGTGAAAGGGAATATGTGGCAAGTGTGTGGATCCTCCAACCTGTGAATGTTTTGTGTCATCCACAGATGTGCAGGAGGGTGCAGGGCCATCTGGCCTGACCGCACCATCCCCAGGACAGCAGCCTAATGAGGCCCCCCCAACAAGGCCGGAGTCCGCGGAGGAGGTTCAAGAGGAGGAGGAGGATCATGAGGAGGAGGAGAATCATGAGGAGGAGAAGTCCATGTCAGTCACTGGACGTTTGGTTTTTGAGGACTCTTCCCCTCTGGCTGGCAGCAGGCAGCCCTCCCTAAGGGGGAGCCCCCCCCCCTCCTCCCCCAACATGGCTCCTCTCCCAAGGGCCTCCGCTTCTCCCCGGCCACAAGCATCAGCTGGAGGCAGGATTTCATCCCAGAACACCAGGGGGTTGGCCGATCTCCTGCCCGCCACTCTAAGAAGGGACCAGTTCCTCCAGACCCGCCATCTGAGACAGGTCAGTCAGACATTGGTGCGGATGGAGGAGAGCCTGTCCTCCATCAAGGATACGCTGGGGAACCTGGACTCCCACTCCCGGGCTTTCACAACCTGCCTAAACGACCTGCAGACTACATCAGCAGGCGTTGGGCAGGATGTGAGGGCCCTTACCCAGGCTATCCAGGCCAACACGGCAACACTTGGTGCTGCCCTGGACAGAATAGCCGTGGCCTTGGAGGGCAGGCCGCCAGGTGGGCAGAGATCAGGGGCTGCTCCTCCTTCCCCGGTTTTCCCCCTCCCCATGAGTCTCCCCTGAGGAGCCGGGGCCGTGGCCGGGGGTGCCCCAGGCGTGGCTCACGTCAAGGGCAATAATTTTTTTTTCCCCTCCTTTTTTTTTTGCTGGCAAATTTTTGATTTTGCTGGTAATTTTATTTTTTTTGGGTTGTGAATGCTGTTTGAATGTGGGGGTGACATTCCTGCCGGAAAAGGGGTGTCACCCTCAATTTTGGTGAAGAAGGGTTCCCCAGGACCAGGGAGAAGTGATCCCCAGGTCCGTGTGAATGGTGTATGAATGTACAGTGACATAATTGGAGCCTTGGCGTGGCGTGGCTGCTCACAAGTCCTGCATGGTGGACTGGTGCCAATCCAATTTGATGAGGATGTGATGTGTCTGTGCTAGGGACCACAGTGGTGTGCATGCATGCATTCTCATTGTGCCATGATTAATGTATGTGTTTAACGTGCAAAGATGCCCAATGTGAGCTGTCTCCTGGCTGCTCTTCCCTCAGAAGACGGGGGACCCTCGGTTAGGGGGGGATTGTCTGGTTCAGGGGTCAGGTCATCACGTAGGTCAATCTGCAGGCCCTTTCTTTCTGCGAAGTTGTGCAGCATGCAACATGCACCGATGATCTGGCACACGAAGTTTGGGGAATACAAGAGGGTACCCCCAGACTTATCCAGGCATCGGAAACGTGACTTTAGGAGGCCAAAGGTACGCTCCACCACTGCTCGTGTTTGGGCATGTGCTTGATTGTATCTTTCCTCTCCTGGGGTTTGGGGGTTCCGGATAGGAGTCATGAGATGGGGTCCCAGTGGATATGCAGAGTCACCTGTAAGGGAAAAGACAGGAGGATGTTAGTCATGCATGTGCCCCTTGTGATGTGTGCATCATGGGAGGGGATAGTCATGCCTGACTCCCATGTCACTTACCAACCAGCCAGGTGTCCCCATACACGTTCTGATCAAATTCCATTCGGATGTGGCATTGATTGTATATGTAGCTGTCATGGCTGGACCCTGGGTGTTTGGCACGGACGTGCCATATGAGGCCTTGGGCATCGACTTTCACCTGTACGTTGATGGAATGCCAATGCTTCCGATTGCGGTACATGTGCTCTGTCTCATGGGGGGGCTGGAGTGCCACATGTGTGCAATCAATGGCCCCCACGGTGCGTGGGAATCTGGCAATTCTGTAGAAATCTGTCATTGCCTTCAGCCGCAGGTCCTCAGTGGTGGGTTTGATGATTTTGTTGGCCATGCGTCTGAGGATTGCAGGGACAACCTGGTGCACACATCTGCTCATGGAGGATTGTGACATCCCAGCCACCACTCCACTTGTACGCTGAAAAGAGCCACTGGCAAGGAAATGGAGTGTTGCCATGACCTTGCCCAGTGGCTGCACTGCATGTGAGCGTTGTGTTGGGCTGGTGATGTCCTCCTGCAAGGTTGTGGTTAATTCCAGGATGGCAGCAGGGGTGAATCTGAAGATGCGATACACCTCAGAATCACTCATGCCAAACAGGTCTATGCGGGTGCGGTATATCCTCTCCCGTGCCATCCTCCGTGCCATCCTCCGTGCCCTCATCCTTCTTTGTTCATCTAAAGTCAGTAGTATAGCTATGTGCGACGATGCCCCTGGCATGTTGGCATACAGATTGTTGTGCAACACGTGTGACTGCTGAGCTCCTCACTAACAGTGTTGCTTTATCTAACAAGTAGACTTTTTTTCTCTTTTTAGACCAGCTTTTATATGCTCTAATTTTAGACAGGACATTTTGATGTTGCGCACACTGCGTCGCCTGCGCTGTGCCAACGTTCTTTTGTGGATCCCCGTAAGTCCCTCATTAGCATATTTGACTAGCAAATCAATGGTCTGTCTAGCGCACTTTTGCGCGGACGGATGCGCCAGTCTAACGAAATTACGCGGGACCAAAAAAAGTAGATTTTTGGCGTATCTCGTTCTGGGGATGCCGTGCATCGAAACGCACGCGCACATTTCGACTTACGCACGCGCATCTCCTGTTGCGCAGGCGTAATCGCTCTGTGAATCGGGGCCAAGGTGTTTAGTGCGCCATATTGTCTTGAGCCAACCCTCACTGACAACTTTATTTCACAAGAGACTGTTTTCATAAGAATTGCCTTACAATACCAGCAACAAACCATGGCTAATACCGACATATCATTGACACATTATGTCATCTTCTGACAACTTTCAATTTCAGATTATATCATGGATATGACTTTTTGCATAAAAATACAGTGCCTTGCGAAAGTATTCGGCGCCCTTGAACTTTGCGACCTTTTGCCACATTTCAGGCTTCAAACATAAAGATATAAAACTGTAATTTTTTGTGAAGAATCAACAACAAGTGGGACACAATCATGAAGTGGAACAAAATGTATTGGATATTTCAAACTTTTTTAACAAATAAAAAACTGAAAAATTGGGCGTGCAAAATTATTCAACCCCCTTAAGTTAATACTTTGTAGCGCCGCCTTTTGCTGCGATTACAGCTGTAAGTCGCTTGGGGTATGTCTCTATCAGTTTTGCACATCGAGAGACTGACATTTTTTCCCATTCCTCCTTGCAAAACAGCTTGAGCTCAGTGAGGTTGGATGGAGAGCGTTTGTGAAAAGCAGTTTTCAGTTTTTTCCACAGATTCTCGATTGGATTCAGGTCTGGACTTTGACTTGGCCATTCTAACACCTGGATATGTTTATTTGTGAACCATTCCATTGTAGATTTTGCTTTATGTTTTGGATCATTGTCTTGTTGGAAGACACATCTCCATCCCAGTCTTTTGCAGACTCCATCAGGTTTTCTTCCAGAATGGTCCTGTATTTGGCTCCATCAATCTTCCCATCAATTTTAACCATCTTCCCTGTCCCTGCTGAAAAAAAGCAGGCACAAACCATGATGCTGCCACCACCATGTTTCACAGTGGGGATGGTGTGTTCAAGGTGATGAGCTGTGTTGCTTTTACGCCAAACATAACGTTTTGCATTGTTGCCAAAAAGTTCGATTTTGGTTTCATCTGACCAGAGCACCTTCTTCCACATGTTTGGTGGTCTAGGTGGCTTGGGGAAAACTTTAAACAACACTTTTTATGGATATCTTTAAGAAATGGCTTTCTTCTTGCCACTCTTCCACAAAGGCCAGATTGTGCAGTATACAACTGATTGTTGTCCTATGGACAGAGTCTCCCACCTCAGCTGTAGATCTCTGCAGTTCATCCAGAGTGATCCAGGGCCCTCTTGGCTGCATCTCTGATCAGTCTTCTCCTTGTATGAGCTGAAAGTTTAGAGGGACAGCCAGGTCTTCGTAGATTTGCAGTGGCCTGATACTCCTTTCTTTTTAATATTATCGCTTACACAGTGCTCCTTGGGATGTTTAAAGCTTGGGAAATCTTTTTGTATCCAAATCCGGCTTTAAACTTCCCCACAACAGTATCTCGGACCTGCCTGGTGTGTTCCTTGTTCTTCATGATGCTCTCTGCGCTTTAAACGGACCTCTGAGACTATCACAGTGCAGGTGCATTTATACGGAGACTTGATTACACACAGGTGGATTCTATTTATCATCATTAGTCATTTAGGTCAACATTGGATCATTCAGAGATCCTCACTGAACTTCTGGAGAGAGTTTGCTGCACTGAAAGTAAAGGGGCTGAATAATTTTGCACACCCAATTTTTCAGTTTTTTATTTGTTAAAAAAGTTTAAAATATCCAATAAATTTTGTTCCACTTCATTATTGTGTCCCACTTGTTGTTGATTCTTCACAAAAAAAATTCAGTTTTATATCTTTATGTTTGAAGCCTGAAATGTGGCAAAAGGTCGCAAAGTTCAAGGGGGCCGAATACTTTTGCAAGGCACTGTATATGTGCTATGCTCTGCAAATACTGGGAATTTCCTTAATACCACAGAAGGACATTCGATTAGAGCATAATTCACCCTGAGTGGCGGGCTCCTCTTTCTGTCCATAAATCAATATACATGTGGTTATTTCCCCTTATCATTTTTTCAACACTGTCCATCCTCCCACTCCCCGCGGGGACACATCTGCTGTTTTGTTCCCATTAATTTCCCTATGGGACTATCATTTTTCTACACACAACGGCATTTTCCGTTGGGAACTACAACAGATGTGGGTCCTTAGGTGTCCGGACTGTTTGTGTATCTGTTATATGTTTGTTATTGTCTTCCATGTGAATCTAGTCATCGGCACATAGTAATATTTACTGGTGCATACTGTCTATACATTGAGATTCTTGTTTTGCATAATGTTTGCATTAGTACCTTTCTGCTAATTTTTACTTTTTGTAGTGGCTTATTTATTAATAAATATTTTTGTAATTTTTCAATACATTTAAGTGTTGTCCATCTTTACCAATAGTAGCCCCTTTCTATCTTTAGGGCATCTCCTTCTTGAGATCCCCTATATGATAGCACCCTGGTTTTCTGCAACATCCATCATAGGCACCGCAAGCTCAGAAGGCAGGAATTACAATGCCGCCCGGCCCGCCGTGATATTGGTTCAGTAGCTCTCCTCCTCTGCTCCTGAGGGCTGCATGATGCATCTGTATGACAGCAGGGTCACCTCTGGCACCCCATATCCCAGCTCCCTGCTCCGTTCAGCGGCTCTCCTTGCCTTCTCAGCTCCTGAGTCCTGAGCCTTCTCGAGTCCTCTGGCTACATCTCTACCACGGCTAAGGTAGGTCACTCAGTGTTAGTGTATGTAGGTCAGGTCAGTGATTGTGTATGTAGGTCAGGTCAGTGATTATGTATGTAGGTCAGGTCAGTGTAGTCGGGACTCAGGACAGGTCAGTGTAGTCGGGACAGGTCAGTGTAGTCGGGACAGGTCAGTGTGGTCGGAACAGGTCAGTGTGGTCGGGACAGTGTGGTCAGGTCAGTGTGGTCAAGTCAGTGTGGTCAGGTCAGTGTAGTCAGGTCAGTGTAGTCAAGTCAGGACAAGTCAGTGTAGTCAAGTTAGTGTTAGTGTATGCAGGTTATGTCAGTGTGTGTGTGTGTGTGTGTGTACTGACACACACACACACACTCACGTAGGTCAGGGTATGTGTCAGGTAGGTCATCCTGCGCCACTCCACCGACTGCGCAATGCCCCCCCCCCCCCCGGCTTGGCTTGGCTTCGGGCTGAAGCCTCTGGTCTTTTTGGCACCTAGCAACGCCCCTGTCCACAAGTGTTTTTTTTACCCACTACTATTCCTTTATATTGGCCTTTGGAATTTACAAATACGTGTCAGGACGAAGCCTCGCCTAGAGCTAGGGAGAGCGAAGGACCCCAAATTACCATTGGCTTCTGTGGGTAGTGCTACAGATACAGATATAGATACACTACTGTGCAAAAGTTTTTAGGCAGGTGTGAAAAAATGCTGTAAATGAAATTGCCTTCAAACCAGCATCAATTCTTCTAGGTACACTTGCACACAGTTTTCGAAGGCACTCAGCAGGTAGGATGTTAACATCTCGGAACTAACCACAGATCTTCTGTGAATGTAGGTGGTCTCAAATCCTTATGTGCCTTCATGTAATCCCAGACAGACTCCATAATGGTGAGATCCGGGGCGCACAGTACTGTGTATATACCGTATATACAGTATATTGTAAATGGATAAAAAAATAAATCACTGGGCGCCCCATTATGTTGTCCACTTTGTAAAATGTACGTCTCATAATAAGATGCAGAGTTGTTAGAGGCTTCCCTGGAGTAAATGGTGCCTAATCACCCATGGCCCAGTAAGAATTCTTCTGCTGGTTGAGGACAGATTATATACAGTGACATAGCAGTTGTGACAATGGGGGACTATGCTACTAGTGAACTACTAGTCCCAGCCTACCTGGTTGGTGTGAATGAAGCTTGTCCCTATGACATATCTCTCTGGTCTTACATAAAGAATGAGGAGTAAATTACTGAACTATTCCCGCTGTTTATGTGAACTGTGCTGATTTGCCTATTCCTACGTCCGGGTGAAGTGCATGGAGTGGGCTCACACACACTATGGAAATGAAGCCTCCACTCCGAGCGTGCCGCCTTATTTGTTAAGTACACACTCTCAGCTACACTATTTGTGTTGTGTGTATACTGCATGGGAAGTCACGCAGGCTGAGGTCTGGGAGCCAATAGCCACCATTAGACCCTCAGATGTAACCATATCTCTGTTTATGAGATACAAGTGGCTTAAACCGTACCTAAACTCAAGAACAAAAACCTCATATGTTGCAGCACACCAGTTCTTATGCCGCGTACATACGACCATTTTTCGGGTTGTAAAGATGTGATTGCTGCATTTATTTTCTTTTTTTGTGTCTTTTTCTTTCACCTAACGATCTTGTCGTAGGGTGACAGTATTATAGGGTGGATATTGAGGAGCACCAAGTTCAAAAGGACTTTGTGAAATATTTATTGATCAAGAGTAGGGGACTCCAAGCTACGGCCCAGGGTCCCTGATGTAAGGGGGACTCTGATGTAAGGGGGTTCTCTGTGGGAACTTTGAAATAAGGAGGATGTAAGGGGGAATTTAAATGGGGACTGTCATGTAAGGAGGATTCTTCAGATTCACAATACTTTATTAATCCCAAAGGGAATTACAAAGCTCTACTGTGCCTTGCTATTGTGATCATTGTATTGTCTTGTTGAATTCAACAGGACAATACAAAGATCACAATAGCAAGGCACAACACCTATTAGGCTCCAAGCACACTGAAGCTGATAAACTGCTTTTTGGCTTTTTTTTTTATGTTAGCCTATGTGCCCATGCACACCTGGGCGTTTTTCAGTGTTTTTTTTTTTTTTTGTAAATTGTTTTTATTGAGATTTTTCAACAAGACATACAGACACAAACAAAAAAAGGAGAGTACCATGGCACAACACCATGTCTCTCACGACCAACATGGTCGCAACATTGATAACTCACCTAACATAGGTGACTGCCTACCAAACAAAACCCCCACCCACCCCCCCCCCCTCCCATGACCCCTCAACTCAGTTCACCACCATTTTGGCGTTAGTGCATGCAATAGGAAAGTCACACCCTTGAAATTAGGCAATACAGACAGTTATTAGCTCCTGTATAAGACAGGCAACTCAGTACTTAGACCATGCTCCCACCATGCGTGAGATCCGAAGAAGAAATCAACTCGGCCTCCCCTCCATCGCTACAGCATAGGAACCCCCACCTGTGCCACACGTAAATTGAGTAGTTCAGGATTGAAACCCCCGGTCAGCCTTCCACTTTATCCTGCAGTGACGTCAGCATTGAACCAGGCCCGCCAGACCTTATCAAACTTCTTCCCGCACCCCCTAGAGATATAGGTTGCCTTATATAGGGGCATCATTGAGTTTACCAGGCCCTTCCAGAAGGCTAGATCCGGCGGGGCGGGCGACTTCCATTTAAGTAATATGGCCTTCCTCCCATAAAACAATACTATGTTCAGCAGTGTTTTTAGGGCCCTAGAGGGGACCACCTCATCCACTAGGCCCAGAAGACAAACCTGCACCGACAGCGGAACAGGCACATGCAGAATATCTTTTAGGCAAGTAACCACCCCCTCCCAGAATACCTTAATTTGCGGGCATTCCCAGAAGATATGGTTGGCATCGGCCGGCGAAAAGGAGCACCTCCAGCACTCCGGGGCGACTGAGGGAAACAAAACTGAGAGTCTCGCTGGGGTGAAATAGATTTTGTGTAGAAATTTAAAATGTATCAGCCTGTCCCTCGCAGATACCAAGTGCTGAAAGGGACTGTCCCACATGTCTTCCCAGTCCTCACCATCTATACCAGGGACATCTCTCTCCCACCTCTCCCTGCATTTAATCAAGGCTGCCGGGCTCTTTTTAAACATTTCCTTATAAGAGACAGACAGGGTCTTAGAAAGATCCTCTTCCATGAGCATGTCCTCGAGAGACGATCTAATGGATTCAATCGCCCTCTCCCGGAACTGAGCCCGGAAGGCATGGCGAAGCTGGATATATCTAAAAAAATAGGAGTTCGGGAGATCAAACCGCGCCTTAAGCTGGTCAAAGGTAAGTAGTTCCCCATAACTAGTCACGTCCTTGAGAAGCTTAATATCCCTAGTTGCCCACACCATCGGATCCGGATAGGAATAAAAGTGTGGCAGTTTGGGATTCCCCCACAGCGGAGTCTGTGGCGAGAATCCCAAATAGCTGGGGCAGGCCAGAGCCACCGCATCGCTCCACGCTCTGACAGTCGCCCGCATGGCCGACGTCAGCGGCAGGTCAGACCCCACTCCCCTATGTATAGCCAGTCTCAAAGTCTCGTAAGACCCCAGGTGAGCTGCCTCTAGTACTGTGGCAGAGTCCCCATCATCAGAGGTGAGCCACCTGTGGACGAAAACCATTTGGCCTGCGAGGTAGTACTTCCTCCAGTCTGGCAGAGCTAGTCCCCCTTGACCCCAGGGTTCCTGAAGCGCCTTGAGCCCTATACGTGGCATTTTGGGGGCCCATAGAAAGGAACTAGTGATGCCATCCAATTGTTTAAAAAAGGACTTAGGGATGCGCACTGGAGCGTGCCGTAGGAAGTATAGGATTACCGGGAGGATTTTCATCTTAAGAAGGTTTATTCTTCCTATCAGTGAGAGTGGGAGTTTCTGCCACGCCAGGGCCTTCTGCTTAAAAAAGGATAACAGGGGGACCAAATTAAGTGTCAAATAATCTGCGCTGTTCGCCGTGATTCTGACCCCTAGGTAAGTGAAGGACGAAACCCACTGTAGAGGCAAATTTGGACCTGCTCCCCCCCCTGGCTCCCTCGTCCAATGGCAAAATCGAGGACTTGCCCCAGTTTACCTTCAGACCAGAAAAAATAGTGAAATCATTCAGAATCCTCAGGGCTGCCCGAAGCGAGGGACCAGGGTCCTCGAGAAACAAAAGCATGTCATCAGCATATAATGCCAGACATTCCCGTATAGCGCCCACTCTAATAGCTCCCACCTCAGTAGATTTCCTAAGCGCTACAGCCAGGGGCTCCATGGTAAGGGCAAAAAGAAAAGGGGACAATGGGCACCCCTGCCTGGTTCCCCTACCCACCGAAAAAAAGGGGGAGACCGAGTGACCCAGTCTAATTGCGACTCTAGGAGCACTACACATTAATGTTCTCCAGTGCCTAAAAACTGGCCCAAAACCCATCTTCTCCAGAACCCGGTGCATATACTTCCAGTCAATTGAATCGAATGCCTTTTCGATGTCAATCGATACTATAATCCTGGTACCCCCCACTGGCCCGGGGAGCTGAAGATGTGTGAACAGTCGCCTCAAATTCGTGTCAGTAGACTTTCCGGGCATGAACCCCGTCTGGTCAATATCGACCAGGGAGGAAATCACCCCCACAAGCCGCGTGGCCAGGACCTTTGTCAAGATTTTAAGATCTGCGTTTAGAAGGGCAATTGGCCTGTAGGCAGAGCAGACCAACAGGTCCTTGCCGGGCTTGGGCAGTAATACCATGTATGCGTCTAACATGGAGGCCGGGAGCCTGTTCAATTTTAAGCATTGAGCAAATAGGGCATTTAATCTAGGGGCTAACTCATCAGCAAAACATTTATAAAAGTCCGCCGGGAAACCGTCCGGTCCCGGGGCCTTGTGAGGGGGAAAGGCGAAAATTGCCGCCACTATTTCTTTGTTAGTGATGGGAGCATCCAGAGACTCCCGGTCCTCGTCGGACAACCCCGGGAGGGCCAAGCCCCCCAAGAGGGTATCCAAGTCGGTGGTATCATAGCTCGGGATCGGCGCATAGAGTTCAGAAAAATAATCCTGGAACACCTTTAGCACCTCAGAGGGGTCACTGACCAGGGTCCCATCCTTGTTCTTAACCACTTAAGGACCCCCGCACGCACATATACGGCCACAGAATGGCACGTACAGGCACAAGGGCGTAAATTTACGTCCCCGCCTAAGTGCGGTTCGGGGGTCCCATCGGGACCCCCTCCGCGGCGTGCGGGGGTCCCCCTGGCTCCGGGAGCGATCCGGGATCAGCGGGCGGATGTCGGCGCTTACCCGCCCCCCCGCGATCGCTCCCAGCCAATGGGAGCGCGCTCCCATCCTGTCAGTTCCTCCTCCTGTGTTTACACAGGAAGGAGGAAATGATGTCACCTCTCATCGCAGCGCTGTTTCCCAGCGCTGCTGATGAGAGAAGACATCACAAGTAAGTGTGCACCAACACAACACTGACACACACTCACATAGGCATATTAACCCCTTGTGATCGCCCCCCCCACCCCCCTGTCACAGTGTCACTGAATGCAGTGATCTAATCACTGCATTTAGTGTCAGTGTGACAGGCAGTGTAAAAAACAGTTAGTGTTAGGTTCAGGATAGCCCCCCCACCCCCCCTAATAAAGTTTTAACCCCCTGATCACCGCCCTAGTTAACCCTTTCACTCCCTATTGCCAGCGTCACTAAGCGATCATTTTTCTGATCGCTGTATTAGTGTCGCTGTTCCCGCTAGGTAGCTATTTTTTTTTATTGCGATTTTTTTTTTACTAAAGACATGTGGCTAAATAAATTTTGGCCTAAATGTTTGACTAAAATTTAGTTTATTTGATTTTTTTTTAACAAAAAGTAAAAAATAGTGTTTTTTTTTCAAAAATGTCGCTCTATTTTTGTATATAGCGCAAAAAATAAAAATCGCAGAGGTGATCAAATACCACCAAAAGAAAGCTCTATTTGTACGAAGAAAAGGACGCAAATTTTGTTTGGGAGCCACGTCGCACGACCGCGCAATTGTCTGTTAAAGCGACGCAGTGCCGATTCGCAAAAACACCTTGGGTCATTTACCAGCGTATTGGTCCGGGTCTTAAGTGGTTAATTACGGGGACATTAGTAACCTGATTGTCTGTCGCCACTAGCCTTGCTAGCAGTTTCCCATTCTTGTCACCCTCCGCGAAAACCTGTTCGGTCCTATGTCTTATCTCCGTGTGTGCTAGATCTGAGAAGTGCAGGGAAAGAGAACGCCTGGCGTCCATCAGGGATACATATGAGGCATCAGAGGGGCAATTGGCATGTTTCCCCGTCCACTCCCGTTCAACCTCCCGCAACCTATGTAATTCTTCATTGTGAGTCACCCTCTCCGCCTTAATGGCCGATACACATTCACCCCTCATTACTGCCTTAAAGGAGTCCCACACCACCGGTGGGTCCGCTGTATCCACATTGACTGGCCAGTAGGAGGCAGCCGCCTCTCTTAGGTGATCCACCACTTGGTCATTTTGCGGCGTTTTTCAGTGTTAATGAGCTTTGGAGTTTATTGGTTTTTTTCTGAACGCCCAAAATTTGTGTTCAAAGTGCTGTTTTTTGGCGGGGGAAAAACGCTGAAAAACGTGAAACGCTCAAAAACGCCGGCGCCAGCCATTGAAAAAAAAAAAGCTGATAAAAGCTACACTGAAAAACGCTGATTAAAGCTATTGCAAAAACGCTAAAAAAACGTTGCAAGGCTCCCTGAAAAGCTACTGGCGTTTTTTTTATAGCTTTTATCAGCTTCAGTGTGCATGGAAACTACCAATAACAGAAATCAATACCACATAAAACTGGATAAATACTGTACTGTAATAAACCATACCATCCTATTAAAATATTACATAGAATAAAAAACAGAAAATCAAATGACCAACATAAAAAGCATGCTTTAAAACTTTTGTCTGCTGGAAACCTGTCTGCTAGCCCGTACACACAATCGAATCTGTCCGCTGAAACTGGTCTGCGGACCAGTTTCAGCAGATATATTTGATTGTGTGTACGCGGCCTAACACTAACCCTTCTAATGCTGCATACACACGGTCATAAATTCTGTCAACAAATGTTCGATGGGAGCTTTTTGTCAGAAATTGCAACGGTGTGTAGGCTCCATCGGACATTTTCTGTCGAAATTTCCGACAACAAAATACATGTCGTAAAATCTGAGCGTTTGTAGACAATTCCGACGCACAAGATTACACGCATGCTCTGAATCAAGTAAGAGACGGAGGCAATCGGTCTGGTAAAACTAGCATTTGTAATGGAGATAGCACATTCATCACGCTGTAAACGGACTGAAAAACACGAATCATCTCTCACCAAACTTCTACTAACACAAGATTAGCATAAGCAGCCCAAAGGGTGGCGCACTTGGCATGGAACTTCACTTTTATTGTGCCATCGTACGTGACCACGTTCTTGACGTTTGCAATTTCCGACAACGTTTGTGTGACCGTGTGTATGCAAGACGAGTTTGAGCCTACATACATCTGTTGTCAGAATGTCCGGTCGTGTGTACACGGCATTACAATTCTAACACTAACCCTCCCTGTAATGCTAACACTAACTATCCCTGTAAACTCAGCACTAACCCCCACCCCTGTAATTCTAACCCCCCCCCCCTGTACTGCTAACCCCCCCCTCCCTGTAATGCTAACACCAACCCTTCCTGTAATGCTAACACCAACCCTCCCTGTAATGACAACACCAACCCTCCCTGTAATGCCAACACCAACCCTCCCTGTAATGCTCATACACACGGCGGGGTTTCCTGATGAGAAAACTGCAAAGGAGAGCTTTTGACCGGGAATCCCGGGCGTGTGTATGCTCCTTGCTGTTTTTCAGATGGGAAAACTGCCCAAAAACCGCCGGACAAAAAAAGAGAACCTGCTCTCTTTTTTCCCGCCGGAATTCCCGGCGGACATTTTCCCGGCAGTTTTCCTGTGGTAAAAACTGCAATGGCGCATTCACACGGTCGGGATTCCTGACCAAAGCTCTCATCTGAGCTTTCCTGGCGGAAAAACCTCTCGTGTGTACGGGGAAAAAGTTACAGAGCAGGTCAGTTTTCCCCCCGGGAATTCCGACGGATCTTTTCACCTTTTCAGGAATCCCGGTCGTGTGTACAAGGCATAGCCCTCCCTGTAATGCTAACACTAACCTTTCCTGTAACACCAACACTAACCCCTTCCTGTAAACTCAGCATTAACCCTCCTTGTAAACCACCTCATACCTCTTCCTGTAACACTAAGGCCACGTACACACGATTGAATATATCTGCTGAAGCTGGTCCGCAGACCAGTTTCAGCGGACAGATTCGATCGTGTGTACAGGCTAGCAGACAGGTTCCCAGCAGACAAAAGTTTTAAAGCATACTTTAAAACTTGTCTGCTGGAAAGCCGTCTGTCAGGCATGTGCGCTGGTTAGTACGCCTAACCAGCGGACCGAAATCTCCCGCATGCGTCGATATCTCCCGCATGCGTCGAAAGTATTTTACTTCCTGGTTCGGTGACGTGGCGGCGTCAACGTCACCGCCACGTCACCGCGCTGTCTGTCCGTAGGGATTTTGGTTTGATCGTGTGTACACTGATCAAACCAAAACATCCCAGGAGACATGTCCGATGAAAACGGTCTGTCGGACCGTTTTCATCGGATTTGTCTCCTCGTGTGTACGCGGCCTAACACTAATCCTCCATGTAACATCAGCACCCACACTAATCCTTACATTATCTCTTCCTATACCCTAACACTACAGCCCCTTTCACACTAGGGATGTTTAGTTGCAGTGCATTCTTCCCAGTGTCTTAGTACACCAGGAAGGGACAGGTGCAGCATCCAGCCCTGCTGAAGGGAGCCTGTCAAAGTCTATGGCAGGTAGCAGCTGGACGGGGCTGAACACTGTACCAAGTGATATCAGTGTTTAGGGCCTTGTACGTTCAGGGACGAGCTTCCAAAATGCAGAAGACCTAGACCACGTGTGCCCAACCAGTGGCCCGGGGGCCACATGTGGCCCTTGGAGCCCTCTGATGTGGCCCACGACCTCCTGCTCTGGGATGGAATAAAATACTGTTATTTAAAATACGTTTTATTACTAAAATCCCAGTGTGTGTATATAAGGACATATCTGTTCTGCAGGGGTTACTGGGCTGCTTTCAAACTGATCCACAGGTACAGAGAAGTACCCCTGTGGGTTACCTGCACTGAGCAATAGATTTCTATTACCGGCGAGTTTGGTGTGCTGAAAGTAGAGTGGGCTCTATAGAGCCGAGTGGGCTGCCATCCAACCACTCCAGTCATTGTGGCCCACGTACGGTTACCAAGTTGCTTAAATGGCCCTGGCTCTTCAAAAGGTTGGAAACCCATGAGCTAGACTAACAGGCTGCCTGTAGTAGAGCTGTATGCTACAACTGTCCCTTCTGGGTGCAATAAAGTGCCTGGAAGGACAAAGTGCAACTAAAAGTCACAGTGTGCATAGGTTTAAGTAAGTTCTATTGAACATGACCCTCATGTCCCCAATTACATTTAAGTCCTATTGTGCAGGACCCCTATCTTTCTCCAATTCCCTATTACCTTGTGAGCTGTGATAAATAAAATATGCTCATGCTAAATATGATGGCGCTACAGATAAAATAGATAATAACATAATACTAGTATTGATGTGTGATGACTTCTAGATGACATGTTCTCCTTGTAGTGGTCAGGCATAGAACGGTAACAGTGTATGATTTGTATAGCGATGCTGATTTGCATCCCTGCTGTCTTGTGCTCGGAGTGATGCTGGCTTCAGGTTAGTTTGATATTTGGATGGACTGTGACAGCCTGGGATGGATTGGCCGGTGAAAATAACTTCTCTTCTCCTTCTCATAGGCAACATTTTTCTGCACATTGAGGGTACTCTGAGACATGTGAGTACAGCATGAGAGTGGAATTTGTATAAGTACAGGACTCTGCGGCGGTCTTAATTCAACAAAAAATATATATTTGTATCACCAGCAAGAATGCCGCACAAGATGCAAAATAATGTTCCTTCATTAAAAAAGCTAGAAGGAACTCTATTCTGACATGTTTCGCACTTGGTGCAGCACTTCTGAGAACGCACTGTGCCTAGCCCAAAACATATCAGAAATCTTGTTCCTGATGGCTATTTAATAAAGGAAGATTATTTCGTATTTCAGTGTTTCTATTGCTGATACAAGTGATTGCTTCGATATATTGATTATCTCTCCTGGAGCAGCATGTGAAATATTTGGGTTAGGCTGAAATTTGTGGCCTCAGTGAGATGCACATCGTGAACTTTATAGTGGAATTGGTGGAGATTTGCATGTGTATGGTCAGTACAATCACCGTTTTTTCTTCTTTTGTTGAGTAACAACAAAGAAAGTCCAGCCTGAGGCACTATACCAAACAATTTTTGCATGCTCAGATACAGATTTGTTTGAAAATCAAATAAATGGTTATCAATTCAATGCATTTTATCATGGCTGCTCATCTTTCACACACACACAATATTTAGGAATGTATCCTAGTGATATTTGTGGAAGCCAAGCCGCCCTGATAAAGGGGCATTGTTTTGGCCTCCGAAATCCATCGGATTGATGACCATTATTTTTTATTTGATATTGGAATAAAGCTGTTGGGCTCTGGGCTTTCCAATTTCTTTTGTGTGGCACCTTCATCTTGATTTTCTTCAGTTACAAGCTAGGGGGTCAGTGGAGATCCCCTGGTGTAAAGAGTCAGCCTGCCCCTAATCCGGATACCTTGACAAAAAAAAACTCTACATTAAAAAGATAAGTTAAGGTCCTGGTGTTTCTACTCTATGTTCTCCAAATCTGGTGTGATATTTTAATTCAAACAATTAATAAAGATTTTTAAATTTCTTTAAAAATATATATTATTTTAATTGTTATTTTTTATCGAGTTACAAAATGCAAAGTGAGTGAACAGAAGAAAAATCTGAATCAAATCAATATTTGGTGTGACCACCCTTTGACCTCTTACCAGCATCACTTGCATACTTTGTACACAGATCAGGGATTATGTAGGATTAGGGTCAAGTGTATGATTAACCAATTATACCAAGCATGTACTTATGATCATCAATTTTATACTTAGGTTGAAACACATTAACTGAGATAAAAACAGCTGTGTAGGAGGATTAAAACTGAGTGAGGAACAGCCAAACTCTGCTACTAAGGTGAGGTTGTGAAAGACAGTTTCATGTCACAGGTCATGCACTATGGCAAAACTGAGCACAGCAACAAGACTCAAGGTAGTTATACTGCATCAGCTAGGTCTCTTCCAGGCAAAGATTTCAAAGCAGACTGGGGTTTCAAGATGTGCTCTTTTGAAGAAGCACAAAGAAACGGGCAACAATGAGGACCATAGATGCTGTGGTCGGCTAAGGAAACGTAATGCAGCAGATGAAAGACACATAACGCTTCTTCCCTTTCACATCAGAAGATATCGAGCAGTGCCATCAGCACAGAACTGGTGGAAACCAGTGGGACCCAGGTACACCCATTTGCTGTCTGGAGAGGTCTGGCCAGAAGTGTTCTTCATGGAAGAATTGTAACCAAAAAGCCATACCATTGACATGCAAACAAGGCTAAGCAACTCAATTAAGCATGAAAACATAGGAACCGAGGTGCAGAAAAATGGCAGCAGGTCCTCTGGTCTCATGAATAAAAATGTGAAATATTTGGCAGTTTGTTGGCGAAGGGCTGGAGAGAGGTACAATAATGAGTGTCTGCAGCCAACTGTGAAGCACAGTGGTGGTTTCTTGCAAATTTGGGGCTGCCATTCTGCAAACTGAGTTGGAGATTTGGTCAAAATCAATGGAGTCCTCAATATTAAGAAATACAGGCAGGTACTTATCCATAATGCCGTACCATAAGGCCGCGTACACACGAGGAGACATACAGTGCGGAAAATAAGTATTTGAACACCCTGCTATTTTGCAAGCTCTCCCACTTGGAAATCATGGAGGGGTCTAAAATTGTCATCGTAGGTGCATGTCCACTGTGAGAGACATAATCCAAAAAAAAAATCCAGAAATCACAATGTATGATTTTTTTAACTATTTATTTGTATGATACAGCTGCAAATAAGTATTTGAACACCTGAGAAAATCAATGTTAATATTTGGTACAGTAGCCTTTGTTTGCAATTACAGAGGTCAAACGTTTCTTGTAGTTTTTCACCAGGTTTGCACACACTGGAGGAGGGATTTTGGCCCACTCCTCCACACAGATCTTCTCTAGATCAGTCAGGTTTCTGGGCTGTCGCTGAGAAACACGGAGTTTGAGCTCCCTCCAAAGATTCTCTATTGGGTTTAGGTCTGGAGACTGGCTAGGCCACGCCAGAACCTTGATATGCTTCTTACAGAGCCACTCCTTGGTTATCCTGGCTGTGTGCTTCGGGTCATTGTCATGTTGGAAGACCCAGCCTCGACCCATCTTCAAAGCTCTAACTGAGGGAAGGAGGTTGTTGCCCAAAATCTCGCAATACATGGCCCCGGTCATCCTCTCCTTAATACAGTGCAGTCACCCTGTCCCGTGTGCAGAAAAACACCCCCAAAGCATGATGCTACCACCCCCATGCTTCACAGTAGGGATGGTGTTCTTGGGATGGTACTCATCATTCTTCTTCCTCCAAACACGGTTAGTGGAATTATGACCAAAAATATCTATTTTGGTCTCATCTGACCACATGACTTTCTCCCATGACTCCTCTGGATCATCCAAATGGTCATTGGCAAACTTAAGATGGGCCTTGACATGTGCTGGTTTAAGCAGGGGAACCTTCTGTGCCATGCATGATTTCAAACCATGACGTCTTAGTGTATTACCAACAGTAACCTTGGAAACGGTGGTCCCAGCTCTTTTCAGGTCATTGACCAGCTCCTCCCGTGTAGTCCTGGGCTGATTTCTCACCTTTCTTAGGATCATTGAGACCCCACGAGGTGAGATTTTGCATGGAGCCCCAGTCCGAGGGAGATTGACAGTCATGTTTAGCTTCTTCCATTTTCTAATGATTGCTCCAACAGTGGACCTTTTTTCACCAAGCTGCTTGGCAATTTCCCCGTAGCCCTTTCCAGCCTTGTGGAGGTGTACAATTTTGTCTCTAGTGTCTTTGGACAGCTCTTTGGTCTTGGCCATGTTAGTAGTTGGATTCTTACTGATTGTATGGGGTGGACAGGTGTCTTTATGCAGCTAATGACCTCAAACAGGTGCATCTAATTTAGGATAATAAATGGAGTGGAGGTGGACATTTTAAAGGCAGACTAACAGGTCTTTGAGGGTCAGAATTCTAGCTGATAGACAGGTGTTCAAATACTTCTTTGCAGCTGTATCATACAAATAAATAGTTAAAAAATCATAAATTGTGATTTCTGGAATTTTTTTTTTTTGATTATGTCTCTCACAGTGGACATGCACCTACGATGACAATTTCAGACCCCTCCATGATTTCCAAGTGGGAGAACTTGCAAAATAGCAGGGTGTTCAAATACTTATTTTCCGCACTGTATCCGATGAAAACGGTCCGACAGACCGTTTTCATCGGACATGTCTCCTGGGATGTTTTGGTTTGATGTGTGTACACACGATCAAACCAAAATCCCCGCGGACAGAAACCGCGGTGACGTGGCGGTGACGTTGACACCGCCACGTCACCAAACCAGGAAGTAAAATACTTCCACGCATGCGTCGAATCAATTAGACGCATGCGGGAGATTTCGGTCCGCTGGTTAGGTGTACTAACCAGCGGACATATCCGACAGACAGCTTTCCGGCAGACAAGTTTTAAAGCATGCTTTAAAACTTTTGTCTGCTGGAAACCTGTCTGCTAGGCCGTACACACGATCGAATATGTCCGCTAAAACTGGTCTGCGGACCAGTTTCAGCAGATATGTTTGATCGTGTGTACGCAGCCTAAGGGAGGCATGTGATTAGCCCCAAATGTATTCTACAGCAGGACAACAACCCCAAACATAAACCCAATGTCAAAAAAAATTATCTTCAGTGTAAAAAAGAACATGGAGTCCTGTAGGTGATAGGTTGGCATCCACAGAGCCCTGATCTCAGCATCATAGAGTATGTCTGGGATAACATGAAGAGACAGAAGGATTTGAGACAGCTGACAATCACAGGAGATCTGTGGTTAGTTCTCCAAGATGTTTGGAACAACCTACCTGCTGAGTTCCTTCAAAAACTGTGTGCAAGTGTACCTAGAAGAATTCAAGCTGGTTTGAAGGCAAAGGGTTGTGACACCAAATATTGATTTGATTTCAATTTCTCTTCTGTTTATATTTTGTTAATTGATAAAGATAAACAATTAACAACTATTCTGTTTCTGAAAGCATTTTTAATGTACAACATTTTTTTCACACCTGCCCAAAACCTTTGCACAGTACTGTAAATATATATCCTCTCGTAGGTTGCTCTGATGACAACTATAAATAATGTATAATAATAATGTATAATAATAATGTACCTAGTACGTGATCCTGCACTTTCGAGTTGGGGTGCGCGCGTGCATGCTGCCCGCGGCCCACAGCGGTAGATGATTTGTGGGTACCATGAACTCGATGTCCGCCAGCACCTGCCTATGCTTCGGTACACAGGAAGAACAAGGCAGATCATCGTTCTGTCACTACAGAAGACATGGATCCTGTGTCTCTGCTAATCAGGGGTACTGATCCATGCCTTCTCCTGTTGTTAACACCTTCCCTGCCAGTGTCATTAGTACAGTGACATTGCATATTTTTTAGCGCTGATCACTGTATTAGTGTCACTGGTCCCCAAGTGTCAGTTAGTGTCAGAATGTCTGCCGCAATATTGCAGTCCCACTATAAGTCGCTGATCGCCCTCATTACTAGTAAATAAATAAATAAATAAAAATATCCCATAATTTGTAGACACTATGGGCCAGATTCTCAAAGACTTACGCCGGCGTATCTCCACATACGCTGTCGTAAGTCCGAATCTGGGCCATCGTATATGCGCGCCTGATTCTCAGAATCAGTTATGCATAAATTCGGCCAAGATACAAGCGGCGTAAGTCTCCTACGCCGTCGTATCTTGGGTGCAGATTTCCGCATTGAATATGCAAATGAGCTAGATACGCCGATTCTCGAACGTACGTGCGCCCGTCGCAGTTAGTTACGCCGTTTACGTAAGACATACGCCGGCATAAAGATAAAGCTGCTCTCTAGGTGGCGCAGCCCATGCAAGATATGGATGTCGGAAACAAGCGTATCTTTTTACGGTTTTTGCATAAGTCGTACGCGAATAGGGCTGTGTGTAAGTTACGTTCACGCCGTAGGCAGTGTGCGACGTATCTTAGGCATTCTATCCGACGCATGCGCACTGGGATACGTCCACGGACGGTGCATGCGCCGTTCGTTAAAAACGTTAATTACGCGGGGTCACGATTATCTTGCATAAAACACGCCCACCTCTTCCCCATTTGAATTAGGCGCGCTTACGCCGGCACATTTACGCTACGCCCCCGTAACTTAGGACGCAAGTGCTTTGAGAATACTGCACTTGCGTTCTAAGTTGCGGCGGGGTAGCGTAAATACGCCCGCTCATAGTTACGCTCTGTAGCAGAATTCATATTGATTTTTTTATTGGATCGGTTTAACGACAGAAAGTAAAAAAATTCCATATTCATGAATGCTGTTTTCTTTTTCCTGTAGGGAAATCGCAATGTAATATGGGGACAATCGTGGCATTTAGAGGAAAGAGTAAAACGGATGGCGCCTGGTGAGGAGCACACAATATATTTCTATACTCTGTTGTACCATCAATATTATTTAACCACTTCAGGCCCGCGCTACCGTCGAATGACGGCAACAGCGCGGGTCTGAATATCCAACATGCCGTCATTTGACCGCATCTCCTTTAGGCGTTCCCAGCGCGCGCTGTAGAGCGCGCTGCGGGGAAGCCCTGTGTTGTCCGTGTCCCTTGGACACGGCCAATCACAGATCGCGGCGAACGGCCAATCAGAGTGGCCGTTTGCGATGCGATCTGTGGGCGAATGAGAGATCATCTCACAGATCATCTCTCATTGCCGTTTTACACAGAGACAGCGTCCTGTCTCTGGAGAGGAGGAGCCCGATCTGTGTTCCTTCCTACAAAGGGACACAGATCAGTCACCCCCCCCAGTCACCCCCCCTCCCCCCACAGTTAGAACACACCTAGGATACACATTTAACCCCTTCCTCACTCCCTAGTGTTAACCCCTTCAATGCCAGTCACATTTATACTGTAATTAGTGCATATTTATAGCACTGATCGCAGTATAAATGTGAATGGCGCCAAAAATGTGTCAAAAGTGTCTGATGTGTCCGCCATAACGTCGCAGTACCAATAAAAATCGCAGATCGCCGCCATTTCTAGTAAAAAAAAAATAATAAAAAAAAATAATTCTCTCCCCTATTTTGTAAGCGCTATAACTTTTGCGCAAACCAGTCGCTTATTGCGATTTTTTTTTTTTTTTACCAAAAATATGTAGAAGAATACGTATCGCCCTAAACCGAGGAAAAAAATGTGTTTTTTTTTTTTTTTTATTGGGATATTTATTATAGCAACAAGTAAAAAATATTGTATTTTTCTTCAAAATTGTTGCACTTTTTTGTTTATAGCGCAAAAAATAAAAACCGCACAGGCAATCAAATACCACCAAAAGAAAGCTCTACTTGTGGGGAAAAAAGGACGTCAATTTTGTTTGGGAGCCACGTCGCACGACCGCGCAATTGTCAGTTAAAGCGACGCAGTGCCGGAAGCTGAAATTTCACCTGGGCAGGAGGGGGGTGTACGCAAATGGTTAATACAAGTGAATGAATGGTAAATGTTACTGTTATATAAAATCATTTACTAGGGAAAATTGAAATTTACCATCATAGTGGGTCAAGCCCCCCCTGCATTGCAAGGGTAAAATATTCGTTATTGTTTAAAGTAGCTTTATTCACCTAATTTCTCACTCCCCTGGTAGCTTGAGCTCTCCTCTTCTTTCTTCTTTACTGCATCCGCACCTACAATGCCCACAGTGCCTGTCAAACCCCTACAGTGCCCCCAGGTTCCCCTGAGAGCCCTCAGTCTCCACAGTGACCCCCAACCTCCCACATTGCTACCCAGTCGCCCACAGTGCCTCCCAGATTGCTGCAGAGCCACAGCCTCCATAATGCCCCCAAACTTTAAAAGTGTTCTACAGTACCTCCCAATCTCCCACAGTGTCTATAAGCTCCCAAAGTGCCCCCCTCAACCTCCTAATTGCCCAAAGTTCCTCTCAAATTTCTACACTGCCCCCAGCCTCCTGAGAGCCCTTAGCCCCCACAGTGCCCCCCAACCTCCGCAAGCACCACCCTCTTCCTCAGCCCCCCATCTGCTGCAGAGCCTTCAATCTCCAAAAGTGTCCTACAGTGCCTCTCAGCTCCCACAGTTCCCTCAGCCTTGCATAATTGCCCACAGTGCCTCTCAAACCTCCACAGTGCCCCAGACCCACTGAGAGCTCTTATTTCTCACAGTGCCTCTCAAACCTTCACAGTGCCCCAGACCCACTGAGAGCCCTCATTTCCTTTCCCACAGTGCCTCTCAAACCTCCACAGTAACCACAGACCTCTGAGAGCCCTCATTTCTCACAGTGCCTCTCAAACCTTCACAGTGCCCCAGACCCACTGAGAGCCCTCATTTCTCACAGTGCCTCTCAAACCTTCACAGTGTCCCAGACTCCCTGAGAGCCCTTATTCCCCACAGTGCCTCTCAAACCTCCACAGTTCCCCAGACCCCCCTGAGAGCCCTCATTTCCCACAGTGCCTCTCAAACCTCCACAGTGCCCCAGACCCCCTGAGAGCCCTCATTTCTTACAGTGCCTCTCAAACCTCCACAGTGCCTCAGACCCCCTGAGAGCCCTAATTTCCCACAGTGCCTGTCAAACATCCACAGTGCCCCAAACTCCCTGAGAGCCCTCATTTCCCACAGTGCCTCTCAAACCTCCACAGTGCCTCTGACCCCCCTGAGAGCCCTCATTTTCCACAGTGCTTCTCAAACCTCCACAGTGCCCCAGACCCCCCTGAGAGCACTCATTTCCCAAAGTGCTTCTCAAACCTCCACAGTGCCCCAGAGCTCCCTGAGAGCCCTAATTTCCCACAGTGCCTCTCAAACCTCCACAGTGCCCCAGACCCACTGAGAGCCCTCATTGCGCCCCAGACCCACTGAGAGCCCTCATTTCTCACAGTGCCTCTCAAACCTCCACAGTGCCCCCGACCCCTGAGAGCCCTCATTTCCCACAATGCCTCTCAAACCTCCACAGTGCCTCAGACCCCCTGAAAGCCCTCATTTCCCATAGTGCCACTCAACCCCCATAGTACCTCTTAGCCTTCTTCAGAACCTCCAGCCCTCATAATGCCCCCAACCTCCAACAGTGCTTTCCAATCTCCCCAGAGTACCCCCAAACCCCCCCCCCCCCATAGTCTCCTTCAGTCTCCTCTAGCACCCCTACAAAGCTTACAACCTGCTAGAGACACCAGCCCCCCTCCAGGGCCACCAAGTCAGCTGAAGACCCCCTCCAAAAACCCCTATCACCCCACCACACAGTGACACCCAGTCCCATCCAGAGCCTTCCAGCATTTTCATACCTAATTTGCATTTTCATACTTTTATCGTGCAGTCTCTCCCCTTTCCCAGTAGCTCAATGATGCTGTGACAGAGGAGATAGTGGCCCTCACATTAATAGAGTTTAGAAGGCAATTAACTGGTTCCCGACTGGATCACGCAAATAAACTGCGGCAGAATGGCTTTCCTGCGCGAAAACCCGTGTATATACGGCTTCACCCAGGAGAGCCACCAGAGGGCACGACAGGGAACCCAAAGCGCAATTGCGTGCAAGATCAGGAGCACGGGGGTTTGTGTGTGTAAACACACAAATCCCTGTGCTTTCTGAGGAGACCAGACAGATCGGGTCTTTCTACAAAATAGAGAACACGATCTGTAAAATCTCCTAGTTAGTCCCACCCCCCCACCATTATAACACATAATAGGGTACAAATTTAACCCCTTGATCACCCCCCTTCCCTACCAGTGACATTTACATAGTAATCAGTGCATATTTATAGCACTGATTGCTCTGTAAATGTCAATAGTTCCAATAATTTGTCAAAACTGTCCGACCTGTCCACCATAATGTCGCAATACTGCAAAAAAAAAATCGCAGATCACCGCCATTACTAGTAAATAAAATAAGGGCTGTTACTGATTAAAAACTACTTTTAGCTGATCTCCTTGCAGGCTGATTCCCAGTGCAGCTACCAACCACTGGAAAATGGATAGCAGGATACAAACAACACACAAAGGCAGCGCTTGATAGCATTAAAACTTTTATAGTCTTCAAGTAGGTAACAAAATAAATATTGCAATGGAGATAAAATCAATGGGCCAGATTCAGGTAGATGAGAGTATCTTTCCTCTGGAGTAACGCTTCTCATTTACGTTACTCTGAAGACCCTTTCAGCGCAAGTCCTGTAATTCACATAGCAGTTGCGCGTAAACTTGCGCCAGAGTAACGATAATGCGCTGGCGTAACCCGACGCAAGTGGAAGTGGGTGTGATCATATGTAAATGATGGGCGGAGCCCGGCGCAGAGGCTTACGTTCAGCGCATCATCCACGGAGCATGCGCAGTGAGTGCGGCTCCACTCGCCCCCTTGTGCGCATGCTCACAACTTCCGTCGGCACCACTTCCTGGGAAACGTCAGCGCAATGCGTTCCGCTGGGCGCTTAAAAGCGCTGGCGGAAACGCCATTCCGGCGCAAAAGTAGTTCCGTTTCCCCCCACCCCAGGGAAGATACTTTTGCTCTGTGATGGCTGCTCCCGCTACCCCCAGAGAGAGGAGGAACCTCAACTTTAATACCCAGGAGGTCTCTGTCATTATCTCGGCTATGGAGACGGAGAATGAATTTCTCCATGGCAAAAAAAGCCGGAAGACCAGCCGGGAGAGGAAGCAGGGCATCCTGGAGTCGATTGCTGCCAGGGTCAATGTCCTGGGCTACTCCACCCGGACTGCTGGGGACATACAAAAGAAAATCAATGACCTGCGGCGCAAGGTGAGGGACAAGGTGGCCTCCATCAGGAGGTATGAGAGGGGCACAGGTGGTGGTCCCCCATGTCCTGTCACCCTGACCGCAGAGGAGGAGGTGGTCGCTCGGTGCCTGGAGAGGGAGCAGGTGGAGGGGGTCGCAGGCTATGACTCCGTGGAGGAAGGCACAAGGACAGGTAAGTGTTTTATAATCCCCTATTTGTTGTTTTGCATTTGGGGGGGTGGGGGGGGGGACATGTGCCAAGTGTGTGGGACCACCAACATGTGTCTGCTTTGTGTCATCCACAGATGACGGAGCTGGGCCATCATCTGTCAGCGTGCATTCCACCCCATCCCCAACACGCCATCATGTGCCCGAGCCACTGGGTGGTGAAGAGGTTGTGGAGGAGGAGAGTGGCCACACCACACCTGCCGAGGTGGTTGTGGAAGATCCTGCTGTGGCAGAGCAGGACTTTTCATTAGTGTTGTCTGTCTCCTCCCCTTCTCCTGGGCCGTCTGTCGTCCCCTCCCCCATCCTTGGAAGCCCCTCAAGGGCGACTCCTTCCACCCGAGGACATACATCTTCTGGCCCCAGGAAGGCGACCCAGAAGACCAGGGGGGTGTCTGATGGTGTCCAGGACCAGTTGGCAAGGGATCACGCCAGACAGACAGAACAAATGGGGGCCATAGCGGACCACTTGCAGAAAGTGTCGGACAGCCTGGGCTCCGTTGCCAACCTCAGCAACGCAGTGCAGGATGTCAGCTCTAACTGCGCTGCAGTGGTCACCACTTTGGGGGAGGTGCAGGGGGATATCCAGCACCTTACTGCAGCCGTCCAGGCCAACACTGCTGCCATCCATGGGAACAGTGCTGCCATCCGGGAGCAGGGGAGGCTGAGTCGGCGGGCCCAGCATTACCAGATGACCCGTCAGCTCCGGATGCAGGCCCAGACCAACAGTTATCTTGGACGGATAGCCAGGGCCTTGGAGGGCACGCAGGCCACACCTGCCAGGAGTGGCCCACCTGGGGATCAGGCCTTTTTTTTGTGGCTGGTTTTATATTATTATTTTTCACATACTCAGGTCATGAGTTTATTTTTTATTTTTCTCAGGTTATGAGATTATTTTTCTTTTATTGATCAGGATATGATCTTTCTAATTTATTTTTGTACTGCACACGGTCAGGAGTGCAGGGGACAGTGTGAATGGTGTGTGAATGTGAGGGGGTGGCACTCCTGACAGTAAGGGGTGTCACCCTCGGCCGTGGTGGTGAAGTTAACCCCACGGCTGAATGAATGATGTGTGAAAGGTGTATGAATGGACAGTGACATCATTGGGGCCTTGACGCTGGCGTTACTGCTCCCAACTCCTACATGCTGGACTTGGGCTAATCCAATGCGATGTGGATGTGGTGTGTGTGATCTAGGGACATCAGTGGTGTACACGCGTGCATTGTCTGTGTGATTAATGTGTGATTAATGTTTTGGTTTAGTGTCCAAAGATGCCTACGGCGAGGACCCTCCTGACTGCTCTTCCATCAGCAGACTGGGTGTCCTCTGGCAGGGGGGGACTGTGTGGGTCGGGGGTCAGGTCATCACGTATGTCAATATGCAGGCCTTTTTTCATAGCAAAGTTATGTAGTATGCAACATGCACCGATGATCTGACACACAAAGGTAGGGGAATACAATAGGGCCCCCCCAGACTTATCCAGGCAGCGGAAACGGGACTTCAGGAGCCCAAATGTTTGCTCCACCACTGCACGGGTTTTGATGTGTGCTTCATTGTATTTTCTCTCTCCTCTGGTTTGGGGGTTCCGGAAAGGAGTCATTAGATGGGGTCCCAATGCATATGCAGAGTCACCTGTAAGGGAAAAGACAGGAGAATGTTAGTCATGCATGTGCGATTTCTGTTGTGCATGACGGGAGGGGATAGTCATGCCTGACTCCCATGTCACTCACCAACCAGCCAGCTGTCCCCATACATGTTCTGGTTAAATTCTGCTGGGATGGGACTCTGACGGTATATGAAACTGTCATGGCTGGACCCGGGGTGTTTGGCACGGACGTGCCATATGAGGCGTTGGGCATCGGCTATCACCTGTACGTTGATGGAGTGCCAATGCTTCCGATTGCGGTATATGTGCTCTGTGGCACTGGGGGGCTGTAGGGCCACATGTGTGCAATCAATGGCCCCCACAGTGCGTGGGAATCTGGCAATGTTGTAGAAATCTGTCATTGCCTTCTGCCGCAGCTCCTCAGTGGTGGGTCTGATGAACTGGTTGGACATGCGTCTGAGGATTGCAGGGACAACCTGGTGCACACATCTGCTTATGGAGGATTGTGACATCCCAGCCACCACTCCACTTGTACGCTGGAATGATCCACTTGCAAGGAAATGGAGTGTTGCCAGGACCTTCACCAGTGGCTGCACTGCTTGTGATCGGTGTGTTGGGCTGGTGATGTCATCCTGCAGGGTTGTGGTTAGTTCAAGTATTGCAACAGGGCTGAATCTGAAGAGGCGATACACCTCCTCATCCCCCATGCCAAAGAGGTTCATACGTGTGCGGTATATCCTCTCACGTGGCCGCCTTCTTGGTTCCAGGGGACCCATCAGTAGTTCTAGGACCACGAGTGCCCCTGGCATGTTGGCACACAGAGGTGTTGTCCTTGCAAGTGGGGGTGCTCAGCTAGCTCCTATCGTCGGTAACGCTGCTGTAGCTGCTCTCCTGCTGACCTGTGACCGTCTGGAGTAAAGATAAAGCAGCCTTTTGTAGAAATAACTTTGCGCCGGACGGATCAGATACGCGCGGCGCATGTAGCCAGCGTATGGTGCTAATCCGTTCGTGAATTGGGACAAATCCCTCATTTGCATATTTGCAGGGGAAATCAATAGGCGCGACTGATGCGCCCAGCGAAATTAAGCGCTGACGATACTCTGGCGTCGGAACGTTCCGCCGGTCGCAAATGACCCATTACTGGGCGCATCTAGTTTGGTGGGTACGGGCACATAGAAACGACGGCGCATCATCACAGTTACGCGGCGCATATCGAAATACTCCAGCGCAAGTGTTCCTGAATCTGGCCCAATGTAGCTACATAAACTGTAAAAATAGTGCGAGTAATACCAAACGGTAGCAAAAGCAGTCATAAAAACATGTAGCTAAGTATGATACTGGTAAAAAATGTGTACAACGATACCACTGCTGAATCCAGATGAGGAGGAGGGGTTAACATCAGTCCGTTGGCATGTAGATGTCCCATGAAGGGAAGTGTAGCAGAACATCCCACACTCCGCTTTTGTGCTTTCTTCATATACCGATTCCTATCAGTCTGGATATAGATGTCAGATATTCGAGCTGCCCTCAATACACAACGAGACGATACTTGTTTGTGTGCTGAACATGGAGTGTATAATAGAACCAAGAACCAAGAAACAGGAGGTAACCAGAACATAAATTAACATGAGCTAATTAACTAATCATTTACCCAGACTAGGCGACTCATAGATATGACCTTTTAGAGTCGATGTCCCGTCTCCGCTCACCTGCTATACAATACACATTATCATGAGTGTAAACACAGGACATCTTCATACAATAGCAGGGTCAATTAGCATCTAACACAATGTGTTCCAACATGATGAATGAGTCACTCTTACAATTAACCCGTTGAGTTCAGAATCAACAACCAGTAAATAGTTCTTTACAGATATCCTGGAATATATTGTCGATAATAATTACCGAATAATCCCATCTCAGGTAGTCCAAGATATCATTTCTCAGTCATCCTATGCCCCTAGTGGACATAGTATGATTTTAAACATAAGAGCAGTGGTTCTCAACCTGGGGGTCGGGACCCCCTTGGGGGTCAAATGATGATTTGCCAGGGGTCACCAGATCCTGGGCTGTTACTGAAGCCCGCATTTCTTTTGCAGCCACCCAGCAGGGAGCCCACGGTCACCCACTCAGCCTCTTTGCAGCCGTCTATTGAGTTAATGACATGGCTGGGTGGGCAGAGACTAGAGGCCAGTTGACTGGTGAGGAATGTGAAGTGGGAGGGGCTGGAGGAGACCCTATCTCCTGATTTAGGTAGAGGTGTCACTGCTACGAGACACCACAAAGTCGGAGAAATAGTGAGTAACACTACCTGTGATTATAGTTCCCATTAAAAGTCCTGATTACAGTTCTCAGATCAGCAAATGACCTTGATCAAGAGCACCTATGTTGGCTGATCAGAATTCTCCCACCAGCAGTGCCACTGATCAGAACTCTCCCACCAGCAGTGCCACTGATCAGAACTCTCCCACCAGCACTGCCACTCATCCCAACTCTCCCACCAGCACTGCCACTCATCCCAACTCTCCCACCAGCACTGCCACTCATCCCAACTCTCTCACCAGCACTGCCACTCAACCCAACTCTCCCACCAGCACTGCCACTCATCCCAACTCTCCCACCAGCACTGCCACTCATCCCAACTCTCCCACCAGCACTGCCACTCATCCCAACTCTCCCACCAGCACTGCCACTCATCCCAACTCTCTCACCAGCACTGCTACTCAACCCAACTCTCCCACCAGCACTGCCACTCAATCCAACTCTCCCACCCCAAGGAGTAAGGGAAGGAATAAAAATAGAGAATACGTGGAAAGGAAAGGAAAGGAAAAAAGTGGAAATAACAAATAAAAAGGGAGAGAAAGATTAAGAGAAAGAGCAAGAAAGATGGCTAGATTGAGGGATGGGGTAGGGGAGAAGAAATAAGGATAGAGAGATAAAAGGGTAAAAAAGAAGAACAAAGAGTGGTACATACTAAAATGTACCATAAGGTGTTTTAATACTTCACAAATGTAAGGGTTAGGGGTGCAAATTACTTGTTTGTCTTGGGCGCTGACAACCCACGCTACGAAAATTTTTACTATTAGGGGTCCCCACAACTTGGAAAATGTTATCAAGGGGTCACGGCACTAGGAGGGTTCAGAACCACTTCATAAGAGGGTCCGAGTCTGTCACAGGAACTATTACAACTCCCAGTGGATAGCTGTAGAATCCCAGGTTGATAGAGGGAAGTGATAGAGGGAAGTGTAACAGCCCTTGTGTGTGGCAGATAGTAAGGTCCCGCCGGCATGGAGATATGAAGGCGCAGCAAAGGAGCCCTTCAGATGGACACGACAACCCCCGCCGGTGTCCGTGACGTCACCGGATCTCCAACGTAACTCCCTGAAGACCCGGACGCCGGCGGAGAGGTGAGTACCAATCAAAAGAATTATGATCGATCAAAAAAACTAACGATTAATCGAGGAATTACACAGCCCTAAAAAATAAAATAATAAAAAAAACGCCATATAAATGCCATAAATCTTTCCCATAGTTTGTAGACGTTATAACTTTTGCACAAACCAAATCAATATACGCTTTGTGATTTTTTTACCAAAAATATGTAGAAGAATACCTAAACTGAGGAAAAAAGTTGTTTTTGTTTTTTTAACCACTTAACCTCCGGACCATATTGCTGCCCAAAGACCAGAGCACTTTTTGCGATTCGGCACTGCGTCGCTTTAACTGACAATTGCGTGGTCGTGCGACGTGGCTCCCAAACAAAATTGGCATCCTTTTTTTCCCACATTTAGAGCTTTCTTTTGGTGGTATTTTATCACCTCTGTGGTTTTTATTTTTTTGCGCTATAAACAAAAATAGAGCGACAATTTAGAAAAAAATGAATATTTTTTACTTTTTGCTATAATAAATATCCCCAAAAATATATAAAAAAAGTTTTTTTTCCCTCAGTTTAGGCCGATACGTATTCTTCTACATATTTTTCGTAAAAAAAATCGCAATAAGCGTTTATTGATTGGTTTGCGCAAAAGTTATAGCCTTTAAAAAATAGGGGGTATTTTTATGGCGTTTTTATTATTATTATTTTTTTTACTAGTAATGGCAGCAGTACTGCGACATTATGGCGGACACTTTTGACACATTTTTGGGACCATTGGCATTTTTATAGCAATCAGTGGTATAAAAATGCATTGGATTACTATAAAAATGCCACTGGCAGTGAAGGGGTTAACACTAGGGGTGGGGAAGGGGTTAAGTATGTTCCCTGGGTGTGTTCTAACTGTAGGGGGGGTGGACTCACTAGGGGAAAGGACTGATCGCTGTTCATACATTGTATGAACAGAAGATCAGCATTTCCCCCCTGACAGGACCGGGAGCTGTATGTTTACACACACAGCTCCCAGTCCCCGCTCTGTAACGAGCAATCGCGGGTGCCCGGCCCGCCCCTAGTGGCCTGCGAGAGAGCCGACGTAGAGCTACGAGCTCTCGTGCAGGGGAGCCAATCTGCCGCCGTAAAACAACAGCGGCAGGTCGGCAAGTAGTTAAAGCGGAGTTCCAGCCGCGATTTTTTTTTTTTTAAAGTCAGCAGCCACTAACAGTGTAGCTGCTGACTTTAAATAAGGACACTTACCTTGTCCTACTTGCCCGCGCTGATGGGCCCCCCGATGCCGGTCCCACGATCGCTCCGGGTCCCGCGCCGCCATTCACACTATGGGAAACAGGCAGTGAAGCCGTACGGCTTCACTGCCCATTTCCTACTGCGCCTGCGTGAGTCTCACGCTGGCTTGTGAATGGGCGCGCTGCTCTCTGAGAACACACACAGTTCCCAGAAAGCAGTGCGCCCCATTCACAAGGAGAAAGACAAGAAGAAAAGGCACCGCGGAGTGGAAGAGGCATATTACGGACTTCCGCATAGCAACAGGTATTTCGGGTGGGTATTTTTTTTTTTTTTTCAGGTTTTTTTTATTTGATTTTTTTAAACAACATGGGAAAATGTTGTTTTCCTGGGTGGAGCTCCGCTTTAAAGAGGTGATCAAATACCACCAAAAGAAAGCTCTATTTGTGGGAAAAAAAGGACATAAATTTTGTTTGGGTACAACATCCCACGACTGCGCAATTGTCAGTTAAAGCGACGCAGTGCTGTATCGCAAATAAATGGCCCAGTCATTGGGCAGCCAAATCCTGGTTAAAAAATCTAGGTCTGTATGTCTGTATGAATACCAAAATGAATGAGCTAATTTCTGCCTAACCACAGCCCTGAGGGTGTCCAGTTGCAGAAAAGATGAGATACACTTCAGTGTTAGTATTTCCTATATAATATTCTCATAGTACCTTCTCACCATTCTGTGTTACCAGCAACACAGACTAATGGCGATATCATTTTGTTTTAGCTAAGGTGCCGGCTTGCTACTTTCCTTTCATCTATGATGGACTGACATATTCTCAGTGTACCATGGTGGGACAAACAAGAGGTTACTGGTGCTCCACTACGAGCAACTATGATGTGGATGGACTGTGGAGCTGGTGCAATGGACCAGGTACAGTATACTTTATTTCCAGCTATCCCAGAAATCCGCTTCACTTGGTTGCCAGGGATATACACTCACTGACCACTTTACTAGGTACACCTGTTCAATTGCCTGGTAACACAAATTGCTATTTGCCAATTGTTGTTGGTGCCAGACGGGCTGGTCTGAGTATTTCAAAAACTGCAGATCTACTTGGATTTCCATGCACAACCATCTCTTGGGTTTACAGAGAATGGTCCAAAAAAGAGAAAATATCCAGTGAGTGGCAGTTGTGCGGTGGAAAATGCCTTGTTGATGTCAGAGAGTTCAGAGGAGAATGGGCAGACTGGTTCCAGATGATAGTAAGGCAACAGTAACTGAAATAACTACTGGTTACAACCAAGGTATGGAGAATACCATCTCTGAGTGCACAACACATCGAGCCTTGAAGAAGATTATTATTATTAATATTATTATTATTATTATTATTATTATTATTATACAGGACTTTTATAGTGGCAACAGTTTGCCCAGTGCTTAACAAAATGAAGGCAGACAGTACAATTATAATGAATAAAGGAAAAAATTTGCGCTAAGTGAATAATATGTGTAAAAATGAATAAAGGCGTCTAAGAAGAATCTGCTGCTAAATACTATACCTAGATACAAGGCACAGAAAAATGTATACAATAAATGTAGCGCTGAAAATAAATCATACGTTGCCAAATGATTCAAAATAAATAAATGTGAAAAAAGTATATAAAAAACTCTCATAGGTGTCCAATGATATAATCAAAGTTCATAAAGAAAAAAATATTCTGTGAGGAAAGCGGAGTACAATGTGTTCCTGTGTTTCTTCAGTGTTGTGATCCAACCTGTGAGAGAACCCACCACTAATGGAAGAAAGGGAGGCTTACCAACTAGCCTGTGACCGCCCTTCTCAGGGGGGTCAGAACAGGCTCAGCAGAGATGCAGATGATCCTCAGTGGCACCTTGTGGGAAAGCTCCAGAAATGGTCCTTCACAAATGTCACTACAGCGATTGTCAGCCAAGAAAACCGAATGCTCCAAAGATAGATATCCCCAAAAAAGGGGGGGGGGGGGTAATGGTCATCCGATATTGGGAGATGGTGAACCCAATGGAAAAGAAAAAAAACACTTCCAACAGTCCAGACATTTCAAAAATGGGGATTTATTAAAAATATACAAAACAAATAGGGATAAAAGACTCTCGTATGTAGAGTACCAGCAGAAATTCCTTGCAAGTATAGTAAAATAGCTCCGTGTTCGTCAATGCACAGTTTGCCGGTTCGCGTGTGCGCAGTGCATGTGCGTGACGCCCTATGACCGTTTCGTCACAACTGACGTCATCAGGGGCATACAATTACAATACAATTTTGTACAAGAGGAATCAGAGGACCCTGCTTGTTAGAGCTTACAATCTAGGAGGGAGGGTTAATTGATACAAAAGGAAATAGCTGTGGGGATGAGCTCATGTGGAATGTAAAACGGTATAATGCAGCGTACACACGATCGGAAATTCCGTCAAGAAAACCGTGGATTTTTTCTGACGGAATGTTGGCTCAAACTTGTGTTGCATTCACACGGCCACACAAATATTGTCTGAAATTCCGACCGTCAAGAACGCGGTGATGTACAAGACGTAAGACGAGCCAAGATCAATGAAGTTCAATAGGCAGTTTGACTCTTCTGCTTTGTGCTCTTCTGAGCATGCATGTTTTTTTGCGCGTCAGAACTGCATACAAATGGAGCGTATTTTTCGTCGGAAAAATAGAGAACCTGCACTCAATCTTTTGTTGGCGGAAATTCCGACAGCAAAAGTCAGATGAAGCATACACAGGGTTGGAATTTCCCATCCAAAAGCTCACATCAGACTTTCCTTGTCGGAATTTCCAATAGCGTGTACGTTAGAAGCAGGATAGGCACATTTAAAGAGAAGGGTTTTCAGGGATCATCTGAAGATTTGGGGACAGTGGGACAGATTGAGGTAGGGAGTTCCAAATGATGGGAGAAACTCTGGAGAAATCCTGAAGGTGAGCATGGGAGGAGGTGACAAAGGAGCTAGAGAGCAGGAGGTCTTTGGAGGACCAAAGAGAGCCGCTTGGTTAATATTTTGAGACTAGATTAGTGATGTAGCTGGGGACGAGTTGTGGACGGCTTTGTAAATGATTGTTAGTACTTTGAATTTTATTCGTTGGGTATATTGAAGCCAGTGGAGGGATTGGCAGAGCAGGGTGAAGAACCCTGAATGGTTGGTAGAGTGGATGAGTCTTGTAACAGCATTCATGGTGGACTGAAGGGGGATAGTCTATGTAAATGAAATAAAAGGGGGGGGGCAAGAGGGAGTTGCAGTAGTTGGGTCTACAGCAGCATAAAGCCATACCAGGTGCCACTCCTGTTAAGCTAAGAATAGAAGAATGGAAAGATGTTGTCTGTTGAGTCCTAAATTCAGCTGCGCCAGAATTTAGCGTCAACAACATAAAAGCATGGATCCCTCCTGCCTTGTATCAACGGTTCAGGGTGGTGGTGTATATGGGTGGGGGGGTATTTTCTTGGTACACTTTGGGCCCCATAGTAACAATTGAGCATTGTTAAACACCACGGCCTACCTGAGTTGTTACTGACCATGCCCATCCCTTTATGACTACAGTTTCCCCATCTTCTGATGGCTCCTTCCAGCAGGATAATCCACCATGTCACAAAGCTCCAATCATCTCACCACTGGACAATGAGGTCACTGGACTCAAATGGCCTCCACAGTCAACAGATCTCATCCAATGTTTGGAATTTGGTGAAACGCGAGTTTAGCATTATGGATGTTCAGCCGACAAATCTGCAGCAACTGTGCAATGCTATCATGTCACTATGGGGCATAATCTCTGAGGAATGTTTCCAACACCTTGTTGAATCTCTGGCATGAATAATTAAGGCAATTCTGAAGGCAAAATGGGGTCCAACCCGGGAACAGCAAGGTGTACCTAATATAGTACACCTAATATGTACCTAATATAGTGGCCAGTGAGTGTATATATCACTGTTTTGCTGGGGTCATCTAAGATGATTTTCACCTTGAAGTAATGACATCCAGTGAAGCATCTGGACAAACAAAATACACCAGGTCTCCACTAACAGCCGGTTCACACTTCCGCGGCATGACTTTGGGGACGACTCTGCAAGTCGTCCTGAAGACGACTTCAGAGGCGATTGGCAAAATGACTTCTGTATAAAAGTCAATGCAGGTCACCACGAGCCACCCCCGAAGATGTGCAAGAACCTTTTTCTAAGTCGGAGCGACTTGCGTCGCTCCTATTCGAACGGTTCTATTGAAAGGAGCCGCCTGCCTCCCCAGTGTGAACTGGCTCTTAGTGTAAGTTATTGACATTGCTCTGAGTTCATGAGTTTGTAGTGCCTCCTTCCAGAATGGTCTCATGAAGATAAGGGGGCTCCAAGGGAACATCAACACTAATGCCGCGTACAGACTTTCGGACATTCCGACAACAAAACCGTGGATTTCTTTACAACGGATGTTGGCTCAAACTTGCGTTGCATACACACGGTCACATAAATGTTGTCGGAAATTCCGAACGTCAAGAACGAGGTGACGTACAACACGTACGACGAGCCAAGAATAATTAAGTTCAATAGCCAGTGCGGCTCTTCTGCTTAATTTCCGAGCATGCGTGGAAATTTGTGCGTCGGAACATAAGCTCGGAATTTCTGACAAGTTTTGTTGTCGGAAAATTTGAGAACCAGCTTTCACATTTGTGTCCAATGGAACCTATCCGATCTACAATGTCCGATCTACACACGGTTGGAATTTCAGACAACAAGCTCACATCGAACATTTGTTGTTGGAAATTCCGTGTGTGTGTACGTGGCATTACACTTTATGTAGACAGAGAAGTGCATTTCCAGAATTGAATGCAGTTCAGCTGATTAATAATGAACTTGGTAGGAGGTAAGACAGGAGAAAGTGGAAAACCCCAAAACTTAACGGTTGGGCTCTGACAGCTGAAAGTCACTGTGTGAATCTCGGCCACCAGAAGCATCACACAGAGCTTTTTCTGTAAAATAGCAGCCACAAAACTGGACGTTCTATTGTTTTCCACTCCAGTGATCACTCTAGAACAAGGGCGTCAAACTCAATTTCATCACGGGCCATTTGATGCTGTCAATCAGCTGGAGATTCCTCCCCTGTCAACATTTTTCTCTTATGTCGCGCGTACACACGGTCGAAATTTCCGACAAGAATGTGAGCTCTTGGTCGGAAATTCCGACCATATGTAGGCTCCATTGGACTTTTTCTGTCGGAATTTCTGACAGAAAAAATTTGAGAGCTGGTTCTCAATTTTTCTGACAAGAAAAGTTCTTGTCAGAAATTCCAGTCGTCTGTATGCAATTCCGACGCACAAAAAACATGCGTGCTCGGAATCAAGTAAACTCATGTTCAGAAAGCAATGAACTTCATTGCTTGTCGCAGTGTTGTACGTTACCACGTTCTTGACGGTCGTATGTGACCGCGTGTGACCGCGTGTATGCAACACAAGTTTGAGCCAACCGTCCGTTGGGAAAAAAAAATACACGGTTTTCTGGTTAGAATTTCTGATTGTATGAACACGACTCTAGTGTCAAGAAAACTTGTCAGAAGTAATTCATGCTGATAGCAGAGGAACGAGGCAGCAGACAGAAAGGACACTTGGTGCTCTTAACTGAGACAAGTACACACTATAGGGGGATATGCTTTGTTTATATTTCATGTGTGAGGTTTACAACCACTTTAATCCTAATTCCCACAATGCCATATAAGACTGGCAGACTTACAAGTTCTTCATCTCTTTTATGGATTTCTTAGGCTAATAGCCCCTGCTATCAAGTAGTATTAAATGTCATAAAACTGAAAGCTGGAGAAGAGAAATGTTATTTGCTCTTGTATTTCTTCCAGGAACCAATAGCTACGCAGCCTGTTACTTCCCTTTTCTGGCTAAAGGAAAGCTTTACACGGCATGCATTCCGGACGGCACTGGCAGCAGCTGGTGTGCCATCACTGCGGACTACGACCGAGACGGGAAGGCGATCTACTGCCTCAATGGTCAGTAATGTGGTACTGCAGCCACGGAAAATTTTAGACCTGAACTCCAGGCAGATTTATAATAGTATTGTGTAATGCAACTGTGAATTCCTTAATTTTTTTTTTATATTGTAGCGCAGACCCCCAAACTGGTCCCACTGTTTGTCCCAGGTTCTATACCCAACCACAGCCAAGCTCACAGCAGCTTCGCAATCTCTCCAATCAATAACTAGGCAGATGTTTCTTTTTTTGGGGGTTTATTAGTTGAAGAACTGGAATGGGGAATAGGATTAGCTGTGGGATACTCCTGAACTAGTGCAACTTGAAGTGAGGACACTCTCTGGTACAACTCACTTCTTCAAAACAGGCCTCTAATATAAGAGCATGTGGGCGTACAGCTTCAGGGGGATCCCACACTGGAAACAGCCCTGAGCCAGCAATTTGAGAACAGTCTCTCACAAAAATAGGTCAAGACAGCAACAGTCTCTCCAGGACCTCTCTCAGGCCTTCACTTGCTGTGTCCCTGTATCCATAGATTCCTCCTTTCAGTTTCAACCAGACACTGTACCGTGAGCCTGATCCTCGGCAGACTTTGCTCCAGACTGTTCTTTCAGCCTCAGAAGTCGATCATCCTATTTCTGCCTGCCTGAGCTGGGACTACAATGAACCACCTGGAGCTCAATTGGATGGTCCAGGAGGGCAGACAGACCCTCTAGGCTGGGTCCCTCCTCATCAGGAAAAGGACCCTGATGTTGTAGATCCCAAACTATTTATGCACACATCAGCCCCCTGCTGGCCACTCTCCTGATCAGGAATTGGCTGTGGTAGCATATATATTTCGGCTGCCATTTGGTTACTCCACACCTATGTTCCAGAACCTCCTTTTGGAATGCAGGGAGGAGCAATCAATCTTGAAACCAGTGAAACCTAGAACAGCCAAAAGCAATTAACTTGCTCCTCTGGCTACAGAAGTGCCAAAAACTAAATTTACCTAAAGCTATATCAACCTAACTTGGAGGGTGCTAGTCTGCTAGAATAATTACCTGTATTTTTAGCCTTCTGTCATCCTTTGTAAAGCAGTGCTCAGACTGGGAGAGGAAGATGTAAAGTTAGGAGCCAATTGTTTTCTGCTACATGCACATGTTCTGACAAATGGAGAAAGCAGAGCTGATTATGACTTATCAGCGCACATCAGTATACTGCTTATCCTTCATAGTCCATTTAGCAGGCCAGGGGTGGGAAGGTGACACCACTGTATTAATTAGCTGTAGCAGAGAATGTGGTGTCACCCTTCTGCTTGTGCTGGTGAGCAGAAGTGTATGAATCACAAAAAGAGAAACCCTTTCACAGATGAGAAGCTCACATATGAATATTACACCTGTTTATTTGTGTATTTGGAGTACTACTTTGATAAGATATTTTACGGTCATTGCCTACTAGAACAGAGTGAAAATTAGTTCAGCAGCTATTCACTCAGTGTAGCAATATAATGAATACCGTTGTGTGTGTGTGTGTTTTTTTATATATACTGTATATATGTAGCGTCCTGCTACTGTTCATAGTTGATGCTGCTGTAAATTTAGAGGGTGGTCAGAGAGTTAGTTTGCCTCTGACCGTGTTTATTTGGCTAAATTTAGGGCCTCTGTTCCAGCTTTAGCTGTACTGTATGTGTCCACTGTCATTGTCTGGGGAGCTAGTCCCACCCCGGACCGACAGGGGTGCTGTGCATGCTGGGAGGGGTATTTAGGTGAGAGACACCATTGGTTGGGGTCATCGTCGCCGCCATCCACCTGGGCAGTCGTGCCACCACCCCTGTGTGTGGCCCTCCTGACCGGGGTGTGCGTTCCAGTGTTCTTGGCTCCAGGACCACGTTGGTCCGGAGCAAATGATCTGCCTTGTGGGCTCAGTGGGTAGGCTAAGTCTGTGGTTGCAGAGTTGCAGAGTTGTCTTGTGCTGTCCGTCCCAAGGGAGGAAGTTGACCGATGAAGAACCTGTCTGGGGGAATACCAAGCACGAGACTGGTATCTCAAGAGAGGCCTACTGATTCATTAAAGGACACATCATTTCTGAGAGGCTGAATGATGGTCGCCTGTCAGTCCCGAAATTACTAAAGCTGTTCAAGGGAGATCCGTGTGTGAAACCAGTGTTGAGAAGGATTTTGGACCGAGAATATCTCCACCTTTGGGAAGGTCTGTGGCAGAGACTTTGCTAAATTTCCGAGTGACACCCTGGCTGCTAGGCTTGTGAGAGACGCCTATCCAGGGGCACTATACCCACTTTAACTAGAGTGGCAACGAAAGTTGTCGTTGGAAGCAGGACTGTTTCCGAGACCCAGTTATACACCTGAATCCATTACCTACCACCTCTTCCGTCTTCTCACCTTTTTCTACTTTTACCAATTTTACCCCGTGGGGTAATAAAGCACAGAAAAAGATACCTACAGTGTGGACATTGACTTTCTTACAGCTCTCATCCAGTACCCAAGACGACAGAGAGATAGATGTAACATGCCACCCAAATCAAACCAGTAGCTCCTTATATAGTCATCAATGTGATAAATGTTAATAATTATTGCACTACAACAATTATTTTTTGTACCTAAAGTTAGGTGATCTTTGCTGCAGCTGTGATTGCCACTCTCAGCTGCAGCAAAAATCCATCTAGTGCTTGAGCTGTGGAGGAGATCCGGCATTGGGGGAGAGGATCGGATGAAACCTGGCTTCCACTCCCTGTAAATGTTAAGTAACCAGCAGACTCTTTGGTAGCGTAAACTGGTTACATAGTAAAGATCCCCAGCAGCTGTGGGTTGGGTTTCCACTTGGCTTCCTTCATCGGAGTGTGCACAGTAGGCACAGGTGTCCAGAATTTCACTGGATACAGAATTTACTGCTACAGGTAAGCTGTGTAGGCAAAGGCTGTACTGAGGAATAGAGGATCACTTACTACTGACCTCTGAACTCTGCCTCACTTACTACTGAACTTTAAACACTGCATTGCGTACTAATGACTTCTGAACTCTGCATCATTTACTACTGACCCCTAAACTCTTCGTCACTTACTACTGAACCCCTAAAATCTGTCACTACTGACCTCTGAACTCTGCATCACTTACTATTGACCTCTGAACTCTGCATCACTTCTGACCTCTGAACTCTGCCTCACTTACTACTGACCTCTGAACTCTGCCTCACTTACTACTGACCTTTAAACACTGCATTGCATACTAATGACCTCTGAACTCTGCATCATTTACTACTGACCGCTAAACTCTTTGTCACTTTCTACTGAACCCCTAAACTCTGTCACTTATTACTGACCTCTGCATCACTTACTACTGACCTCTGAACCCTGCATTACTTACTACTGACCTCTGAACCCTGCATTACTTACTACTGACCTCTGAACCCTGCATCACTTACTAATGAACCTCTGAACTCTGCATCACTAATGCCGCGTACACACGATCACTTTTTGCGATAAAAAAAAAAATGTTTTTTAAAACGTCATTTAAATTGATCGTGTGTGGGCAAAACGTCGTTTTTTTGTCTTCAAAAAAACGACCAAAAAAAAATTCCAACATGCTTGAATTTTTTGTGTCGTTTTTCAAAAACGTTGTTTTTTGTGTCATAAAAAGTGATGGTGTGTGGGCAAAACGATGTTGAAAACAACGTTTTTAAACCCGCGCATGCTCAGAAGCAAGTTATGAGACGAAGCTTCAATGGAAAAGAGTGCCGTCGAACGTGGTGTACGTCACCATGCTTTGCTAGAGCATTGTAGAAAAACGATGGTGTGTACGCAACGTCGTTTTGGAAAATGAAGTTTGAAAAACGTCGTTTTTTTTCATGATTGAAAACGTCGTTTTTTTTCATCACAGAAAGTGATCGTGTGTACGCGGCATTACAGTACAACTGACCTCTGAACTCTGCATTACTTACTACTGACCTCTGAACCCTGCATCACTTACTAATGAACCTCTGAACTCTGCATCACTTACAGTACAACTGACCTCTGAACACTTCATCACTTACAACTGACCTCTAAACTCTGTGTCACTACTGACCCCTGAACTCTGCATCATTTACTACTGACCTCTAAACTCTGCATCATTTACTACTGACTTCTGAACTCTGCATCATTTACTACTGACCCCTGAACTCTGTATCATTTACTACTGACCTCTAAACTCTGCGTCACTTACTACTGACCTCTAAACTCTGCATCATTTACTACTGACTTCTGAACTCTGCATCATTTACTACTGACTTCTGAACTCTGCATCATTTACTACTGACCTCTAAACTCTGCGTCACTTACTACTGACCTCTAAACTCTGCATCATTTACTACTGACTTCTGAACTCTGCATCATTTACTACTGACTTCTGAACTCTGCATCATTTACTACTGACTTCTGAACTCTGCATCATTTACTACTGACCTCTAAACTCTCCATCACTTACTACTGACCTCTAAACTCTCCATCACTTACTACTGACCTCTAAACTCTGCATCATTTACTACTGACTTCTGAACTCTGCATCATTTACTACTGACTTCTGAACTCTGTATCATTTATTACTGACCTCTAAACTCTGCGTCACTTACTACTGACCTCTAAACTCTGCATCATTTACTACTGACTTCTGAACTCTGTATCATTTATTACTGACCTCTAAACTCTGCGTCACTTACTACTGACCTCTAAACTCTGCATCATTTACTACTGACCTCTAAACTCTGCATCATTTACTACTGACTTCTGAACTCTGCATCATTTACTACTGACTTCTGAACTCTGCATCATTTACTACTGACCTCTAAACTCTGCGTCATTTACTACTGACTTCTGAACTCTGCATCATTTACTACTGACTTCTGAACTCTGCATCATTTACTACTGACCTCTAAACTCTGCATCATTTACTACTGACTTCTGAACTCTGCATCATTTACTACTGACTTCTGAACTCTGCATCATTTACTACTGACTTCTGAACTCTGCATCATTTACTACTGACCTCTAAACTCTCCATCACTTACTACTGACCTCTAAACTCTCCATCACTTACTACTGACCTCTAAACTCTGCATCATTTACTACTGACTTCTGAACTCTGCATCATTTACTACTGACTTCTGAACTCTGCATCATTTACTACTGACTTCTGAACTCTGTATCATTTATTACTGACCTCTAAACTCTGCGTCACTTACTACTGACCTCTAAACTCTGCATCATTTACTACTGACTTCTGAACTCTGTATCATTTATTACTGACCCCTGAACTCTGCATCATTTACTACTGACCTCTAAACTCTGAAGAACAGAAAAAACTCTTCAGTATTACCTGTAAATACTCACGCTAAGGTGTGGATGTAACATCAACATTCTTATGAAACTTTGATAAAATAGCCTTAGAATTGGAGTTGAAGTGTTAATAATAGAAGTTTTATGCGTGTTTGTAGGTGTAAAACTAAGTACTTCCATTGGTGCCATCGTACAATCTACAGGAGGTCTACTTAACACAACCACACTCTCTACTGCAACATCTACAAGAACCATAGTGCCCTCCACTGAGACCCCGGTGCCCACTGTCACTACAGCCCATCTACTTACCAAGAATGCTTCAGTACAGACATTGGGCAGTACCACTGCTCTGACCTCTGTTCCTATTACCAATGTGTCAGAAGCATCATCTGACCTTCAGAATGTGGCCACCACAGTTCCTGCAGGCGGAGTGACCACAGCCATACCAGGTAAGTGAAGTACAGAATCAATGATCATCTAATTGCCATAAGATCACTTAAAATGTATCTAAACCACAACTCTTAAATTTAATATATTGCAGCTTTCTAGTCTATAAGGCTGGGTTTACACTATCTTTGCATGCGGCTCACATCAGGGGTCCAGTGCGCCACATTCACCACTTTAGGTCCAATTTCAGCCTGAATTTTTGCCTGAATTCGGACCTAAAACTGGCCAAATTCGCACTGGAGCTGCAGCGAAGATATGTGAACCAGTGCTCCCCTTCGAATAAAGCCCACCCTGTGCTGCGCAGGCACAACGCTTGTGCAGTACAGAGCCCTACGGAGTCGCCGAGAGTTTCCGAGCATGAACAGCTGTACACGGCGCCTGTGCAAAGAAGATGATATTGTGCCACACGCTCCCGATGTTTGTGCAACTCTGCAAGGGGCGGGTGTATTATTGATTGAACTGTGCAAGGGGCAGATGCCTACAGAAGAGGCCGTATTGTATCATGATGGGCAGAGCTGATATGATGGGGGTGTATTTCTTAAAGGGGTGGATGTAGTATTGATTGAAGCGTGTAAGGGGAGGATGCCTACAGAAGAAGCTGTATTGTATCATGATGGGCAGAGCTGATACGCTGGGGGTGTATTTCTTAAAGGGGTGGATGTAGTATTGATTGAAGCGTGTAAGGGGAGGATGCCTACAGTTTTTTAGAATAATACTACATCCGCCCCTTTGAGAAATATACGGCCTCTTCTGTAGGCACCCGCCCCTTGCAGAGTTCAATCAATAACACACCCGCCCTTGTAGAGTTGCACGAGCATCGGGAGCGTGCGGCACAATATCGTCTTCTTTGTGCAGTCGCTGTGTACAGCTGTTCATGCTCAGAGACTTTCGGTGGCCCCGTAGTGCTGCGCCTGCTCAGTACAGGGCGGGCATTATTCGACGGGGGTCATTTCTCGTTACATCACCGGCTCCATAGATAGCTGGTCAAAATCTCCTGCTATTGCGAATTAGATGCAGGGAAACCGCATCCAATTCGCAATAGTGTGCACCCAGCCTAAATGTGGTGGTTGCATTAGTTGTCACTTTTCAGGCTTTTTTCACATTTTTGACAAGCACTGAAAATACCTGTTGAACGTACGAGAAATGCAGTGTTCTTGTGATTTCCTGTGAACTGAAAAGACATCAATAACAATGTTATCTTTCTTCTGTAATCGCCCGATCTTATAAGCCTATTAGAATAGAGACGAGTAGAGTTGAGCGAAATTTTTTGGACCCGAATAATTTGCTGAAAGTTCGGGTTCAGGTTTGGAGTTCGGCTATGTAACGGTGCGCTGCACGGCAGCCAATCGCCATTTGTTTTACTACTGTGACTAAGAAGCCATCACAGCCATGCCTACTAATGGCATGGCTGTGATTGGCATGTGCAGCATGTGACTCAGCATGTGTGCCCAGCCTCTATATAAGCTAGAGGCACACAGCACAGCTGGTCAGTCTGCTTTAGCTAGGATAGGGAAAGGCTGCTGCTGATCTGAGGGCGAGATTGAGATAGGACTATCCTTCTTCAGAAATCTACACCAGCACTGCATCTGTCCCTTGTGAGATACTGTGCATTACATAGTTTAGGGCAAGGTTCCTGCTTGTTGCTATAGGGAGAGAATTATATAGGAGATACTCTGCATATTACACCAGCACTGCATTGCATATGTTCCTGTCAGATACTCTGCATTAGATAATTTAGGGTGAAGGTTCCTGATGATCTTATAGGCAGAGAAATATATAGGAGTCAGTCCTACTTCACAAATCTAATTTCACCAGAATAGTGTCCCATCATTGGTATTATTGGGAGGAATAGTGTCACATCATTTGTGTCAGTGGGAGAAATAGTGCACCATTATTGGTATCATTGGGAGGAATAGTGTCCCATCATTTGTGTCAGTGGGAGAAATAGTGCCCCATCATTGGTATCATTGGGAGGAATAGTGTCCCATCATTTGTGTCAGTGGGAGAAATAGTACCCCATCATTGGTATCATTGGGAGGAATAGTGTCCCATCATTTGTGTCAGTGGGAGAAATAGTGCCCCATCATTGGTATCACTGGGAGGAATAGTGTCCCATCATTTGTGTCAGTGGGAGAAATAGTACCCCATCATTGGTATCATTGGGAGGAATAGTGTCCCATCATTTGTGTCAGTGGGAGAAATTGTGCCCCATCATTGGTATTATTGGGAGGAATAGTGTCACATCATTTGTGTTAGTGGGAGAAATAGTCTCCCATCATTGGTATCATTGGGAGGAATAGTGTCCCATCATTTGTGTCAGTGGGAGAAATAGTGCCCCATCATTGGTATCATTGGGAGGAATAGTGTCCCATCATTTGTGTCAGTGGGAGAAATAGTGCCCCATCATTTGTGTCAGTGGGATAAATAGTGCCCCATCATTGGTATCATTGGGAGAAATAGTGCCCCATCATTTGTGTAAGTGGGAGAAATAGTGTCCCATCATTGGTATCATTGGGAGGAATAGTGCCCCATCATTGGTATCAGTGGGAGGAATAGTGTCCCATCATTGGGAAAGGTTCCTGCTTGTCAAGATTTTTTTAATGTATTTTATGTTATTTTAAGTTATTTCCCTATCCATATTTGATTGCAGAGTACTTGCCATGCTCTTACCAACATCATGTTGCTGCCATTTGCTGCCCTCTAGCCCTTTCCCTTAGTTTTTTAGAGACATTTTAGTAGTCAAAAGTCCGGGTCCCAATTGACTTCAATGGGGTTCGGGGTCAAGTTCGGGTCCCGGACCCGGACTTTTTTCCGAAGTTCGGCCGAACCCGCCGAACCCGAACATCCAGGTGTCCGCTCAACTCTATAGACGAGCAATGCAAATATGTTGGAAGTCTAGCCTGTCTGACAACCATGGCTCCCACTATAAATACAGTGGCGTTTCCACAAATGGGCAGGAAGTGTGTTATTCACAGAATTACATCATGAAAAAGTCCGGAAGAAAAACGAATGCAGCCCCTAATGGGACGGATAGGCTACAATATATTCTATGCGATTTTTGTTTTTGGATTTAGCTCTTTAAATGGAATCTATATTAGTTTGGAATGCCTTTGTATTACATTTTTAAAAACTTTCTGATATTTTATAACTGCTATTTATATAAAATATGTTTTTCAAAAAAGTATATTTTATACAGAGTGCACTCAGGGTGATTGTAAAACAATGACTTGTGGGTTTTCTACAGAGGATACAGTAAAATCTACTCGCCTTCAGACTTTCTCCTTCTTTCTGATGTGTGACAAGAGTTGGAGGAAGAGAGTGGGGCTGAACCACTGCTCAGACTTCGAATCACTCCTCAGACTCAGTGCTTGTAAAATTGAGCTTGAGCTTTTGAACAATGTAAACAAGTCAAAAGAACAGTTAGGCCGTGTACAGACGAGGAGACATGTCCACTTAAACATGTCCGACGGACCGTTTCCAGCGGACATGTCTCCTCGGATTTTGGTCCGATGGCGTGTACACACCATCAGACGAAAATCCCCTCGGACTGAGGACGCGGTGATGTGATTGTGACGTTGACGCCGCCACGTCACCAATCCAGGAAGTGAAATACTTCCACGCATGCGTCGAATCCATTCGGCGCATGCGGAGGATTTCTGTCCGCTGGTTAGGCGTACTAACCAGCGGACTTGTCCAACGGACAGGTTTGCAGCGGACAAATTTCAAAGCATGCTTTGAAATTTGTCCGCTGGACAAACCTGTCCGCGAGGTCAGGGGTAGGCAACCTCGGCTCTCCAGCTGTTTTGAAACTACAAGTCATGCCTGTGATTGTCAGGGTCTTGCAATGTCTCATGGGACTTGTAGTTTCAAAACAGCTGGAGAGCCGAGGTTGCCTACCCCTGCGCTAGGTCATACACACGATCGGAGATGTCCGCTGAAACTGGTTGGCGGACCAGTTTCAGCAGATAAATTTGATCGTGTGTACGCGGCCTTAAAGATAGATGGGAAAATGTGGGAAAAGGAGCCCAGTATGCTACCTGTTATATATTAAATAAAACAGAGAAAAGCTCAATTTTATTTTTTAGTCCTGACATGAGGAAAGAAAGAAAATATGAAAGAAAAGTCTATATATCCCCTTTAATGAAATTTCTATATTACCTGTGGATCTAGTCTGGAATGTATAAATCAAAGTTATCATTATTATTAGGGTTGTCCCGATACCGATACCAGTATCGGTTTTGGGACCGATAACGAGTATTTGCGGGAGTACTTGTACTCCCGCAAATGCCCCCGATGCCTGGCCGAATACTTGTCGTCGTCCCCGCCGCCGCCGCATACCGCAAAGCCGCCGCCGCATACCGCAAAGTGATCTGTCCAATCCTGAGCAAGGGGGGGTGTCTATAAATGGCGCGGTGGGGAACACAGCTATTCAAACAAAAGCTGTAATGTTCCCCGCACGCTGATTAACGTGGCGGCGGCGGCATCATTTAGGTATGGGGGACATGGCTGCATATATGGGGGGACATGGCTGGATATATGTGGGGGACATGGCTGGATATATGGGGGGACATGGCTGGATATATGGGGGGACATGGCTGGATATATGTGTGGGACATGGCTGGATATATGTGGGGGACATGGCTGGATATATGGGGGTACATGGCTGGATATATGGGGGTACATGGCTGGATATATGGGGGTACCTTGCTGGATATATGTGGGGGACATGGCTGCATATATGTGGGGGACATGGCTGCATATATGGGGGGACATGGCTGCATATATGAGGGGACATGGCTGCATATATGGGGGGACATGGCTGCATATATGGGGGGACATGGCTGGATATATGTGGGGGACATGGCTGGATATATGTGGGGGACATGGCTGGATATATGTGAGGGACATGGCTGGATATATGGGGGGACATGGCTGCATATGTGGGGGACTTTGCTGCAATATGTGGGGGGACATGGCTGCAATATGTGGGGGACATGGCTGCAATATGTGGGGGGACATGGCTGCAATATGTGGGGGACATGGCTGCATATGTGGGGGACATGGCTGCATATATGGGGGGACATGGCTGCATATGTGGGGGCACATGGCTGCATATGTGGGGGGACATGGCTGCATTTGGGGACACATTTAAAAAAAAGTATCGGTGAGTACATGAAAAAAAGTATCGGTACCTGTACCGCTGTAATGTTCCCCGCACGCTGATTAACGCGGCAGCGGCAGGGGCGGCGGCATCATTTAGGTATGGGGGACATGGCTGCATATATGGGGGGACATGGCTGGATATATGTGTGGGACATGGCTGGATATATGTGGGGGACATGGCTGGATGTATGGGGGTACATGGCTGGATATATGGGGGACATGGCTGGATATATGTGGGGGACATGGCTGCATATATGGGGGGACATGGCTGCATATATGGGGGGACATGGCTGCATATATGAGGGGACATGGCTGGATATATGGGGGGACATGGCTGGATATATGTGGGGGACATGGCTGGATATATGTGGGGACACGGCTGGATATATGTGGGGGGACATGGCTGGATATACTGTATGTGAGGGACATGGCTGGATATATGGGGGGACATGGCTGCATATGTGGGGGACATGGCTGCAATATGTGGGGGGACATGGCTGCAATATGTGGGGGACATGGCTGCAATATGTTGGGGACATGGCTGCAATATATGTTGGGCATGGCAGCATATGTGGGGGGCATGGCTGCATATGTGGGGGGCATGGCTGCATATGTGGGGGGACATGGCTGCAATATGTGGGGGACATGGCTGCATATATGGGGGGACATGGCTGCATATGTGGGGGTTCATGGCTGCATTTGGGGACACATTTAAAAAAAAGTATCGGTGAGTACATGAAAAAAAGTATCGGTACTTGTACTCGGTCCTAAAAAAATTGTATCGGGACAACCCTAATTATTATCATCAAGGTGAAACTAAATCACCCGCTACAGGGGAAGCTCTTGTCAAAATTTGCATGGCTTACTTATGCATTTTAGAAAACTTACCTCTGGATTTGCCCTCCACCAGAGCTGACTGGTCCCAGACTTTGTCCGTTTTCCCTCTTCAACCATTGTGCATGTGTGACAGTTAGTGTCCACTATGAACATAAATTACTAGAAACAAGTTAATTGGAGAAAAAGATTTACAAAACTACAAAAAAAAATTCTCGCATTCTTTTGTATAGACTCTGCCCTGTTTCTGTATCCCTAATACAATTTAGTGTGTTTGCTGTCAGTCTGTCCCAACCCTGCAGGGCCGATCCTAGGGTCACAGGCGCTTGGGTGCAAAAAAAATTCTAAAAAACTAGCAGCGCTTTACCGCCGACGCCCCCACACTGTCAGTGTGAAAGGGCTCTTGGTACATCTCATTATACATCACATTTGTAGATGGACTACTGAGGCGCAGGAGTGGGCAGGGGATGTGTATCATATGCAATCTATCATGCTATAAAACATCTAGAACAGGGACAGCCCAGAGCACATGTAAAGGGTTGCTGGGGATGCCATCCCCCAGCACACAGCACACTGAACACTGTGACCTACCTCGATTTTCTCTCTGTGCAGTCCGAGATAGAGATGGGAGGGGGAGGCATTCCAATTGGAGTTGGTGGAGGAATTCATTCCTGCACATCATTACTCAGCAGCCACTGAAAACTAGAACCCTTGTGTCAGGAAGAGGAGTGGCCACTCCCCAGAGCACTGCCGGGCTGGACGGACTTCCCTATGTTCACACATCAGTTCTGGACGGACACACACCTATGCTCAGAAATCTGGTTCTGAAATCAGTTCTGGTAGGACACAAACAAGAAGAGAAAGAGGGAGGGGAGAAATCTGTCACTTCGGCGCCTCCACCTCTGCAGGCGCCTGGGTGCCCCCACTAGTCAGCTATTGCTACAGAAGTGATTTTACACGCCGGGGACATGTAACACGGTGAAAGGAATATATTCATACCCCTATGGGGTTCCCATAGACAGACTGCTCTGCTGACTAAATGTATCTTGGGCCCAAGAAGATGCTCGTTTACCATATTACATAAGGTTGGTTCCTTATATGTATTGTATTTGTTTTCTAAAGTGATCATATAAAACAGGGTTCTCCAAACTGCGGCCCGAGGGACAGATGTGGCCCTTTGCTAGCCTTTATGCGGCCCTTGGGCACTATTCCTCCACCTGATATGAGGCACTATTCCTTCCACTGACACCAACAAGGGGGCACTATTTCTTCTACTGATATCAAAGATGGGATACTATTCCTCCTACTGATAGGGGCCCTACTCCTCCTCCTACTGACCACAAACCCTAAGGCCACATTTATTCTTACTGGTGCTGGGCCCGGGACATTTTCTGCACCCACTAGCCACAATCCGGTCCTTTCTAAAGTTTGAAGGACAATGAAGTGGCCCTTTGTTTGAAAAGTTTGGAGACCCCTGATTTAAAACATAGAACTTATAATTAAAATTCAGCAGAATTAAGTTCAGCCTAATGGTTTTACCCTCCACAACAGTCCCAATTTCTCAATAGGCCCCTGAATTAATGTTGTTTACCTTTCAATGTTTTTCCCCAAATTTCAGCCCCTTGGGAACTTTAATTTCCCACCCTTTGCATTGAGTAATCTTTATATTTGGACATTACCTCAGCCCGGTTCATGTAATGGAGGATCAAGGCGTTAGCTGTCCTGCTGGAATGTACTGTACATTCAGAAGGAGCTGAACTGAAACATGGTGGCCTGGATAGAGTATCTGTTCAGATATTATATAGTTTGTGAGTATTCTGCACACCTTAACCCTATCTCCTAGAATTGTGTTCAGCAATGAAAGGTAAGAAGACTAAAGTGCCTTGTGCCCAACTTATTCTTCCCCTTACCAAAAACCAGATTCAGAGATGAAAATGGTATCCTGCCACATTATTTAAAGCAGCCATTCTAATTCAGGGTTTCTGTGGAACCCACAGGGTTCCTTAAGAGGTTGTTCCTTGAGTTGTGGCTGATTGACCTCCCATCCAGGACCAACACCACTTGGCAAAACCAATAGCATGAGAACAATGATCTTTTAGCTGTCTGTAAGGGTGGCATTTTATCACTGTAAGGCCGCGTACACATGTCCGAGAACCTCGTCGGGCTAAACCCATCATTCCGCCCGACGAGGTTCCCGATGAGCGGTCGGAAAAGCTTGTCGAGCCAAAGTCCTCATTGAACAACGAGGAAAAAGAGAGTGTGCTCTCTTTTTTGGCTCGACGAGCTTCCCGACGGGACGCTCGTCGGAAGTGTACACACGACCGAGAACCTCGGCAGAATATGTCTCCCAGCGAGCTTCTCGCTGGATTCTGCCGAGAAGCTTGGTCGCGTGTACGGGGCCTAAGGGTTGCATTCTTTTATTGACCACCAACATAAGAGGAATTTTTGCCATTGACTCCAAATGAATTTGTTTTATGCCTCGTACAAACGTACAGGTTTCCCGGAGGACTTTTTACCTCTGGGAAACCCAAAGGGGGAAAGCCAAGAACCTCCTCGGCATCTTTGGCCGGGAAACCCGGCCATGTGTATGCTCCACCGCAGTGTTTCCCATAAACTGCCGGGAAAAAGACCACAAGAATCACGGCAGGAAAAAAGAGAACATGTTCTAATTTTTTCCGCCGGGATTCACGGCAGTTTTCCTGTCGGGAAACATGGCCAGTTTTCCCGGCTAAAAGCTATCATGGCTGTTTTCCCGACGGGAAAACTGATCGTGTGTACGGGGCATCAGTAAGGGTTCCCTGAGATCTGAAGATTATTTTAGGGGTTCCTTTGGGTAAAAAGGTTGACAAAAGGGCTAGTTCACCTTTACAAAAAAAAAATATTTATGCAGAGGTATGAGAGGTATCTTAATATACCCCGAAGGGTCCCGAAGCGCATAGCAGAGTTCCTGGGAAAAGAGGACCCAGGAACCAGAAGCAGCAAAGAGCGGCAGAAAGGGTGGATACGAGAGAGAGGCTACGCAGGGAAGACTTGCATGAAAAGCCAAGTCTTCAGTAACCCGCGGAAGACCGGAATAGTAGGGGCCCCCTAGAGCTCGTCAGAGAGGCTATTCCATAGAATGGAAAAAAAATGGAGTTGCGCTACAAATGGCATACAGTGTATCTAGACTAAAATGAATAAAATGGTGTCATTAGTGCCAAATAATATATCACATGAAGAAAACTTTTAGTGAACATAATAATAATGAACAGTGAATATAATATAAAGTCCATATAGTGATTATACAGTCCATCAAGGGATATGTTTTAAATAAACAGAAAAGTTCCCAGTGTAGATGAATCCACGGACAGGTGTGAGTAATGACAAAACAAAGACCTCCACCGCACAGAAAACACTGACCCTTACCAGAGTCTCAGATCTCACAGAGATCAATAACAGCAGAAAATGATATCCATAGTCAGCAAGGAGCAAAAGGAACATCCATGTATTGTAGCCAGTAGATGTGTTCAGCTCAAAAGCGATCATATATCAACCAATGGTCCCATATAGAAATCAAGAGAAATCCACATAGTGTAAAACCATACATTTATTTGGTAAAAAACAAGATTGTGCGCACTTACATCAATCCAAAGTAAAAACAGCATATAAATTCAGTAAGCCGGCCGGCTTTTGGAGCGTGTTACCCGTCTTCCGGGTCCTCACACGTGATGCGGTGACGTCAGCGCGTCGCCTCCCGACGTTTCGTCACAAAAGGGACTTGATCACCATCCCGGCCGGCCGGCTTACTGAATTTATATGCTGTTTTTACTTTGGATTGATGTAAGTGCGCACAATCTTGTTTTTTACCAAATAAATGTATGGTTTTACACTATGTGGATTTCTCTTAATTTCTATATGGGACCATTGGTTGATATATGATCGCTTTTGAGCTGAACACATCTACTGGCTACAATAAATGGATATTCCTTTTGCTCCTTGCTGACTATGGATATCATTTTCTGCTGTTATTGATCTCTGTGAGATCTGAGACTCTGGTAAGGGTCAGTGTTTTCTGTGCGGTGGAGGTCTTTGTTTTGTCATTACTCACACCTGTCCGTGGATTCATCTACACTGGGAACTTTTCTGTTTATTTAAAACATATCCCTTGATGGACTGTATAATCACTATATGGACTTTATATTATATTCACTGTTCATTATTATTATGTTCACTAAAAGTTTTCTTCATGTGATATATTATTTGGCACTAATGACACCATTTTATTAATTTTAGTCTAGATACACTGTATGCCATTTATAGCGCGACTCCATTTTTTTCCCATATATTTCTTGGTGTTGTATAACACCTTTGAGACGCTGCTCATCATTGTTTATTTATTTTCTTAGATTTGCGCAATTTTTCCTCCTGTTTATTCCATAGAATGGCACCCTGGTGGGAGAAGGCCCAGCCACTACGCCAGATCTTCTTGGGCACTGAGGAGATCTCTGCCGGTAGATCTGAGTGATCTAAAAAAAAAGCTTGTTTATGAAAATGAGATAGCTTGGGGCCAGGCCGGTGTGTATGTAGATAAAAACAAACTGTGCATCTTTGACCAAAAAGTTGAATAAAGCCCTTGTTATAGGTGTAGGCCATTTACATACTTCCCTATCATGTGATATCCTTACATGATCAAGGGTCACACATCAGGCTTCCCTATATCAAGAAAGTTGGACACCGCTGTCCTAAATAATCCATTACTGTAAAAATTGCATGAGTGTCTTTGGATGCAGTAAATACTCAGGAAAAGTATTTTTCAGACGTAAGCATCAATTTAATAATGACTGTAGCTTTTGTTGTCTTCACCATTTTAATTTTGGGAGTGATGCAAGATTATATTTAGAAGCTTGCCTGGACTTCTACTTTGAAGCAATGGTAATATAAGTTTTGTGTGTGTTTGTAGGTTTGAAAGCCAGTACCATCATTAGTAGCACTGTACAGTCTGAAGCTATTGGAAGTCAACTGGACACAACTCTCGCTACTGACACAGCCACAATGGCTGCAGCACCTTCTGCTGAGACCTCAGTGCCCGCTGTCACTACTGCCCAGAATGTTCCTCAAAATTCTCCAGTAGAGACAGGAATATTGGATAGCACCATTGCTCTGACATCTGTTCCTAATACTAATGTGCCAACAGCATCATCTGACCTTCAGAACACGGGCACCACAGTTCCTGTGGGTGGAGTGACCACATCCATGCCAGGTAAGTGATACAAATAATCAATGATCATGTAATCTTCATAGGCTAATTTAAAGGTTCCTTTTTTTTTTTTTTTTAAATAACAAACATATCATACTTACCTCCACTGTGCAGTTCATTTTGCAGAGTGGCCCCCGATCCACGTCTTCTGCTGTCCCTCGGTGGCTGTCTCGGCTCCTCCCGCAGGAGCTAACCCCCTTCTGGGAAGCGCTCTCCCAAGGGGGTTAGCCTGTGGACCTGCTTGCGGGCGTGCTGTATCACTCAGCCCCGCCCCTGGCACGCTGCATCATTGACAGCAGCGGAAGCCAATGGCTGTGCTGCTATCAATCATCCAATGAATGAGCCAAGAGGAAGCCCGGCCGAGAAGCCAGCTCGTTCTCGTTCACGACGTGGGACATTCGAGAGCTCAGGTAAGTAAACGGGGGGCTGGGGGGCCGCTTATCGTCATATTTTTTTTCACCTTAATGCATAGAATGCATTAAGGTGAAAAAACATGTACCTTTTCAACCCCTTTAAAGTGTATCTAAACACCAAATTGGTTACCAGTCTTTAAATATGAACTTCAGTTTTTTATTGTTGTTTTTTCCTCCCATTTTTGTTTTAAATGTAGAAGCTACAAATACTGTAGATGCTGACTTTTGAAAATCAGGTACTTACCAGTGTCTGGGGTACAGTGCTGTCTTCTCACAGCGGGTTCCTTTTACAGTTGAGGGTCCCCATATTGGCTTCCTGAGGAAACACATCCGGAAACTCAGTGCACATGCAAGCTTTGGTACGGCAGGGAGGGGGTGGAGCAAAGGACACCATCCTTACCTAAGCAAGTGTTGAGGAAGTGGTAATGGATAACGACAAAAATACTCTGTATGTAGCACACTCCTAAACCCTGCACTCTGCACAAAGTGATTCCCTGAACCCTGCACATAACACTCCCAAACTCTGCACTTTGGAAGTATCTTGAACTTTACTCTTTGTACGTAATGCACTCCTGAACCCTTTACTCCAGGGATCTGTAAACTATGGCCCTCCAGCTGTTGCAGAACTGCAAGTCCCATGAGGCACTGTAAAACTAGGCATGATGGGAATTGTAGTTCCTGAATAACTGGAGGGCCATAGATTGAGGCCCCCTGCACTCTGTATGTAGCACACTCCTAAACTCTGTACATAAATAAAAATAAATATACTTCTGCCCTACTAATATAAAGTAAGTGCGATATATCAAATCTAAGGCCCTATACACACGAGGAGATATATCCGATGAAAACGTTCCGACGGACCGTTTTCATCGGACATGTCTCCTGGGAGATTTTGGTTTGATCTGTGTACACACGACCAAACCAAAATCCCAGCGGACAGACAGCGCGGTGACGTGGCGGCGACGTTGACGCCGCTACGTCACCAAACCAGGAAGTAAAATACTTCCACGCATGCGTCGAATCCTTTTAACGCATGCGGGAGATTTCGGTCCGCTGGTTAGGCGTACTAACCAGCGGACATATCCGACAGACGGCTTTCCAGCAGACAAGTTTTAAAGAATGCTTTAAAACTTTTGTCTGCTGGAAACCTGTCTGCTAGCCCGTACACACGATCGAATCTGTCCACTGAAACTGGTCTGCGGACCAGTTTCAGCAGATATATTCGATCGTGTGTACGCGGCCTAAGAGGTTGCAGCTTAACACCAACTGTTATTAGCAGATCTGAGTAAAAAGAAAAATATATAAAGGAGGAGGTCCTCATAGAACCAGCAACTGTAATACTGGCCACATGCCTGGTAGACAAGCAATAAAAAGAGTATCACTCCCCTGAATGGGACCTTAAAGGCCAGAATGCAGTGTTGATGTAAAAAATATATTTATTGGACAAGAACAGCCTGTTGGTGTTAGCTGTGGACGCACACTAAGACCCTAGTGCGTAACAACAAAAGAATGTAAAATTGCTAAGCAATCACCAAAAAAAGACAATATGTGCCAAAAGTGGCAAAAACGAAGAACAAAACATAACAAACTATGCAACATATAATATAACATGCAGAACACTAGCTCCAACTGGTTGATGATGCCCGACGCATTTCTGGTTCTTTAATCAACCGTCATCAGGGGCCACAGGAGTGAAATAGTACGAAAATATCATTCGCTAGTGGATTAGATGAAGGTCTCCCAGTGGTCGTGTAAGCTCAAGGTCAGGGTTGTGTGCAGACTGGTGTGTTTAAATAGCTTTCAGAAGCAACATTCCAGAGACACGGGACTGTATGGGGCCCAGGACTTGCTGGTGTCTATCCAGCCGGATATAGTCCTACCAAAGCACCCGTAGAAGTCTGAGGACAAGTATCCTATACTGGTCAGAGAAGAGCCTTGAAAAATTTAGGAGAGATGCTGGGGCATTATCCCCGGTAAATAAAATGGGTGCCTCAAAAGAAAAATATGTTAAAGCGGAGTTCCACCCAAAAATGGAACTTCCGCTTATCCCGCTCCTCACCCCCATACATGCCACATTTGGCATGTAATTTTTTTGGAGGGGGAGTGGGGGCTTCAGGAGGAGTGGGACTTCCTGTCCCACTTCCTCGTTCCGCCGAGGGGCTGGTAAGGCGATTAGGCTTAATCGCCTTATTGCAGCCCCTCCCTGTAGGCGATCATCTAGGACACTGACAGGTCCTAGACGATCGCCTGTCCAATCAGTGCAGCTCGCGCATGCGCAGTGGGTGCCCGGCCGTGAAGCCGAAGGCTGTCACGGCCGGGTGCCCACAGTAGAAATGAAGACGCCGGACGGGGAGGGGGGTGAGAGGAGCGGAGCCCCCCCCGGCGCATCACTGGAGCAGGTAAGTGATTGTTTATTAAAAGCCAGCAGCTACACTTTTTGTAGCTGCTGACTTTTAATAAACAAAACTTTTGGCTGGAACACCCCTTTAAGCGCTCCCTCTTTTCCCAAAAAAACACTATGTGGTGTAAATACAAAATAAATTGTGACAGGAAGTCAGGTAAATCTGTGGGTGTTGTCACAGACGGGGGATACATTTCTGCCTTGTTTAGTCAATTCACCAATTACTATTAGGTGTCAGCTGCAGAAATAGCCAGAAACGTTTAAGGGCGTTGGAAAGCTTCAGCTGTTCAGAATGAGGCAATTAAGGCCTCTTTAAGTTATCCAGAGGATGACTACTGATTGCTGCATCCTGAGGCTTTTTGAGTTAAGGAGAGCAGTGAGCTGGAAAAGACTTCTGAAGAGTTGAGGTGGTGTTGATTTTTCTGTGTGATAAAAATCAAAAAGACTATTGTTTTTCTGCTGTATGACCAGCAGTGTCTGCCCAGCAGTAGGCTGTGCCACACTCCATAGATAGGTTCCTGTGTGGTGAAGGTAGATGCCCCAAGTGGCCAGGGTTTATTTTATGTTTTGTTTTGTTTATGCTGTTTGGATGCTTGCACTTGTTTCCAGCAATATGGAAGAATATACCATAATCTTTGTTTTCAACCGTCCTCGGCTACCTCTCTGTATAGTTCAGTGTGTAGTGAACCCACCCAGGGGGTCACACACACCCGCTACCAAGCTAACCCCTTACAAAATGAAATAAAATAGTGACACTCTGCAGTCTGTGTGAAGTGTTCTCCTGAACTCTGCAGTCTGTATGTAGCGTGATCCTTCACTCTGCAGTGCTTTCGTGAACTCTGCAGTCTGTACGTAGCCTAGCTGTGGGCTAGTGAGTTGGGCTTTAAAGGCACACGGTAACAAAAAGTATGAAAAACTAAAGATTTATTAATTATAATTCATATAGAAATACCATAAAAACAGTTATATAAATAAAATCACAAAAGAGATTAAATTAATAGCTGATTCCACATCGGTTAATACATAGGCTATATATTTCTATCATCACTAGCTTAAATAAAAAGCATAGTTGTGAGGTAGTTTATAGTGTATATAACCGGATGGTGATCCAAAAGGACAGAAGAACTTTTCTCAACATGTTGCGCGCTTATGAATAGCGCTTCCTCAGGAGCATGGATATTTCGATCTAATAAGACATATACGAGAAACCAGGATAAGTTTACAAGTATTGGAATACAACAATTATGAACAAATAAAATAACATAAAAATACATTAAAAAATATACATATAAAACGTATACAAATCTACAATAGAATTGCATAATACATACACGATTAGGGTATTGTATTCACTGTTTGTAAGAGGCAGGGCGTCTCGGCTGTTTGGCCAAAGAAGGGGCATGTCCACTAGAGGGAGAAACAGATGAAGGAAAAGACACAGAAACTTGAGAATAGAAAGATAGAGAGAAGGAAAAGAAAGGAGAGGAGAGAAGACCAGGGAAAAAGAAGAAGGAAAGCATGAAAAGGAAAGAAAAAAGAGGAAAGAAAAAAAAGAAAGAAAAAAGAAGAAAAGAAAAATAAGAGAAAGGAGAGAGAAAATAGGAGGGGTGGGGGGAAAGGGGGGGGGGAAAGAGAGAATAAGGGAATGTAGAGTGGGGTCTGAAACAGAAATTAGTGGCTCATGTTTGCAAAACATACGTAGCCTACTCCTGAACTCTGCAGTCTGTACTTAGCATACTCCTGAACTCTGCAGTCTGTACGTAGCATACTCCTGAACTCTGCAGTCTGTACGTAGCATACTCCTGAACTCTGCAGTCTGTACGTAGCATACTCCTGAACTCTGCAGCCTGCACGTAACGTAATCCTGAATGCTGTATGTAGTGTAATCCTGAACTCTACAGCCTGTACGTAGTATACTCTTGAACTCTGCAGTCTGTATGTAGCGTAATCCTGAACTTTGTACGTAGCGTAATCCTGAACTCCGCAGTCTGTACGTAGTGCACTCCTGAACTCTGCAGTCTGTATGTAGTGTAATCCTGAATTCTGCAGTCTGTACATAGCGTAGTCCTGAACTCTGCAGTCTGTATGTAGTGTAATCCTGAATTCTGCAGTCTATATGCAGCATACTCCTGAACTCTGCAGTCTGTATGTAGGATACTCCTGAACTCTGCAGACTTTACGTAGCATAATCCTGAACTCTGCAGTCTGTACGTAGCAAAATTATGAATGCTGTACGTAGAGTAATCCTGCATGTCGCAGTCTGTATGTAGCATAATCCAGAACCTTGTACGTAGCGTAATCCTGAACTCTGTACGTAGCGTAATCCTGAACTCTGCACTCTGTACGTAGAGGAGTCTTGAACTCTTCAGTCTGTACGTAGCGTACTCCTGAACTCTGCAGTCTGTATGTAGTGTAACCCTGAACTCTTCAGTCTGTAGGTAGTGTACTCCTGAACTCTGCAGTCTGTACGTAGTGTAATCCTGAACTCTGCAGTCTACACATAGCATACTCCTGAACTCTGCAGTCTGTACGTAGTGTAATCCTGAGCTAGTCTGCACTGTTGGTTGTAGGTTTGAAGCACTCAATTGCCTAAAAACAGTATCCTTTGTTAAAAACACCTGAATCCTGTAATTTGGAGGGTGTGCCTAAATAATTTTGGTAATACAGTGATAGATGATGTGGTCAACTATTGGATAAAAGTTTGAGTGATGTTTCATAGATAACACCAAAGAAATAGTATTTGTCATTTTATTGTGCAGGTACAGCACCAGATATGAATACGTCACAACCACCAAGTAAGTTATACAACTTCTGATTTTTAGCTATATATAAAATATGAAAATAATACCACCCCAAAACAAATATTTACCTTTTTTGGCCTATCTTGGGCCTATGCTATGTATCAGGTTGAGTGAAGGCGATATGTGTACATTTCAACTTAAGCTATTGAGCTCTATAAACATCAGGATTTTGTTTTTGTTTTTTATAGCTAACAGTTAAGACTTGGTAAACATTTGAAAAAGTGGCTAAATTAAAGATATGTTAAATGTTTATTTTTAGTCTCCAACGTAATAAATAACTAAAAGTAAGTAATATTTTATTTATAAAACAGACTATTATTATTTTTTCCATTGAGCAGATACACCAATGACAAACACTTCAGAGACTCTGGGTAAGTAATATTGTACTATATAGAACTATTTCTTCTCTTCTTATGCCTCGTACACACGACTGGTTTTCCTGTTGGGAAAACTGCCATGAGAGCTTTTGGCTGGGAATCCCGGCCGTGTGTTTGCTCCATTGCAGTTTCCCCGATAGGAAAACTGCTGGAAAAAAAAGAGAACCAGCTTTTTCTTTTTTCCGCCAGTTTTCCTATGTGAAAAACTGCGATGAAGCATATACACGGCCGGGATTCCCGGGCCAAAGTTCCATCACCATTTTCCTGTCAGGAAAACCTCTTGTGTGTAGGGGGAAAAACAAACTGAGCAGATTGTTGGTTTTCCCCTCGGGATTCTCGGCGGACTTTTTACCGTCGAGAATCCCATATGTGTGTACTAGGCATTAGACTTTCTCCTCCTTCTTTCTCTTGCTTCCACTCTGATTCTGGGTTCTTGAAGCTCTGGATGAGCCCTCCTCCCTAACTCTGACATTGGCCACTCACTCCCTTTACTTCCCCCACACTTCCCTTTTTGCTGTTAGTATGGCTGTGGAATAAGGGGTATTACATTGTTCTAATTGCTCCATTGATGACTTTCTCATTAACTGTTTAAATGTCTTTACATAACATGAATACCCTTTACTCTTTATGCAAGAGACTTCAGCTAAGTCATACCTTATTGTTTTGTTGCTGTCTCTATTTAATTTTATCAGTGGTGGAAACTTTGTGCAATTGTTTACCAGAAAGCTTTCCCTATTTGCACTGTACTGTATGTGTACTGTTTCTTCTGTTAAAACATTAAACTTAAGTAAAAGAAAAAAAAAAAGAGCAAGACAATCTTGTATTGGCCAATAGTAGGCGGGACCTAAGTGGTATACTCAACCTTTTGGAAGAACCAAAATACATCACATGAGGTTGTCTTAGCACAGTTTTTATGGTTCAATAGTCAACCAACAAGGCACAACAGTCAAATACAATATTGGCTGTACAAAAGCTCTGAGATGCTCTTGGTTGCAGAATAGTGGTAAAGATGTAGGCGGCGTACACACGGCAAGGAATCTCGACAGGCAGAACACATCGTTCCGCCCGTCGAGGTTCCCTGCCGGCCGTCGAAATCGGCGACCCGCCCGTCGGGAATGGCAACCAGCCATTCTTCCAGGCGGGCCGTCGAGGAAATAGAGAGCGTGCCCTCTATTTCTGCTCGACGGGCTTCCCGACGGGAAGCTCGCCGAGACCGTACACACGGCCGAGGTCCTCGCTGGAATGCACATTCCAGCGAGGTTCTCGCTGGTTTTCAGCGAGAACCTCGGCCGTGTGTACGCCGCCGTAGACTTGGAAATTCAGCATCCAAGAGGATCCAAGAGGGTCACCTTTTCCTCTGATAGGAAACATTATTTCCCCACTGGGCTCCTACCAAGCTAAAGAGATGGAGCAATGCTACCTTCAGGTTGGAAGAAATACCGCAGCTTGCACCTGCCTACACACTATGGCCCGGATTTACATACCTGGGTGCATCTTTCTGCCAGCGTAGCATATCTTCTTTACGCTACGCCCGTGCAATGTTGAGAGGCAAGCATGGTATTCACAAAGCAAATGCTCTAAACTTTGCGCCGGTGTAGCGTATAGTTGTCGGCGTAAGCCGACGTAAGTCAAAGTAGGTGGAAGTGGGCGTGATATATTTAAATGAAGCGTGACCCCATGCAAATGATGGCCTGAGCATAAAAAAACGAACTGTGCATGCATCGTATCTTGGACGCATCCCAGTGCGCATGCTCACAGTTACGTCGAGATAACTGCCTAAGATATGTCAAAACACTGCCTACGACGTGAACATAACCTACGCACAGCCCTATTCACGTACTATGTAAACAATGTAAAAATCAACGGCGTTCATTCCCTGGTAAATACCTTTGAATGGGTTGCGCCTCCTATACGAGGAATAACTCTACGCCGGACGTAACCCTTACGCAAATCGCCTAAAACATGCGCCGGGTGCAAGTACGTTCGTGAATCGGCATATCTTACTCATTTGCATATTTCAAATGGGTAGACCGAATGCGTCCAGCATAACTATGCGCCCACGATACGCCGGTGTAGGCAACATACGCCGGGCGGCTGAAGACTATTTTTCAGACGTATCTAGCTTGGGGAATCGGCACAGAGATACGAGATACGATGGCGCACATTTGTACTTACGATGGCGTATCTACGTGAATTTGGCTGTCAATATATATATACAGTTGCAATAAAAATTATGTGAACCCTTTTGAAATTACATTGATTTCTGCACAAATTGGTCATAAAATGTGATCTGATCTTCATCTAAGTCACAACAATAGACAATCACAGTCTGCTTAAACTAATAACACACAAATAATTAAATGTTACCATGTTTTTATTGAACACACCATGTAAACATTCACAGTGCAGGTGGAAAAAGTATGTGAACCCCTAGACTAATGACATCTCCAAGAGCTAATTGGAGTGAGGTGTCAGCCAACTGGAGTTCAATCAATGAGATGAGATTAGAGGTGTTGGTTATAAAAACCACACACACACACACCAGGGTTTGCTTTTCACAAGAAGCATTGCCTGATATAAATGATGCCTCGCACAAAAGAGATCTCAGAAGACCTACGATTAAGAATTGTTGACTTGCATAATGCTGTAAAGGGTTATAAAAGTATCTGCAAAAGCCTTGCTGTTCATCAGTCCACAGTAGTACTGGCAAAATATTCTGTGGACAGATGAAACCAAATTTGAGTTGTTTAGAAGAAACACACAACGCTATGGGCTAGATTCAGGTAAATCGGCGCATATTTATACCGGCGTATCGCATCTCATTTGCGCTACGCCGACGTAACTCAGAGAGGCAAGTACAGTATTCACAAAGCACTTGCGCCTAACGTTGCGCCGGCGTAACTTAATTTCGTCGGCGTAAGTGTAAGTGGGTGTAACCTTATGCAAATGATGTTCTGAACGGAGTAGTGTGGAGTGGAGTAGTGATTTACGCCCGGCGTATCATGAACGGAGCATGCGCAGTATGTGCGCTCCCTGTATGCAAGCTCACAACTACACCTACCCAACTTCCTGAGAAACGCCGGCCAACCGGCTTACGCCCAGCCTATAAATATGCCCAGACATGCACCCTTCCAAAGCAAAAGTACATCCTGCTTTTTCCCCCCCTTAGGGAAGGTACTTTTGCAAAACGATGGTGGCTGCTACAACTAAGGACAAGAGGAAGAAAAATTTTAGCCAGAAGGAGAGGGAGATAATTGTTGCTGGGATCCTGAAATATGATAAATATCTCCATGGTGCCCTCAGTCAGCAGACCAGCAAGGCCAGGAAGAATGAGATCCTGAGGAAGCTGAGCCTGCAGGTCAGTGCTGAGGGCATTGCGACCAGGCATCCCCAGGATATCCAGAAAAAAATCAATGATATGCGACATAAGGTCAAGGAGAAGCTGGCCGAGATCAGTAAGCATGCCAGGGGCACGGGAGGAGGACCAGCATGTACTGTGCGGTTGACCCCGGAGGATGAGCTGATTGCCCCATGCCTGCAGCGTGAGCAGGTGGAGGGCATGGAGGGCTATGACTCCGGTGAGCAGTCCTTGAGGTCAGGTAAGTGTGTTTTATCTCCTATTCGGTGTGTAGCATGTGAGGGGGTGGAAGGGAACATGTGACAAGTGTGTGGGTCCACCAACATGTGAATGGTTTGTGTCATTCACAGATTTGCTGGAGGGAGCTGGGCCATCGTCGACTGATGGGCAACCAACGCCATCCCATGAGGAGAGTGCCCACACCTCTCCTCTGGAGGAAGTAGTGGAGGAGCATGGGGACCTGGAGGATGTGTTTTACATTGTGGAGGAAAATCCCACCAACCCTCCTCCCCCATCAGGGGACCCTCCCAACCCTCCTCCCTCATCAGGGGACCCTCACCACCCTCCTCCCCCATCAGGGGTAGCTCCTCACCCCCTCCACCATCAGGGGAAGCTCCTCAAAGGCCTCCCCATATACACGGCCCCAAGCCTCTCCTGCCCCCAGGAAGGCCACCAGAAAAAACAGGGATGTTCCTGAGGCCATCCAAGAAACCCTTGCGAGGGATCAGGCCTTCCAGTAAGGGGTGTCACCCTCGGTCGTTGGGGAGAAGTTATCCCCACGGCCATGTGAATGTGGTATGAATGTACAGCGACACCATTGGGTCCTTGACGCGGCGTTGCTGCTCCCAAGTCCTGCATGGTGGTCTTGTGAAGTGGATGTGGTGTGAATGTGTGAAAAAAAGTGCAGCGCCAATTAAACCGAGGTATCCCACGGTAGGAATACCAAACACAAATAAGTGATATTTCTAAATGAGTATAAAACCGGTTATGTAGGAGTGTCAGTCCCCACCGGAAAGAACTATTCACAATAAATATTTTATACCAAATAACAATGATGTAAATATTGCGAACAATGTGCAAACCTAATAGTGAAAATAAACTAATCCAGTACTAGATTGTGGATAACCATAATCTAATAAGCAGTCCAAATACAAAAATGGATATATATGAATATATATCTGAAATAATGATAACAATAATGTCCTCTGTAGGATAACTTTGCAGCATCTGAGGATTGTGTGTATCTTATTCCAATTGGAACCAGAAGGGGATTCTTAGTACTGGTCAGTATCATACACTTCTTCTAAAACTCCACATTCCTGTAAGACTCCACATTCTTGTATAGTAGGTGTAAGGTAAATATGGAATGGCTACGCTTACCAACTGCTGTAGACCCACAACTCACCATACGGTGGGGGGTCCCTTGAGCTTGGATGGGCTGGATACCCAATCTTTATACCAATGCAGATCTTCCTGTGGATGATCCAGGAGTCGCCAGGGTGTTCAGTAAAGATGAAACCTCAAAATGAATCCTCACAGGGAAACAGCCAAAGTTTTCAATGCAGTTGAATCCTCATACAAGGTTGATCCGAACAGGCAATGGGAGATAAAAAAGGGGAGAAAATCGTCTCCTCATAGTGTAAAAAAATTTATTAAAAATGAATACACATTTAAAACAAAGCAAAAAAGGATGCTCTCCTTTTGGCAAAAAGGAAAAGCTTTGAAAAGTAGTTACAAATTCAAGACTAAAAGTCCTCACACACCACAGCAAAATTCCACTTCTAGGAACAACAAATGGATAAAAAATAATAAATAAAAAGTCCAGGAAGCGCAAATAAATTCGGGTAAATTCCAGTGATAACCCGACCGGTTTCGTCTAATAAGACATCAACTGGGGTATAGGACTGGATAACACGAGTCCCTTTGCGCTATAAATAGTCATCCCAAATTAATCCCATGAGACCAAACATTACCACCTGTTACGAGGACGGCGTGCGTTCCAAAAAGCCTCCATTTCCTAGATTGTTTTGCGTTCCAGGCGCCAGGAAGTGACACCGCAGGTGCATCGAGGCGCGCGGAAATGACCACTCATGATGAGGTGGTATGGTTCCCCATATCTCTACCAATCAGAAGTCCCGCTATCCCCAGGGAAGGGGAAGGGAGATTCTGAGATTGACATCAATGAAAATTCTGAACCGCATCTAGGGGGAGGAGACAAGTGACGTTGCGCTGCGCTCCACCAATCACGTTGTCGATAGGGCGGAAGGATGGGGAAGTACCTCCGCAAGCACTCTGCCCATCTCCATGCCAGCAACATGACGGATGCCACTGCGCGCGCACAGCATGCACAGTCATCTCTGTGTGTCACGGCGCAGCGGGGCGTCTCCCAATGTCTGCGCTCTACCAGTGCGCTCCAACAGGGTCAAAAAAACAAAGGTAAAAAACTGTGAAGTTTGGACAGATAACGTCACAGAATGGAGGTGGGATACCATAAAGGCAAGCCCCTCTATATATATTCACAAGTTACCTATGGACATAAAGGAAAAGAAAAAAAAGGGGAGGACTCAGATTTAGATAAAAACGGTCTCATGGAAGTAGTGGGATTTAAACATGTATAGAAGATGAATAAAGTAAAAATATATAATAACCCATTAAATCATCAAGAATAGACCTGAATGTAACCGAAATCAATTAAATCAGGATTGGTTGATAAAGGCGTTCAAATCCCAATCAACATTGAGACCCAAAGGCACATAGCTTTTTAAATGATAGATCCAGAAAACTTCTAATCTGGAGACACCCCTAATGCCTGGTTCCCCTCTCCAATGGGGGACAAAGTGGTCTATAATCTGAAAAGCTGTTCCTTCTATCTTTTTATTATGTTTTTCCAGGAAGTGTCTGGATACTGTATGTTTGGTGCACCCCTTCTTGATTTTAGCAATGTGCTCCCCTACCCTTGTGGAAAAGCTACGCTTGGTGCGACCCACGTACTGTTTCCCACAAGGGCAGGTAATGAGGTAGACCACATACTTAGTTGCACAAGTGAAAAAATGTTTAATAAGAAATTCCACTCCTGTAACAGAGGATCTAAAATTCATCAATCTCTTCCGATGGATATTGTGCGAGCATACCTTGCACTTTCTACAGGGGTAATACCCTTTGGACAATGGGAAAAAAGATGGCTTAACAGGGGGGTCAGGGACATTCGGTGCGATTTGGTTCTTCAAAGACATCGCTCCCCTGTAAATGACACCTGCTTGTATTGGGAGGACTGGGCCTAGGATGGGATCATTTTTCAAGATTTTCCAATGTTTTCGAATGATATTTTTGATTTGTTTATGCTGGGTGGAGAAGGTCGTGAAGAAGGAGTTCTTAAATCTAGAGTCTTGGGCTATCTTGGGTTTCTCTATGGTTAAAGTGGATCTATCCAAAGTAGAGATTTTCCCAATCTCCTCATCAATGGTCTCACTACAGTAACCCTTATCCACAAATCGGGTTTTGGCCTGGATCTGGAAATCTTCCAAATTGGAACAATTGCGTCTGATCCTCAATAGTTGGCTCCGAGGAACGGACCTCAACCACGAGGGATGGTGGCAGCTATCGATCGGAATAAAACTGTTCCGATCGGTGTTCTTGAAAAAAGTCTTGGTTTTCAATTGTTTGTTGTGTACAAAAATTTCCAGGTCTAGGAAATGAATGTTGGAGAAACTGGCTTCGTATGTAAGTTCTATACCTACCTCATTCTGGTTGAGGTCAGCCATGAATGAGTCCAATGACTGTCTATCTCCCTTCCATAGGAGGAGGATGTCATCTATGTACCGAGCCCAGAGGACTATCTCTGGGCGTTCTGGGACACGGACGACATCCTCCTCCCATTTGGCCATGAAAATATTGGCCAGGCTGGGGGCAAATTTAGCCCCCATGGCCACTCCTTTTTGCTGGAGATAGAATTCACCTTCATGCCAAAAATAGTTATGTGATGTCGCAAATCTCAGTAGATCCATAATGAACATTTTCTGTATCATGGGAAGTTCTATTACTCTATCCAAAAAACATTCTACAGCCTGAAAACCCAAATGGTGCGCTATACTAGTATAGAGGGACGTAACGTCCGCTGTTACCAGTAGGGTATCTTCAGTATATTCTACTTCTTGTAACCTGGCAATGGTGTGCCTTGTGTCCTTTAAATATGAAGGAATACTTCTAACTATTGGCTGTAGGTGAAAGTCGATATATTTGCCCAATCTTGAAGTAACCGAATTAATACCACTAATAATGGGGCGTCCTGGAGGACACAGGCCATTCTTGTGGATTTTCGGCAAATAGTACATCACGGGAATACGTGGTACTGTGGGAATCAGGAAACTTCTTTCTTTATTATCCAGTATTCCTCTTTTCACCCCTGTCTCTACCAACTTTTTAAGGGAAGCCTTGAATTTTAAAGTTGGATTAGAAGGTAACTTGACATACGTGGCCCTATCTCCCAGAATTCTGGACATTTCTTTGCTATAAGCTCTCTTGTCCAAAACCACGATACCTCCTCCTTTGTCCGCTGGGCGGATCACAAGGTCCTTCCTTTCACATAAAGATTTCAGACCAATCTTGATATTGGGATCTGAGTGAGATCTTTTCAAAGGAAGCTCATCTAGGTCTCTGAGGACCAGATCTCTAAAAACCTTTATATTGGATGCCATAGGGCACGAGGGATTGAAGAGGGAGGGATTTGAAAGACCTGTGTGTATCACCTGAGTGGTTACTTCTGGGAGGTTGGGTCTGCAGGGGTTCGAGATGAAGTATCTCTGGATGTTCATTTTTCTAACGAATTTTTGAACATCTACAAAAGTGTTAAACTTGTTCAGTCCTTTTGATGGAACATATTTTAATCCTTTGTCAAGGACCGTCTTCTCTGCCTCAGAAAATTCGGCAGTACTGAGGTTAAAGATTCCCCCGGCCTTTATACTCTTCTCCTTTTTCTTCCTGGCCCGTCTCCCCCCTCTCGAGCCCCGTTTGGTTCTCCCCCCCTGGGATAATTTCCCTGTCCCCTGTGAAAATCCCCCCCCTGGATAGGTCCAGGTTGACTCTGGTTGTAAGTGTAAGGGGGTCTCTCAAACTGATCATCTTCCCTTTCCATATATCCATAAGTAGGTCCATATGATCTAGGGGGGTAATATTTTCTTGGTGTGTGTGAGCTAGGGACCACAGTGGTGTGCATGCGTGCATTCTCCTTGTGCCATGATGATTGTGTGTGTTTAACGTGCAAATATGACTACCACGAGGCATCTCCTGACTGCTCTTCCCTCAGCAGATGGGGTAGCCTCGGGCAGGGGGGGGGGGGCAGTGTGGTTCGGGGGTCAGGTCATCACATATGTCAATCTCCAGGCCCTTTCTCATGGCGTAGTTGTGCAGCACACAACATGCACTGATGATCTGGCACACAAAGTTTGGGGAATACAACAGGGCACCCCCCGGACGTATCCAGGCATTGGAAACGCAACTTCAGGAGACCAAATGTGCGCTCCACCACTGCACGGGTACTTATGTGTGCTTCATTGTATCTTCTCTCTCCTCTGGTTTGGGGATCCCGGAATGGAAAAATGAGATGGGGTCCAAGTGCATATGCCGCATCACCTGGAAGGGAAAAGACAGGAGGATGTTAGTCGTGCATGTGCCCCTCGTGATGTCTGCATCATGGGGTCTGACAGTCATGCCTGACTCCCATGTCACTTACCAACCAGCCAGCTGTTCCCGTAAACATTCTGTTCGAATTCCGTTGGGATGTTGCTTTGACGGTATATGTAGCTGTCGTGGCTGGACCCGGGGGGTTTGGCACGGACGTGCCATATGAGGCATTGGGCATTGGCTATCATCTGTACGTTGATGGAATGCCAATGCTTCCGATTATGGTATATGTGCTCTGTGTCACGGGGGGCCGTAGTGCCACATGTGTGCAATCAATGGCCCCCACGGTGCGTGGGAATCCTGCAATTTCGTAGAAATCACGCATTGCCTTCTGCCACAGATGCTCCTGGGTGGTTTTGATGATGTGGTGGAACATGCGTCTGAGGATTACGGGGACAACCTGGTGCACACATCTGCTCATGGTGGATTGTGACAGCCCAGCCACGACTCCACTTGTACGCTGAAAAAGTCCACTGGCAAGGAAATTGAGTGTTGCCAGTACCTTAACCAGTGGCTGCACTGCTTGTGAGCGGTGTGTCTTGCTGGTTATGTCATCATGCAGGGTTGTGGTTATTTCCTGGATGGCTTCAGGGCTGAATCTGAAAATGCGAAACACCTCCGAATCACCCATGCCAAAGACGTTCATGCGCGGGTAGTATATCCTCTCCCGTGCCCTCCTCCTCCTCCTACGTGGCGGTGGACCCATTAGTAGTGCTAGGACCACGGCTTCCATGTGTTGTCCTGCAAGTGTGGTTGCTCAGCTCGTCCGTAACGGTGCTGCTGAAGCTACTCTCCAGCTGACTTGTGCAAGTCTGGTGCAAAGTTACCCCTGCTTTATGAGGGGTAACATTAGGCCCGGCGTACAGCTTACGCGCACCGCACGTAGCCTGCGCCGCACGCGCGTATGTTCGGGAATCGGCGTATCTCACTCATTAGCATATTTACATAGGAAATCAATTGGTGCGCCAGATGCGTTCTACGATGCGCAGGCGTAGGAAAGTTACGTCGGTCGGGAAAATAATATTTTCGGGCGTATCTAGTTCTGTGGGTACGGCGAATAGATACGACGGTGCAAATTTAGACTTACGCGTCGTATCTCGACATACGTCGGCGTAAGTCCTACCTGAATCTAGCCCTATGTGTGGAGAAAAAGAGGCACAGCACACCAACATCAAAACCTCATCCCAACTGTGAAGTATGGTGGTGGGGGCATCATGGTTTGGGGCTGCTTTGCTGCATCAGGGCCTGGACGGATTGCTATCATCGAAGGAAAAATAAATTCCCAAGTTTATCAAGACATTTTGCAGGAGAACTTAAGGGCATCTGTCCACCAGCTGAAGCTCAACAGAAGATGGGTGTTGCAACAGGACAACGACCCAAAGCATAGAAGTAAATCAACAACAGAATGGCTTAAACAGAAGAAAATACGCCTTCTGGAGTGACCCAGTCCTGACCTCAACCCGATTGAGATGCTGTGGCATGAACTCAAGAAAGTGATTCACACAGACATTTCAACAATATTGCTGAACTGAAACAGTTCTGTAAAGAGGAATTGTCAAGAATTACTCCTGACCGTTGTGTACGTCTGATCTGCAGCTACAGGAATCATTTGGTTGAAGTTATTGCTGCCAAAGGAGGTTCAACCAGTTATTAAATCTAAGGGTTCACATACTTTTTACATCTGAACTGTGAATGTTTACATGGTGTGTACGAGGCATCATTCATATCAGGCAATGCTTCTTGTGTAGAGTTGCCACCTCATCCCTTTAAAACCGAACACATATTAATTACACAGGTTCTGTGGCTAATTAAGGTGGTAATTAAACTCACTTGGTGCTTTACCTGCATTAAATTAGCCTCAGAACCTGTGTAATTCATATGTGTTCGGGGTTAAAGGGATGAGGTGGCAACCCTAGTTGGAGAGCATATTTTTAAACTATTATTTATTATAGATTTTACTTCATCTAACATCACTAATTCCACTGACTGGGAGCAGCTGGCCCAATGGCTAGACCTATTAAGCCAGGTAAGTACAGCTTGATGTTGTTGGTTACTGTAATATTACATTTGGATATGTTGTAGTCCTGGGTCCCCTCTTGGTGCTCCCCAAGGTCCTTGTCCCCAAGGAGGATGGGTTGGTCCTTGTCCCCAGGGGAGGTGTGGTGGTCCCTGTCTCCAGGGGGAATGGGATGGTCCTTGTCCCCAGGAGAGGTGAGATGGGGACATCCCAATGGGGGTGGGGTGGTCCTTGTGTCCTCAGGGGAGGTGGGGTGGTCCCTGTCCCCAGGGGGATAGGGTGGTCCCTGTCCCCAGGGGGGATGGGGTGGAACCTGTCCCCAGGGGGGATGGGGTGGTCCCTGTGCCCAGGAGAAGTGGGGTGATCTCAGTCACCGTGACCATGGTGCAGGATCAGGTTTATGTAGATTCCGGCCAGCATGGTCTGGCTATGGCACTTGTGTTGACCTGGCTGATGTAGTTTGTGAGAAAGCATAGAGTGCTTCAACCGGCTGCCCTCTTAGCATTTGTTTATTGTTGCTTCCCCTTTCTTCAGCAGCAGCACAAAGCGAATAATCAGCATAGGAGGCCACATCTACACTCCATGAGCTCATTGAGTTAGATTTCTGTAAAGAGGCAGGGCTGGAATTGGAAAACAACAGCCTGTGGGGTCCTCCATCATTCCGTGAAGCCGGCTCTCATAGGCTGCACCAGTGTGCTGGAAGTTTGTCCAGCAGAAGTATGCACAGGAGGGCTCTGTGCAAAGGATGGAATGGGGGTAACTCGAGTGGTCCCAGAACTGAGGAGGACACTGGACCGAGAGGCAATTTATGGGGCAGGACAGCAGTGGATGTTGGTGGAGAATGTGATACTGAATAACGCCTGCCTAATGCTGGTGCCTGCCCTGGCAGTGCGCCTGTTTGTTAGGACATGTGGGCCTGGTGTCACCTGGGTGCGGGCCGCACCCCCATAGTGACGCCACTATCCGTACTTGTGAGACACTTTACATACACTCTCGGGTATGTCCGTACTTGCAAGTGTAAGTAAAGTGAGTGTCCGTAAAGCAGGGTTTGCCTGTAGAAAGTTTATTCAAGCATGTAAATGTAAGATAAATATATGCACTCACATGTGTATAAAATGAATCAGCGCCCAACATGTGCAGCTTATCAGCTGTAGGATAACGAAACGTGCATCGCTGCTAGCTCTCCCAGAGCCGGTGTGCGTTCCACAGACCCAGAAGTTACCCGGGGGGGGGGGGGGGGGGTGGGGGGAGATCTGGAAATGGCTAAAAAAAAATGGCTGACTGTAGAGAGCCCTGTGTTGTTTATCTTTTTAAAATGAGAAATAATTATAACTTTTATATATTTTTTTCAATTAAAACAATCATAACTACAATCCTTGTTTTGACAGTAATTTAAACAAAAATATTTTTATTGGAACCCAAGAAAACAGTGTATTGTTAGGTTTCCTTTAGCTCTCTGTAGTTTTATTAAATAGGGCAGATTATAACTATTTACTGATCTTTCTTCCATTAACAGAATGGGTCTACGGACATAGGAATGGATATTATTCCAGCATTACAGAAATACACTTCTTCAGCTAGCCCCTCTGGAATCCATAAAGATGAAGTGGTCCTCATTGTCTATATTCTTGGGAATGTTACACAAACAGCTGTCCAATCAAACATGACTTTTCCTATTAGCGTGGTCCTGGTGAGTCCTGAATGTTAGTCTGTGAATTCTAATACTGGCCAACACAAGGGTGAGGACTGTATATATTAGGCTTGGGGATAGTCCTTTCTTGATAGGCAGTTTAGGCACATATTCCTGCGTAAATATCATGTTCCATGCAATGTGCAGTAATTGGTGAAAGTTGGGTGTATCTAAAGCTCATGGTTACCAGGGCTTAAGTCTTGCGGGAATGCGTGGGAACGGCGTCCCTGCACTTTTTTTTACAGCAGGAACGCAGTTCCCTTTGCAGGGCTAGAGCAGCCGAAAGCAGCTGAGCAGCCGAGCCAATCCTTCACTAAGCGGCGATGCCCAGCTCGAGTCACTGTCAGGGGCAGGCAAACCTTAGTAATACTTTATGTTACTGGCCGCTTCCTGTATATGGATTCATCGGGTAGTGTGCGGGTATTTTGTCAACTTCCCCGATGCCGCAATGTCTCCTGGGAGCTTTTGTCATTGTTCCCAGAAGACATTGCGGAGGTCTGCCGCGAGTTATCGCGGGATTTAAAAAGAACTAAAGGATTACTAAGGTACAGTGGATCGGAAAAAAAAATATGCGGTTTAGTAATTATGCATATGAGCGTATAATTTTTTTTTTTTTTTGGTGGGGGAGTGGATCTTGGGTGGGAGTTCCCACACTTTTTTCCCCAGGACTTGACCCCTGATAGTTACCTTTCACTGTGTCGCTTTAACTGACAATTGCGCAGTCGTGCGACGTGGCTCCCAAACAAAATTGATGTGTTTTTTTTTCCCCACAAATAGAGCTTTCGTTTGGTGGTATTTGATCACCTCTGCGGTTTTTATTTTTTGTGCTTTAAACAAAAATAGAGCGACATTTAAAAAAAAAAAAAAGTAATATTTTTTACTTTTTGCTATAATAAATATCACCAAAATATATATATATGTATAAAAAAAAATCCTCAGTTTAGGTCGATATGTATTTTTCGACATATTTTTGGTAAAAAAAAAATCACAATAAGCGTTTATTGATTGGTTTGCGCAAACGTTATAGCGTCTACAAAATAGGGAATAGTTTTATGGCATTTTTTTAAATATTTTTCTTTTTACTAGTAATGGCGGCAATCAGCGATTTTTATCATGACTGTGACATTATGGCGGACACATCGGACACTTTTGCCGCTATTTTGGGACCAATCACATTTATACAGCGATCGGTGAAAAAAATGCACTGATTATTGTGTAATTGTGACTGGCAGTGAAGGGGTTAACCTGTGGAGGGCGCTGAAGGGGTTAAGTGTGACCTAGGGATGTGTTCTAACTGTAGGGGGGATGGGCTACGTGTGACACGACACTGATCACTGCTTCCGATCACAGAGAGCTGTGATCAGTATACTGTCACTAGGCAGAATGGGGAAATGCTTGTTTACATTAGCATTTCCCCGTTCTTCCTCTCTGTGAGACGATCGCGGGACTCCCGGCAGACATCGAGTCCGCGGGACCTGCGGTCAGACTCACCGGAGTTTGCGGTGGGCGTCCACAACCCCCGGGCCTTAAGGCGACATATACATATGTCGATCTGCCCAGCCGTGCCATTCTGCCGACCTATATAGAGATGCAGCGGTCAGGAAGGGGTTAAAGTTTGAAATATATATAGAGGCAGATTTACTCTTATTCGAACAAGAGAACATAACAAAAAGCAAGAACAAAGAATTGACAAGCTGGTAATTTTGTCTTGGTAGGTGCAAGTTCTCCCAGTGTTGTTTACATTTGTTGTGAAATGGAGCACTGGTCGCCAACCTTTAGGACCACATGGACTACTAAACACATCATTTTGAATCCACTAACATGAATTTTATGAGCCTTATACACACAGTACTCCTGCTTCCCCCCTCCCCCTGGATCACACTGCTGCCTTATACACACAGTGCTCTAGTTCTCTGCCCCCCCTCTGCTTCCCCCCTCCCACACTCTGCATCACACTGCTACCTTACACAGACTCGGCATATGATCTCCTCTCGTTATCCAGCCATGTGCTCGAGCACCGTGCTCCCTCCAGTCTGTTATCAGCACTGCCATTTGAAGTCCCCTCCTTCTTTAACTACCGCTCTCTGCACTACTCCTGGCACTTCCCTCTGAGTTCACAGGAGCCTGGAACTACAAAGGAGGCATTGGTTACCACAGTATTGACTGTCAGCGCGCACTGAGAACAATACTGAAAACAACATTGGGTGGTATACATCCGCCACAATGTTGATTTGCGGAAGAACCCCTGGGGATCACTAAAGTTTATTGTGGACCATCAGTCTAAGGCCCCATACACACGATCGGATATATCCGATGAAAACGGTCCGCGGACCATTTCCATCGGATATGTCCGATCGGGAGTTTGATCCGATGGCGTGTACACACCATCGGATCAAATTCCCCGCCGCCGGACGGCGCGGTGACGTGGCGATGACGCGGCGGTGACGTTGACGCCGCCTCGTCACCGCCACGTCACCGCACCAGGAAGTAAAACACTTCCGCGCATGCGCCGAATCCATTCGGCAGCGGCGCGACGGCGGTGGGAGCCGACATGTCTGCTGGTAAGTGTACTAATCAGCAGACATGTCGGGCGGACAGATTCCCACCGGATAGATTTCAAAGCTTGCTTTGAAATCTGTCGGGTGGAGAAATCTGTCCGCTAGCCCATACACACGAGCGGAGATGTCTGCTGAAACGGTCCATCGGACCGTTTTCAGCGGACATATCCCCTCGTGTGTACGCGGCCTAAGTCTTCAAACTACGGCCCTCCAGTTGTTCAGGAACTACAATTCCCATAATGCCTAGTGATGTCTGTGAATGTCAGTGTGTTACAATGCCTCATGGGATGTGTAGTTCTACAACATCTGGAGGGCCGTAGTTTGAGGATCCCTAGTCTAAGACCTCGTACCGACCGAGAATCTCGTCGTAAATTAAAGCGGAGTTCCACCCTTAAAACCACTTTCTTTCATCCCATCCAGCATACTGCCGTCAGCGCTAGTATGCTGTTTTTTTTTTTTTTTTAATCCATGTACTTACTTTATAATAGATCATTTAATTTTGGGTGCACCGCGGTATGTCGCCGCTGTAAGGCGTCACTCCTTCCGGAAACATCCGACTAGCGTTCGCCTCTTCTCGGCGCCTGCACACAGACCCAGGAGCTGACTGCGCAGGCGCCGTATATAGCCGCGTCACGCCCTCCGAAAAAAGCCGAACTAGGACCGGCTATTTAAGGCGCCTGCACAGTCAGCTCCTGGGTCTGTGCACAGGCGCCGAGAAGAGCCGAACGCTAGTCGGCTGTTTCCGGAAGGCGTGACGCGGCTATATAATGCGCCTGCGCAGTCAGCTTCTGGGTCTGTGCATAGGCGCCGAGAAGAGCCGAACGCTAGTCGGCTGTTTCAAGAAGGCGTGACGCCTTATAGCGGCGACATACCGCGGTGCGCCCAAAATTAAATGATCTATTATAAAGTAAGTACATGAATTAAAAAAAAAAAAAAACAGCATACTGGCGCTGACGCCAGTATGCTGGATGGGATGAAAGAAAGTGGTTTTAAGGGTGGAACTCCGCTTTAAACGTTGTTTTCCTCGACGGGGTTCTTGTCACTCTTGTCGAGAATCTTGACAAGCTTTCCTTGCACACACACTGTCAAGACAAAATCTTGTCGTTCTCAAACGCGGTGAAGTTCGATTCCACTGGCGGCACCCTTGGGGCTGATTTTGCTCTAATGTCCTGCATGTTAAGTAAAAGTTTGGTGAGAGACGATTCGCGCTTTTCAGTCTGTTACAGCGTGACGAATTTGCTATCTCCATTACGAGCGCTACTTTTACCGAAGGTGTGCTCCCGTCTCATACTTAATTCTGAGTATACGCGAGTTTCTAAACCTACACACGAACGTAAACCAGTCCGACAAGAAACACGATGAGGAAATTGAGACTCCTGACGAGAAAAAAGAGAACATGTTCGGATCTTCTCGGCGCCTGCACACAGACCCAGGAGCTGACTGCGCAGGCGCCGTATATAGCCGCGTCACGCCCTCCGAAAAAAGCCGAACTAGGACCGGCTATTTAAGGCGCCTGCGCAGTCAGCTCCTGGGTCTGTGCGCAGGCGCCGAGAAGAGCCGAACGCTAGTCGGCTGTTTCCGGAAGGCGTGACGCGGCTATATACGGCGCCTGCGCAGTCAGCTTCTGGGTCTGTGCGTAGGCGCCGAGAAGAGCCGAACGCTAGACGGCTGTTTCAGGAAGGCGTGACGCCTTATAGCGGCGACATACCGCGGTGCGCCCAAAATTAAATGATCTATTATAAAGTAAGTACATGAATTAAAAAAAAAAAAAAAAAACAGCATACTGGCGCTGACGCCAGTATGCTGGATGGCATGAAAGAAAGTGGTTTTAAGGGTGGAACTCCGCTTTAAACGTTGTTTTCCTCGACGAGGTTCTTGTCACTCTTGTCGAGAATCTTGACAAGCTTTCCTTGCACACACACTGTCAAGACAAAATCTTGTCGTTCTCAAACGCGGTGAAGTTCTATTCCACTGGCGGCACCCTTGGGGCTGATTTTGCTCTAATGTCCTGCATGTTAAGTAAGGCCTTGTACACACGGCTGAATATATCCACTGTGAACGGTCCCCGGACCGTTTACAGCGTATATTTACGCCGGGGTGTTTTGATCCGATGGCTGTACACACCATCGGATCAAATTCCCCGCCGGCGGACAGCGTGGTGACGCGGCGGTGACGTTGACGCCGCCACGTCACCGCACCAGGAAGTAAACACTTCCGCGCGCATGCGTCGGATCCATTCACAGGATACGACGCATGTGCGGCAAGATATGTCCGCTGGTTTGCCGTACTAACCAGCGGACATATCTGACGGCCAGCTATCCGGCGGAATTATTTCAAAGCATGCTTTGAAATTTTTCCGCCGGATGAATCCGGCAAAAAGCGTCCGTTTGCCCCTACAGACGGGGGTTTTTTCGGCTGAAATGGTCCGTCGGACCATGTTCAGCGGAAATATCCCCTTGTGTGTACAAGGCCTAAAAGTTTGGTGAGAGACGATTCGCGCTTTTCAGTCTGTTACAGCGTGACGAATTTGCTATCTCCATTACGAGCGCTACTTTTACCGAAGGTGTGCTCCCGTCTCATACTTAATTCTGAGTATACGCGGGTTTCTAAACCTACACACGAACGTAAACCAGTCCGACAAGAAACACGATGAGGAAATTGAGACTCCTGACGAGAAAAAAGAGAACATGTTCTCTTTTTTTCTCGTCGAGATTCACAACAGTTTTCTCGACGAAAAACATACACACAACCGTTCTTCTCGGCAAAAATGCTCATTTTTCTTGATGGATTTTGCAGAGGAAAACTGTTGTGTGTACGAGGCCTCAGAACCACTGGTTGGCGACCACTGGAATAGAATTTTCCAGAGAGTTAGAGAATTATGACATTTGAAAGCAAAAAAGAATTGTGCAGTAGAGCAGTGATTCTCAACCAGGGTTCTTTGGAACCCTGGGGTTCCTCCAGAGGTTGCTAGGCGTCTAATTTTTAGCAGGGGTTCCCCAAAACCAGAGAACTATTTCAAGGGTTCCGCTGTGTTGAAAGGGTCGAGATAGGCTGCAGTAGAGGATTTTATATTTTGAATAAAGTAGCTAATTCAGAAGTCTAATCCAGTCATTTTTGTTTTCTTCCTCCTAGGACATTCTCAATATCACTAACCATCTTCTGAATGAATCTTCTTGGAGTCCAGCCTCCAGCTCCCACAATGCCATTGGTCCCCAACTTTTGGAAAGTTTGGAGAGAATTTTATCAAGGATGGCATTGTCTAAATCATCTTTCAATGTGTCCAAAGAAAATATTGACTTCTACTGTTTGGTTGCTCCCTGCAGTAACTTGACCAATCATTCAGCTTTGAGACTTCCACGTGGTAGTCTTGCATTATCTGCAGAAGACAGCAAGCAAGACTTTGGTCCTTCTTGTCTAGTCAACATTTTTTTACTGTCCTACAGGCAACTGAGCATAGGATTTCCTGATAACTATGACAAACACCTGGGTGCACTTAAAGTGGACAGCAACATTCTAACTAATGTCATGTTGCTTGGAAATGAAAGCTACAGCAACCCTGATGTCAACTTGAGATTCCAATGTAACAGCAGAGACTGTGATGAGACAGCCACATGTGTATTTTGGAATTTCTCCACAAACAGTTGGTCTTCTGATGGATGCACCACCGAAATCATGGATGGTGTCACCAGCTGTGTTTGCCAGCATCTTACTTCATTTTCTGTGCTGATGGCGAAATTCATACCAGAAAGCCTACTAAACTCCCCCATACTTGACTACATCACACTCACAGGTCTTGCCATTTCTATAGCATCTCTTCTTCTTTGTATTGCATTCCAGGTGTATGTAATGAGGGTTCCAATGAACCTTGTAGCTTACTACCGACACACGGCCATCCTCAATGTCTCCAGTTTCTTACTACTGAGTAATATATCATTTATAGCCACAAGTTACATCAGACCAAAAGAGCACATAAGGCTTTGTGTTGGGTTGACTTTCTTGACTCATTTTTCTCTGGTGGCATTTTTTTGTTGGACCTTGGTCCAAAGTATCTTCTTATTCTGCCGCTTGGTTTTTGTATTCCACCACATAACCAAGAAGGAATTCATGGGCCTTTCCATTGGTCTTGGGTATATATGTCCCAGTGTGATAGCTATATGGACCTTCCTTTACTACACACCTACTAATGAATACAATAAGGTCAATGTTTGTTGGCTCAGCAGTGACTCTGGGGCATCAATGGCTTTCAACATACCCACCATTGTTACCATATCTGGAAATTTCCTAGTGCTTCTTGTGGTGATCCGTAAACTACTCAGACCATCTATTTCTGAAGGCAACAGTGAGGATGAGGAAGTTATTAAGAAGCTTTTGAAGGCCATTGTATTCTGCACCCCACAGTTTGGATTAACCTGGGCTGTTGGGATCCCCTTACTGTCTGATGGGAGTGTAATAGCTTTACATTATCTTTTCGTCTTGCTCAACCCACTCCAAGTAAGTGATGATTAGAGAGGTAAGTTGGTGAATTTTTGTAGCTGACCAACTAGTGAATCAACCAATACATCCTATTCACTAACAGTTGCAGTGAATGCTTTAATGATGTTATAGGCAATTCGAGTTCTTTACTGCATTGTGAATTTCTCAAAACACCAAACTCAAAGGCCCTGTAAACACGATCAGACCTGTCCGAGGAAACATGTCCGACGGACCGTTTTTATCGGACAAGGCTGAAGTGGTCTGTTGGTCTGATGTACGTACACACCATCGGACCAAAATCTCCAGAACGTGGTGACGTAGAACACAACGACGTGATGAAAAAACAAAGTTCAATGCTTTCAAGCATGCGTCGACTTGATTCTGCACATGCGGGGGATTTTGGTCCGATGGTTTGTGTACTAACCATCGAACCTGTCCGACGGACAGGTTTCCAGCGGACATGTTTTCAAGCATGTTTGGAAATTTTTGTCTGCTGGAAAACGGTCCGATAGGCCGTACACACGATCGAACATGTCCAGACCAGTTTCAGCGGACATGTTCGATCGTGTGTATGCGGCCTAACGTATGCCTGGTACACGTGATCAGAATTTCCGACAACAAAATCGTGGATTTTTCTCCGACGGATGTTGGCTCAAACTTGTCTTGCACACACACGGTCGCACAAATGTTGCTCAGAAATTCAGGTTGCCAAGAATGCGGTGACGTACAACACTACAATGGGCAGAGAAAAATTAAGTTCAATGATTCCGAGCATGCGTCAAATTGATTGTGAGCATGCGTAGGATTTTTGTGCGTCGGAAATGGATACACACGATCAGAATTTCAGAACTTTTGTTGTCGGAAAAATTGAGAACCAACTCTTGAACATTTGTTGTCGGAAATTCCGACAGCAAATGTCCGATGGAGCCTACACACGGTCGGAATATCCATTCAAAAGCTCACATCAAACATTTGTTGTTGGAAATTACGACCGTGTGTACGCGGCATCAGACTAAAATATTCTATGGAGTCAGTGTTAGGCCTAGTTCTTTTTAGATGGATTTTGAGGATGAAATAAAGTAGAATTCATAAAACTTAGCAGGATATTGACATATTGCAGAAGGATCTTGAATGGCAAAATATGCAGTTAAAGGGTACAATTATTGTTATAGTAAGGTTATGCACTTAAGCCAGGAGTATAGCTTTTCCTACCAAATCATTACATGAAAAAAGAGCAAAAAAGGGCTGGGGAAGGACATGGGAACACTAGTTAATAACAGGCCTCACAGCAACATTCAATGCCAATCAGCAACTGCAAAGGCAAAATAAAGTTGGGGATATATAAAGGAAATAAAAACACCTAGTATTAGGACAGCATTGCTTTTATAGAAATCACTTGTAAGCTAGGGTGACCAGACGTCCCTGGTTTCCGGGGACAGTCCCCTGATTGAGGACACTGTCCCCGGACCAAGTCTGTCCCCGGTTTTGTCCCCGGATTGGATTTGAACAGGGGCTGGGGCAATTTCAAAGACAGTGGGCCAGATTCTCAAAAGAGATACGACGGTGTATCGGTAGAAACACTGTTGTATCTCTGGTTTTTTGTCCGGGTATCTATGCGTGTGATTCCTAGAATCACTTACGCATAGATACGGCGTAGATCCGACAGGTGTAAGACACTTACACCGTTGGATCTTAGATGTTATTCCTTTGCTCGCCGCTAGGTGGCCTTTACGTTGATTTCTCATTTGCCTATGCAAATGAGCCTAATACGTCGTCGTCGTTTCCGTAAGCGTAAACCTACCCCTGCTATATGAGGGGTAGGCTTACGAAGTTCCGTCGTATGCCATGTTAAGTATGGCGTCGGGTCAGCGTCGTCTTTTTCCGTCTGTTACGTAGTTTTACTAAGTCGTTCGCAAATAGGGCATTGCGTAAGGGACGATCACGTCGTTTTCGCGTCGGTTTCAACTACGTTTTCCGACGTGAGTTGGAACATGCGCACTGGGCTTTTTTCCCGGCCGGCGCAATCGCAGTTCGATCGACGCGGGGGCGCGCTTAATTTAAATACAAGCCACCCTCTTTGAATTACGCTGGGATACGCTGGGCTATTTACACTACGCCGCCGCGAACTACGGAGCAAGTGCTTGGAGAATACGGCACTTGCTCCAGTAAGTTGCGGCGGCGTAGTGTATATGGCTTACGCTACGCTGCCGCGGATTCTACCAGAATTTGGCCCAGTCGGTGCAGAATAAAAAAAAAATCTGAATTACACACCCCCGCTCTGCCGCTTCTACTAACTTAGGGAGTGTATTTTTTTCCATTATCTGTGCCCTTTTCTGATGATCAAGTGCTAGTTGGAGCGGAGGGAATATTTCTTCCATTTCGGGTACATTTAGGAGGAGTGGGGCTTCAGGAGGAGTGGGACTTCCTGTCCCACTTCCTTATTCCGCCGAGGGGCTGGTTAGGCGATTAGCTTAATCACCTATCTTCAGCCCCTACCTGTAGGCGATCGCCTAGGACACGTCACAGGTCCTAGGCGATCGCCTGTCCAATCAGTGCCGCTCTTTCATGTGCAGTGGGTGCCCGGCCGTGAAGCCGAAAGCCATCACGGCCGGGTTCCCACACTTAGCATGAAGACACCGGCCAGGGAGGGGGGGAGAGGAGCGGAGCCCCGGCCGGCGTGTCGCTGGAACCCTAAAGCAGGTAAGTGTATGTTTATTAAAAGCCAGCAGCTACACTTTTTGTAGCTGCTGACTTTTAATAAACATAAAAATGGGCTGGAACACCCCTTTAATGATATCCATGATGCTGGAGTTTGTGAACAGGCCTTTCCTGTTCTGCAAATATCTGTGCTAAAAGGTTGTATCAAAGAAGACTTGGACCATGTTGGCAAAGTAGAAGGATGTATTGTGTGTTAGAACACACAAAAGGGTCAAGAAGGGTGGGGCAAGAGCAGGAGATGTCATTTGTAATGTGTTTGGATAATGGAGAGGAACGTAACTGGTCATGATAGTGAAAATCCATCTTTCAGTCATAGAAGAGTAGTTCCTGGTCTGCAAGTTTAGGAGGAGAATTTTGGTGACCGATACAATGACAGAGAGGGACAATGACCCATATGATAACATAGAGCAGGGGTGTCAAAACTCAATTTCATTGTGGGCCGCATCAGCATTATGATTGCCCTCAAAAGGGTCAGTTTTATCTGTAAGATTAGATGTCTAGCACATCCCCTCCCCTTACATTAGATGTCAAGAGCCACTCCACCATTAGAAGTTGAGTCCCTCACTCTCCCTCACATAACAGTGCACCCCCTTTTCTTATGGTGCTGCTGGGAAGAAGCTGGATGCATTGCTTGAAAGCAGAAAGTAAGGGTCTGGAGTAGGACCAGAGGAGGGCTGGAGCTCTCCTGGAGCTGAGGTGCAAGGGCCACATGAAATGGCCTGGAGGGATTCAGCCTGCTGATCTTGTGTTTGACACCTGTGACATAGAGGGACAATGACCCATACGATGACATAGAGAGACAATGATCCATATGATGACCGAGAGAAACCATGACCCATACGATGACATAGAGAGACAATGAACCATACGATGACAGGGCTGGAGTTATACTATTTGCCTGCTAAGTTGTGCCACCCAACCCCCACCATCCCACAACCAACACTCTTTGTGAATTGCAAATGTAATGAGCACCACGGTCTACTGTATGTAGCACACAAAATGGTCTACAATATATAGCAGCAGGCTCGTCGCTACAGGACAGGCAAAACAAACAATTGCTTGGGGCCCCGAGCTGGCCTGGGGGCCCCCAACTTCCCCTTCCCAGACTGCAGCGTGGCCGAGCTCCTCTTCCTTCCTCCAGGAGTCCTGTCAGTGCGGCCGGGTACCACGCGTGGTACAGGAGATTCAGTTTCCTGTTCCCGGCCAGACTGACAGGAAGTGTACACTGAGTGCTTACTTCCTTTGAGTCCGGCCGGGAACAGGAAACTGAATCTCCTGTACCGCGCGGTACCGGCCCGGGCACTATCTGATAGGGGACTGGGGACTCATAATGATAGAACACTGGACTGCCAGGAGGAAGAGGAGCCTCTAATGAAAGCCCCCCTTACATTGGTCAACTTACATCAAAAGTCAATGTAAATACCATGTCACATTGGTGGTTAGTGATAAAGTGCCCCCTTACATTTTGGCCAGTGGAAGGCACACTTCTGGTCACAGGGAGAAGTGAGCAACAAGAGGACCGAGCTCTGTGGGAATGTCAAATGTTTACCATGGCTTATCAAGGTAGGGGAAGCAACCGGGGAACTTAACCAAATGATTCTGATGGATTTTTACACTTGCTGGTGGAAAAAACAGAAAAAGAGCCTAAAATATTTACATCAACTGGTCAAAAAGTGATTGGCAAATGGGGTGAGAAAAACGAAGAGTGTCAAACAGGGGCAGGATTTTAATTCGGGAAGTAAATGCTGGCCTTGAATGGAAAAACATTTGTATAGCCTTCTAGAGATAAAGTAAGGTGAGGTCATTCGGAATAACGAGTCATAAGTGTGAATGCATCATTTATTAACAATCTTTCCTCTACTTTCACAGGGGTTTTTCATTTTTATCTTTGGTTGCCTGCTCGATAAAAAGGTAGGTGACCTCACATTTTAATGATGATCATATATGCTTTGATTTGCAAAATCTGTGTGGCTTATCCCTTTTTGATCACGGACATTAAGTAAATACTTTAAGTGGTTATAAACCTCTTAAATGAACAAAGCATATCCCTCTATAGTGTGTACTAGCCTCAATCCAAAGCACCTTGTGTGGTTCCTTTCTAATCTCTCCTCCCTCTGCTATCTTACTCCACTCCGATACTAGCCCAAAAAATGTGCGTCTCCGAGGCAGTGACAACTTTGCCTCGTTAGCCGCTGTGCTGTCAAAAATTGGGGACCTGTTATCTCGGGTGGACTTCATATGACGTCCTGGGCTTTGCGGGGGGGGGGGGGGTATCTCAATGATGCCTGCAACCAGAGGCATCATTGAGATATCATTTTTAGCGACGGCGATCCTGCACACTGTAAGAATGATCATAGCTGCTGTTCCGCCAGCTAGATCGTTCTTACAGGCAGCGAGAGGGGACATCCCCCCCTCCCGCCGCCATCCGATGCTTCTCCGGGTTCTCCCATTCTATCGGGGGCCCGGAGAGATGATCATCGTCCGCCGGATGTTTGCCATAGAGATGATTGGTGACCAGATGGTCATCAGTCATCTCTATGACCGTCGGAGGCCCGGGCGCGATGTGATGAGGTCACGCCCGAGTCCCTGTACGTAAACAAACCGCAATTGCGGCTAGTTTGAATGAGAAATGTGATTTTTTTTCACAATCTTATTCTTTCCAGCCTGGAGGAGAGATGTGAGGTCTTATTGACCCCGCATCTCTCCTTACAGAGGACCTGTCACACACATTTCCTATTACAAGGGATGTTTACATTCCTTGTAATAGGAATAAAAGCAATTGAAAAAAAATGTAAAAAAAAAAGTGTAAAAAATAAATAAATAAGTAAAATAAAAAATAAATAATAATAATAAAAAAATTAAAATGCCCCTGTCCCCGGTAACTCACGCTCAGAAGCGTACGCACACGTAAGTCCCGCCCACGTATGTAAACGTCGTTCAAACCACACATGTGAGGTGTCGCCGTGTGCGTTAGAGCGTGTGCACCAATTCTAGCACTAGACCTCCTCTGTAACTCTAAACTGGTAACCTGTAAAAATGTTAGTGTCGCCTATGGAGATTTTTAAGTAACAAAGTTTGGCGCCATTCCATGAGTGTGCGCAATTTTAAAGCGTGACATGTTAGGTATCCATTTACTCGGTGTAACATCATCTTTTATATTCTACCAAAAAATTGGGCTAACGTTACTGTTTTGTTATTTTTTTAATTTATGAAACCATTTTTTTTTACAAAAAAAAGCCGTTTGAAAAATTATTGCGCAAATACGGTGCAAGATAAAAAGTTGCAATGACTGCCATTTTATTCCCTAGGGTGTCTGCTAAAAAAACATATATAATGTTTGGGGGTTCTGAGTAATTTTCTAGCAAAAGAATGATGATTTGTACATGTAGGAGAGAAGTGCCAGAATAGGGCCAGGAAGGAGGTGGGTTTTAAAGCCCGGTATTAAAGTGGTTAAGGTAATAATAGAAAACCTATTTTATTGTTGTAGGTGATGGATATGGTGAAGAAGCGGATATATAAGTCCTCTGTGTTCAGCAGCACTGTAAGTAATTTTTTATATTGTTAACTAATATGGACAGTTTAAATCAAATCTAAAGCTGGCCTAACATGGGTAGGTTTTTATTTGAGTTTAGTTTAAGTTTTTTTTTTAATCAATAACTTTTTATTGAGTTTCACGCAAATACAAAAGGCTGATTTAGTTCAAATTTTCAAAAAGTAAGAAAAGAGATAAGTTCTCCAAAATACAATAACCATATTCATGAATAGGTATAGATCAGTCCATACAACTATAGCAGTACCCCCCTAGGGGCTGCAGAAAGTAGTAGTTCCACCTGTCATCCTGCCCAACCTGGCATTCACATCCAGACACTCCAAGACAATAAACAGTCCATCAGCTTTGTTTTTTGTTTTTTTTTACTAAGAGGTCAAACTTGGATGGCATCAGGGAATTACCGTATTTATCTGCGTATACCGTGCACTTTTTTCCCCTTAAAATCAGGGGAAAATCGTGGGTGCGCGATATACGCCGATCCCCACTTCCCACGCTGTGTTTGAAGCTGCCGCTGACATATACTGAGCACAGTACACTCAGGTACACTCGGCCAGGCTCGGCTCCCCTAGCGGTCACGCCCTGTGCCGCCTCCTAGCCTTTATGCAAGTGGAGCTGAGCGTGGCCAAGCGCGCCCGAGTGTACTGTGCTCGGTATATGTTGGCGGTGGCGTTCAAACACAGCGCTGGAAGCGGGGATCGAAGCGCGAGAGAAGCGGGGAGGACACCACGAAGGCTGCAGACGGGCACCGGACCGGACAAGGCGGCCGATGGTAACTAACTGTAAACTGCCAGTATTTCTTTTTTCCCCTTAGGATTCCCTAGGTGGGGGTGCGCGCTATACACCGGTGCGCGCTATAGGGCGATAAATTCGGTATGGGATGCCCAGAATCAATAGCAGAAATCAATATGATGAACAATTGGAACCTCTATTTACATCTTCTAGAGCTCCAGCCTCAGCTCCAGCACAACGCTTATTTGTAGACTGTTTCTCTCTCTCTCCTGTACTAGCACGTGGCAGGCCCAACTCTAATCCAGTCAGACCCGATAAATCGCCAATTGCTGGCAGGGACCATGGGCCCCTCTGGTGTAGCAACCAATGGTGGAAGAAAGTCCTTTAATGCTAGCTGTATTGAGGTGGACTACTGATCCCAGTCAGTCCTGTGCAGACCCTGACAGCCCTCCTGGCTGCAGCCGTCCGACTTCAATGCCAGTAACATCACAGTCTCTCCCGCTGGCTCTACATCCACTCCTGGCATGCCTCTCCCAGCCCTCCCGACTGTGCCTGTCACTCACCAACACCCGGTGGATCCCTCCTGAAGACTTGCCTGGCAGTGTTCCCCGCTGTCCTCTTCTGGTTAGGACACACCTTGGGTTGTGTGGGGTTCCTTCACAGCTTCAAGCCCCTGGCCCAGACTTTGGGGGTCCTTCCAAGGCCCCGACAGCCTAACACTTCATCTCTCAGTTGTTCCCAGCAAGGCTGACCCTGGGTATGTCAAGGAGGCCTGCCCCCTGCCAATCCTTGTTGTGGATTGGTAAGTAGACATGTGCATTAATTTTCGTCTGAATGCATTTTCGTCCGAATTTCAGGGAATTTTTCGTTCATTCTAACAAACGATAACGAACGCGCAGAATCCATATTCTAAAAGATCCAACATAAAAAATGCTTTATTTTAATTTTTTTGCGACAAAAGTTCGATATAGATAGAAGATTCGACATGACGGTGACAATAGTGATCTGTGTCTATCGAAGCTGCAGTTGAATGTGCCTAACCTAACTCTATTAGTCCAAGATTATTTGACATCAAGATTCGACGAAGCAGCTAAAATCATACAATACCGAGAGCAGATATTTATGGTCAAATGCTCCACCCAGAGGCTATAGAAGAATTCTAATGTTGGTTGACTAGTAATAATAATGAATAAAATGTAATTATTACTAGTCATACAACATTAGAATTCTACTATAGCTTGTGGGCGGAGCATTCGACCGGAAATGTACGATTGCGGCGTCGTACAGTTTAGCTGCTTCGTCAAATTTTCTTAGAACATTCGACAGACACCATAAGCCTTCAGTTGACAGATTAGACCTTAATTACCTCGGATTCTCAGAGGAATGCATTTTTAAATGAAACAAAATAAATAAAGACGAATTTCGGGAGTAACTCAATAAATGTATTTTCCGGACAAAAACGAAGTTCCGAAAAAAATATATTTCATGTGAGTCATCTGCTGCTATTCTAGGCCACTCCCAAAACAAACTGGCCTAGCTCACAGGTAGGCCTAAATACATTTACCTGTGCTCACAAAAAAAACTACATCTAACACCTACCTAAAGTAGAGGGTGCTGCACAACTTAAAAGAGAAAATTAGGGTATATAAACAAAGGGGAAGTAGAACAAACAAAGTATTGTTCAATCTAAGTTTATTGAAGTTTTACATAAAATACAAGAAAAACTAAATATTCCCTCAAAAACCATGACAAGGAAAAAAAGGGAATACATCCACAATGTACAATAAAAAAAACAGTAGGGAAGAAGATGGAAGATGGAAAAGGAGGAGAAGGAAGGGGCAGGGAACACTACCCAAAATAAGGCACCCAATAAAGGGAGGGGGCTCCACCAAGAAAAGAAGGGTAAACAAACTAGACATTACCTGACAAGAAGGTCTTGTAGGATTCTCTGTACACATTCCACATTCTATACACGTTGCCAAGTCTGGTGGCAACGTTTGAACGTACCCAATTCTTGTGCCAGGAGTGACTCCATGCGTTCAATGTGATCATCTCCTCTACCCACACTGAGAGAGTCAGGACCCGTGTTGGTCGCCAATTACGGGGAATAACCAACCGAATGGCAGTCAAGCAGTGCCATAGGATACCACAGTTGATACGCTTCTATGAACCAGGTGGAACGGAGAGCAGAACCACTTTAGGCGTGTGACAGTCCTATCCGTGACAGTAGTGTAGATGGACCATTTTCACCAGACGAACCGATCGTGTGTGGGCCCCATCGTTTTTTTCCCATCGGTGAAAAAAATAGAACGTTTTAAAATTTTCTGATGGTTAAAAAACGATCATCTGTGGGGAAGTCCATTGGTCAAAAATCCATGCATGCTCAGAATCAAGTCGACGCATGCAGCTTCATTTTTCTCTGCACGTCGTTGTGTTTTACATCATCGCGTTGGACATGATCGGATTTTTAACTGATGGTGTGTAGGCAAGACTGATATAAGTCAGCTTCATCGGATATCTGATGAAAAAATCCATCTGTCCGTTTTCATGGGATTGTGTGTACGTGGCATAATGCCGCGTACACACGATCATTTTTTGTGATGAAAAAAACGACGTTTTCTGTGAAGTAAAAAAACAACGTTTTTGAAACGTCACTTTCAAAGACGATGTTGCCTACACACCATAGTTTTTTTCACAAAAAACGAGGTTACGTTCACCACTCTTTTCCATTGAAGCTCGCTTCATAACTAGCTTCTGGGCATGCGCGGGTTGAAAAACGTCGTTTTAAACAACGTTTTTGCTACACACGGTGACTTTTTGTGAAACAAAAAACAACGTTTTGAAAAACGACACCAAAAATTCAAGCATGTTGGAATTTTTTTTTGGTCGTTTTTTTTAAGACAAAAAACGACGTTTTGCCCACACACAATCAATTTAAATGACGTTTTAAAAAACGAAGTTTTTTTTCATCGCAAAAAACGACCGTGTGTACGCGGCATTAGAGTTGTTTTCTTATTATTTAAGTAAAACAGCCATCAAGCTGACAGGAATTTTTGTATGGGTTCTGCCACAGGTCTATGGCGGGGATATGACATCATTGGATTTTATGATGGGCGGGTCTGGGGTAATTTCCTCTTTGCACTGATTGGTGAATGGTTATTTAAATAGTGTGTAGTCTGTATCACAACTTGTCACATGCCTGATGAAGGGGTCCTGCGTGGCTCCAAAACATCGCTTTTTGCTACTATGTGATTAAAGTTTTGGACCCATTTTTGGAGATCCCGGTGTGCTGGTGACATTCGGTTCCATAATCACATAATACAATATAAGAAATAATATAATATTATATATATATATACAGAGCTTTTTTTCTCAGAAAATAGGTGCAGGAACTCAACCACGACCCGTTCAGATTTCACAAACAGTAGAAGGGTCTTAAAGGGGCATTAAATACCAGAATTGCATTACATACAGTGTGCAGAGTTCAGGGGGTTACAAAGCAGTCACTTGTAAACACAGAAACCAGACTTCTGTGTTCACAAGTGATTGTGGTGAGCGGGCACCAAAGGGTCTGAGCCAAAGGTGGTGGAACTGAGTTCCACCAAGTTCCCCCAGAAAAAAAGCCCTGTATATATATACCATAATATAATCCATAATTTAACATAAAAATATATAATACAAAACATATAATATATAATGTGGTATAAAAAAAAACATAATATACCGTATTTGCCGGTGTATAAGGCGACTGGGCGTATAAGACGACCCCCTAATTTTACTATTTAAGCTGAAGCTACATACATTATTAATGCACATCCAGCAGGCATCCAAGCAGCTGACCCGGCGTATAAGACGACCCCTGCTTTTTGAACAGTTTTTTTAAGTGTAAAAGGTAGTCTTATATGCCAGCAAATACAGTATTATTAAAAAATGTATTCTAATAATATAATTATAATACAGAAATTGCCTTCACGCCAAAATTCTAAGAAGATCCAGGTGAAGTTATATGCAACTCTTAATGCTTCTTGAGTTTAGTTCTGCCTTTCAGATGTCGCACTTGGGGGAAAATGGTTGTCTTTAGTTGGCCGCTCTTGGTGTTTGGACCATTTTTATACAGTGGTTCACTTTATTGTGGTTGTCTGAAACACAGAATGGAATGTAGACTTTTAAATTTGAATTTCCCAAGATGCGTGTACAGTATATTTCCATGTAGAATTGCATAGTTATAATTCTCTTTTTCTTATCTGTAGGCGACAACTGTCAGCTCCTACTGAAGACCACGCCTGATGGTAATACGTCAATAAGGGGTCACCCACCAATAAGTGGGTTTTCGGTGGAGTCTGGACTGGTTTCCTGGATGTCATTGGAGGTCCAATGTAGAGTTTTTCCCAGCCTATTTCCTGACTATGTCCCCGCTCATCTTGGAGTCTCACTTCTGCTGCCACAACAGACACTTCTGGATGTTGTCAGTCTTGCATTTGTTTTGTAGATTATTACATGACAGTGTCTTTGTATGTCACCATATTATAAGCTTTTGTCTAGTATAATTTTAATCCCAGCAAACAAGATAATCTCAGATTGATTTGTGATCTGTATATATATGTATCCTTCCACATATTTTTTGTAAAAAAAAAAAATCGCAATAAGCATGTATTGATTGGTTTGCGCAAAAGTTATAGCGTCTACAAAATAGTGGATAGTTTTATGCTATTTTTATTATTATTATTTTATTTTTTTACTAGTAATAGTGGCGATCTGCAATTTTTATCGTGACTGCGACATTATGGCGGACACATCAGAAACTTTTGACGCTATTTTGGGACCATTGTCATTTATACAGCAATCAGTGCTAAAAAAAATGCTATTATTACTGTGTAAATAACACTGGCAGGAAAGAGGTTAACCACTAGGGGATGAGGAAGGGGTTAAGTGTGTCCTAGGGAGTGATTCTAACTGTGGGGGGGGCTGGGCTATGAGTGACAAGCCTGTGATCACTGCTACCGATGACAGGGAACAGTAGATTAGTGTCCTGTCACAGCAGGGGTCTCCAAACGTCATAAGCAAAGGGACACTTTACTGTTCATTAGGCTTTAGGGGGGCCAGACTGTGGCCATCGGGAGTAGAAAAAGGTCCCAGCATCAGTTGGAGTAAACCATGCCCCATCTTCAGTGAGAGGAATTGTGCCCCATTACTTGTGTCATTGGGAGGAATTATGCCCCGTCATTGGGCCCCATTGTTGATGTCATTGGGAGGAATTGTGCCACATCTTTGGTGTCATTGGTAGGAATTGTGCGCCCTCATTGGGCACCATTGTTGATGTCATTGGGAGGAATTGTACCCCATCTTTGGTGTCTTTGGTAGGAATTGTGTCCCACCATTGGGCCTCATTGTTGATGTCATTGGGATGAATTGATCCTCATCTTTAGGGTCTTTATTATGAATTGTGCCCCACCATTGGGCCTCATTGTTGATGTCATTGGGAGAAATTGATCCCCATTTTTAGTGTCTTTGGTAGGAATTGTGCCCTGTCATTTGGCCCCATTGTTGATGTCATTGAGTGGAATTGTGCCCCATCTTTGGTGTCATTTGGCCCAATTGTTGGTGTCATTATGAGTAACTGTGCCCCTTTGTTGGTGTCAGTAAATGAAATGGTTCCCCAAGGGCCGGATAAAAGCAAGCAAAGGGCCACATCTGGCCCCCGGGCCGCAGTTTGGACACCACTGCATTACAGGGAATGCCTTGTTTACAAATGCATCTCTCCGTTCTGCCTCTCTGTGACACGATTGCAGGACACCGGCGGCTGTGGTCATGGCGTACGTGGCGGGCGTGCACGTGCCTACAATGTCACGATTTAAAGGTTAATGGTCCTATAATCTTTTTTTCATTAAATTGTTTCTTACTGGGCTTTTTTGCCCCCTTGTGAGCTCCTGAACCTCTAGTTTATGGCACATTAATTGTGGTCATGTACATTACAAATCCCAAAGTTCACAGTCCATCTTGGGAGTCAGCAAGAGTGGATGGCTACGTTCCTACATACAGTGGGGACCATAGAGAATGAGTGTAGCCACAACAGAAAAAGCAGTTCAGAGATTAGGAGGAAGCTCAGAGTAATAGAATGGACTTTTTTTTTGAGTTAAGAATACCTAATTCAATAGAATTTTTGAAAAACCAGTGTTTAGTATCACAAGGAAGAACACAAATGGCTGGGGGGTAATTAAATAAACAGTTAAAAGTGTAAATTCACTTTTTGCAGAAAATTAAAAGTGGGAAGGGGGTAGGGTGAAATAACACCCTACCCCCTTCCCGAACCCCTGGTTCCAGCTAAACTTATCGTGGTGGGTTATTACCTGTCACCACCCATAGAGCCGATCTTTCCTTAGAGCTTCCGGGACAGATCAGACTTGTGTTGGAGACCGCGCTTGTCATGTTACATGATATTGTTTTTATTATTATGTACTGTCTCTTTAATGCCTGTCTAGTTTGTCCCTAGTGAAATTCCGTAGTTACCATGCTGCTGAGTTTTCTCCTCCCCTTCTCTTCTGTATCAGTCATTTTATGCTGTACATTCATGTGACCTGTATGTTCCTCTTATACCTGCATGGAAGAATCGGTCTTTTACCTGTTGTAACTTGCATCCTACGGATCATACGACGAATAAACATCGCCAGATCTTCTTTCATGTGAGTTGTGACTGAGTAAACTATCTGGAAAGGTGATTTGGTATGAACTATCTCTTCAGAGCATTCAACCATGTGCTACTGAAAACCACATTCATAGTCTTTGCAGCCGATTCCGAATAGCGCTGGAATACCTGGATTGGTCACTGGTAGTGATGAGCGGAATACGCCATATTCGATTTCGCGATATTTCACAAATATATAGAAGAATATTCGCAAAATATTCGTTAATATCGAATTTTCGTGATATTTCATCAAAAAAAAAATGTTTGCGAAATTTCGCTAATGCGAATGCGAAATTGATTGCGAAATTCTCGTCAACACGCGAAAACGGAGACCATTTCCTGGATTACTAAACTAATATGCACTAAACACTAACTCTACTTACACAAACTTATATGACTAAACTAAAGCTAATTTTTTTTAGTTTTTTTTTTTTTATACACAAAACACAGAAGGGCAGAGAAAGTATTCGCGAATATTCGTAATACGAATATTCGCATTGCGAATATTCGGCAACATAAAAGGATCGCCTCAGCTACTGGCCCAGGGTCTCTAATCATACCAGCAATGCTTTTAGACGTCGATGTAGATCACTAGGATGTGATCTGTTTTAAAAATAAATTTAAAAAAATACGAATATTCGCCATAGCGAATATTCACCGCGATATTCGATTTATTCGCGAATACTCGAATATGCAATATTCGTAACGAATATCCGCAATGCGAATATTCGTGAGCAACACTAGTCACTGGTCCTGAATGGGTATTTATGTGGGGAAAAAGGAAGGAATACCTTCCGATGGATAGTGCTCATGATGAATGTGGCGATTGGCCCTCTCGGGAATTGGGCTGCTGCCTTTCCTGTGCGACCTTGAGGCCATTTCGGCATGCAGATTGGGATAAAAAGAAAGGAGCGCCTGGTGTCCTGAGAAATGTGAATTTTAAAATATGCATTATGGGCCTTTATTAAAAATGAGCAACTCTCCGGACAGCTGCATGGTGGGCACTGACAGCTAATCACCCACTGAGCTAAGTTCAGCGGAGAACTGGGGATCGGGATGGGCAGGTTTAGCCTGAAACGTAGAGTGTACCTTTGGGTCTTTGATTAATGTGTAGCCCAGGATTGTAGGCCCCTGAGTACCCATTCAACATCTGTACCAGTGGCGGTTTATCTGTAGAGGGCACTGGAGCGCCGCCCCCTCTGGCACCACACTGATTACAATAAAATAGATTCATGCATTGCATGAATCTGTGTTATTGTTGCCGGCCACTGCCGCCGAGTCCGACTATTCAGAAAGCCGAACGTGAGCGCTGGCCACCTGAATAACGGCAGCTGGTTGGCTGTGCAGAAGTGCCTATCAGAGCCAGTGGCTCTGATAGGCTTTGCGACTACAGCCCTCAGCTCCCGGAAACTTATCTATGGTACATACGGGTGGTGCGTTGCTTAGATAAGACTGACAGGCGTCTCAGCCAATCAGGTTCACCGGTTCTGGTTACTGGTAACCTGATTGGCTGAAGCGTAATCAAGGGTGGGAGAAGACATCGAGGGACGTGGAAGGAGGATGGCTGGCCCCCAGAAAGGTAAGTGCCGGGCGGGGGGGGGGGGGGCATTATACAGGGCACAATGGGTACAGTGGCGACAATGGGCACAGTGACATCAATGGGCACAGTGGCGACAATTAAAGGGCACAGTGGTGACAGAGGCCACAGTGGTGACAATTGGCACAGTGGCGACAATTGGCACAGTGACTGCGTTTAATGGCATGGCACAGTGGCTGCGTTTGATGGCATGGCACAGTGGTGACAATTGATGGCACAGTGGCTGCGTTTGATGGCATGGCAATGTGGTGACAATTGATGGCACACTGGCTGCGTTTAATGGCATGGCACAGTGGTGACAATTGATGGCACAGTGGCTGTGTTTGATGGCATGGCACAGTGACTGTGTTTTATGGCACGGCACAGTGGTGACAATTGATAGCACAGTGGCTGCGTTTGATGGCATGGCACAGTGGCTGCGTTTGATGGCATGGCACAGTGGTGACAATTGATGACACAGTGGCTGCATTTGATGGGCACAGTGAGGCTGCAATTTTTTAATTTTTTTTCGTTTGCACCCCCCAAAAATTTTGAGCACCAGTCACCACTGATCTGTACCACCCATTTAAAAAAATACACTGTGCAGTCCATGAACCCCATTCCATAATTTTAGCCAAATCTGATTTTAAAAATATTAATTAATGCCTGTTTTTAAGGTGACGGCTGCCCCAAACCCTTCAGATTTTTTTCACAGTTCTATCCTGTCCTTTTTTCAAGGATGGACCAGCCATTAGGACAAGCACTCCCTAGTAGTACATGAGCGAGTGCCACCCTTCTAATTTAAATGGCTTCAGCTATGACAGGTACTCTTCAAGTGCCGACTATACCTCCCTTTCTTCTCCACTCCTCTATTCATAAAAGCCATACTATTGCTTCCCACAATAAAAAAAACACTCTATGAATGGAGGAGGACCTTTCATTCATCCACCCATCCTTCATTCATAGAGTGCCTTTCTATGAATGAAGGCGGCAGACCTTTGATTCATCCAACCATCCTCCCTTTATAGAGAAATTTACATTATAGGAACCAACAGTATGACTTCTATGAATGAAGAAGGGGTGAAAAGCTGGCATAGTTGGTACTTAATGAGCGCTTGTCACAGGTGCAGCCACTCATATTAACTCCAGCAGCACCAGAAGATCACCACTGTGGGGGTATATAGGGGGCAGAGAACTTCAGATTCTATTGGAAGAAAGCAGAAACCAGTAGACAAGATGCTATGTATTTATAGTAAGTAGTGATGAGCTTGAGCGTGTTCGGACTAGGATCCCAACCAACATGTAAGAGCCCGCCAGGAAGCTGTCACTTCTGCAGGCAAATTGGGGGGGGATTTCCTTTTAATTCCCATAGCCACAACAGGAAGTGGGAGGAAATCCTTACAAAGTGAAGGAATCCTTGCGTGTCCCCATTTAAAGGCTCCTTCTCCTGTTACGTTACGCAGTGACCATGGGTGTCCGCTCCATAGGGCAAGGGGGGGCAATTGACCCCCCCTGGAAAAATCGAGAAGGGCCGGATGTCACACAGGCACAGCGAGCAAAGTGAAGCCGCCTCCCCCAACTTGCTGGGCCTGTGCCGCGCTGATCTGAGGTACTGAATGGGATGGGGGAGGGGGGTCTGTCTGTGTTCAAGGGGGGTTTGTGCTGAAAGGGGGGTCTGTACTGAAGGGGGGTCCATCTGTGCTGAAGGGGGGGTCTGTGCTGAAAGAGGTGTCTGTGTGGAATGGGGGGTCTGTGCAGAATAGGGGGGTGCGTGCTGAAGAGGGGGTCTATCTGTGTTGAATGGACAGGTCCTGCTGAAGGGGGGGGGTCTGTGCTGAGGGAGGGGCCCCATCTGTTCTGGGGGGGTCTGTACATTCTCTAGGCTATATTTATTATCTTGAGAATTATCTCAAGAGCTATTTCACACTGCCAGCTGGCTGCATTATCGGTAATTATCGTTTTAGCTGCGCTATTTGGCCGCTGACAGGGCACTTTTAACCCCCACTAGCATTTAAAGAAAGGGTTAAATGCGACTGTGTCTCGCCGCTGCCGAAACGCCCCTCCCTGAAAAGTTTTCAGCGGACGCCCATGGCAGTGACAATGGTAAACAGGACAAATAGAAAGTGTGAATCATCCTGATGGGAAGCCAGGAGGCTTCACAGGTCTTCTAATCCCTCTCAACCGAAAAAAAAAAAAAAATGTTGCCTTTCATGAGAAAGATATGGTTGTGACCATTCAGAGATTCCTCAATGATAGTGAAGTAGGGTGACCACATTTCCAAACTACCATTCAGGGACACCTTCCCTTCCCAAAAATCAGCTTGTGCTGTAACAAAACACAGCGCAGTGATTGGACACAAGAGGCGGGATTAATGATTTTACCAATCACAAGCAGGGGACGGGGATTGTGCTCCTTAAGGCATTCCTGGCCAGGACAAGTCTGTCAGTGAGTAAAGCAGTGATGTGGCAGCATTTTTTGGGGGCATCAGATTAGCCCAGGGGGGGGCTGTGTAAGTTTCATTCCGGGGCACTGTATTGTCCTGGAATGATCTTGCCCGGGACAGACCTGCAAAATGCTTGACTGCCCCGGGCAATCCGGGACACGTGGTCACCCTATAGTGACGTGAACTAGGATAAGAATGGGAGAGAGACAGTCCATAACACCAAAGAAGATCTGAGCCAGAGGAGACTTTAAAAGAACTAAGGCCTCTTTCACACGGAGCGGTCCGTTTTTCGGTCCGCTCCGTGTGTGTCTGTCGGCTGTGCAGGGACCGCCCTGTCTCTCCTCCGCTATCCCCTATGGGGAATCGGATGGAAACGGACCGTCTGTCCGTTTGCATCCGATCCGATCCACCGGATGGAAGAAAAATAGGGTTTTCTTCCGTCCGCAAAACGGATCCAGAGGGACGCGGATCGTAGGCGGACGTTAGTGGATGCATCATCCGCTAACGGATCCGCTCCCATAGGGACACATTACAAGTCCGTAAACGGACTTGTAATTAGCGGCCCATTCGTCCGCTCATGTGAAAGGGGCCTAAGAAGGGACTTCACCTGGGGATGAAACTAAATCTATACTAACGAGAGAACCTTGTTTTCTGTAATTGCTTGAAATAGTCTGGACTCGCGTTTTTTTACGGAAATTGCAAATTATAACCCAAGCTCAGTAAGTTTATAGTGTATCCTTATCACATACAGACCATTACCAATGCTCATTTCCTAGAAAGGTTAAATAGCGCATGCATGTTTGTATATTTGTAATAATCTGTGTGTCTTTAGTTTGTATTTACAGCATTCTTGTTTAGTAAAAGCCCATTAATATACTAGAGGAGTTTCCGCTTCCTTGCTTTACCACAAAGTAACCTAATAGAAGCAAAAGAAAAGCCCACGCACCACACATATGCGTCCATGGCCGGCTGAGGTTTCTGTGTTGTTAGGACTCGCTGTCAAAGACTGCTCCAGGTCTCTAGTAATGATCAGGAGCTTGCGGGACTGCCTCCCAAACATGGGACAACTGTGACAGCCTGCTATACAGTAAACTGTAATAAAGAGACTAACACACCACTCTGAAAAGGTCGTTACTCATATGTCGCTCCTCCTTAATGCATTTCACCAAACTTACTTGGTCGCAAAGAAAGGGCGGGCCGGGAAGAGGAGTCATTTCTGTGTCCCGGTTTCAGGATCGTGGTGATCACCCTGTGCCCTGCAAGTATGTTCTTTCAGCTTTCACAAACAAAATGCCCACAAGGCTATCATAGCCCATAGATGGCTCTCGGTGATTACATTTCCATCTAGTGGGCTATAAAGGTGCGCCGTGACACTAAAGCAAGATATGACCCATAAATGAGACTATAGGCATGGGAATGCTCCATTATCATCTCACAACCCAGTTTTTTAAAGCGCTTGACAAGACTCAGGCGGCGTACACACGACCGAGGTTCTCGCTAGAAACCAGCGAGAACCTCGCTGGGAGCTGCATTCCAGCGAGAACCTCGGCCGTGTGTACGCTCCTGGCTCGCCCCGCCCGTCGGGAATCCCGTCGAGCGAATAGAGAGCACGCTCTCTATTTGCTCGACGGCCCACCTGGATGAATGGCTGGTTGCCATTCCCGACGGGCGCGTCGCCGATTTCGACGGCCGGGCGAGAACCTCGACGGGCGGAACGATGTGTTCTGCCCGTCGAGGTTCTCGTACGTGTGTACGCCGCCTCAGGCATTGCATAGAGTTTATGTTCCCAAAAAAGAATGTAGTGTTACCCCTGGAGGGGCCACTGTAGTTTTAACAGGTTCTTTCCCAAAACAGTGTAGGGGCAGTCAGGCACAAAGCAACACTCTGGATCATTGAAAAGTCTAGGGATGTCTTTTTAAACTTTATTTGCTTGTAGAAGTGGTAACAGGAGGGACATTGAGGTAGACATGTGCACAACAAAAATTTTTGTTTATTTCTGTTTCGTTTTTGTTTGTTTATCGTGATTCGTAACGAGTCGTAATTTCGTAAGACGTTAGTTATCGTATTCGTACTCTTTAGTATTTTCGTAACACTTTTTTTTCCGTTTCCGTTTTTTTATGTTAGTTTATTTTTCGTTGATTCGAGATAAGTATTTTCGTTAAATATTGTATTCTGCCTCGTTCGTATTTTTACAATGAATTTATTCGTTCATTCGTTTTTACGTTGGTTTATTTTTCGTTGTTTTGATATTCGTATTTACATTATATTTTCCATCATGCCGCGTTTGTATTTTCGGAAGAAATAAATCTTCGTTGCTTTATGATCATTCGTATTTTCGTGTCTAATTTCATTTGATTGATACAAAGTTCTTTTGTAGATTTTATTGCATTCGTAATTCTGTTAAAATACATTTTACGTTTATTCGTCACACTACTCGTCGTAATTTTGTAAAACATCGTAATTTACTGCGATTGACTTGACAGATCCATAAAACCGGTGCAACCTACCCAAACACACCCTGGACTCTGGATGGAATGCACTGCAGTCTAACACAGATAAAGACGCAAGGTCAAGGAGCCACTAGGTAATAAGAAAGAAGCTCATTGGGGGAAGGAACAAACCTCTTCAGGGGAAGGGACAGCGCTGAGTGACTATTGGTCACAGTACTAATCAGGGCTTTTTTTCTGGGGGAACTCAGTTCCACCACCTTTGGCTCAGACCCTTTGGTGCCTGCTCATCACAATCACTTGTAAACACAGAAGTCTGGTTTTTGTTTTTACAAGTGCCAGCTCTGCACTCTGTGTGTAACCCCCCTGAACTCTGCACATTGTATGTAGTGCAATTCTGATATTTAATGCCCCTTTAAGACCCTTCTACTGTTTGTGAAATCTGAACGGGGTCGTGGTTGAGTTCCTGCACCTATTTTCTGAGAAAAAAAGCTCTGGTACTAATGAAAGTGAATTTACGTTATTTCATTTCCGTTTTCCGAAGATTCGTAATTTATTTTTCGTTAGTTTTGCTTTTTGTTTTTTATTCTTTGTTCTGCATTTCGGTTGTTTTCTTTTTGTTCTTCGAATATTAGTAAGTTTGCATTTTCGTTTATTTTTCGTAATTATGATATTTTTTTTTGTGTTCGGTATTTTCGTTATTTCTATGTTTTCGTTTTTTTTCTTTCGTTGTGTTGTTCTTTTACATTTAGTAGTTTCGTATCTTCGTAGTTTTCCATATTCGTTAATTTTGGAAATATCGTTATTCGCTATTATTTGCGCTAAACCGTTTGTTTATTCGTAGGTTAACGAATCAACGAAAATAACGAATGTAGCACTTACCCCCGAAGGAGCTGCTGGTAATTGATTGGGCCTGTACTCTGCTTTAACAACCCCCCAATGATTTGGTCTCGCTCCCCTTGACACAGCTGTGGTGCAGTGCTGATATGAAACTTTCACTGAACGGAACAATCCCACCATAACAATGTGTATATAGTGTACCTTTACCGTTATCTGGGCATCCGTTGTTCCACCTGTTAGAATAATGAACAAGCTTCACACCAATTGTGATCAACCAGGATGTAAGTTTACTGGAACTGGTATAAAGACAGTATTTATAATAACTGTATCAACATACAAACTTACTATAATAGTGCAATGAGTGTACACAAACTAATAACACTTAAAGGTCCCTTGAGCCTCTACTGCGGCGCGTCTCCAAGTGGGACTAGTGCTCAGAGTGACAATGCCTTGACACTGACTACCTTCCCACTTCCAGTACGGCCGCACCAAACATACTAATGCAAGGATATTAACACAGCACAATACAATTTCTCAAGAGCTTCCCCTGAGGTATAAGGCAGCCTTTTGTCTTACTGCATCCAAAGCACAAACCCTCCCTGTGAAGAAGTGTAGTCTCTGGTCTTCTTTCTTCAGCTAGCTATTATACTGCAGTGTTTGTAATCCGATGGTTTAACAAGTAATGAAGTAACATAACTGAAGAGTTAATACAGTTCCTGCTGTAAAACACACTTGTAGATGCCTTCGGTGTAGGTATACCTTAACTGTCAGTCAGCCCTCAATGAACCATAGGCTTTTAGGCCTGATTAAACTCAGTCTATTTGAATGAGACCTCCCTGTAGGACTACAGGTCCCAGCAACTTTGTGAAATGAGTCTAAGTGTGTTAAGGGTGTTAAAGAACTTCTGGGCGACAGCCCTCTCACCACACCAGGCCTGGAAAGTTGTGAACCTCCGCTCCAGTTGTGTCAATCCTGCTGCCAGTCAGCACTGTCACGCTGCCCCGCTCCTCAAGCAAACTGGACATCCACTTGGCTCTGTCAAGGGTCCTGGATCCTCAGACCCGATCACACTGCTTCGCCAGCACACTGTGGTAAGGCAGAGTCAATGGATGTTCTGCTCTGCACGATGTAGGCCCTCTTCTGAACACTCCTTCACAGATCCTTGCAGGCAGGCCATGCGTCCAGAAACAGGCAGAAAATGGCTCCACTCTGCCTTTTATATCCACCCAGCATGCAGTTCAGCCACCTAGTGTTCATGGGTAAGTGAGTCTTTTCACAAGATAAACATTTTTCTGCTCTGCATATGTAAGTTAAAACATATCTCGCTCACATTGGTATTTGGCTCCCTCTAGTGGTTTGCCATCTTTAGCATTATATGGCAAAAATACCAGTGCTACACGAATAATGACGGAAAACTTATTCGTAACGAAAAAAATTGCACATGTCTACATTGAGGTAGTATGGGATACTCCATAACAGTAGGTATTGTTAGCATTAGGGTTGCACCGATAACGATACTGGTATCGGTGCAGAAACTAAGCATTTACACAAGTATCGTTATTTGTGAAAATGCACCAATACCTAAAACTAATACCTTCTGGTTCAGTTGTCACCCAGATTAGAGGAGAAGGAGGATGTAGGATGACAACATGGTCCTCAAAGTTGTGGGGCCAACAGCACTGAGTGTTGGGAGTGCTATATTTTTTCATCACTTTGTCTCATCCAGAAGGTAATATTGGACAGCACACTGATAGATGATGGAGACCCCCCCCCCCCCCTCCCTGCTCCTCCTCATCTTGATTGATCTAAATACCAGCAATAGGTATCGGTAAATGGTATTGGTGAGTACTTTAAAAAAAAGTATTGGTACTCGTACTCATTGTTAAAAAAGTAATATTGGTGCATCCCTAGTTAGCATAGGACACTTCTTGCAGCACCGGCAACAGGTAGGATGGGACAGTCTGTAGGTTCACCACTGGGGACCATGAAGTAGGTTTGAGCACAAGTAACGGTAGTCTGTAACAGTCTACAGGTTCAGGGCTGGGGACCATGAAGTAGGTTTGAGCACAAGTAACGGTAGTCTGTAACAGTCTACAGGTTCAGGGCTGGGGACCATGAAGTAGGTTTGAGCACAAGTAACGGTAGTCTGTAACAGTCTACAGGTTCAGGGCTGGGGACCATGAAGTAGGTTTGAGCACAAGTAACGGTAGTCTGTAACAGTCTACAGGTTCAGGGCTGGGGACCATGAAGTAGGTTTGAGCACAAGTAACGGTAGTCTGTAACAGTCTACAGGTTCAGGGCTGGGGACCATGAAGTAGGTTTGAGCACAAGTAACGGTAGTCTGTAACAGTCTACAGGTTCAGGGCTGGGGACCATGAAGTAGGTTTGAGCACAGGTAAAGGTAGTCTGGAACAGTCTACAGGTTCATGACTGGGGACCATGAAGTAGGTTTAAGCACAAGTAAGGCCGGGTTCACACCTATGCATATTGAGTGTGGCTTAAACCACATCTAATACGCAGAACATTTCTAAATACATTGTTTTCAATGAGGCTGTTCACATATGTGCGATGCATTCACACTGCGCATTGCAGAAAAAACGTGTGCAGATTTTATGCCTTGCAGTGCGGCTCAGGTGCGAATTCAGTCCCATTATCTTCTATGGGTACGCAGCTGATTCGCAGATGTGCTCAGTTCCCTTCAGGAATTTCTGTCATTCAGCTCAATACACTTCTCCCCCACTCTCCTCTCACCTGGAACTTCTCCCAGGTCTCCAAATTCGCAGCTAAAATGTTGCTAATCTGCTGAACACTTCCCTTATCTATCTGCAGAGATAAAAGCTGAAATTTGCACTGCACAAGTGTGAATCTAGCCTGAAGGTAATCTGGAACAGTCTACAGGTTCACAGCTGGAGACCATGAAATAGGTTGGAGCACAAGTAAAGAGTCTCTACTCATAAGATCCTAGAACAAGAAAGCAGCCCCCTCCCACTCCTTTCAGCTCATAGATCCATTCCCTCATCAGGAAAAGGTCAATCTTCTCAAGGCTCCAGGCTATTTAACAGCATTCCAGCCACCTTCTGGGTAAACCTCCCCAGGGATTGGCTAGGACCTGCTCAATATTCAGGCTGGTCGTTTCAATTCTTGCTCCCTAAACTCCCTAAAAAAGAGGCAAGGGTAAGCAATCATACTCCCAAACTGTGAAGCCCTGAACAGAGCAGAGCCCCCTAGTTTTAGAAGGAGCCAACAACAAAATGTACCTAGCGTCTAACTGTACTGAATTCGTTAAATTTAATTTTGTTTATTAATTCTCTAACAAATTCCAAATTTCTGGAACAATTCCATTTCGGATCGTTCGAAAAATGATCGACCAATTTGGACTCTGTATGAAGAATAGCTGGTTGTTAAGCAGCAGGCCCGTGAAGTCGGCTGCTGTGTCCTTAACAACTGATGACTCATCAGCTGTCAGCAGGCTTCCCCACTGACAGCTGAAATGGAAACAAAACAATGCTGGCAATAAAAAATTCCAGAAAAATCCATACCAGGTCCTTCAGGTCTTGTTTGGATTCTAACGGGAACCCCATGCCATCATTTTTTTTTTAAATGGCATGTGGTCCCCCTCAAAGTCCATATTAAACCCTTATCCGAGTGTGCAGCCAAGCGGCCAAGAAAGGAGGGGGACAAATGAGCTCCCCCCTCAACAGGGGGTGTGTTTTGGGGCAGGGGGCCTAGTATGGATTGTTTTTTTTGTTTTAATTTTCTATTGCCGGCATTGTTTTGTTTACATTTCAGCTGTTAGTGGGGAAGCCTGCTGACAGCTGGCAAGTCATCGATTGTTAAGGATGCAGCAGTCGGCATTCCGGCCTGCTGCTTAACCACTTGCCGCCCGCCAATGACATATTGACGACGGCAAAGTGGTTACTAGTTCCTGACTTGATGTCATATGACGTCGCCAGGATATTTAGCCGCTGCGCGCCCCCGTGGGTGCGCATCGCGGCGATCGGGGATGCGGGGTGTCAGTCTGACACCCTGCATCCCCGATCTCGGTAACGAGTCTCCGGTGGAGCCTCGTTACCATGTAATCAGCCGTGTCCAATCACGGCTGATCACGATGTAAACAGGAAGAGCCGTTGGCGGCTTTTACTCACTCGTGTCTGATAGACGCGAGTACAGGAGAGCCGATCAGCTGCTCTCCTGACAGGGGGATTGTTTATCAGCGCAGCCCCCCCTCGGATCGCCACACTAGGCCACCAGGGAATGCCCACACTAAACCACCAGGGAATAAAAAATAAAATGGGCACTGATTGGCAACATGGATGCACCAGTGCCACCCTACAGTGTCCATCAGTGCCACCCACAGTGCCAATCCATGCCCAGTGCCCACCTATCAGTGCCCATCTGTGCCACCCATAAGAACCCATTAGTGCCACCCATATGTGCCACCTATGAGTGCCCAGTGCTGCCTATGAGTGCCCATCAGTGCCACCTCATCGGTGCCTATCAGTGCCACCTCATCGGTGCCCATCAGTACCACCTCATCGGTGCCCACCAGTGCCACCTCATCGGTGCCCACCAGTGCCACCTCATCGGTGCCCGTAATTGAACGAGAAAACGTACTTATTTAAACAAAAATAACAGAAAAAAAATTGTTTCAAAATTTTCAGTCTTTTTTTACTTTATGAGAACCGTTGACACTAATATAGTGTCTAAGGATAGGCCTGGAACATCTAAGGGCAATCAAAGGGTTAACTCAAAATTTTCGGTCTTTTTTTAGTTGTTGCGCAAAAAATAAAAAATCGCAGAGGTGATCAAATACCACCAAAAGAAAGCTCTATTTGTGAGAAAAAAGGACGCCAATTTTGTTTGGGTACAGTGTAGCATGACCGCGCAATTGTCATTCAAAGTGCAACAGTGCTAAAAAACTGAAAATTGGCTTGGGCAGGAAGGTGCGTAAGTGTCCTGTATGGAAGTGGTTAACAACTGGCTATTTTCACACAAAATTCAAATTGGTTGATAATTTTTCACTGATCAGCTTTGCGGTTTATAGCCAACAGCACTGATTGAGCAGACATTTTCTGTTTCAAACCTTTAAAAATTAAAAATGTAAAGAGTAAAAGCAATAGGAAGAGCAGAGCAGCAGACAATCCTTGCGTTTTCTGTACAAACAGGAAGAGATGGTACATGAGTAGGGGGAAAACAAGGTTAAGGAATCTCTGTGCAATTGAGTGATGTCTTCTCTAAACTCACAGGTGAGCATTTAGTCACCAACTTCACCAAGATTTGTGCTACAAATGGCGTGGTTTCTACACAATCACCCCCTGAGTCATATTGTGATAAACCCGTGATTTTGTGGTCAATACCGCCGGAAAGCTTGATCTCTGGGAGTAGGCCCCCTATGTAGAGAACCCCATCCCCAGAGATCATGGTCCAATAAGGATTACTCGTTACTGAGCATTATTTCAGGCCCGCAAGCAGAGGTGTATTTAGGTTTTGTGCTGCCCTAGGCCTGACTAAACTTGCGCACCCCCTAATTTAAATATGACCCACCCCTTCCTGTCAAAGCCACACCCCTTCATCTTTAAGACCCGCCCTGTCATATTCGTGGGAGACGGACAGAGGGACGCCGTGGGAGACGGACAGAGGGACGCCGTGGGAGACGGACAGAGGACAGATGCCACTCGCGGCCTTTTCCCAGGATCGCCGCAAGCTGCGGGCAGGATGTTTTAGGCGAGGCCGCAGCTTCGACCTAGTCCTCAGAGCACCGGTCCTATGAAACAAATTTTTCTTTTTGCCCATGTCTACCTTCCCAGCCAAGACCCCACTCACCAGGACGCTTTTTCTAGTCGCCATGGCGACCGGGATTTGTCGAGCCCTGGGTTACAGCGTGGCTACCTCTCTGGTGGTGCGGGTACAGCGTGGCTCCCTCTGTGGTGGTGCGGGTACAGCGTGACTCCCTCTCTGGTGGCACGGGTACAGCGTGGCTCCCTCTCTGGTGGCACGGGTACAGCGTGGCTCCCTCTCTGGTGGCACGGGTACAGCGTGGCTCCCTCTCTGGTTGCGCGGGGTACAGCGCAGTTCTCTGGTGGTGCAGGGTACAGCACGGCATGGGGTACAGCGCCGCTCTATGGTGGTGCGGGGTACAGTGTGGCTCCCTCTCTGGTTTCTCGAGCACAGTATTCTCTTTTGCGCCTCTTCTAACACCCCCTCCCTCCAGCAGAGTGCTTGCATGCTAGGGGCTGGGGCCAGAGACTTATTTTCCCATGATGCCCCCCCCAGAGTCTTGTGATTGGCCCCCTGCCATCCCCGGCAAAGTGCCGCCCTAGGCCTGGGCCTTGTCGGCCTAGGCCAGAATACATCCCTGCCCGCAAGAGGAACTTTCAGTTCCTGAATGTAGACATCGCTTTCTTGAATAAGAAAGAAAAATAAATAAATAGGGAATAATAAAAAGAGGGGGGGATACAATTTGGGCTAAGAGAACATGAAGCCAAGACTTCCCAGAATCAGGGAATCAATGGAAGAAAGAAGAAAAGGAAAAGAGAAGAAGAAAAGGAAAGGGGTTCCATCCAAGGATCCTACATTAGCCTATTCAAACGGCCCGATTCATGCATGCGGGACCTGTAGGTAAGCTAGCCAAGGGGACCATATTTTATAAAAAATGGATTGTTTATCACGTAGGACACTCACAATTTTTTCATTTAAAATGATCCATGTGAGTTTTCCTTTAACCATTGCAATATCTATGACAGGGCGTTTCCATGCTGTTGCTATGGCGATCTTGGCAGCTAGAAATATAAAGTAAATTAAGGTCTGTGTATGTCAAGGTTTATATAATAGGATAAAACCTGCATCCTTAATGATGTTAACCATTGTAACTGAAAAAATAAAGAGTGAACCCTCACCCAAAAGCGGCGGACCTTGTGGCACGGCAACCACACATGTACCGTAGAGCCTATCAGGCCACAGCCCCTGAAACAGGTAGCCGAGGTGCTCGGGGACATTTTGGACAGGCGTTCCGGCACTAAATACTATCTGGCGTAGACCTTTGTAACTTGCCTCAATCAAGGCCACATTAAGGAAGCTGTTATGGACTCCATTTGTGCCAGTCCTTCACCTCAGGGGCTATGGTAAGATTCCCCTCCCACGCTACCTTGTAAGATAACAGGGGAGTCAACAAATAGTTTATATAGCATGGAGACATCCCCTCACAGACCTGCATCCTGCATGCATCTGTTTTCTAACATAATTTGAACTACTAAGTCAGAGCTTTCCCTCTATAATGACTTGATAAAATGGTACATGTGTTGCAAATGGAAGCTCTCCGCTGGGGCAATCTCCAGATGGGGGCATATGCCCCTATGGTCAAAATTATCACCTATATGATACAATACCTTATTCATCCAACAGCCAAACCTATCAGATTCTATGCCTGATGGAAACAGGGGGTTGCCAAATAAAGGGGCTACAGGGACATGTGTCCCGCAAATGTAATGAGTGGGAGAGCGTAGGGCACAGTATAGCTTTCATTGTGCGGACATTTTCTAACAGGCTGGGCGTACAAATGTCGATTGGTAGATCAACTTCTGTACAACCAGCCTGCCCATCAATGGATTGAAATTCACTGCAAAAAAACAAAACAAACGAGGGTGCATACAGCCTTTATTTAGGATTAAAGGGGTTTTAAAGGTTCGTGTTTTTTCACCTTAATACATCCTATTCATTAAGGTGAAAAAACACCTCGCTGTCACGAGCCACCCAGCCCCCCCGTTTAACTTACCTGACCCCGTTCACCTGCTCTGCGTGTCCCTCGGCGCCCTCTTCTCCACAGAGTCTGATTGGATAGATTGAAAGCAGCGCAGCCATTGGCTGGACGCCGAGGGCATACCTGCAAGCTAACCCCCTCAGGAGAGAGCTTTCCAGAGGGGGGGTAGCTATTGCATTGAGGAGACATGAGAGACGCCGGGGAACCCCAAAGAACCAGGATCGGGGCCACTCTGTGCAAAACAAACTGCACAGTGGCTGTAAGTATGACATGTTTGTTATTTAAAAAAAATATATATACCTTTACAACCACTTTAAGTTTGGCTCTGATGAAGAAGGGGTTACCTTAGAAGCTCGTTAGCCATTAAAGGATCCCGGTGAGGTCCCCCTACCCTTTGCAGTGTGCCAGGTCTAGGACTACTGGGCTATAGGTGAGTGGGCAAGCAGGAGAGACAGGATGCCCACTAACACACCGCTCCTTTCTCTATCTGCTAGGTAGAGGCTGCCTGACTCACGACACTCCACACCAGGGAGAAAGCCTCACATTACTGTGTGGAGTTACAGACAGAAGAACAGGAAGTGAGCATTTCTCAGAAGAAATAAGGACATTTAAAACCAACATGGAAGGATGAGGTAAGTGAAGGAGGACTGCACTAAGGTAAAGGAAGCTATTTAGGGAAAAAAATGTTTCCTTTACAACCCCTTTAAATAAATGTTGTGTGATAATGCACAAGCGATGTGATGCCATCTTTACACCTGTACCAGGCTATCACACTTATGTGCAGGAGACATTCTGTCATTAATGGATCGAAATTTGTCTGATCCCGTCTGAACCAGGTGAATTTTGATCCATATATGGCCAGCATAAGTCTAGAGTGAGAGAGGTCAGGATTTTGAAACCTGATCCCATCATTGTCCTCATCTAATCTAATCCTTGGATGGGTGCCCATTGCTTCCTATTCAAAGTGCTGCACGGGGCCGACCATTTCCTTTGTCCCGTCCTGACACAGCGTGGATCACTGAGAGCTCAGCATGGCTTTCATGGCATCGCTGCTCCTCCTGACATTGGTCCATGTCTGGTCCTGCTCCTCCAGGAATACAGTAAGTCCTTTATTGCAATTTGAAACGTTTTTTTCTGACTTCAGTAACGTGAATTCTGTAAATTAGCGATTTGCCCCCCGTTCTTGGTATGGAATCTGAGAATGAGCAATCACACTTAATAAATAAATACACATTTTAAGTAATAATTTGCTCATTTTATTTTGAGCGTATTGAAGGGATGCCATCAGGGGCGTTATTACAAATCAGGGGAACCCATAGCGCAACGTTGATGGACCCCGAATATAACACAACCCATCTCATTGATCTTAACATAATGTACACTTAAAGTGACACTAAACAATGAATAATCCTTATTCTCTAAAAAAATATTCCAAACATTCACTGTAATATATTTTTCCTGAAATCATTCCTCACTATATTTTTCTGTCTCCTTCTTCCCATCACTTCCCTTTGTTTTAACCACTTGCCCTCTGGTAAGATTTTACCCCCAATTATGACCAGGTAATAGATATCATTTTTTTTTTTTTTGGTGGTATTTGATAACCGCTGGGTTTTTATTTTTTATTATATAAGCAAAAAATACCTAAAAATGTAAGAAAAAAAACATATCCATTAATTAAAAAAAAAAAATCTAATTTCTTCATGAATTTAGGCCAAAATGTATTCTGCTACATAAAAAAAATCCCAAAAAGAGTTATTTATTGGTTTGTGCGAAAGTTATAGCGTCTACAAACTATGGGATGTATACTGGAATTTTTATTTATGTATTTATTTTATGCTAGTAATGGAGGCGATCAGCAACTTATAGCAAGACTGTGATAGTATGGCGGGCAATCTGACATAAACTGACACTTTTTGGCACTTTATGAGAACCGTTGACACTAATATAGGGCCAGATTCTGGTAGAATCTGCGGCGGCGTAGCGTAAGCCATTTACACTACGCCGCCGCTACTTACTGGAGCAAGTGCCGTATTCTCCAAGCACTTGCTCCGTAGTTTGCGGCGGCGTAGTGTAAATGGGCCGGCGTATCCCCGCGTAATTCAAAGGGGGCGGCTTGTATTTAAATTAAGCGTGCCCCCGCGTCGATCAAACTGCGCATGCGCCGGCTGGGAAAAAAGCCCAGTGCGCATGCTCCAGATCACGTCGGAAAACGTAATTGAAACCGACAGGAAAACGACGTGATCGTCACTTACGCAATGCCCTATTCGCGAACGACTTAGTAAAACGACGTAACCGACGGAAAAAGACGACGCTGACCCGACGCCATACTTAACATGGCATACGACAGAATTTAGTAAACCTACCCCTCATGTAGCAGGGGTAGGTTTACGCTTACGGAAACTACGTAAACGATGATAAGGCGGCGTAAAAACGTTCGGGAATCGGCATATTAGGCTCATTTGCATAGGCAAATAAGAAATCAACGTAAAGGCCACCTAGCGGCCAGCGAAGTAATTGCATCTACGATCCGACGGTGTAAGTGTTTTACACCTGTCGGATCTTCGCTGTATCTATGCGTAAGTGATTCTATGAATCAGACGCATAGATACCCAGGGAAAAAAACAGAGATACGACGGTGTTTCCTGCGATACACCGTCGTATCTCTTTTGAGAATCTGGCCCATAGTGTCTAATGACACTGGCCTCGAAGGGGTTAAACATCTAAGGGCAATCAAAGGGTTAACTGTGTGCCTAACAGTGCTTGATGCATTTACTGTGAGCTGCTTTTACTAAGGGATGTGCTGGTTTTTTTCCCTGCTTTGTAGGAAAACAAAAACCGGCACATCTCCACTGTCAGGAAAGTGCTTTGTGTTGTTTACATTGTTACAGCTCTGTCCTGTCATCCTCTTCGCTGATCAGTGGGTCTCATCTGGCAATCATTGGCCGGGACACGCTGATCCGCTTATGCCGTGACTAATCACAGAACAGCCGGGCGGCGCGTGCACACACAAACGCCCTGCCCAGGAAGAGCTGGATCACTTACTAGGTGAGTGATCCAGTGCAGGAGAGCCGTTCAGCCGACTCCTATGTGAGATGGTCGGCAAGCGGTTGAACAAGCAGTGTATTTTAGTTGTGCTCTACTCTATGCACCCTACAAATCCTATAGACCAGGGTTGGCAACCTCAGCACTACAGCTGTGGTGAAACTACAAATCCCATCATGCCTCTGCCTCTAGGAGTCATACTTGTGATTGTCAGGGTTTTGAGGCAATGCCTAATGGGAATTGTAGTTTTACCAGATCTGGAAGGGGCGAGGTTGCCTAACCCTGATGTAGACCATAGTCCATCCTTAGGGGCGAGCAAGAGAGGGTGGCTACCTCACTACATACAGTGGGTCATGGAAAATGAACGTAGCCACCTCAGGCCTCGTACACACGATCAAATCTGTCTGCTGGAAACGGTCTGCTAGACCGTTTCAGCAGACAGATTCGATCGTGTGTACGGCCGAGCCGACGGATTTGGCCACCCGACAGATTTCAAAGCATGCTTTGAAATCTATCGGGTGGGAATCTGTCCGCCCGACATGTCTGCTGGTTAGTACACTTACCAGCAGACATGTCGTCCCGCACCGCCGCCGAATGGATTCGGCGCATGCGCGGAAGTGTTTTACTTCCTGGTGCGGTGACGTGGCGGCGTCAACGTCACCGCCACGTCACCGACACGTCAGCGCGCCATCTGCTGGCGGGGATTTCGGTTTGCTCGTGTGTACACGCGAGCAAACCAAAATCCTATCAGACAGATTTGTTCAAATCGGTCGGTCCGACCGATTTGAACAAATAGATTGCCTCGTGTGTACGAGGCCTCACACAGGAAGTCACATCACAGAAAAGACCATACGCTAGTAGAATTTTGTTCAAAATGTTTAGATTCCAAGAACGTTCATTTAATTTTCTAATCATTGGTGGGGTCAAATCGATGTTTGTTTTTGACTGAAGTGACAAAAAAATTGGCATGGCAATTTTTTCTCAAGTGAATACATTTCTAACACCGAATGTGGAAAGTCCATTTACTCCAAAATCGAAAGTTAAAAGTAAAGTTTGGAGTATGTAGTCAAGTCATCAAATGTACTGAGAATTTTTGTATGAACATTCATTCAAAAATCTACCAACTTTATTGAAATCACAATGAACATAGAAAATAGAAAAATCATAAACTGGTGATATTTATGGTGCATTGGTGTCCGTTTATGAAGCAGTGAACAGCGGTGATCCCAGGGATCACCACTGATCACAGCCCATAAACAGCTTATGAAACAGAGATAATCGGGGAGAGAAGTGTTTGAATTTGTTCTCCCGCCAATTATCTCTACACACAGTGAAGTCTCATAGACTGACACAGAAACAGCCAGTTTATGAAGCTGTGATCTGAGAGCTTCACTGGTGATCTGTGTCAGAATTCACATGCCCCGATTCACCATCTCAGAGGTGGTGAAGCAGGGAGTGAAGAGGGAATCCCGGGGGTTCTGAGGAGGAAGGAGGAAGATTTTTAACTTCCTTCTACCTCGTTCTGACCCCCCAACACTGTAACCATGTCCCCCTGTAATATTTATGTGTATACATATATATACATACATATATATAATGTGTACATGTTCATATATATAATGTGTGTGCATATACATGTATATATATAGTGTGTGTGTGTATACATATATATATTATGTAGGGGGACTCGTTATTTTAAATGCAATAACCACGGGGTCTGTCAGTGTACTGAGCAGTGATAATTTATCACTGCTCAATAAACTGACATCTCCGTATTTCTGTGAATTTCTGGTACTGTAATCTCGTGAAGTCTCACGAGATTCCAGTATCAGGGGCCGTTCTCCACTGTTTGAAGCGTTGGAAGATCACTTCACTCCTCCAAGGGTGAAGCGATCTTCTCCGCTTCATAAACCGGCACACAGAGGAGAAAAATCTCCTCCGTGAATGCCGGAGAACGAAGCAGTGAATAGATTTCACTGCTTCATAAAAGGACACCAAAGTCCTCTATTTAGATCTCAATTTCCTTTTTTGATGTTGTTCTGTTTAATAGTTTGCTGAGAGGGTCCAGACCACTTATGCCGCGTACACACGATCAGTTTTTGTGATGAAAAAAAAACGTTTTAAAAAACGTCATTTAAAATGACCGTTTGTGGGCAAAACGTTGTTTTATGTCTTCAAAAAAGCAACCAAAAAAAAATCGAACATGCTTGAATTTTTTGTGTCGTTTTTCAAAATGTAATTTTTTGTGTCATAAAAAGTGATGGTGTGTGGGCAAAACGACGTTGAAAACAACATTTTTAAACCCGTGCATGCTCAGAAGCAAGTTATGAGACGGAGCTTCAATGGAACAGAGTGCCGTCGAACGTGGTGTACGTCACCATGCTTTGCTAGAGCTTTTTGGAAAAACGATGGTGTGTATGCAACGTCGTTTTGGAAAATGAAGTTTGAAAAACTTTTTTTTTTTTTTTTCCATCACAAAAAGTGATCGTGTGTACGCGGCATCAGGCTTTAGCTTTGGATTGCAATGCATTACCATGGTGTGGTTATAACAAGCGTTATTGTGTGAACAATCCCTTAAAGTGTGTCTAATCCCCCCCACAACATCAGTGCCTCCCTTTACTTCAGATTTTCCTGTGACACCAGAGTCACCTTTCACATCAAAGTTCCCCCACCATCACATCAGAGCCCCTCCCCTTTACATCAAATGTCTCCCATCACATCAGAGCCCCTCCTTTTTACATCAAATGTCTCCCATCACATCAGAGCCCCTCCCCTTTACATCAAATGTCTCCCATCACATCAGAGCTCCCCGTTACATCAGAGCCCTCCTTTCACATCAGAGGTCCCCCATCACATCAGAGCTCCCCGTTACATCAGAGCCCTCCTTTCACATCAGAGGTCCCCCATCACATCAGAGCCCTCCTTTCACATCAGAGGTCCCCCATCACATCAGAGCTCCCCCGTTACATCAGAGTACACCTATACAATGAAGCCCCCTATCACATCAGAGCCCCTCCTCTTTACATTAGACGTCCCCTATCACATCAGAGCTCCCCTATTACTTTAGAGCCCTCCTTTCACAACAGAGGTCCCCCATCACATCAGAGCCCTCCTCTTTAGATCCATTATCCCCATCATATCAGAGCTAGACCAGTGCCCTACTTTCACATCAGAGGCCCCCTATACAAGAGAACCCCCATCACATCAGAGCTCCCCATTACATCAGAGCCCTCCTTTCACATCAGAGGTCAACCAACACATCAGAACTCCCCCCCCCATTACATCAGAGCCCTCCTTTCACATCAGAAGTCCCCATCACATCAGACCTCTCCATTACATCAGAGCCCACCTATACAAGGAAGCCCCCCCCCCCCCATCACATAAGAACCTCTCCTCTTTACATTCGACGTCCCCTATCACATCAGAGCTCCCCTGTTACATTAGAGCCCTACTTTCATAACAGAGGTCCCCCATCACATCAGTGCCCTCCTATTAACATCCAATGTCCCCCATCATATCAGCGCTAGACCAGAGCCCTACTTTCATATCAGAGCTCCCCCATTTCATCAGAGCCCTTCTTTCACACCAGAGGCCCCCATCACATCAGAGACTCTCCTCTTTACATTAGACATCTCCCATCACATCAGAGCTCCCCTGTTACATTAGAGCCCTACTTTCACATCAAAGGTTCCCCTATCACATCAGAGCCCCCATTACATCAAAATCCTCCCATGACATCAGAGCCCCCCTATGATACCAGAGACTCCCCCCCTATACATCAGAGTTCCATTTATACATGAGAGTCCACCATCACATCAAAGCCCCCTGTGAAATCAGAGTCCACCAATCAAATTTAAAGCCCCCTTATGACACCACAGACCCCCTCCTACACATCAGAGTTCTGCCTATACATGAGAGCCCACCATCACGTTAAAGCCTCCTGTTACATCACAGTCCTCCCATTACATCAGAGCCCCCTATGACACTAGAGCCCCCCCACACATTTCCCCTATACACGAGAGCCCACCATCACATCAAAGCCCCCTGTCACATCAGAGTCCTCCCATCACATTAGAGCCCCCCTATGAGTCTCCATCTACACATCAGAGTTCCACCTGTACATGAGTCCCCAATCACATCAGAGTCGCCCCATCACACAGTCCCTTCTCCAATTCATTTGACTCCAGCAGCACAGCATCTATTCCTGAATGCTTGGGGGATGCCCTGGATGCTGCCTGCCTTCAGAGTCAAGATTGACATGGTTCCGGTGTGCTGGCAGCCGTCCCCACAGCAAGGAATGATGCCATGCATCCTGGCTCTACAGCATCACTGGTTGTTATGGTACTGGCAGCCCTCCTGCCCTCACAAATCATGACACTAATCCATTTTCAAACTGAGTTCAATGCTTGTGGCACTCCGGTTAAACCCAGACAACACCCCAGGCTGCCTTAGTACCCTGGTTGAGAAACACTAACTTACAGTGGTTCTAAAAGCTCAAGTTTTGTTTTACCTTCATGCATTCTACAATGCCATGACAAAGTATGCATACCCCTTGAAACTTTCCTCATTTTATCATGTTACAACCAAAAAAGTAAATGTATTCTATTGGGATTTTATGTGACAGACTAGCACAAAGTGACACATAATTGTGAAGTGAAAGAAAAATAATAATGGTAAATGATAAATGGTAAATAATGTTTTTTAAAAGTTTTTACAAATAAATATCTGAAAAGTGTTTGTGTGCATTTGTATTCAGCCCCCTTTACTCTGATACCCCTAACTAAAATCTAGTTGAACCAATTGAGAAGTCATAGAGTCCACCTGTGTGTAATTTAATCTCAGTATAAATACAGCTGTTCTGTGAAGCCCTCAGAGGTTTATTAGAGAACCTTAGTAAACAAACAGAATCATAAAGGCCAAGGAACACACCAGACAGGTCAGGCATAAAGTTGTGGAGAAGTTTAAAGCAGGATTAGGTTATAAAAAAATATTCCAAGCTTTGAACATCTCACGGAGCACTGTTCAATCCAAGGGCGTTGCTAGGTGGCAAAAAGACCAGGGGCTTCAGCCCGAAGCCGACACCAGGGGGGTGGGGGGCCGCCACGGTGCGACTTACCTGGCACGTGTGTGTGTCAGTACACACATTGACGTGTGCGTGTGTGTCAGTACACACAGACATGTAAGTCATTGTGTGTATGTATGTCAGTTACACACTCCATGAGATCAGCATGTAAGGAAGCTCTTAGGCACACTAGCATGTCTTTCAGGGTTGTTTCTGACACATGAACTACATACACCACTGACCTGACCAACATACACTAACACTGACCTGACCTACATACACTAACACTGACACTGACCTGTCCTACATACACTGACACTGACCTGTCCTACATACACTGACACTGACCTGACCTACATACACTGACCTGACCTACATACACTGACCTGACCTGTACTACATACACTGACCTGACCTGTCCTGTGCTACATACACTGACCGGTCCTACATACACCCACCTGACCTGACCTGTCCTACATACACCCACCTGACCTGACCTGTCCTACATACACTGACCTGTCCTGTCCTGTCCTACATACACTGACCTGTCCTACATACACTGACCTGTCCTGTCCTACATACACTGACCTATCCTGTCCTACATACACTGACCTATCCTGTCCTACATACACTGACCTATCCTGTCCTACATACACTGACCTATCCTGTCCTACATACACTGACCTGTCCTGACCAACATACACTAACACTGACCTGACCAACTAACACTGACCTGACCTACATACATACACTGTGACTGACCTGGTAGGCATACACAATCACTGACCTACCTCAGCCGTGGTGTGCGGCACCTGCACGCCCAATGTGCCCTTCATAGTGCAGCCAGGGAGGCTTAGGAGCCGAGGAGGAGAGGAGAGCCGCCGAGCAGGGATGCGGCAGGCAGCCATGGTGTGCGGTGCTGGGGCGCCCAGTGTGCCGTCATACATAGTTAGCCTCTCAGCCATAGGAGGCTCAGGAGCCCTGCCATGGAGAGCTGCCGAACTAAGCAGGGAGTGGGGATGTCGCATGGCGTGCCGGGCGGCATTGTAATTCTCGCCTTCTAAGCTTGCGGCGCCTATGATGGACATCACAGGTCCTGCGGTCCCGGCATTGGATCAGTGGGATGTCAATCATAAGCGTTGGGCTCCAGAAGGCGGGACCAGCCTGCTATTCCACTCGGCAGGACTCGGCCACAATCGGCTTGGCGGCACTCGGCAGGACTCGGTCTCGGCGCGGGGGGACTCGGGATCAGAACGGTCCCGGTTCTCGCTGCTCGGGTCTAACAATGGCTAGCTAAATGCCGGGGACTCAGGGCTTCACGGGGACCCATTCGGGGCTCCAGCCCCCTAAGCCTGGGCCTAACGACGCCCCTGGTTTAAACCATCATCCAAAAATGGAAAGAGTATGGCACAACTGCAAACCTACCAAGACATGGCCATCCACCTAAACTGACAGGCCGGGCAAGGAGAGCATTAATCAGAGAGGCAGCCAAGAGGCCCATGGGAACTCTGGAGGAACTGCAAAAATCCACAGGTCAGGTGGTAGAATCTGCCCACAGAACAACTATTAGTCGTGCACTCCACAAATCTGACCTTTATGGAAAAGTGGCAAGAAGAAAGACATTGTTGAAAGAAAGCCATAAGAAGTCCAGTTTGCAGTTTGTGAGAAGCCATGTGGGGGGGACAGCAAACATGTGGAATAAGGTGCTCTGGTCACATGAGACCAAAATTGAACTTTTTGGCCTAAAAGCAAAACGCTTTTTGTGGCGGAAAACTAACACTGCACATAACCCTGAACACACATCCCCACCGTGAAACATGGTGGTGGCAGCATCATGTTGTGGGGATGCTTTTATTCAGCAGAGACAGGGAAGCTGGTCAGAGTTGATGGGGAGATGGATGGAGCCAAATACAGGCTAATCTTAGAAGAAAACCTGTTAGAGTCTGCAAAAGACTTGAGACGGTGGTGGAGGTTTACCTTCCAACAGGACATTGACACTAAACATACAGCCAGAGATAAAATGGAATGGTTTAGATTAAAGGTTCTCAACCTCAGTCTTCAAGTACTCCCAACAGGCCATGTTTGCAGGTTCTCCTTTATCTTGCACAGGTGCTTTTAATCAGAGTCAATGGCTTGGTATTTTGGACAGCTATTTTAACATAAAAATGCCCTGTTGGGGGTACTTGAGGAGTAGTAGCCCAGTCATCCAATCTGACAGAGTTAATAAGTTGCTCATTATATTTCTAAATATAAAAATAATAATATAATATAGAGGTTACATATTGGACACATACATACTGTACATGTACACATTTCAGCATGGATTGTCACCCATAGGTCATCTTGTACAACTGATTTCTGAAAGACGCAATTTGATCTTTATATTGTACAATCACATTGTTATGTCTATGGCCTGTGTGTCCTATTAGTCACATTCACGCACCAGTCTACATAGGATGGATCTAGGCTGGTTACAGTATTCACCTCCATGACCTCAACAAATGTCAGCCCACTTTCTTCAATGACAATGTATTAGAATCCTGCCGTTTTATTTGTTTCCTTATTCAAATACTGTCCAAGTTTTTGTTTGCTATTTTATCTATAGCAGGATATGAAGCTTAGTGTAAACAGGGAGTTAAATAAACTCCTCGGAAAAATAATAACTCTATTCCGGTGTTCATGTAGGGAGGGGTAAAGTGAAATTCAATCACGAGCCCAAATATGGACACATTTTCTAATAGAGCCCCAGAAGGGGTTCTGGTTACAATACTCACCTCTTTTCTTGGGCTCTCCTGCTGTAATTCCTTTTCACAACTAGATGTCCTCAGTCTTCTGGGTTGAATGATGCTGAGGACATGCTGTGAGTACAGGGCACTATATATTTGCCTCCTGATGGTGTCCTGTGCCCTGTACTCACATCCAATGATACAAAGAGCAGTGCCAACATCACCAGGTCAACACCACTGTTACACCATTGATACTTAAGAGAAATGGAAGGGACCCTAGGACCTATAGGACTTATAGCAACTATTGGACCGAGTATGTAAAAATTTGTTTTTTGGCTTTTTTCCACCAAAGAATTTCTGCTCTTTCCTTGGTTTATAAGTCTGGGATTAAAGTGCCACCCTGGAAGTGAATTGCCCCAAAACACTATACAGTGGAACCTCGGATTAGGAGCATAATCCGTTCCAGGAGAATGCTCGTAATCCAAAGTACTCGCATATCAAAGCAAGTTTCCCCATTGAAGTCAATGGAAACTAAAATAATTTGTTCCGCATTGACTTCAATGGCATGCAATTCCGCATGCAGCCAGAGGCGGGGAGCGCCGTAGAGCCCCCGAAACGGCCGTAAATGCCTGAGGACAGTTCTGCTGACCTCGGCAAACCTTGGAAAGACTCAGTTCCTGAGGTTTGCCGAGGTCAGCCAAGCTGTCCTTGGGCCTTTCCGTGCATTTCCGAACGGTGCAGATCAGCTGCGATCTGCTTCGTTCGGCTCCGCCCCCCCCACCTCAGGCCAAACACGGTACTGCACACCGATTTGGCTTGAATCCTGCTAATTTGGCGAGACAACACTCACAAACCGAGTTAGGATATTTTAAAATACAGTGCTCGTATTGCGAAACGCTCGGGTAACCGCGTTACTCGCAATCCAAGGTTCCACTGTAAATGCATTTCAAAAAAAGTTAATAGACATTATTACTCTCTCCCCTCTGTGCCCTATGCCCTGTACTAGGTTTACTAGTTGTATTTATCTGATATACAAACTGTAATAGAACCAGACAAAGCCAAGCCAAGAGAAGGAACTTGGCCCTGGTTTAGCCTAATTTATTCCCCTGGCTATTCTACAACACATTTATAGGTTCTTTCTATTCTATTCTCTTTATAGATGACATAATTATATTATTATATTATTTCAATCAACTTTATTTCTCAATTACATGTCGTCAAATAGCTGCCATGAAGCTATGATTGTGACACTTCATGTTACATATTCTTATCCTACAATCTGCTAGGTTATCTATTTTCATTTACATTTATAAGAGTTACTTTCCTGAATGATTACGCCTTTTTCTACTATACTATTGTACATGCTCTGTTAATGGAATATCCATTTCTAATATATTATTGTATATGCTCTGTTAATGGAATTTTGTTGATAATTAACAAAAAATTCAATAAAATATTTGAAACACAAAATAAGCTATTACAGAGCCACTGGCGTAGCGGGGGGGGAGGGGGGCAGGGGGGGCCGTCGAAAAATTGGGGGGGGGGGGCGAATCCATCTCCTACACTGACACCATACTAGTCCCGGCTAGTGGGGAAGACAGGTGTGGCTGATGCCGAAGGTTGCCGAGTGCGGCCGACTCCGAGTTTAGACTCTGGCTGCCCCTGTGATTGGGCGAATGGGGTCATGTGCCTGTGTGGCTTTCCTGTTCCTCCTAGAGCGGGCGTCACTAAATGGCGGCCCGCGGTCCGGTTTCGGGCCCAGTGGCCATTCTGACCGGACCGCAGCCTCGCCTGTGTGTCTGTCGCCTGCGTGCCGATGCCGCTATATACACAGCATGGCAGGCGCGGCAGGTCTGTGCCTTCTCTGTACTCACCCTCCCCACACTGCCTGTCTGCCTTGTTCACAAGCATGAAGCACGATCGTGCTGGACAATGGGCGGGACTTTTTAAGTTAAAAAGTGGGTGATTGGTTGCTAGGCAGCGGGCCGGTCCCAGCAATAAATCACTCACTTTTAATGGAAAAGGTCCCGCCCATTGTCCAGAGCGGCCACACTTCATGTCCTGTGTGAATAAGGTAGGTTTTCTGTGGGGAGGGGGAGTGCAGTGCAGGACAGAACAGGACAATGCAGTGCAGGGCAGGGGTTTGATATTGATAGAGGACTGTGATGGGGGGAGTCAGTCTGCGATGGGGGGGTTCAGTCTGTGATTGGGGGGGTCTGTGATTGGGGGGGGGATCAGTCTGTGATGGGGGTCCATCTGTGATTGGGGGGGATCAGTCTGTGATGGGGGTCTGTTAAATAGGGGGTCTGTGATTGTGGGGGGTCCATCTGTGATTGGGGGATCCATCTGTGAATGGGGGGGGGATCAGTCTGTGATGGGTCTGTTATTTAGGGGGTCAGTCTGTGATGGGGGATCTGTGATTTTAGGGGGGTTCAGTCTATGATGGGGGATCTGTAATTGTGGGGGGGTTCAGTCTATGATGGGGGATCTGTGGTTGTGGGGGGGTTTCAGTCTGTTAATCCCTTACAGTAAGGGAAATGATCATTTATCCCCCTACATGCTGAAAGCCCTGATACATTACAGATCCATCGGACCGTTTTCAGCGGACAAATTCGATCGTGTGTACGAGGCCTGAGTGTACACCAGTGCCACCTCTCTGTGCCCACCAGTGCCGCCTATCAGTGCCCACCAGTGCCGTCTTATGAGTGCCCATCAAATACCACCAAAAGAAAGCTCTATTTGTGGGGAAAAAATTATAAAAATATAATTTTGGGTACAGGGTTGTATGACCGCGCAATTGTCATTCAAAGTGCGTCAGCGCTGAAAGCTGAAAATTATTCTGGGCAGGAGGGGGGTTTAAGTGCCCAGTATGGAAGTGGTTAACCACTAGAGAGCCGCACTATAGACAAAAGACGTCCATAGCGCAGCTCTCAAGTGCCAGGTGGACGTCTTTTTATGTGCATTACACGCGCGCGGCACTGGGGGGCGCGCAGCGGGTAAACACTGTGCCGCCGCATCGATGAGGATCCGATGCATGTACCTGGAGGCCTCGATGTCCGCCTGGTGCACGCGATCGGCGGTGACACAGCAGGGAAGTGGAGCTCTGTGTGTAAACACAGAGGTCCACGTCCTGTTAGAGGAGAGGAGACCGATCTGTGTCCCTTGTACATAGGGACACGGCATCGGTCACCTCCTCCAGTCACCCCCCTCCCCCCACACGGGTAGAACACTCACAAGGAATACATTTAACCCCTTCCTCACCCCCTAGTGTTAACCCCTTCCCTGCCAGTCACATTTATACAGTAATTAGTGCATTTTTATAGCACTGATCGCTGTATAAATGTGAATGGTCCCAAATTTGTGTCAAAAGTGTCCAATATGTCCGCCGCAGTATCGCAGGCCTGACAAAAAAATAAAAAATTGCAGATCGCCGCCATTACTAGTAAAAAATAAAAAAATAAATCATAAATCTATCCCCTATTTTGTAGGCGCTATAAGTTTTGCGCAAACCAATCAATATACGCTTATTGTGATTTTTTTAACAAAAATATGTAGAAGAATACGTATCGGCCTAAACTGAGGAAAAAAATATGTTTTGTTTTTTTTAAAAATGGGGATATTATTATAACAAAAAATTAAAAATATTGTCTTTTTTTTTTTTATTTCTGTCTAATTTTTTGTTTATAGCACAAATAATTTAAATCGCAGAGGTGATCAAATACCACCAAAAGAAAGCTCTATTTGTGGGGAAAAAAATGATAAAAATATAATTTGGGTACAGTGTTGTATGACCGCGCAATTGTCATTCAAAATGCGTCAGCGCTGAAAGCTGAAAATTGGTCTGGGCACGAAGGGGGTTTAAGTGCCCAGTAATGAAGTGGTTAAGGGACCCTTTGCTTATCTAGTCTCCATTTCCACTTCAATTCCACTAGGTGATTGAACTCCCAACTAGACACACTACCTAATTTTAGAACCTATGCAAATAAAACTCCATGATTTATTTGTGCCAATCCCATTTCTGCCTCATCATACATCTCTTGTTTATTCGATCTGTTTGTGTTGTGTAGGCAGAGATCCAAAGAACAGACACTGAATACAGATACAAAAGATCCGGTAAGTAAATGCAGAACGTTTAAAAATCACATTGTTTATAAAATAATCAACCTATAAATAAATTATTTCTCATGATGCTTTTCATGATTGGCAGCTGTGGTTAGAGAGACCCACCCAGGAGGTGCTCTGTAATAAAAAGAATTACTTAGCATAGAATAGAACAATGCAGATCATTTCAGGGAAACATTTACAAAGATATTTACAATATATAACTGTATTGGCTGTAAATACTATTACAATTCAGCAGCAATCCACATTAAAGGAGTTGTATGGAAAAAAAATGTTGCCTAAAATTAATATCTGTAAGGTAGACAGACAGAACAGTGTAATGATTCTTTTAAGAAACTAGTAAATACCTATTACATTTCTTCATCTATATCACCTCCGGCATTCTAGTTTCTGTTCTCTCATTTACTTCCTGGTTTGCGGCGCTCGTTCATGTAAGAACTACAGTTCCCAGTATGCATTGCGGCACGCCCAGTAATTCACACCTCCATGAAGTCTCTAACACGTAGAGCATCCTGCCGCACAGATGTAGTTCCCAGGAGGGGGCGAGCATGTCACTGACCACCGCAGTAAAGCCTCCCTTCACGGTGGTGAGTAACAATCAGACAAGCAGGAAGTGAACAGAACAGAGAAGAAATAGAGCAACTTCTGAGCAATGAGGAAGTGAAAAGAGTAAGTGTATATAAAGTGTCGCGCTAAAGCTGCATATATTGACATAAAATGCAACACAAAATAAGCAATACAAAAGTGAATAATTATATACAAATTAGTGCACCAAGTGTAAAGTCCACACAGTGAGTGAGAAATACAAGTCCAATGAAGTGCTGGATAAAAATCCAATTCAGGAATATTATTGTGGTAATCTCAAATCAGGAATCGTGAAAAACTCCAAAGTGAAGAACCCTCCACCGATAGGGATGTAAGCTTACCGGAAATATCAGACTCAGGTAAACATATGTTTCGTGAGTCAGAAAGGCTTAAAGTTGAAAACAAATGTCGTTGGAATTTCTCCAGGAGCACAGAAAGTAGCCACTAATATCCAGACCGTCACATATACCAATAACTTGAAGGCATACAGCTGGTTCTCAATAATGCTCGTGGACACAAATGCAGAAAAGAAGAAGGAAAGAGCAACATAGTGTAATACTGTAAACAAACTTAAAATTTTAATGGGCAGATGCACTTACATATGAAGCAGTACACAGCGCATATAATTACAGATGGCGGCAGTAGAGTCGTCCCGACGCGTTTCGTGATAATGCACGTTGTCAAGGGGTGACTCTCCACTGCAGCACACTCATATAAATAGGTAAACATACCTGTGATAGGAGCCAAGCCCACCCAGATTGAAAAAATGGACCCAGCTTACTACACTGTAATCACTTCCTGGTTGGGACAAAATGGAGTCAAGGCGTGCGTTCCACGCCTCGATCTCACTGCGGAACGTTGCGTTCCAGAGGATGTAATTTCCGATGCGCCGCGTATATCGATATGCGGTCGGATAATGCATCGCCTGTTGCGATCGTAAATCAAAACATGCGTTCCAGATATCATTAACCTGGATCTCACAACGGAACGCTGCGTTCCAGAAGATGTAATTTCCGATGCGCCGCGTATATCGATATGCGGTCGGATAATGCGTCGCACGTTGCGATCGTAAATCAAAACATGCGTTCCAGATATCATTAACCTGGATCTCACAACGGAACGCTGCGTTCCAGAGGATGTAATTTCCGATGCGCCGCGTATATCGATATGCGGTCGGATAATGCGTCGCCTGTTGCGATCGTAAATCAAAACATGCGTTCCAGATATCATTAACCTGGATCTCACAATGGAACGCTGCGTTCCAGAAGATGTAATTTCCGATGCGCCACATATAACAATATGCGGTCGATTAATACGTCACACGTTGCGATCGTATATCGAAAACGTGCGTTCCAGATAACATTGCCTAATGACACAGTGAGAGATGTGCAATATGTTGGCCGCACAACTCGTACATTTTCAGTCCGAGTTGGCGAACATATCTCTCTCATTATTAATGGTGACACGAATCACACAGTTCCGAGACATTTTAGACAACATCACAATAGAGATCCTAGAGGTACTCAATTTGTCATCATTGATAGATACATACCACCTTGGAGAGGTGGACCCAGAACTAGAGGGGTCTCGCGCCTTGAAACATTCTGGATCTATGAGCTCCAAACGCATCGTCCATCTGGTTTGAACGTAGAGTGTATACGTAGAGTGAATGCGTTCATTGACATGTCCTAAACCCATGACCTTCAGTCAAAACATATACGTAAGCCATGATTGTTTCCTTTTGATTGGACAATTATGTATTGTAGGGATCCTGTGATATATATTGTTATATATATTTCTTTATTTTTAATTTTTATTGTTTTAATTTTTTATGCCTTGTATGATACATTTCAATGTTTCTTTATACTGCATTATATTATGTATTATATTCATGCACTTTTTGTGTTGGGGGTCCAGCCCACCTCAATGCTTTTATCCCTTGTAAGGGATAAGCATTTTTTTACACACATATTATATACATAATCAGACTTTTTTTCTTTTTATACAGCGCATAGCTTGTATTAAATTCTATGCACAATTTTGTGTTTATATATACGGTGTAATCATTATTAATAATCGATTTTTCTGGTTCTGGGATGTTTTTCAATATCCACTTCCTGTAAGTTTTTCGACGCTTTATATATTAATTATTAATTTTTATTGATTGATTAGTATTGTGTAATGCGTGTCATTAGTTAATGTTATCTGGAACGCACGTTTTCGATATACGATACGTGTGACGTATTATTCGACCGCATATTGTTATACGCGGCGCATCGGAAATTACATCTTCTGGAACGCAGCGTTCCGTTGTGAGATCGAGATTAATGATATCTGGAACGCATGTTTTGATTTACGATCGCAACGTGCGACGCATTATCCGACCGCATATCGATATACGCGGCGCATCGGAAATTACATCTTCTGGAACGCAGCGTTCCGTTGTGAGATCCAGGTTAATGATATCTGGAACGCATGTTTTGATTTACGATCGCAACGTGCGACGCATTATCCGACCGCATATCGATATACGCGGCGCATCGGAAATTACATCCTCTGGAACGCAACGTTCCGCAGTGAGATCGAGGCGTGGAACGCACGCCTTGACTCCATTTTGTCCCAACCAGGAAGTGATTACAGTGTAGTAAGCTGGGTCCATTTTTTCAATCTGGGTGGGCTTGGCTCCTATCACAGGTATGTTTACCTATTTATATGAGTGTGCTGCAGTGGAGAGTCACCCCTTGACAACGTGCATTATCACGAAACGCGTCGGGGCGACTCTACTGCCGCCATCTGTAATTATATGCGCTGTGTACTGCTTCATATGTAAGTGCATCTGCCCATTAAAATTTTAAGTTTGTTTACAGTATTACACTATGTTGCTCTTTCCTTCTTCTTTTCTGCATTTGTGACCACGAGCATTATTGAGAACCAGCTGTATGCCTTCAAGTTATTGGTATATGTGACGGTCTGGATATTAGTGGCTACTTTCTGTGCTCCTGGAGAAATTCCAACGACATTTGTTTTCAACTTTAAGCCTTTCTGACTCACGAAACATATGTTTACCTGAGTCTGATATTTCCGGTAAGCTTACATCCCTATCGGTGGAGGGTTCTTCACTTTGGAGTTTTTCACGATTCCTGATTTGAGATTACCACAATAATATTCCTGAATTGGATTTTTATCCAGCACTTCATTGGACTTGTATTTCTCACTCACTGTGTGGACTTTACACTTGGTGCACTAATTTGTATATAATTATTCACTTTTGTATTGCTTATTTTGTGTTGCATTTTATGTCAATATATGCAGCTTCTATGTTTGTTTAGCGCGACACTTTATATACACTTACTCTTTTCACTTCCTCATTGCTCAGAAGTTGCTCTATTTCTTCTCTGTTCTGTTCACTTCCTGCTTGTCTGATTGTTACTCACCACCGTGAAGGGAGGCTTTACTGCGGTGGTCAGTGACATGCTCGCCCCCTCCTGGGAACTACATTTTTGCTTTATTTCACAGCCGTGTCAGCTGCTTTAAAATACTTTTTGACTAGCAGCGCGGTGTTATGCACCATACCTTCCTAGGAAGTGAAAAGAGGAATGTCTGCAGGTAAAGGATACTTATTGTGAAAAAAAATGTGTATAGAATAGAATAGAAACGAATAGAAGAAAACCATAAACTAGAACAGTGTTTTTCAACCAGTGTGCCGTGAAGAGTCCCCAGGTGTGCCGCGGCAAAATGACCCCCAATATAGGCAGCTATCTGATGGCCACTTGGTTAATATTTGTTATTACAGTGGTGCCGGTTCACTGTGTAAAGCTCACTTCCCGCTGCCACACGCACTCAGGAAGCTGTCCGGGCCTTTCCGACCGCGTCTTGCCAACCGATTACGCCATCGGTTGCTATGGGAGGGTCGGGCGCACGCCGCACGCACTGATATCTGTGACGTGTGAGCCTCGGGAATAGATGCTGGCTGGCGCACGTTTCCCTGAGGGGCGGAGAAGAAGAACACCACGAGTAGGAAACAAAACAGCGAGGAGACACAGGTACAGTACTTGTACCTGTCATTTCAATGTATGATTAGTTTTTATTGCAGGCATGGTGTTTCTAAAAAAATAAAAGATAAACTATATAACACTTGTTGGCACTTTCATTGCCTCACTTTTCATTGCAAGCATGGTGAATTTTTTAAATGTAATATAATTAGGGATGAGCTTCGAGTTCGAGTCGATCTCATGTTCGACTCGAACATTGCCTGTTCGCCGAACAGCGAACTATTTGGGGTGTTCGCGGCAAGTTTGTGTGAACTTTAGAACCCTGTTAAAGTCTATGGGACTCGAACGTTTGAAATCTAAAGTGCTAATTTTAAAGGCTAATATGCAAGTTATTGTAATAAAAAGTGTTTGGGGACCCGGGTCCTGCCCCAGGGGACATGTATCAATGCAATTTTTTTTTTTTTTTTAAACTGCAGTTTTTTTGGCAGCAGTGATTTTAATTATTTCTTTAAGTAAAATTATAAAAGTGAAATATTCCTTTAAATTTCGTACCTGGGGGGGTGTATAGTATGCCTGAAAAGTAGCGCTTGTTTCCCATGCTTAGAGCTGTCCCTGCACAAAGTGTCATTTCTGATGGAAAAAAAGTAATTTAAAATCACTCGCGGCTATAATGAATTGTCGGCTCCCGGCAATACAGAGAAAAGTCATTCATAAAAAAAAATGTGTGGGGTCCACGGCATTTTTTTTAAAATTTGGGGTGGAGTTCCCCTTGAAATCCATACCAGACCTGAAGGGTCTGGAATGGATATTTGGGGGGAACCCCACATCATTTTTTTGATGCAGGGTTCCCCTTAATATCCATACCAGACCCAAAGGGCCTGGTAATTGAATTTGGGGGAACCCCCAAGCAATCTTTTTTTATGAATTACTTTTCTCTGTATTGCTTGTATCCGACAATTCATTATAGTCACGAGTGATTTTAAATGACTTTTTTCCTTCAGAAATTACATTTTGTGATTCCGAGGGACTGTCCCTGATTCCGAGGGACTGTCCCTGATTCCGAGGGACTGTCCCTGATTCCGAGGGACTGTCCCTGATGTGGAAGGACTGTCCCTGATGTGGAGGGACTGTCCCTGATTTCGAGGGACTGTCCCTGATTTCGAGGGACTGTCCCTGATTTCGAGGGACTGTCCCTGATGTGGAAGGACTGTCCCTGATGTGGAAGGAGTGTCCCTAATTCTGAGGGACTGTCCCTGATTCCGAGGGACTGTCCCTGATTCCGAGGGACTGTCCCTGATGTGGAAGGACTGTCCCTGATGTGGAGGGACTGTCCCTGATTTCGAGGGACTGTCCCTGATTTTGAGGGACTGTCCCTGATTTCGAGGGACTGTCCCTGATTTCGAGGGACTGTCCCTGATGTGGAAGGACTGTCCCTGATGTGGAAGGAGTGTCCCTAATTCTGAGGGACTGTCCCTGATTCCGAGGGACTGTCCCTGATCTGAAAGGACTGTCCCTGATTTGGAGAAATGTCCCTCTGTCCCTCATTCCTCCTAATTTTGGTCTGATCTATATAATTGTACATAAAATGCACTTTTTATCTTTCAAAAAGTTTCCAGTGCTAAACCTTTCATCTGATTTCTAATTTGCTGCAATTTGTAAATTCCAAAAGCCAATACAAAGGAATAGTCGGGGTAAAACAAAAGCACTTGTGGGGTTAACCAATCTTGTTTGTTTTTCAGCACAATTCTTGCCCCTTTCTGCGATTCGGCACTGCGTCGCTTTAACCACTTAAGGACCGCCTACTGCACATTTACGTCGGCAGAATGGCACGGCTGGGCACATCAACGTATATATACGTTGATTTTAGTACCCAGCCGTGAGTCACGGGCGCGCGCCCGCGACCCGGTCCGAAGCTCCAGGACCGGGACCGCGGGATTCGCGGACCCGATCGTCGCTGGAGTGCGGCGATTCGTCCCTGGAGGGGAAGAACGGGGAGAGCCGTGTGTACACACGGCTTCCCCGTGCTTCTCTGTGGCCGTAGCATCGATCGCGTCATCCCTGTAATAGGGGGACGCGATCGATGACGTCACACCTACAGCCACACCCCCCTACAGTTGTAAACACACACATTAGGTCACACATCCCCTACAGCGCCACCTGTGGTTAACTCCCAAACTGCAACTGTCATTTCCACAGTAAACAATGCAATTTAAATGCATTTTTTGCTGTGAAAATGACAATTGTCCCAAAAATGTGTCAAAATTGTCCGAAGTGTCCGCCATATTGTCGCAGTCACGAAAAAAATCGCTGATCGCCGCTATTAGTAGTAAAAAAAAAAAAAATTAATAAAAATGCAATAAAACGATTCCTTATTTTTGTAAGCGCTATAAATTTTGCGAAAACCAACCGATAAACGCTTATTGCGATTTGTTTTTACCAAAAATATGTAGAAGAATACGTATCGGCCTAAACTGAGGAAAAAAAATGTTTTTTTATATATTTTTGGGGGATATTTATTATAGCAAAAAGTAAAAAAATATTGCATTTTTTTTTAAATTGTCGCTCTATTTTTGTTTATAGCGCAAAAAATAAAAACCGCAGAGATGATCAAATACCACCAAAAGAAAGCTCTATTTGTGGGGAAAAAAGGACGCCAATTTTGTTTGGGAGCCATGTCGCACGACCGCGCAATTGTCAGTTAAAACGACGCAGTGCCGAATCGCAAAAAGGGGCAAGGTCCTTTACCTACATTTTGGTCCGGGTCTTAAGTGGTTAACAGACAATTGCGCGGTCGTGCGACGTGACACTCAAACAAAATTGGCGTCCTTTTTTCCCCACAAATATAGATACTTTTTGTTGGTATTTTATGCGCTATAAACAAAAATAGAGCGACAATTCTGAAAAAAATGCAATATTTTTTACTTTTTGTTATAATAAATATCCCCCAAAAATTATTTAAAACCTTCTTTTTCCCTCAGTTTAGGCCGATACGTATTCTTCTACATATTTTTGGTAAATAAAAAATTGCAATAAGCGTTTATCGATTGGTTTGCGCAAAATTTATAGCGTCTACAAAATAGGGGATAGATTTATGACATTTTATTAATATTTTTTTTTTACTACTAATGGCGGCAATCAGCGCTTTTTATGCAATGTTATAGCAGACACTTCGGACATTTTTTACACCATTTTGGGACCACTGTCATTTTAAGAGCAATCAGTGCTATAAAAATGCACTGATAACTGTAAAAATGTCACTGGCAGAGAAGGTGTTTTTGATGCATTTAGAGGCCCCCTGGCGTGTTTTTGATGCATTTAGAGGCACCCTCCATCCGACGTGATCGCACAGTGGGGGGCGCACAAAGACACAGGACGGTCCTGTGTCTGTGCTCCTCCGCCGCGCCGGCCGGTAATTGAGGCCACGGCTTTGCAGCCTTCTGCAGGAAGCGGCTTCGTTTACCAGGCACCAGGTCGCTAATTCTAGTCACAATTGCGACCTGGCGCCGGATTTTGTCGAGCCCTGTAAAAAAGCATCAAAATAAATCAACTAGAGTGCATCAAAAATATGCCAGAGAGCATCTAAACTAGGGTTGTCCCGATACCACTTTTTTTTCAAATAACAGTTTTTTTAGACACGAGGTAACCCCCGTGCCACAAAAGGAACAATACAGTAACGTCAGTGCATAGCATATAACAGCACAACACAAGGCAGATAACAGGGGGAGTTCCACGACTCCACTTAGAGGCAGTCAACCAAAAAAAAAACACAGTCTGCCAGAAGACAAAAGTAAGCACATGTAAAACAAGCCTCTAAGCAGCAGAGGCAGAAGATGTAACAAGACAGAAAACAAAAGATTGAAAGGTGGGTCAGAGAAAAGAGAAGAAAAAAAAAAAAAAAGGTAGACAGGAAGAAAAGAGGAGGGGGGGGTAAGGGGGAAGCTCCACTCACGACTCAAGGCGGGTCCTCCCGACGATGCCACTCCGCCCAGACTGCATCATGTGTGTCCAAGCTATCCCGCAGCCTGGCCGTCATCTTCTCCATTACCGATACCACTTTTTGAGGACCGAGTACAAATACCGATACTTTTTTTAAAAAAATGTTTCAGTCCACTCTGGTCCGTGGCCCTGTCACATTTATTTAGAGGCACCTGGGCCACTCTGGTCAGTGTCCCTGGTGCCTTTAGAGTCAGTTGGCCTTTATGGTTCCCGTCATCCCTTTTCAGGTCAGGGAAGCCCCTTTATTCAAGGTTATACACCTTTAGGCCTTTTCCAACTCTGCTGGTTGGTGGCCCTTGGCATTTAATGGCGCTACTCTTGCCAGTGCCCCACTCTCCTGGTGTGGCCCTGACAGCATGTCTTTGAGTGTGGGAGGAAACCGAAGTACTCGGAGGAAACCCACGCAGGCACAGAGGAGAACATGCAAACTCCAGACAGAGATCTGCCAGCAAAGGAGCTGGGGACCTGTCTGACGAGTTTTTTTTTTTGTTTTGAAAAGCCTATGGCGTGTGAAACACTCAAAAAACTCCACCCGGTGCAGAAAAAATGTGCACACACATAAAGAGTGTTCACAAAAACGTGCAGACGGGTGCAACGTCAAGTGGTCCTCCTGTGCAGAAGGGACCCAAACCCTGATCCCCCGGGGCGTTAGGCTCCAGACGGGGACTGAATTACTGTGGTCCGAGCAACCGAAGCCGACACGGACCCAACTTCCTTGGAGGGACTGCCGAAACAGAACCCTCCAAGTACTAGGTGGGACTCCCCCGAAGGGAGACCCCATGAGAGCGGGGGAAATAAGCCAGAAGGCCATGTCCACCCACTCCCAAGACGTTCAGGGCTGGCCCGAGGACCGGCACCCTACTAATCACACTGTGTACAAAACGTGCACAAACAAAAAAAAAGACAAAAAAACGTGACAAACATAGGCAATAAATTAAATAAAGTGGGGGAAAGGGATAGTGGAGAGGAGAGTGAAAGAAGTGGTCATTGTGTTCAACAATGACCAGGCCCTCCGGCCAGGAATAAAAAATTCCTCCGGTCCTGGCCAAAAGGCCCGGCCCAGGAGGCAGGTGCTAAAAAAGCATGTAGCTGGTGCAGTGACCGTGGTGTCGTTAAATCAAAGTGACCCTCACTCACAGTGATTCTCAGACACCCCTGGACTGCCACTCCAGGGGCACATGCACCATAGGCTTTTCTGTTCCAAATCTAACCCCCCGACCGGCCAGTGCAGCCCTCCACCCCTGCCAGAAAGAGAGCCCTCCCAGGTGTCGTTAAATCAAAGTGACCCTCACTCACAGTGATTCTCAGACACCCCTGGACTGCCACTCCAGGGGCACATGCACCATAGGCTTTTCCGTTCCAAATCTAACCCGCCGACCGGCTAGTGCAGCCCTCCACCCCTGCCAGAAAGAGAGCCCTCCCAGGTGTCGTTAAATCAAAGTGACCCTCACTCACAGTGATTCTCAGACACCCCTGGACTGCCACTCCAGGGGCACATGCACCATAGGCTTTTCCGTTCCAAATCTAACCCCCCGACCGGCCAGTGCAGCCCTCCGCCCCTGCCAGAAAGAGAGCCCTCCCAGGTGTCGTTAAATCAAAGTGACCCTCACTCACAGTGATTCTCAGACACCCCTGGACTGCCACTCCAGGGGCACATGCACCATAGGCTTTTCCGTTCCAAATCTAACCCGCCGACCGGCTAGTGCAGCCCTCCACCCCTGCCAGAAAGAGAGCCCTCCCAGGTTTTCTTGGGGAGAAGCTGCCCTCATCTAGCAGCCTCCACCAATACTAACCCTTCCAGACTCCCTGTCAACCCAGCAGGATTTGCATGGCCCTACCCCGTCCCTCCATCAGGGCAGTTCCAGCTCCTCCTACCAGATCTCTGACAGGGACAGCACTTGCACCAGCCAGCCAGAAGGCCAGACTAGAACCCGGCAAAAAGACCAGACCAGGCGCAGCCACCCATCCTCACCAGAAGCACCCTTCCAGGTGGCTCAGACGTAACCATTGGCCGGCCCCCAGTATCTGTCGGGCAGCACGGCGTAGTCCCTGCTGAAACCACCCTTCCAGGTGCAATGACCCTATTAGATTGCATCCACCCTCCACATATAGGAGGTGCTTCAGCGCTCCTCTAGCAACTGATGAGAACGGATACCACACCTGATCTTAGCCAAAAGGCCGAGCAGTGGCAGGGAAGACACCTCGATCAGCCCAGCCAGAGTGCAATGGCTGAGCCTCGCCCTGGGAGAACCACCTTCATGATCATGGTGTCTCCCCTGCCAGGGTGCCTCTAAATGCATCAAATACACACCAGGGTGCCTCTAAATGCGTCAAATACACACCAGGGTGCCTCTAAATGCGTCAAATACACACCAGGGTGCTTCAAAATGCGTCAAAAACACACTAGGGGGCCTCAAAAACACGCCAGGGTACCTCTTAAACTTCCGGGTGCATGTAAATGCCTCAAAAACACACCAGGGTGCCTCTAAATGCATCAAAAACACACTAGGGGGCCTCAAAAACAGGCCAGGGTACCTTTAAAACTGCCAGGGTGCATCTAAATGCATCAAAAACATGCCAGGGGGCCTCAAAAACACACCAGGGTGCCTCTAAATGCGTCAAATACACACCAGGGTGCCTCTAAATGCGTCAAATACACACCAGGGTGCTTCAAAATGCGTCAAAAACACACTAGGGGGCCTCAAAAACACGCCAGGGTACCTCTTAAACTTCCGGGTGCATGTAAATGCCTCAAAAACACACCAGGGTGCCTCTAAATGCATCAAAAACACACTAGGGGGCCTCAAAAACAGGCCAGGGTACCTTTAAAACTGCCAGGGTGCATCTAAATGCATCAAAAACATGCCAGGGGGCCTCAAAAACACACCAGGGTGCCTCTAAATGCATCAAAAACACACCAGGGTGCCTCTAAATGCATCAAATACACACCAGGGTGCCTCTAAATGCCTCAAAAACACACCAGGGTGCCTCTAAATGCATCAAAAACACACCAGGGTGCCTCTAAATGCATCAAAAACACACCAGGGTGCCTCTAAATGCATCAAATTCACACCAGGGTGCCTCTAAATGCCTCAAAAACACACCAGGGTGCCTCTAAATGCATCAAAAACACACCAGGGTGCCTCTAAATGCATCAAAAACACACCAGGGTGCCTCAAAATGTGTCAAAAACACACCAGGGTGCCTCAAAAACACACCAGGGTTGTCCCGATACCACTTTTTGAGGACCGAGTACAAGTACCGATACTTTTTAAAAAAAAATGTTTCAGTCCACTCTGGTCCGTGGCCCTGTCACATTTATTTCGAGGCACCTGGGCCACTCAGGTCAGTGTCCCTGGTGCCTTTAGAGTCATTGGCCTTTATGCTTCCCATCATCCCTTCTTTTCAGGTCCGGGAAGCCCCTTTATTCAAGGTTATACACCTTTTCGGCCTTCTCCAACTCTGCTGGTTGGCGGCCCTTGGCGTTTGATGGCACTACTCTTGCCAGTGGCCCACTTCTCCTGGTGTGGCCCTGACAGCATGTCTTTGAGGGTGGGAGGAAACCGAAGTACTCGGAGGAAACCCACGCAGGCACAGAGGAGAACATGCAAACTCCAGACAGAGTTCTGCCAGCAAAGGAGCTGGGGGATCTGTCCGACGAGTGCTTAACCCACAGTATCTCTGAGCCCCCTGGCATGTTTTTGAGGCCCCTTGGTGTGTTTTTGACGCATTTAGAGGCACCCTGGTGTGTATTCGATGCATTTAGAGGCACCCTGGTGTGTTTTTGACGCATTTAGAGGCACCCTGGTGTGTATTCGATGCATTTAGAGGCACCCTGGTGTGTTTTTGACGCATTTAGAGGCACCCTGGTGTGTTTTTGACGCATTTAGAGGCACCCTGGTGTGTTTTTGACGCATTTTGAGGCACCCTGAGTGTGTTTTTGATGCATTTAGAGGCACTCTGGTGTGTTTTTTGAGGCCCCGTGGCATGTTTTTGATGCATTTAGATGCACCCTGGAGTTTTTTTGAGGCACCCTGGCGTGTTTTTGATGCATTTTTAAACTCTGGTGTGTTTTTGACGCATTTAGAGGCCCCCTGGTGTGTTTTTGAGGCCCCCTGGCGTGTTTTTGAGGCCCCCTGGCGTGTTTTTGAGGCCCCCTGGAGTGTTTTTGAGGCCCCCTGGCGTGTTTTTGAGGCCCCCTGGCGTGTTTTTGACGCATTTAGGGCACCCTGGTGTGTTTTTGTAATGCATTTAGAGGCACCCTGGCCTGTTTTTGAGGCACCCTGGCGTGTTTTTGATGCATTTAGAGGCACCCTGGTGTGTTTTTGATGCATTTAGAGGCCCCCTGGCATGTTTTTGACACATTTAGAGGCACCCTGGCAGTTTTTGAGGCACCCTGGTGTGTTTTTGATGCATTTAGAGGCACCCTGTTGTGTTTTTGAGGCCCCCTGGCATGTTTTTGATGTATTTAGATGCACCCTGGCAGTTTTATAGGTACCCTGGCATGTTTTTGAGGCCCCTTGGTGTGTTTTTGACGCATTTAGAGGCACCCTGGTGTGTATTCGATGCATTTAGAGGCACCCTGGTGTGTTTTTGACGCATTTAGAGGCACCCTGGTGTGTTTTTGACGCATTTTGAGGCACCCTGACGTGTTTTTGATGCATTTAGAGGCACTCTGGTGTGTTTTTGAGGCCCCGTGGCATGTTTTTGATGCATTTAGATGCACCCTGGAGTTTTTTTGAGGCACCCTGGTATGTTTTTGATGCATTTAGAGGCACCCTGGTGTGTTTTTGATGCATTTAGAGGCATCCTGGTGTGTTTTTGAGCCCCCCTGGTGTGTTTTTGATGCATTTAGAGGCACCCTGGCATGTTTTTGACGCATTTTGAGGCACCCTAGTGTGTTTTTGATGCATTTAGAGGCACCCTGGTGTGTTTTTGAGGCACCCTGGTGTGTTTTGACGCATTTTGAGGCATCCTGGTGTCTTTTTTATGCATTTAGAGGCACCCTAGTGTGTTTTTGACGCATTTAGAGGCACCCTGGAGTGTTTTCGAGGCACCCTGGTGTGTTTTTGATGCATTTAGAGGCACCCTGGTGTGTTTATGACGCATTTAGAGGCACCCCAGTGTGTTTTTGAGGCACCCTGGTGTGTTTTTGACGCATTTTGAGGCATCCTGATGTGTTTTTGATGCATTTAGAGGCACCCTGGTGTGTTTTTGAGGCTGGTGTGTTTTTGAGGCACCCTGGCATGTTTTTTATGCATTTAGAGGCATCCTGTAGTGTTTGAGGCACCCTGGCGTGTTTTTGATGTATTTAGAGGCACCCTGGTGTGTTTTTGATGCATTTTAAGGCACCCTGGTGTGTTTTTGATGCATTTAGAGGCACCCTGGTGTGTTTTTGATGCATTTAGAGGCACCCTGGTGTGTTTTTGACGCATTTAGAGGCATCCTGGTGTGTTTGAGGCACCCTGGTGTGTTTTTGATGCATTTTGAGGCACCCTGGTGTGTTTTGACGCATTTTGAGGCACCCTGATTTTTTTTTTGACGCATTTAGAGGCATCCTGGTGTGTTTTTGAGGCACCCTGGTGTGTTTTTGACGCATTTTGACGCACCCTGGTGGGTTTTTGATGCATTTAGAGCAGGGGTCTCAAACTCAAATTATCTGGGGGCCACTGGAGGTATAAGCTGAGTGAGGCTGGGCCGCATCAAGTATTGGACCAAAATGTCACAGATTGCGCCCCTGCCGCCCCTAATGTTCACTCTCCAGGACAGTCCCTATGACCCTGGCTGCAGTCACATACACACACTCACTCTTCTCCATTCTTCTTTCGGCACTGCCAGCCAATCACATAGATTAGCGCTCAGTCTATTAGGGCAGTGAGCCAATATTCGCTCAGCCCTGATAGGCTGAGCTCTTGTTCCACCCACAGAAATTTCCTATCAGGGCTGAGTGAATATGGTTTCACATACATATAATGCCCCCATCATGTGCCCCTCACATATAATGCCCCATCATGCGCCCCTCACCATCCACCAATAACACCCCCTACCAGCAGTAGCACCGCCATCATCCACCAGCAACACTCCCATTCCCCCTACCCCCCTGTGGTAATAGCATGAGCTGACAGATGTTGGGGGGTGCTACTGCTGAAGGGGGGTTTGGATGATTGAGATCCACCAGCAACACCCCACCCCATCCACCTTACCCCCCTGTGGTAATAGAATGAGCTGACGGATGATGGGGGTACTACTGCTGGGGTAGGGGGGGTGTTGTTGGATGAATGGGATGCTATTGCCAGGGCAATAGCACCCCCACCATCCACCAGAAACACCCCCAATCGCCCTACCCCCCTGTGGTAATAGCATGAGCTGACGGAGGATGGGGGTGCTACTGCTGGGGGGGGGGTGTTGGATGATTGGGATGCTACTGCAAGGGCAGTAGCACCCTCATGTTATTACCACAGGGGGGGGGGGGCTGTTGCTGGTGAATGATTAGGGTGCTACTGTTCATCAACACCCCCCAACCCCCCAGCAGTAGCACCCCCATCATCCACAAGCAACACCCCCCATTCCCCCTACCACCCTGTGATAATACCATCAGCTGAAAGATTATGGGGGTACTACTGCTGGGGGGTTGGGGGTGTTGATGAACAGTAGCACCCTAATCATTCACCAGCAACACCCCCCCCCTGTGGTAATAACATGAGGGTGCTAGCCTCCCAATCATCCAACAACAACCGCCCCCCCCCAGCAGTAGCACCCCCTATTCCCCCTACCACCCTGTGATAGCATCTGCTAACTGGCATTACAGTAGCACTTACTTTGAAGGACGCTGCTGACGAGGGCGAGGGCGCTCAGCTCTTCTGAGCAACTTCACTTCAGTGCGGACGGGCGCGTGACGGCAGCGCCGCCCTACGCTGCTGACGTCACATGACGCACACCCCTGTTTTGCCGGACACAAAGATGAGTACGGGGGGGGGGGCTGCAGGGAAAGGGTACCACGCTGCGCTGCATGCGCTGCAAAGTATGACACTGTCCGGGGGAAGGACTTGTCAGTGGGCCGCAAAATCTCGGTCTGCGGGCCGCAACTGGCCCGCGGGCCGGGAGTTTGAGACCCCTGATTTAGAGGCACCCTGGTGTGTTTTTGATGCATTTAGAGGCACTGTGGTGTGTTTTTGACGCATTTAGAGGCACCGTGGTGTGTTTTTGAGGCACCCTGGTATGTTTTTGATGCATTTAGAGGCATCCTGGTGTGTTTTTGAGCCCCCCTGGCGTGTTTTTGACACATTTAGAGGCATCCTGGTGTGTTTTTGATGCATTTAGAGGCACCCTGGCATGTTTTTGACGCATTTTGAGGCACCCTAGTGTGTTTTTGATGCATTTAGAGGCACCCTGGTGTGTTTTTGAGGCACCCTGGTGTGTTTTGACGCATTTTGAGGCATCCTGGTGTCTTTTTTATGCATTTAGAGGCACCCTAGTGTGTTTTTGACGCATTTAGAGGCACCCTGGAGTGTTTTCGAGGCACCCTGGTGTGTTTTTGATGCATTTAGAGGCACCCTGGTGTGTTTATGACGCATTTAGAGGCACCCCAGTGTGTTTTTGAGGCACCCTGGTGTGTTTTTGACGCATTTTGAGGCATCCTGATGTGTTTTTGATGCATTTAGAGGCACCCTGGTGTGTTTTTGAGGCACCCTGGTGTGTTTTTGATGCATTTAGAGGCACCCTGGTGTGTTTATGACGCATTTAGAGGCACCCCAGTGTGTTTTTGAGGCACCCTGGTGTGTTTTTGACGCATTTTGAGGCATCCTGATGTGTTTTTGATGCATTTAGAGGCACCCTGGTGTGTTTTTGAGGCACCCTGGCATGTTTTTTATGCATTTAGAGGCATCCTGTAGTGTTTGAGGCACCCTGGCGTGTTTTTGATGTATTTAGAGGCACCCTGGTGTGTTTTTGATGCATTTAGAGGCACCCTGGCAGTTTTTGAGGCACCCTGGCGTGTTTTTGATGCATTTAGAGGCACCCTGGTGTGTTTTTGATGCATTTAGAGGCCCCCTGGCATGTTTTTGACACATTTAGAGGCACCCTGGCAGTTTTTGAGGCACCCTGGTGTGTTTTTGATGCATTTAGAGGCACCCTGTTGTGTTTTTGAGGCCCCCTGGCATGTTTTTGATGTATTTAGATGCACCCTGGCAGTTTTATAGGTACCCTGGCATGTTTTTGAGGCCCCTTGGTGTGTTTTTGACGCATTTAGAGGCACCCTGGTGTGTATTCGATGCATTTAGAGGCACCCTGGTGTGTTTTGACGCATTTAGAGGCACCCTGGTGTGTTTTTGACGCATTTAGAGGCACCCTGGTGTGTTTTTGACGCATTTTGAGGCACCCTGACGTGTTTTTGATGCATTTAGAGGCACTCTGGTGTGTTTTTGAGGCCCCGTGGCATGTTTTTGATGCATTTAGATGCACCCTGGAGTTTTTTTGAGGCACCCTGGTGTGTTTTTGATGCATTTTAAGGCACTCTGGTGTGTTTTTGACGCATTTAGAGGCCCCCTGGTGTGTTTTTGAGGCACCCTGGCGTGTTTTTGAGGCCCCCTGGAGTGTTTTTGAGGCCCCCTGGCGTGTTTTTGAGGCACCCTGGCGTGTTTTTGACGCATTTAGGGCACCCTGGTGTGTTTTTGTAATGCATTTAGAGGCACCCTGGCGTGTTTTTGAGGCACCCTGGCGTGTTTTTGATGCATTTAGAGGCACCCTGGTGTGTTTTTGATGCATTTAGAGGCCCCCTGGCATGTTTTTGACACATATAGAGGCACCCTGGCAGTTTTTGAGGCACCCTGGTGTGTTTTTGATGCATTTAGAGGCACCCTGTTGTGTTTTTGAGGCCCCCTGGCATGTTTTTGATGTATTTAGATGCACCCTGGCAGTTTTATAGGTACCCTGGCATGTTTTTGAGGCCCCTTGGTGTGTTTTTGACGCATTTAGAGGCACCCTGGTGTGTATTCGATGCATTTAGAGGCACCCTGGTGTGTTTTTGACGCATTTAGAGGCACCCTGGTGTGTATTCGATGCATTTAGAGGCACCCTGGTGTGTTTTTGACGCATTTAGAGGCACCCTGGTGTGTTTTTGACGCATTTTGAGGCACCCTGACATGTTTTTGATGCATTTAGAGGCACTCTGGTGTGTTTTTGAGGCCCCGTGGCATGTTTTTGATGCATTTAGATGCACCCTGGAGTTTTTTTGAGGCACCCTGGCGTGTTTTTGATGCATTTTAAGGCACTCTGGTGTGTTTTTGACGCATTTAGAGGCCCCCTGGTGTGTTTTTGAGGCCCCCTGGCGTGTTTTTGAGGCCCCCTGGAGTGTTTTTGAGGCCCCCTGGCGTGTTTTTGAGGCACCCTGGCGTGTTTTTGACGCATTTAGGGCACCCTGGTGTGTTTTTGTAATGCATTTAGAGGCACCCTGGCGTGTTTTTAAGGCACCCTGGCGTGTTTTTGATGCATTTAGAGGCACCCTGGTGTGTTTTTGATGCATTTAGAGGCCCCCTGGCATGTTTTTGACACATTTAGAGGCACCCTGGCAGTTTTTGAGGCACCCTGGTGTGTTTTTGATGCATTTAGAGGCACCCTGTTGTGTTTTTGAGGCCCCCTGGCATGTTTTTGATGTATTTAGATGCACCCTGGCAGTTTTATAGGTACCCTGGCATGTTTTTGACGCATTTAGAGGCACCCTGGTGTGTATTCGATGCATTTAGAGGCACCCTGGTGTGTTTTTGACGCATTTAGAGGCACCCTGGTGTGTATTCGATGCATTTAGAGGCACCCTGGTGTGTTTTTGACGCATTTAGAGGCACCCTGGTGTGTATTCGATGCATTTAGAGGCACCCTGGTGTGTTTTTTTGACGCATTTAGAGGCACCCTGGTGTGTATTCGATGCATTTAGAGGCACCCTGGTGTGTTTTTGACGCATTTAGAGGCACCCTGGTGTGTATTCGATGCATTTAGAGGCACCCTGGTGTGTTTTTGACGCATTTAGAGGCACCCTGGTGTGTTTTTGACGCATTTTGAGGCACCCTGACGTGTTTTTGATGCATTTAGAGGCACTCTGGTGTGTTTTTGAGGCCCCGTGGCATGTTTTTGATGCATTTAGATGCACCCTGGAGTTTTTTTGAGGCACCCTGGCGTGTTTTTGATGCATTTTAAGGCACTCTGGTGTGTTTTTTGACGCATTTAGAGGCCCCCTGGCGTGTTTTTGAGGCCCCCTGGAGTGTTTTTGAGGCCCCCTGGCGTGTTTTTGAGGCACCCTGGCGTGTTTTTGACGCATTTAGGGCACCCTGGTGTGTTTTTGTAATGCATTTAGAGGCACCCTGGCGTGTTTTTGAGGCACCCTGGCGTGTTTTTGATGCATTTAGAGGCACCCTGGTGTGTTTTTGATGCATTTAGAGGCCCCCTGGCATGTTTTTGACACATTTAGAGGCACCCTGGCAGTTTTTGAGGCACCCTGGTGTGTTTTTGATGCATTTAGAGGCACCCTGTTGTGTTTTTGAGGCCCCCTGGCATGTTTTTGATGTATTTAGATGCACCCTGGCAGTTTTAGAGGCACCCTGGTGTGTTTTTGACGCATTTAGAGGCACCCTGGTGTGTATTCGATGCATTTAGAGGCACCCTGGTGTGTTTTTGACGCATTTAGAGGCACCCTGGTGTGTATTCGATGCATTTAGAGGCACCCTGGTGTGTTTTTGACGCATTTAGAGGCACCCTGGTGTGTTTTTGACGCATTTAGAGGCACCCTGGTGTGTTTTTGACGCATTTTGAGGCACCCTGACGTGTTTTTGATGCATTTAGAGGCACTCTGGTGTGTTTTTGAGGCCCCGTGGCATGTTTTTGATGCATTTAGATGCACCCTGGAGTTTTTTTGAGGCACCCTGGCGTGTTTTTGATGCATTTTAAGGCACTCTGGTGTGTTTTTGACGCATTTAGAGGCCCCCTGGTGTGTTTTTGAGGCCCCCTGGCGTGTTTTTGAGGCCCCCTGGCGTGTTTTTGAGGCCCCCTGGAGTGTTTTTGAGGCCCCCTGGCGTGTTTTTGAGGCACCCTGGCGTGTTTTTGACGCATTTAGGGCACCCTGGTGTGTTTTTGTAATGCATTTAGAGGCACCCTGGCGTGTTTTTGATGCATTTAGAGGCACCCTGGTGTGTTTTTGACGCATTTAGAGGCCCCCTGGCATGTTTTTGACACATTTAAAGGCACCCTGGCAGTTTTTGAGGCACCCTGGTGTGTTTTTGATGCATTTAGAGGCACCCTGTTGTGTTTTTGAGGCCCCCTGGCATGTTTTTGATGTATTTAGATGCACCCTGGCAGTTTTATAGGTACCCTGGCATGTTTTTGAGGCCCCTTGGTGTGTTTTTGACGCATTTAGAGGCACCCTGGTGTGTATTCGATGCATTTAGAGGCACCCTGGTGTGTTTTTGACGCATTTAGAGGCACCCTGGTGTGTATTCGATGCATTTAGAGGCACCCTGGTGTGTTTTTGACGCATTTAGAGGCACCCTGGTGTGTTTTTGACGCATTTTGAGGCACCCTGACATGTTTTTTGATGCATTTAGAGGGCACTCTGGTGTGTTTTTGAGGCCCCGTGGCATGTTTTTGATGCATTTAGATGCACCCTGGAGTTTTTTTGAGGCACCCTGGCGTGTTTTTGATGCATTTTAAGGCACTCTGGTGTGTTTTTGACGCATTTAGAGGCCCCCTGGTGTGTTTTTGAGGCCCCTGGCGTGTTTTTGAGGCCCCCTGGAGTGTTTTTGAGGCCCCCTGGCGTGTTTTTGAGGCACCCTGGCGTGTTTTTGACGCATTTAGGGCACCCTGGTGTGTTTTTGTAATGCATTTAGAGGCACCCTGGCGTGTTTTTAAGGCACCCTGGCGTGTTTTTGATGCATTTAGAGGCACCCTGGTGTGTTTTTGATGCATTTAGAGGCCCCCTGGCATGTTTTTGACACATTTAGAGGCACCCTGGCAGTTTTTGAGGCACCCTGGTGTGTTTTTGATGCATTTAGAGGCACCCTGTTGTGTTTTTGAGGCCCCCTGGCATGTTTTTGATGTATTTAGATGCACCCTGGCAGTTTTATAGGTACCCTGGCATGTTTTTGAGGCCCCTTGGTGTGTTTTTGACGCATTTAGAGGCACCCTGGTGTGTATTCGATGCATTTAGAGGCACCCTGGTGTGTTTTTGACGCATTTAGAGGCACCCTGGTGTGTATTCGATGCATTTAGAGGCACCCTGGTGTGTTTTTGACGCATTTAGAGGCACCCTGGTGTGTTTTTGACGCATTTTGAGGCACCCTGACATGTTTTTGATGCATTTAGAGGCACTCTGGTGTGTTTTTGAGGCCCCGTGGCATGTTTTTGATGCATTTAGATGCACCCTGGAGTTTTTTTGAGGCACCCTGGCGTGTTTTTGATGCATTTTAAGGCACTCTGGTGTGTTTTTGACGCATTTAGAGGCCCCCTGGTGTGTTTTTGAGGCCCCCTGGCGTGTTTTTGAGGCCCCCTGGAGTGTTTTTGAGGCCCCCTGGCGTGTTTTTGAGGCACCCTGGCGTGTTTTTGACGCATTTAGGGCACCCTGGTGTGTTTTTGTAATGCATTTAGAGGCACCCTGGCGTGTTTTTAAGGCACCCTGGCGTGTTTTTGATGCATTTAGAGGCACCCTGGTGTGTTTTTGATGCATTTAGAGGCCCCTGGCATGTTTTTGACACATTTAGAGGCACCCTGGCAGTTTTTGAGGCACCCTTGGTATTCACCCTGGTGTGTTTTTGATGCATTTAGAGGCACCCTGTTGTGTTTTTGAGGCCCCCTGGCATGTTTTTGATGTATTTAGATGCACCCTGGCAGTTTTATAGGTACCCTGGCATGTTTTTGAGGCCCCTTGGTGTGTTTTTGACGCATTTAGAGGCACCCTGGTGTGTATTCGATGCATTTAGAGGCACCCTGGTGTGTTTTTGACGCATTTAGAGGCACCCTGGTGTGTATTCGATGCATTTAGAGGCACCCTGGTGTGTTTTTGACGCATTTAGAGGCACCCTGGTGTGTATTCGATGCATTTAGAGGCACCCTGGTGTGTTTTTGACGCATTTAGAGGCACCCTGGTGTGTATTCGATGCATTTAGAGGCACCCTGGTGTGTTTTTGACGCATTTAGAGGCACCCTGGTGTGTTTTTGACGCATTTAGAGGCACCCTGGTGTGTTTTTGACGCATTTTGAGGCACCCTGACGTGTTTTTGATGCATTTAGAGGCACTCTGGTGTGTTTTTGAGGCCCCGTGGCATGTTTTTGATGCATTTAGATGCACCCTGGAGTTTTTTTGAGGCACCCTGGCGTGTTTTTGATGCATTTTAAGGCACTCTGGTGTGTTTTTGACGCATTTAGAGGCCCCCTGGCGTGTTTTTGAGGCCCCCTGGAGTGTTTTTGAGGCACCCTGGCGTGTTTTTGAGGCACCCTGGCGTGTTTTTGACGCATTTAGGGCACCCTGGTGTGTTTTTGTAATGCATTTTAGAGGCACCCTGGCGTGTTTTTGAGGCACCCTGGCGTGTTTTTGATGCATTTAGAGGCACCCTGGTGTGTTTTTGATGCATTTAGAGGCCCCCTGGCATGTTTTTGACACATTTAGAGGCACCCTGGCAGTTTTTGAGGCACCCTGGTGTGTTTTTGATGCATTTAGAGGCACCCTGTTGTGTTTTTGAGGCCCCCTGGCATGTTTTTGATGTATTTAGATGCACCCTGGCAGTTTTATAGGTACCCTGGCATGTTTTAGAGGCACCCTGGTGTGTTTTTGACGCATTTAGAGGCACCCTGGTGTGTATTCGATGCATTTAGAGGCACCCTGGTGTGTTTTTGACGCATTTAGAGGCACCCTGGTGTGTATTCGATGCATTTAGAGGCACCCTGGTGTGTTTTTGACGCATTTAGAGGCACCCTGGTGTGTTTTTGACGCATTTTGAGGCACCCTGACGTGTTTTTGATGCATTTAGAGGCACTCTGGTGTGTTTTTGAGGCCCCGTGGCATGTTTTTGATGCATTTAGATGCACCCTGGAGTTTTTTGAGGCACCCTGGTGGCGTGTTTTTGATGCATTTTAAGGCACTCTGGGTGTTTTTTTTGACGCATTTAGAGGCCCCCTGGTGTGTTTTTGAGCCCCCTGGCATGTTTTTGAGGCCCCTTGGTGTGTTTTTGACGCATTTAGAGGCACCCTGTGTGTATTCGATGCATTTAGAGGCACCCTGGTGTGTTTTTTGACGCATTTAGAGGCACCCTGGTGTGTATTCGATGCATTTAGAGGCACCCTGGTGTGTTTTTTGACGCATTTAGAGGCACCCTGGTGTGTATTTCGATGCATTTAGAGGCACCCTGGTGTGTTTTTGACGCATTTATTTAGAGGCACCCTGGTGTGTTTTTGACGCATTTAGAGGCACCCTGGTGTGTTTTTGACGCATTTTGAGGCACCCTGACGTGTTTTTGATGCATTTAGAGGCACTCTGGTGTGTTTTTGAGGCCCCGTGGCATGTTTTTGATGCATTTAGATGCACCCTGGAGTTTTTTGAGGCACCCTGGCGTGTTTTTGATGCATTTTAAAGGCACTCTGGGTGTGTTTTTGACGCATTTAGAGGCCCCTGGTGTGTTTTTGAGGCCCCCTGGCGTGTTTTTGAGGCCCCTGGCGTGTTTTTGAGGCCCCCTGGAGTGTTTTTGAGCCCCCTGGCGTGTTTTTGAGGCACCCTGGGCGTGTTTTTTGACGCATTTAGGGCACCCTGGTGTGTTTTTGTAATGCATTTAGAGGCACCCTGGCGTGTTTTTGAGGCACCCTGGCGTGTTTTTGATGCATTTAGAGGCACCCTGGTGTGTTTTTGACGCATTTAGAGGCCCCCTGGCATGTTTTTGACACATTTAAAGGCACCCTGGCAGTTTTTGAGGCACCCTGGTGTGTTTTTGATGCATTTAGAGGCACCCTGTTGTTTTTTGAGGCCCCCTGGCATGTTTTTGATGTATTTAGATGCACCCTGGCAGTTTATAGGTACCCTGGCATGTTTTTGAGGCCCCTTGGTGTGTTTTTGACGCATTTAGAGGCACCCTGGTGTGTATTCGATGCATTTAGAGGCACCCTGGTGTGTTTTTGACGCATTTAGAGGCACCCTGGTGTGTTTTTGACGCATTTTGAGGCACCCTGACGTGTTTTTGATGCATTTAGAGGCACTCTGGTGTGTTTTTGAGGCCCCGTGGCATGTTTTTGATGCATTTAGATGCACCCTGGAGTTTTTTTGAGGCACCCTGGCGTGTTTTTGATGCATTTTAAGGCACTCTGGTGTGTTTTTGAGGCATTTAGAGGCCCCTGGTGTGTTTTTGAGCCCCCTGGCGTGTTTTTTGAGGCCCCCTGGAGTGTTTTTTGAGGCCCCCTGGCGTGTTTTTTGAGGCACCCTGGCGTGTTTTTGACGCATTTAGGGCACCCTGGTGTGTTTTTGTAATGCATTTAGAGGCACCCTGGCGTGTTTTTGAGGCACCCTGGCGTGTTTTTGATGCATTTAGAGGCACCCTGGTGTGTTTTTGATGCATTTAGAGGCACCCTGGCGTGTTTTTGACACATTTAGAGGCACCCTGCCCACAAGTGGCAGTTTTTGAGGCACCCTGGGGTTTTTGATGCATTAGAGGCACCCTGTTTGTGTTTTTTGAGGCCCCCTGGCATGTTTTTGATGTATTTAGATGCACCCTGGCAGTTTTATAGGTACCACTGGCATGTTTTTGAGGCCCCTTGGTGTGTTTTTGACGCATTTAGAGGCACCCTGGTGTGTATTCGATGCATTTAGAGGCACCCTGGCGTGTTTTTGATGCATTTTAAGGCACTCTGGTGTGTTTTTGACGCATTTAGAGGCCCCCTGGTGTGTTTTTGAGGCCCCCTGGCGTGTTTTTGAGGCCCCCTGGATGTTTTTTGAGCCACCCTGGCGTGTTTTTTGAGGCACCCTGGCACAGGCACCCTGGTGTTTTTTGATTTTGACGCATTTAGAGGCACCCTGGTGTGTTTTTTGTGCATGCATTTAGAGGCACCCTGGCATGTTTTTTGAGGCACCCTGCCATGGCATGTTTTTGATGCATTT